>JAGTXR010000153.1:0-1200000 GCA_022606575.1 Glossosoma conforme | reverse complement strand
TTTCTTGACCAGCGTCTTCCTTTACATATTTTGCTGAATTTTCAATACAATCCTAATATATAGGGTCCGCCATCTAACGATTTTTTTTACAACAAGTGCTTATGTCGTGAATAGTAACACTTAGCTCATGTCTGATTTGACAAATAATTAGTTTTATTCTTCCGCTAAACGAATTTGGTTGTGTATACGCTTGAACAATGCTGAAAAATATTGCGACATTATTTTGAAAATCATGCCATTTTTCTTCGAAAATGAGCAAGGAGTGGCCGTTACAGTCAATGGCGATCGTTATCGGGCCATTTTTCTTCACAAAAATTGAAGAGGAGGATATTGGCAACATTTACTTCCAACAAGATGGCGCTACGTGCCACACAACCGAAGCTACACTCGATGTTTTGCGATGTTTTTCAAAAAAAAAAAAAGTTATTTGGCAGACCCTATATATATTTCAAGTATAATCGACAAAATTAATCCAAAAACTTTTGTTCCATAAAACCTCTTATTAAATTTTACTGTTATTTTTGATCTCCGATAACCTTATCGTGCAAAAGAATAATAAAAAAAATATACAAAGAATAAAAAATATTTAAATGGCCATTTTTTATATTGTTATACTTCTTTATCACGCTCACTTTATATTCATAACTCAATAATTCCATTGGACCGCAATTCCTTACATTCGCCCAAAATGCTCTTGTAAATTTTTTATTCAAGGAAAAGGAAAATAAAGACTAACATAGACGCTGTGTACCTTTTTTGGGGAAGCCCGCGGGGATAATCGCACGGCAAACACCGGACATTCCGGACAAAAAGATTCTGACTTTAAAACAGATATCGGACTCTTTTATAACCGGACTACACAGTGGCCAAAAAGTGACTTAATCAAGAAAATATATTTAGTCAATTTTAATTTTGCGGCATTCTTCTTCTTCGTGTCAGCGACGTCAAATTATTTTATCCCAATATCTGGCAACATCGATAGCTCGTGTGTTGCCCAGCATTAGGTCTTGAGATGTGCAACTTTTTGGGCACATGGAGCAGCATCGTAGGTGTGAGGCGGTTTGCAGGTCTCCACAGTCGCACAATAGTGTCTCTCCCTGCCGAAGCATTCCCCACCGCTCGAGGTTGTCCTTTGTTCTACCAACTCCGGTTCTTAATCTGTTTAGGGATTTCCACAGGTCAAGGCTCTTTCCAGTTGGGAGGCCTTCCTTTGGAGTAATGAAATCCTCTGGTGCGATTTGTTGCCAGAGTTGAATTTTCAGTGCCGGATGTGAGGTTGTGTGGATTTCAGAAAGCTGCTTCGAGACTTCAATCTTGGTGTTGGGGGTATCTGATTATACAAGCAGGGACGGTTGGTTGATTGCCTTACGCATTTCTTCGGCGCATATGACTTTGCGTCTTATGTTCTGTGGTGCGATACCAGCCAAGGGGTATAGTTTAGAAATGGGTGTTGGTTTGAGGCAGCCTGTGACGACTCTGCATGCATCATTCAGGGCAGTATCCACTTGATTACAGTGGGCTTATCGACCCCACACTGGTGCCGCATATTCTCCGGCTGAGAAACAAAGTGCTAAAGCTGAGGTACGAAGAAGGGGTGGTTGGGCTCCCCAGTGAGTGTTGGTCAGTTTGCGGATGAGGTTGTTCCTTGTTACAACTTTCTGTTTGGTGTTGCTGCAATGACGCCTGAAGGTGAGGGTGCGATCTAGAGTGACTCCGAGGTATTTTGGATGGTCGCTATGTTCCAGAAAAGGAAGCTTTCTAAGGTGGAAACAGCAGACTTGTGTCTTTGATGGGTTAGGTTTGAGATGGTTGGTTTCGTAGTAATGGGACATCTCGTTGAGTCCCTGGCTTAGGATGTCCTCAACTTCTTCAAACGTTACTGCTTGTGCTGCCAAACCTAAGTCATCCGCATATATGAAAGACTTTGTGTCTTTAGGGGTGGGTTGGTCGTTTGTATATATATTAAATAGTATAGGAGCAAGTACACTGCCTTGTGGTAAGCCGTTCTTTTGGTTACGCCATCGGTTGGTTTTCCCCTGAAAATTTTGCGACATTGAAAATTGTGATCTATATAAAACCATTTTATTAAATGCAACAAGTCAGTTTCTTATTATTCATTCAACTATTACGAGTCAATTAATTATAAAGCTGGTCTCGCTTCCAAAAAACTAGGCGTATTATATAGATTTATAAATCACGTCGGTATTTCAACGATAAACAACTTCATCTTCCATATAAAGGGCCAATCCGACCTATCCTTGAATACGGAAGTCACCTTTGGCCCCAAAATACCTTCTAAACTTTATTGACTCAGTTCAAAAAAGAACAATTCGTTTGATAAGCAATGACACTCTGATGACGATCTTTATAATACACCCAGTTTTTTGGAAGCGAGATCGGATTTATTCTTAATTGATTGGTTATATTTGACATTATTTGAGATTGATACTCCAAGGATGTTGATGGAGCTTGCTTTCGAAAGCGAACAACCGTTAAAAGATACATAGATATCTACATTAAAAAGTGATATATATTTACATAAAAAATAATCTGCATATACAATGTATTTATTATTTAAGTTGATGACGTGGGAATAATATATGTATTGTCAACATTTCAAATACTAAAACCAATAAGTATAACCATCGTTATGTATCAAGTAGAGTATTAGAATAAAATAATGTTTTAGAGAATACTGAAAACATATTTGTAAAATATCGCAAAAGTCTGGTATTTACAATTTTACATTGAACGACAAACTGTTACACGATAAAATACATTTATTGCAATAATTTACGAATTTTAAATCCGCTTTGGCCGATAAGTTATCCCGAACAAAACTGATATGGTCATAGAAATTCGGAATATCCATTCATAATGTAACAAAGTAATTTAACACAACTTCCGTACAAAAAAATATTATTTTTTGACATTAAGCCTTAATTTTGCTTTATTTTACGTGAATGGTGACAATTACTGTTATTTATAATACCGATTGACTTAATTTTTCGCAGTTGGTATGGCTTTGTGGTAAAACGATTAATCAAACTCAAAGTCGTAATTTCGTTCCCCGACGGAGAAAAAATTAACTATAAATTTATAAGCTCCATGAATAAACTTGTATAATAACCCTCGGTTTTTGTTAATTTGATTCCTTATCTGCAAAATTTTTGTCATAGCCTATTAATCATCGTTGGTTGTATACATAAGTCGTCCTGTGAACACTATTCATTCATAGTGAATTTCTTAAATTAATGTCTATGACGTTGGCGGATCAACACTTGCAGCTCAAAGACATATTGGTGAAAACCCTCCCTGTCCCGTCCTGTTTTGACGACCCAGCTGGGGACCCGTTAATGGACGCACGCAAAAAACTACTTGTTAGAGAGTGGGCTGAAGGCCTTCCTGTGATTCTAGGGGCATCAGTTAGATTTCAAACAGACCTCAGTCTAAGGCTGCAAAGTTAGGAAATTACGAAATACGTGGTAATAGATAAGGAAAAGGTAACGTTAGGAAAGTAATTCTGCAGAATGGCAGACATAAGTTAGGAGTCATTTTTTTGCGTCTGCAATCTGTCGGTATTATGCTGTTTGTGTTTTTCAAAATTTAAAAACTTGGTCAAATCAAAATGTCAAGAAAACATTTATAAAATATTCATATTCTCTAGCGCCATTATTTTATATGATAACAATATTTAAATAATTAAAAAATATATTAAATTTATGTGACTTTCGAAACGATCTGTACATATAAAACCTCTAATATATTTGAAAGAATATAATTCCCTTCGAGGTATATAACGCATGTTCTCAAAGGTATAAACTTACTATTTCGCGTAAGATTAAAAATGATGACAGAAGAAAGATTACATCCGCTATAAACCGTAATCCAAACCTTCTTTGATCTTCGGTACTATTTCGGTAAACTTCATTGAGCATGTAATACTGTCTGATCTATTCAATTGGATCCGGAATATGATCATAAAACCGAACGTCCTACAGAAACGTATTTTACGAATATTATTTGTATTCCAATGAGTCTCATTGTATATTCACATAGTAAATACTTGGAATTATTTTCACGATTTAAATTAATTTTATTTAAGCAGAAATACTTTCTACAACTGCCAATGTAAATTTATGCGTATATTTTGATAGTACTTGAATATTTGAAACGAATTTAATTTATGCATAATTGATTGAATCCAATCATCAATTGAGGAATAAAATTTATCTTTCGCTTTCTTTTCTTTCGCGCGATCAATAGTGTTCTTATCAATTATTTCGATTTTTTCGATTTAATTAATGACCAAATTATATTTGCTTCTTCCCTCTTTTGTATCCAATAAATCGTTGATACTGCCTAAATTTTTTTGTTTCAGCTGAAATTTAACCGGACTTCGTAACGCCTTCATAAGTATCATCAATTAATTATAATTTTACCTAGAATTGTATAGCTTCCTTATCTACTTTTGGATTATCCACCAAAATAATTTTTGCTAAAATTATCTAGAATTCGTACGTAAAGTGCATTTTGATGTAAATGTTGATTGTTTTTTAATGGCCTTTGTAATTATAAATATTATTTTGTTGTGACATAAATGAATTCCCTTATACATTAATGATTTCCTAAAACCACATATACCCATCACATAATTTATATACACCTTTTCGCTCACTCTTTTGCTTTATATAGAGTCAACAAAAATTTAACTAATTGACTTGAAAATGGCCATCCGACCTGGCTGAAACATGTAGTCAAAAAAAATATATGTGGAATAAATTCTAAAGAATCTTTTATTTTATATCTGTATTCTTATCAGTTTAATACTATGGACATTCGAGTAAATTTTTAAATAATGTTTTCTTTTATAACATGTATCTTTTACACAGTATTTTTTTATGTCTATGTGATCATATGCAGGAGAACACAACTGGTCGAGACAAGAGCACTCTATGACGTTCAGCAAGGGTGGCTGGACGCTGCATCCAAGAAATGTGTGTTACGTTTGTGTTTGTATGTGGGTTGGGAAGATTTTAATAGTATATTTATCTGTTACTTCAAGAGATTTAGCTTGTAGACAGGAGGAAACAAAGATCTTGGAAGAGCATTCCAAAGCTTGCCGATGGCATTTAGGAAGGAACTTTGGAATATGCCAAATTTTGGTTGACATAAATTAACCATGTATGGATGTTTGGCTTCAATACTTGAACTACAGGTATGTTCCAACCAGGTCAATATTTCTCTGCTGATATGGCATATGACTATTATAAATTGCTGACATATAGTTGTACTGAGCTAAAATTATTATTTTACCACCCAAAATGGTATTTATACACGCAGTTTCGTTGAGTATATTATTTGCATAATTGGGACTTCAAGTTGAGTCTTGGAGGTTCAAGAAAAGTTTATGTTGCAATTCTTTTGGCTTGTTCAAGATATGTTCGTAAGTATACTTGTACTTGCATAAAAATTGCGCAAGCTGTTTGAAGGAATGATATATTATTTAACCGTGCCAGTAAAGATAGAGACCACTAACAAGTTTTCATCCAACAACTAGAGTAGTTCAGTTCAGCCAAGCATGTATCTTTGACCATAAGTCGGATTGCGGCGACACCACTCCCAAGTCTGCGCTGTATCCGAATTTCAGTACGACGAAATTTCTTCAGTGGTACGAGTCAGCTTTCAGAGACACGTGAAGAGGGTACTTGCCACTTAAAAGTACATTCTAAAACAAAATCACGCTGATATACTTTGTACATCAAAATAATTGTTATTTTAATCTTCTTCTTCGTGAGATGTGCAGCTTGTTGAGCACATGGAACAGCATCTTAGGTGTGAGGCGGTCTGCAGGTCTCCACAGTCGTACAATTATTTTAATCATTCATACGTATAAAAATTTAAAGTAAATGCCGTGTTATGTGGCATTCTTCTGATAAATTAATTGAAGTCGTGAGATTTTTATTTCAAGATGATGTCAAGAATGAAACGGGAATTGTAAATACAAAACAATTTTGTTTCACTCTCTTAAGCTATGAGTATAATACGAAATAATTAATCAACTTAATTAATGAAATGAAAGAAATTTCCTTGATACATCAATTCATAAAGGAAAACACCATATATTACCAACCACAATGTTATTTTATAGTTTCAAAGTTTTTAGAAGAAGTAAGCGTTGACGTGGGCTTAAAAAAGCTTAAAAACGTTTGTTTCAAGGTGCCACAGCAATGCGTTAGAACTGTTCAGTATGGAGAAACCCTAAAAGCTCTTCCTAGTACAAGAAAAGCCGAAAAACCTCGCTCATATTTCATTTTTATTAAGCATCTTATCTTGTCGGTGCGGGAAAGAAAAGCCTGAAATACTCTTCTATTCAATCTGACTGAGAATTTACTTTATCAAAAGAGCCAACGCAACAACGGAATAATGATATATCCAATTTTCAAGTCTGTATTAAGCTTCAGTGTTTCAGCGCGAGAGGCTGAAAAATATCTCGAACGTTCATCCGAAATTAAATTTATTCAGAATATTTTGTTCCGCTTCGATGTTTGTTCAGGATTAAACAAATTTTTCACATTAAAAAGTTTTTCGAGTATTTTTGTGTACTGTTTATTGTGTGCTCCTCAAAATACAAACATTGCGTAATAATTTAAATTGGTAAATATTACCGTGGACTTTTTTTAATTGAATCTCAAATTTGGTAAAAAATATTACATATATACGTCACTCAAAGGTTTGGGATCAATCATTAATTTTGGCTTTATTTATCTATTTACAATTCGTTATGTAACTTCCACTACTTGATTAATTTTTCGGATATCTACGTTTTCTATTTTATCTTTTAGAGACAACTCGATGTATCTCTCCATATCATGTTGGGTGATCTTTATTTCATGTATAAGACTTACTGTTAGACGTCTCTCCACTGTAATTTAATACTGGGAGAATGTATTGGTTAAACTCCTTAGTAACATTAAGATTATTAACTAACAATACTTGGTGAAACTGCATAATTATAATTTAAAATTAATTGTAATTAAAAAATTAATGAATAAAAACTATTTAGTTTTGATTCACATTTATTTGAAATTATTACATGTGTTGGCCTCCCTGGAAACCTATTGTACCTATATATACCTGGAGATTAGTGATGATGGTCTCCAGGGAGACCGAAACATGTTATCATTTAATATAAATGTGAATCAAAACTAAATATTCTTAAGTTATAAATTTTCTAATTAAAATTAATTTAAAAATATAAAATCCTCATTGTTAAAATATTGTAAAATTAAGTTTTCAAAATGTTATAAAAAATTTCTAATGCCGCCCATCTCAGTTGTACACGCTTGCTGATTTATTTCAAAAGCTTATTGTATCATAGTTTCATTACTTAAACAATTTAATTATAATAACCATATAAAATTTTGTATAATTCTTATAATGCAATAATAAAAGTTAATGTAATGAAAGTGTTGTGAAAAATTGAAATATATTCCGCGCTGATAGTATGGCGGGCGTACAAAGGCCGCAATGGCCGGTCATCCATTGTGAGGGCGTCGCAAAGACAAAAAGAAAAATATAACGAATGGCGGACCTCGCGAGAGGATATTACGTAATTTATTTAATGCGGTTACTTTTACGGGTGAGGTCGTCCCTCCCGCGCGAGACCAGTCGTTTCTGTGACGCTCCGGCCGGAAAATGGCAGCCGGGATTCACACCGGAAACATCAATGGGGGAAAATGGCCGAAAAACATATCAAGTCTCTTAATGAGAAATGAAAAGAAAGGATGATGTACTCTTTATATGTATACTTGCAGAGTGTATTGAATCGATGACAAAGAGAAATAACCAATAAATTTATTTTAATTTAATTTTAAATAAAGAGTTTTATTTAATAAAAATATATGCGTTTCATATGCATTAAGAAACGTTATCAACAAAATCATGAATCTTCGAAAACAATTAATTATAAAGGTTGAAAGTGGTTTACGTATTGATAACCTTTATGCGATCATACAGTTTAAATATTTTATGAGTGTTTCAGAATCTTAAAACCTTACAGTGTTTTTTTTTTCTTTCCATATCTGATAATTTATTTTTTTCATTCAAAGAGTTACGTGGGACTTCATTTACTGGATGGAAGTATTTGAAGGAATTATTTTCCAGACGCCGGAAAAGAGTATAATAAAAATTATATTTCTTCAACACCTGAAATTTTATATTTCACTACTTGCTATTTGCACTATATTTCACTATTTCCTTGAATAAAATATATAAGCTATCATTCACTTTAATTACATGTATACTTCAATAATTAGGCGATATAATTTTACAACTTATGATATTATTAAAAACGCTATATTCTACTACTTCGTTATCCATATTATGCTTCGGGTACGTAGTTAGAAGGGAAATGATCAAATTCAAATACTGATTAGAGTAACCAAAGGTATGTATAGGATAGTGTGTGTCAAATTTGGTAGATCACTTTGCCCGAATGTCACTTAAAAAAATATTGTAATTGTTTTTGAACAACTTTTCAAAAGCAAGACCAGATATTCAGACAAACTATCAACAAGAAGAATGTATGATATCAATAAACATGCAAAGTCAAAGTGAATATAGGAATCGAAAGATCGGCAAATTTTGGGGAGTACAGAGGAAGACTATTACCTACAGCTGATGAAAAAAGACACTTCTGATCAAAGTGTGGCTTGTACGTTTGAAAAAGGAACTTTTGGTTTAAAACATCCGTCTATCACAAAAAATTGTTTACCAAATAAAGTGCTTGGCAGAAAATTGGCATGAATATCATCAAATCTAGTGACAATTCAGTTTTTGATTACCAAATGCTCTTTGTTAGTAACTCATTAAATATGTTTGAAACAAAGAAATATCAAGATATACTGGTAAAGTTAAGATACCCATTTGCTTCTTCAAGCAGGTATCAAATACGGAAAATGTAGCTCGAAAAATGTAAAAAAAGGCGATCATATATTACGTTTAAAGCCTCGCAAGGAGATGGTCATCAAGAATTCATGTTTCTTGAAGTATCTAAAGAGTAGTAAATTCCTTGTGATATTTAATTCAAGGCAGTTACGAGTCAACTTAATCCCTTACTGTACGCCCGAGACTCGACTTTATGGGCACCTGTGCTCGCTGAAAAACATTACCTTCTAGAAGTCAGTGTGTGGGATACTAAGTGTAAGTAGTAAAGTATGTCACAAAAATACTTGGATCATTATGAAGTGAGCTGTGCACAGTAACTGCTCATCTATAGACATTAGTAAAGTCAGACTTACAGTATAGTTATTATACTATACACGTAACAATAATCTTATTCTTAATAATATTAATACGACTTGAAATACGCAAATAATGTAATAAATTAAGATTACTTTAAGACAACTTATGTTGCCACTATAATGAAAAATTAAATAATATAAAACAATAACATTAAGGTTATCAATTGACAAAACTTGGTTAAACTGCATAATTATAATTAATTTTAATTAAAAAAATAAAAATATTTACATTTGATTCACATTTATTTTAAGCGATTACATGTTTCGGCCTCCCTGGAGAACATTTTCAATGATGGTTGAACCATTGATGATGGTTTGAAGGGATAATGTATATAACGGATATGAAAGGAATAAATAAATATATCGTCATCATAATACGGAAAACATTTTCAAAAGGATCTTCAAGCTCTGCTGATATGGTAAAACCATCTTGTAAAAATTTAGGAGGACGCGTAATTAACCTTTTGTTATACATTTGTTTTAGCTTTTTTTATGCTTGACTTTTTAAAATAATAAAATCTCGCATATAAAACTATATAAAAAAAACTGTTTGTTTGAATATTTATATATTTCGTCTATTGGGGTTGCTTGCCAAGTTTTGCCCGAAGCTAGCCGGAGTAAGCCTGAAGCAAGACAACATAATTTGAAGTGGAGCGAAATGACCTTCTACTTACTCGTCTTTGGAAAACTTTGAGCAACATCAACGAAAGACTTAGAACTTCAAATAAAATTCAAGTGGTTTTTAAAATCGAAACCTAAAATTTACGCCAAAGTGTTACAAATATAAATCTATTTAATAAAATTTTAGTTATACAAATTAACTTAAATCATTCTTTTGTTGTGGCTGGGATATAATAGTAGAATACCTCTTGGTTGGTATCGCACCACCAAACATAAGACGCAAAGTCATATGCGCCGAAGAAATGCGTAAGGCAATCAACCAACCATCCCACTGCTTGTATAATCAGATACTACCAACACTCAGACTGAAGTTGCGAAGCAGCTTTCTGAGATCCACACAACCTCTCACATCCGGCCCTGAAAATGAGAGACTCCAGCTTTGGCGACAAGTTGCACCAGAGGATTTCATTACCCCAAGAAAGGCCTCCCATCTGGTAAGAATCTTGACTGGTGGACCTGAAAATCCCTGAACAGATAAAGAACCGGAGTTGCTAGAACAAAAGACAACCTCGAGCGGTGGGGAATTCTTCGGCAGAAAGAGCCACTATTGTGCGACTGCGTAGACCTGCAGACTGCTTCATACCTAAGATCCTGCTTCATGTGCCCAACAAGCTGCACACCTCAAGACCTAATTCTGGGAAACACACGGGCTATCGATGTTGCCAGTTACTTGGCAAATCTAATTTGACGTTGCTGACACGAAGAAGGAGAAGACCTAAATCTTTGAAGACACGTTGTTCATGACTTAACATCACAATGAAATCAGTAAGCATTCTATATCTATCTTCAAAACTTAGTAAAGTAGAATGAGCATTATTCAATTTTTTCCATACTAGCGAAAACAAATATGTTTTATGCATTTTTTTCTGTGAAAAATGTAAAACGTATTTAAATAAACTAATATTCAAATAAAATGTACAAATAAACAATAATTTTAATTACATTCAACACATATGTGATCAAATAATCTTATAATGTTTTATAGTTAAATTACCTTCAGCTTGCATTAAAATCCAGACGTGTAGACACAGTGACTTAAATAACACTAATGTTTTTTATTCGTATATTAATTATCTATTAATGTTTAACGAATAAATACTATTTGAACATTCACGTAAAATTATCTACTCTTTTTTTCACCACGTACTTTATAATAAATCCCACAAGATTATTATTAATTTGTCTGAAATTTCTCTCGTTACGTTCCGCAAAGAACTTTATGGAGACACTTACGCACTGTTATCAACTATAAATTATGAATCTGCCCGAGTGAAAATCACATCGCCAAGAAATTCATAAATTTCAGCGAGGACGCGATATTTTGCATTACACATTTTATCGATGCTGAATAATGTGCGAATATTTCAGCAGTAAATAATGCCTATAAATTGCGAGAAATACTCTTATTTCAATTGTCTACAAATGTGAAATCTAGAGAGATAAGAGCATTGAAAAACACTTTTTTATCGTAAAAATAACCCATACTTTAAACACTTATCGTGTCATCAACGCCAAATAAAAAGTTGATCATAATAAGGAAAAAAACTTTACGTTTTAATTAACAATTTTAATTAACGCTCAATTAAATTCAATTATTTAATTTTATAATATTTATTTATTAACCTTATATAATTAATAAATTATTTTAAATATTTTTTATTTAAAACACAACTTTATACTAGTGTTACAAATATTTGTAGTGTTTTTAATTTATAATTAACCTAATACATTTTTTAATTATTAAAAGAAAACACTAGCTTATATATTTGCTTGTAATATTTAGTTGTTTTAAAAAACTCATTTTTTAAATATAAATAACACTCTGCATTTAATGTTTTATTACAGGCAATATTTAATTAGAAAAAGATTAAAATAATACTGTTATGTATTTATTTCGCTGTGGTACATTTTATTTAATTATTCGATTAAAATCCAATCAGCCAATTTCAGCGAGTTATTTTTGTAATGAATTACTAACGTCTAACACCACATTTTTTTAATGACACTTTTTATTAATTTATTTAAGTATGTAATATTTTGAATTCTTCGGTTAGTTAAATAAACACTCTTTAAACTCTTTTAAATTAATAATCAATGTCAGTCACCACTTAATATAATAATCAAAACACTAAAATAATTACAGTAGTTTTTAGGTTATTTAATTTTTTTAGATCTCCGATTAGTTTTGAAAAAAACACTCGGCGAAATTCAGCGCGCCCGGTTATGCGTTTTTGTCAGGCGACGGAGCGTAGGGACGCCTGGCGATTTCAGCCGCGTTCGTCCGCCTCAAAGTTCGCCCGCCTACTGAAGCCGTAGAGGCCGCGGGGAGGCGAGGCGCAGTCGCCCGAACGAAGCGCCCGGGAGACGGAAAAAACATACAGCCTCTTTGAATCGCCTGAATTTCAGGACCGATGCATAACTAAAGTCGCCAGAGCCTGTTGTTTCAGATTGGGAACATCTTGCGGGCGGAATTTATTCCGCTCATTCTGATCTGTTATATATTATATTATAATATACTATACAAAATTGTATGAACGTTTTGTTACTAGCGTATCTTGTATAATTTCATTTAAATTAAATTACGTAATTCTGTTATTTATTATTACTTTTTTAAGTATCAAAGTATAGTAAAAAATATTTGGTTCAGTAACTTGTTAACCTTTTCGCATCGGTTGTCGGCATATGCCGTCATAAGATTCCCCCACCATTGACATTGGTTGATGTGATATATCGTTTTGCTACTTTATTAGAATACTTTTTTATGCATCATCTAATAGCTAAAGGGTACAAGAACCAATGTGATGTATTAAAATATATCGGATAAGTACATTTATACTTCAAATACTAGTTTTATAATTGATAGTATAATTTGTATTCAAGCCGAGCCCATAATGAAAGGGTTAATTACGGATAATGTCTGATTATTAAATTACCAAAAGTAAATAAATAACATTAATTTTTCATTTGTCCTTACTCATTCCCACAACTGGAGCATATGGACATCGCGAACCGCCGCCACAAACCTCTGTCAGCCACTTTGATCTTCACCTCGTCTCATGTCAGCTCCACCTCTCGTAGCTCCACCAAGTACATTCTTTATATAGTTCCCGATGGCCTACCATGACGGTGAGAGCACAGGTGCTTGGAGAAAAGACATCCGTAGCTCATGCTTTCCTGCGACATGTCCCAGCAAGGTCCACCTTCACATCTTGACATACTGTAGTATGTAAGGCTGCTTCGCTTGCTCTCTCAACTCGTCATTCCTCACAAAGTCAAACCATCACGATCCCAATATTCTACACAGACACAAGTTTTTCAAACTCATTATTCAGCTGCATTGGATTTTGGTGAGATACCAAGATTAAAAATTAAAAAAAAAAAATTAATAGATATTTCTTCGTCGAATCCATCATTTCGATAAAGTAAATTAAAGATTATTAAGAATTATTCAGTAATTGTAGTTTTATTTGACACATTTTGTTTTCATGTTGTGACCATTTTCAAGTAATTAAGATAAGACTCGAATGGAATTATTAAAGCAATGTGTGAGGGAATAGGTTGCATATGGTGTAAGTTTTTTTTATGATAAACGGCATAGAATCCACAGGCGAGATTAACTGGTGATGCCGGAATACCAAGGTTCCGACACTGAGGATAAATCCAAAGTTAATACTAATTTATTTGATACATGACCCCTTTTTATACCCTAAATTACTGCATGAGTTAGCATTTATAAAAGAAATATTAATACATTGAATGTCATACACCGCACATTCCTCGATTCCGTTTTTGGACCTTGATCCTTTCAATCCACATAGAGTGACAGATTATTGCGATTGTCAATGCTTCGTATTGATGCGTAAGCATTCATTGTTAATATTAATACATATAATTTCGTACAACGCAAATTCCTCGCTAGTCGTTGTTTTCGATCTTGATCCCTTCAATTGACATAGAGTAGCAAAAATGTCCTGCGTCGTACCTGACTCAATGAATCAAAGATAAAGTGTTGATTACAACAATTACTTTAAAGACTTTTGGATGTATAATACAATACAATCATGTTTAAGATAACGTTTTGAGCATTAAGCAAGGTTAAGCTCAATTTCAGAACAAAATGGTCTATGCCTTAGAAGATTACTCTAAGGCTACTCGTATTTTATTCTTTGTAAAATGAGTGATTTAATTTTGGATATAAGGGCAATGAAATGGAGAATTATTGAGTTGCATTAAAAAAAACTAAATTATATTAATGATACCTGGGAGATCTAATTACAAGGAAAATACCCTGCACAGGTGTATGAAATAAAAGGGTTTGAGTAAAAATGGTTGTACGAGTAAATGGATCCCACTCTCGGAATTTTAATTTTACTGCTGTTAAAACATTTTAATGGTCAAGAAAGCTCGTGGGTACAAATATGGAAAATTATATTTTTATAAAATCTGCACCAACCAGACATTTTCTGCGTGATTTTTATATATTTAAATGCGGAACAACACAAATAACTGTAATATAGAAATATTATTAGTGACATCAGCTAATGACGTCACATTAAAAATATTAATTTATGTGAATTAATAATGCTGTTATTGACTCAAGTTGAAATTGACTCAAGACTATTTTCCTGTAAAAAATAACACATTCAGGAATTGAAAATAATGATGTCGCTAAAAATTTAAAATCTGTTAATTTTTTTTATTTCCTTACTACAAGTTATACGGATATTCTTCCAATTATATATATTGTATATATAATCGTGTCGGAAACAACAGGGTCAGATCCTGTCTGCCTATAAGTGGGCGACATCGATGGCTTTACTCCCGGCCATCATCAGGTCTTCCTATGGGCAGCTACTCGGAAACAGCGCACACTCTAGAAGGTGTGACAGGGTCTGTTCCACGCCGCAATCACATTCAGTCGGTCCGCTGCAAAACTGCCACGCTTTCATTTGTGTCCTCGTATTGCATACTCCTGTCCGAAGTCTGTTTAGGGACCTCCATATATTGCACTCCTGGTCGTGTCCAGAGGCTAGGTCCTCTTTCGGGGCAATCCATGTATTCCCCTCAGTTGCGATTATCTACATGTTCAGCCGTAGGGTGACCTCAGGTATCACCAGTTCCATTGTCGATTGAAGGAAAATATTTCTTGATTTGAACCGTGTGGTTATCTTTTGATACCCAGACATTTTTCTAATTAATATTGGGAGTTGATTTTCAATGCAATATTTTCTTTGTCAGTTATTATAAAACTACTCACAATTGCATATAGACTCTTCGAAGTTTGAGTTATTTGCTTTAGAGAATTTGTAAATGCAAATTGAAAATGATTTAAAAATAAACAATTTGTGTACACTCTATTTGCCAAGAAATATATATGGGAGGTTTTTATTGTTCAGTATTGAAAAATTACACTTTCAATCCGATTAAGTTTAAAGTAAGAAAACAAATATGTATTGTAATTTCAACTCAAATAAACATGCTAATAAAACTTGTATGAGAGTGACTTTTCATCATTATTCATTTCGCTATTGATCTTTCAATACTTTTTGCAAGACTTCAACATGCAAAAATTACAGGCGAATTCATCTCGGGGGAAATAAATGATGAATTATTATAGAGACTGCGAAAACTCGTAACTATATTCATGGGATGCATTGCACATCTTTTATTGAAATTTTCCTTCCCGTTCCGGATAACTTAATGAATATTTATCCATCCCTCGCTATTGGTCACCTTTTTATTCCTCAGGGTGTAAAAACGGAACATAAAAAGGAGCAGTAAAACAATACCCGATAGAGAGCCAAAGAAAAACTGTATATCTTGGGCCGAACTTGGCGCTGATGATATTTTCAGTATTTTTGCTTCGTTGACTCTTTCCGTTTGACAACAAAGGAATGCATCGAATTAAGGCTGCGTAATAAATTATCGCAGGCTGTAAGGCGTTTTAATTTTGTTTGTAAGGATTCCGCTTATTTTTATTTATTTATTTATTTATTATAACAGAACACAAGCTACAATAAAATATTTTACATAAATTTATAAAAATAAACTTATTAAATGAATAAAATATGATTAAAGAAATAGAAACAGCGTCAAATCTTTTTTTGGGTGTCAAGAAATAAAAAAATATTGTACATTTTAATTCATACTAACATTTAAGTGTGGCGTTGTAAGTGTATTGACACATTTAGTGTCAATGACCTCACACTCAGAACAAGTGTCGGGATACTCAACGCAAATAGTTGGATTTGCAAGAACAAAAAGCATGTCATAAGTAATTCATGGTTGACACACAAATAACACGGCATTATTGTTACAAAATCAAACGTTCAACATTTCGTATCCATCAACACCAGCGATATCACACTAAATATGTCAATATCTTCACTCAAGTTGGTTTCAACCACTGTTCACTGCGATTCTTTCGCCTTACACGTATCCTGGGTTGAACGGTGGTCTTTGTTTGCGGTACTCTATTTCTGGAAAACATGAAATTATTGCATATTTTTGTATTATTTATCTATTTAACAGAGCTCAAAACTTCATTTGTAAGTGAAATGCTGATTCACAATGAAAACATTTTATATGCGTTTTGTAAAATATATTTCTCAATTTCCACGATTTTTATTATTAAAAGGTACAATAGATTTACAAAATCTGTTTATATAAAAATTGATTTGGTCCTTTAAACTACTTCGCTAAAGATTTGTTTTTATGTAGACAGGTGGTGATATTGATGCTGAAGTCTCATCTGTGGAATTCTATGACGCTTACCACGGTGCACATGGCTAAGCGCTGGATGTGGAGTGTTGATCCGCCAATGTCAAAGACTACATCCCGAAATTTACGCATCATCCTTATTATTACTTGAATTTACTATGAATGGGTGGTCTTTCCGCAACGACTTTTGTTTACCACCAATTTTGAGAAATAGAGTGTGATAGACATTTTACGGGTGAGGGATCAAAGTCACACCAATGAGGGTATTAAAGAGTTCAGAAATCGATTAAAAATCCTTTTTTTTTTAAATCTCTGTCGGAGATCGAACCAACGACCTTTGGTTTGCAAAGCAAACGCTTTGACCGTTGAGCTATACCCGCCGGCATTTGGATCAATTTAATAATATAAAACGATAATGCGATACTCTAATTGATAATTTTTAGTTGATTAAATAAAATATTTTTATTTAGAGTAAATAATTAAAAATTCTAGACATTTATGCAGCAGACACCCTTACGTCTAATCTACAATCAATGGAACACAGACGTAAGGTTGGTTCTCTGCGTCTTTTCTACCGTTATTACCACGGTCGCTGCTCTTCGGAACTTAAAGAACTAATTCCTCCTGCACCCACTCCCAGCCGACAAACTCGTCTTATAGTTGCCGAACATCCATACACGGTTAATATATGTCGACCAAGAACTGGCAGCTTCCAAAGCTCCTTCCTTAATGCCACCGGTAAGCTATGGAATGCTCTTCCAGCGTCTGTGTTTCCTCCTTCCTACAATCTGGATCTCTTCAAGAAACTGATAAATATACACTTGCAATCTCCCCAACCCACACACAAACACGAACACAACACACGTTTCCCACATGCAGCGTCCAGCCTCCCTGGCTGAGCGTCATAGAGTGCACTGGTCTTGACCGGTTGTGCTCTCCTGCATGCGTTTACATATAAAAAAAAAGTTAAAACACATTATATAAAAAATTGCAACAACACAGTACTAGCGACATATAAAAAATAAACGTCATCTATCAAGGACCGTACTCACCTTATTATATGATTACAAAGCAGAAATTTACACCTGATATTACACGAAAAAATTCACCGAAGGAGCTGAAGGCGGAAAGTCAATCTGCCTAATCATCATGAATCATTAGAGGTTTAATGAAATGTTGATTTCATTTAATAGTAGGTAATTAAATAAACATTGGACATTCTATCAAACATCTCGGAATCTATCAATTCTCGGAATCTCCTGGAGAGGCCACGTCACGAACAATGAGGTTCTCAGCATAATCAAGTAAGATGGGCACCTTGTAAGAACCATCTAAGAGAGGCGAGCCAGATGGATCGGTCACATCATGTGCTACGATGGTCTTCTTCACAACATTGTGCAAGGGACGGTTGAGGGTAGAAACTGCAGAGGGTGCCCTAGACAGAAGTATTTGCAGCAAGTGTTCAAGGACATGAGTTGTAGCTCTTAGGCTGAACTAAAGAGAATTGCAGAGGATCGAGAAGAGTGGAGATCGAGATGCAAGATTTTGTTGCTTCAAACCAATCCACCGGATTGATACTACGAAAAATAATACTTTTTGGTAAAAAAGTATTATTTTAATTTCTTTGAAAAATCGTAATCGTCATTCACTGTATAGGTTTCAATAAAATCTTAATATAAATCAAATTACCTGTTACAATCTCCTCTATAAACAAAACTAATAATCAAATTTTCTACGAACAGCGAATATTCGTCGAAGCTGGGAATGCAGATAGCCTCTATTGAATTTGTAATGCATAAAAAAATACAATCGCGTTCAAATTATTGCGCATATTACGAGTATTAATGGCAGCAAAATGAATTTCGTTCCTCATAAACATGTAGCAAATAATCCTCGAATGAGTCGCTCGGAACACAATATAACACATATTAAACGCTATCTAAAATTGATCCTCTATGGTCACAAAGGCGGGTCCCAAACAATTGCTTGCCCGGGTGCAAATATAATTAATTGTAGCTTTTGTACCCTCTAAAAGCAAATAAAGCCTCGTTCGGACCCTCATAAATGACGCCGCATTGGAAAAACTGGACGTTTGTCTTCCAGTATCTGCTCAACCGTACGGAAGACCAAAACGACGATCAATTTTTTTCGAAACATATTTTGACGCCATCACTTGTTATTGGTTTTTTATTTATTTTCATAGAAACTAGTTTTAATTTGATACTATACATGATTTAATAGTCAAATTTAAACTTTTTACATGCCCAGTAGAGTTATTATTATTATTATTATATTAGTATTTGTATAGCGCTCTTTTATGACCGAATGATCATTCCAAAAGCGCTTATTTGCCTCTCTGAGTATAAAGGTGGGTCTTGAGTCTGCTTCTGAAGGATGCCTCCGCTTTAACACAAGTCCAACAATGACAGTTCACACGTAAACAACACAATAAAAGTACTTTAAACGTCAGATTCGAAGACAGATATCATTTACAAAAATGACAGTTAAGTAGTTTCAAAGTGATCACACAGATGGTGTTTTGTCTATGCACTTTGGTCGGTCACGTGACGCGTCAGAAAATGGCGGACACTGCTAAACGTCAGACTTTGTTGAAAGACAATACACAGAGGTTAAGAACAACTGGAAAAAGAAATAGAGCAAGATAGCGGACAGGATTCACGAGTCCATCTGTTATCAAAGTTCAAAACACGGGTGCTGTCCGCGGCCTTCCCTCCCAAATGTCACGTTCAAGCGATTCCACTACTCAGCGGACACTTCGATAGAAAACGCAACTGTCACAAAACACAAAACCACAAAACGCAGCACACAGAGTTCCGAACGGAGATTGAGAGCACTACAAGTTGAGAGCACATGTTTCAGAAACCATCTGGATAGACTCCTTCACTTTTGAATCTAGAGAATGAAGAAAATTATGACAAAAACCCGGAGTTCACTCGAGAGGCGACCGTCGCCGTTGGGCGCCAGGCCGAGAGAAGCCACAGAGAGTTGAGCCACACATTATAGACAAAAATATTGTCCTAGCCTCGGGAACTTCGGCTTTATTTGCAATCTCTTTAAAAAAACCTGATTATTGAATACCCAAGTATTTCTCTGGCACTACAGCCGCAGTCTATGCAAGTTCACGATATCTTGCCTTGGAGTCTTCTAGGAACTATCTATGCTCCCATGTGGATCTCTGGGTATACATGTGTTCTGGGACAAAGTTACGACATTCTGAGCTTACTGAACTCTAAAATAGCAATTTTCTTTGTTCAAATGATCCAAATTTTACTTATACTCTTATACTTATAGTCCAGCTACTTTGTTATAAAAAATGGGCTGTTGGGGAAAAATATGGAACTATGTTTCTTGGGGTACTGAGTCTGCATAAAAACATTTTCACCTCGTACTTGGTGTGTGATTCGGGATAAAAGATTAAACTTTTTAGTTTCAAAATAAACAACTTTAATATGTGAGGGCGGAGGAGTATGAAGGATTAATACTTATACGGAAGTCCTACGTTCAACAGGGCACATACATAGGCTGTTGATGACGAGTCTTTAATATTTGTGTAAGGCTTTTGATGACTATATAATTATCCGCGGTGAAAGGGTTCAATAAACTTTATTCGATGGATTTTTATCACAAAAAAATCACCCAGGTCACGTTCGTGTCTCTAACCCTTTCGACACATTCGTTCGGAACTCATTGTACTGCATGGGCGATTTGGGACCGAGGGTGCGTCTTCAGTTCCTCCGGGGACACCAGGAAATCAATCAATGAGAGACGTGACGCATTAGTGGGTTATTCGACGGAAAAGAACGATCTTTCCCGGAGCATTTTTTTTGTCGTGTGAGTAACCTCGACATTATGTTTTGATATGAGCTCGATATAGCCCTTGCAGGCTGGTGCCGAAAACCTCGATATACAAAAATTCGTCTCTTTTTTTGTTCGCTGGGTCCCCGATTGTGGGTTCGATCCCCGACGAAGTTTTTTTTTCCAATTTCTGAGCACTTAAATACCCCCGGTTTGTGGGAATTTGATCCTTCACCCGTAAGTTGCCCGTCATAGAATATTGATTAAAATTGGTGGTAGACGAAAGTCATCCCATTAAGACCACCCACTTGTTGTAAATGAATGTAATAATAATGATGAAGTATGAAAGTCGGGCTGTAGTGTTCGACGTTGGCGGATCAACACTCCAGACGCAGCGCTTAGCCATATACAGCATGGTTAGCGTCATGCATAATTTTTTTTTTATAATTAATTAATTTAAAGGTTAATATATTAAGTCCACAGATGAGACTACATAAACACTATCACCATCTGTCAGTTTTCTCCTGTATGTGCCTCCATATAAGAGAACTAACACGGTAATAACTAGAGATCCGTATTTTAAGCATTTGAATTTAAATTAAAACTTAAAAAAAAAAGTACATGTAACAATAATAAGATAAAATTAGTCGCAGATGGTCCAATACGCTAAAATTAACGTTTAAATGCTCCAAATGCTACAATCTAAACTTTAAAATTCTCTTAAATGCTAAAATTAAAAAATTCAGGTTTAAAATACAGATCTCTAGTAATAACGTACATAAAATGAAATTCCTATATAAAAACAATTATTTTGAAATAATACTAGATAATAGCGCTCAATGCAATTTATTGACACAGTTGAATTTAAATTTGCAGAGTTCATTTGGGACAATAAAGGATATAAAAAAGATTAATATATTCTGTCATAACTAGAGACGAAAATCGACTGCATTGTCCTAGAAAAAAAAATTAAAGCGAAACTAGAATTCGAACAGTGAGTTCTGAAGATTGCTTCAGCAGGGGTATATATTTCATCGTGATTTGAATCACCTCTTGTCAGTGAAGAAAAACTTGGTTTTGATCAGAGCTCAATACAGGAATAAAAGAAAATAAAAGCAAAATTCATTCACTATTGTTAGCGTTTACTTTGAGATCGAAGTTATACTATGTTTTTTTTTTTTTAATGCAGACTCTTGGGAAAATCATATTTATTAATAATACTATACAATATGGACAATGTATAGCTAAGCCTTGCTGATTGATTCCCTGTTTCTACGGCATGAATTAATCAAGGGAGGATGTATTGGTTAGACGCCTTAGTTTTAAGACATTGCGGAATTTTCGTTTCAAAAATGTACATTAGTTTTCCAAATGCTGCTCCAAATATATAAAAGGTGATTTTTTAATAGCTATAGGAAATTTTTCCAAAAAGAGACACATAAAATTTAAAAAAATGCATGAAATCTTTATTTAAATCGATAGTACAGTCCATATAATTTAATGTTTGAAGATTATTCCATTCAAATATTGACCGCGGCTGCGCCTCAAATGGTCCATCCGATTAGTCCAATTTTGGGATACACTTTCCAACATTTCGGCCGGTATCTCACAAATAAATGCATCAATGCTGTCTTCTAATGCGTCAATCGAAGCTGGCTTATCAGTATAAATATGAACTTTAACATAGCCCCACAAAAATAATCAAAAGGCGTTAAATCGCACGATCTAGGCGGCCAATTGACTGGTCCCTAACGTGAAATAGAGTGTTCACCGAACTTGCCACTCAATCGGTTTATTGTTTCGCGTGCTGTGTGGCATGCGGCACCGTCTTGTTGAAACCACATGTCACGCAAGTCAAGCTCTTCCATTTTGGGCAAAAAAAAGTTGGATATCATCTCACGGTAGCGCTCACCATTCACAGTTACGTTGCGATTCGCATCATTTTTGAAGCAATACGGTCCAATGATGCCACCAGCCCATAATCCGCACCAAACAGTAACTCTTGCTGGATGCATTGGTAGCTCTTGCAATGCTTCTGGCTGATATTCACTCCAAAACCGACAATTCTGCTTATTTGCGAATCCATTCAGCCAAAAATGAGCTTCGTCGCTGAACACAATTTTTCGATAAAAATATGGATCAATAAAATTCAATGATTTGCAGGCGTTGTTCGTTTGTAAGACGATTCATGGTTAAATTATAGACCAAACTGAAGATGTTTGACAGTGACACAAAACACGAAACGTACGTGAGCTGTCAAAATCAGTGTTTCCAAAAAGAAAATAGTATAAAATTCACCCTTTACTTACTAATTTGATACTTATATTTTTTTATCAAATAATACAAGACAATGGAAAGCAGCCTTGTCCGCTATCTATTCCTCATCATTCATCACAAAGTTAAACCATCGTATCCCCAGTATTCTATGCAAGCATCTGCTCTCGAAATCAATTTAGTTCTTTGTGTGATGCCAAGATTCGCAGCCTCAAAGAAGAATAGGGACTATAGAAGTGCTGTACAGTCAGCAATTAGTATTGATCGAGTCTGTGATATTACGAATAAAAAGACGTTCAAGCTTCTTCATGTGAATAGCAAGCTTATTCTCCAAAGCACTGCTAGAAAGAGTTCAACAAATTGTTAATTGATAAACAACTGCACCTAATAAAGCTGTATCTTTTTTTAAATCGAGTTTCATTAGGAACAGTGCTCTTAATTTATAACTTCATATGAGTAGACTTTTTGCTTCAATTTTCAGAGTATTTAGGAGAGCGGCCACAATTTTAAATGTAAAAGGGAACTTTTTATTTTCACTTTGTTTTCACGTCCCTTTGGCGCTAGTTTTTTTTAACCTACAGTGGCGTCGAAACCGAAATTCGGTATAGCAGCCTTACGTAAACATTTTTGACGTCCAGTCTAACAGAAGCACTCAGAACTGGTGTGAATATTTTTACCTGAAAATGCACATGTTGAGTGAGCGCCCAAAATAAATGCATTAACATGAAAATGAAGTATGTTGAATGATTAAATTATTTTTATTTTGTAAATGAACGTGTGTTACGGATGACCAAATTTGAGACATTATTATTCCAAAACAAATATACTGAAAAAACTAAGCTCTTTAAATTAATATATTTTCGTCTTATTCTTCTTTGTATCGAGAGTGTCAAATTGTAACCTTAAAAAGGTTTTTTTTTAATGTTTAAATTCACATGCAGGAAAATACTAAAAGATGATGTAAGTTTTGCAAAAAGTTTTACTAAAAATGTTTTACGAGGGTTATCCGTTAAATAATGTTCCCATAGCTCTACAGTCCTGAAAAGCGCTGTTATAGTGGATCCCGCGATTCTGTATTGTACCTTGGTTCTTCCACTCTAAATCTCTTTCCTAGCAAGCTGCCTGCGGAGCTCAGTTTTGGTTTGGCAGCCGTACGTGATGGATCTCCCCCTTGCTTAGCCCGCCAGGTGTGAGCTGCGTTCGGTGATCCGTTTCCTGTCTCCAAAAAATATTGCGCTAGTAGAAATCCATTTTCAGTATTGCGAAATCTATGAAGACAAGTGTATGCGCGTACAATACGTGCGCAAATGGCGTAGAGAGTTCAAAAACGGGCATTCTGACGTCCATGATGAGGAGCGTCCCGGACGGCCACCTGTTTCTGACGAAACAATCGCAAAAGTGGAGGCAGCGACGCTCTCAGATCAAGAGTGACGGTTAGTAAGCTCTCCGAAATGATCCCTGATGTCAGAAAAACTTTTATCGACAAGATTTTGACGGAGCAACTAGGGTATGCTAAGGTTTGCAAGAGGCTAGTGCCAAGAATGTTGACTCTACGATAAATTTGGATGGGGTATTGTCGAACACCCACCCTACAGCCCGGACTTAGCCCCAAGTGGCTACTATCTCTTTGTACTATGATGTTAACCATGTTACTTATGGCTAAGCATTGCATGTAGAATGGTTATTGACCAATTTCATTGACTACAGCCCGACTTTATTCTTATTTCCATATACGTTCCACACATGACGTATATTGTCACCACAGATTGTCGCCACTTAATTCTGTCAGCTGATACTTACGATTTCTAATTCTAGGATATATCTACACATGAAGGTTTTCTTGGAAACATATATGGTTCCCGACATCCTCCAGAGAAGAAGTCCGAGTACCTAAAAAATGAGTAGCTGTAGTAACCGATATATATTTTAGGCGATTTGTTAATCGGTATTTTCAAGGAAATCTAGTGATTAGACCGGCGTTATTTAGGCCTGGACAAATCTGTTCTAAATAAAAACTAAGTACTATATGAGAGTCTACCCACAAAATCTGTTTATGGGTAGACTTTCATTTAATATTAATTTTAATTATTATGCTATGACTGTCATTTTACGGTTGTAGAATTAAATTCAAAATAACCAGGCGTATCTACGGTATACACTTAATATTATAAATCATTCATATTAAAAGAGTTTTTTTTTATAATACAAGTATATTTCACAGCAATTTCATAGAAAATTCGCGTAATTTTTATCAAACGGTTTACACTTAAAAATATTTTTATTATTTTAAAATTTCTTACATTAAATTACTGACTGATGAAATAATAATATGTTTATTTAAATTTCACAGTATCTTAATGGCAAGAAACTGCTGTCTCATAATGCATAATTACTATTAAAAGCAATACAATATATTAAGTTCAATATCATATTCGTATGAATTGAGCTACCAAAAGCCTTTACGTTTGATTCATAATAAGGTTGTATGTTGATAATTAAATTTAAATACTTACTTACATTTCAACATATTTTACGTGATTAGTTTACCTCGTCGATTTTCACTAATATTCCATTAAATATTTCATGATTCAATTAAACGCGTTTAAAATAATTAATTCCAAACAAATGATTAATCAACTCGTTAATGAGCTTAGAGAATTAATTTATTATTAAAATTTGATATTTTTAAGGCAGCCGTTGAACTTTTGACAAAGGCCGTAATATGCATAATTATCGCCATAATATTTTTAAATCTGTTGAAATATTCGAAAGGAAACACAATTCATGTTAATCTCTTTCCATTTTAATAATAATTCATAACTTTTAATTGGTATTATTTAAATTGTATTTCCTAATTAGATTTGTTCGAATTAATTTAAAGCAAAATTATATTAATTCCTAAAACTTATTTTCCTTAGTTTTTGCAAAGAAATAATTATAAAATAATTTTAAAAAGGAGTTAAAGTTTTATATTTAATTAACTTATTAATGTCCCTGGGACAAGAAACGGGCATTGAATTTGTACAGAGAATATTTTTGTATGGCAAATTGGCCGATAATGGCCTTCTACTAAAAATAAAATGAATTTTTGAAATAAATAAATATGAACCATCAACATCCCCTTAGAGAAAGACGACTTCACGTCACCGGAAACGTGTGAAACAAGTGGTGGATGAATGAGGAGCAGATGAGCAACACGAAGGCTTTTTCAGAAGCACATTGACATGCAATCAAGTTAAAAATTGACAAACTTTCGGTCCGGGGTGGAGCTGCTTTCAGTGGCCAGACCGATAAAAAAATAACATATTGCAAATATTTAATCTTATATAAAATTAAATTTTTCAGTGATTTTAGAAGTTTTGGGCCCCATTAGGCCTATCCTGAGCTAACACAATATAAAAACTGGTATTTTTTTCACTTTTTCAAACTTTTTTTAACATACTAAGTTTTGTCAAGTATGTCTTATGCATAATTGTCAAAACCTACCCAGATAACAACAATGGAGTATGTATTGCTGTTGTATTTCTTGAATATTTAATACATATTCAGGTGAGTCACGAGTTGTTGATGTTGTATTTTTTTAATCAGTCTAAAGCATAGTATCTTTTATATGTTCATCACTTTAAATAATATCTTTGAAAACTGTTTTTAGAGCCCCTTTAAATTACAAACCACATTTTTATGTTAATTTACACTTTAACGCGATCTCAAAAATGATTAAGTAATCATGTTTGGGCAATAGAACATGAGAAATATCAATTTCAGCTGTGGTTAGAGCCCTCTCACGAGTCTTCAGGAGAAATCTTCAGTCGTACCTTCTTCCTGAAGTACGTGATAAATATCTGAGTCGGCGTTTCAGCAAAGAGAGAGGGAATCAGGTAACTGGTTGAACGTAAAACTGCTTACTCTTAATCACGAGTGCAATATAAGTCTATTTTACAGGCAATCTGCCAGTATGAACGGCTTGCTATATTTTGTTAATACCAAATTGGTGGCATTTTTCGTTTAAATGGGCTTTATTTGAGAACATAAATTATAAATGAATAAATAATTCATTTTCTGAGATATATTTAAGCCTACCAAACGAAATCATTTTTAATTGCGTAGTTTTATCATATGCGATATTAAAAGTAGTATTTATAATATCAGATTTAAATAAAATAATATTTATAATTTATCCCACAATATATTTGTAGATGACATGTTTCGACCACGTCCTGTGGCCATTTTCAAGTCAATTAATACAGTGAGTGTTGGCTCTATATAAAGCAAAGAGTGAATGAGAAGGTGGATATGAATTGTGAGATGGGTAAAAGGGTTTAGGAAATCATATATATAATATAACAGAATAAATTGATGAAAACAACTAAATAATATGTATAATTACAAAGGCCATTTAAAAACAATGAAAATTTACATAAATATATTATTTATACTAAAGTAAGAATTCTAGATAATTTTAACGAAACATATCGTCTACAAATCTATTGTGGGATAAATTATAAATATTCTCATATATATATCTGATATTATGGAATCAATCATAAGAATCTAAATAATAAGCATTTATAAGGCTTTTTACTGTAAGAAGTCACGCATAACATTAATATTTTCTTCAATCACGGGGTAATTTGGGACCCAATAAATGAAATATTAATGCATTTAGCATGCAGTGATTGTATATATGTTTAACTGCTTATATCCGTACGAGTATCAATAGTGTTTCAGAATTAATAACCTGTAGAAAGTAAAAGTAAAAAAAACGTGTTTTTTTGGTTTTATATGGGTTGTCATACTTTGTATCGGATTGGGATAAAACATTATCAACTTATTTATTGCACTTACACAAAAAAATATTGGCATAGTAAATTATATTTACAAAAGATGTCACATAAAAAATTATCGTTTGTATTAAAAACCCCTTATGAAAGACGATTTCACGTCGTCGAAATCGTTATTTTAATGCGTGGTGGAGGAATGAGAAGCAGATTATAAACACAAATACTTTTTTAGAAGCACATTGAGAAATATTTAATAATTTTTAATATTTATTCAATAAATTAACAAGGTTTACAAACTTTCGATCTGCTCGAGAAATGACGTGTTGTTAACGCCTCGAGCAGACGCAGACTTACGGCTGGTCACTAACCGCTCGTAGTCGGTGACACCCAGCGCCGTAGGTGGTGATCAATAATAATTACAAATGACAACACACGCGTGTCCGATGAGCGAACAAAAATATGAGACGAAAGGGCTATATCATGCTCATTTCACTTTGTTTCCTTATATTATATATGTTGCATAACGCGCTGGGTAATGTAAAGTAAAAAATAAAAAATGGTAGTAAGGTAAAATTATGTAAGTAAAAAAAATATATATTCATTTTTATATTTTACTTATATAAACTTTTTAACGCGTTTCACGTTAAGTTACAGCTATTCAAAGAAATGAGATCGCGGCTTCAGGTACGAAATATAGATTAAATACTTTTACATGAATAGCCGAACATAAGGGAATACTTGAAATAACAATGTATTGAGCGATACCATGGATCGTAATTATTTGACATCAAAAATTTTGCTCCAAGTTCTTTCATCGGTCACCAAAATGTATTTTAAATGAACAAGATGCGGCTATACAAATAAGCTGTTCGTATCTCCACTCCAATTGTATTTTATTCTAATAAATTGACGAACAAATGTCACATACTTTGAAACAATTGTTCAAATAAGTGAATTTAATGTAATTTCAAGACATTTTCTTAACTGATTACTTTGCCGGTATAAAGTTTTGCGTGTGTCAAAAAAAAGACGTGCAATATTCTTAACCCTTCGTCGGTCGCAATACAATCTGACATATCGGGCGACGGATATATGGGCACCATATCTTGTCATATATCACCTGTTTTATTTTGTCTTTTTTCAGACGGATTAAAGCTACCAAACGTTTAGTTGCCTTTTTTGTAAACGCATGCAAGAGAGCACAGCCAGTTAAGACCAGTGGACTCTATGACGCTCAGCCAGAGAGGCTGAACGCTGCATGCGGGAAACGTGTGTTGTGTTCGTTTTTGTGTCTGGGTTGGGTAGATTGCAAGTGTATATTTATCTGTTTCTTGAAGAGATCCAGATTGTAGGAAGAAACACAAACGCTGGAATAGCATTCGCAAGCTTACCGGTGGCATTAAAGAAGGAACTTTGGAATCTGCCAGTTCTTGGTCGATACACATTTACTGTAAGACGAATTTGTCGGTTGTGGTTGGGTGCAGGAGGATTTAGTTCTTTGATTGCCGAAGAGCAGCGACTGTGGTTATAACGGTAGAAAAGACTAAATGAACCTATCTTACGCCTGTTTTCCATTGATTGCAGGTTCGAGTCAACTAAGTTTTAATTCGTGTGTGGTCTTTTGAAACCACATATACAGTCCTCCTAGCGGCAAATCTGCCTCATCCACGCGGAATACGTCTTTCTAAAGTACCAGCAACTTAAAAATACGCACTGATAATATAAATACGTCTAAATTGTCAAGTCGACAGGTGGAAGCAATTGGTAAATGGACCAGCACTGTGTATAGAATAGAACAAAATTGCAAAGCTCGCTTTTTGAATCCTAGCGCCTGCCATTTATTTTTCTTGATATTGTCAAAAGAAATGCATAATAAATCAAGTTGTTACTATATTATCTACGAAAATATCAATTTACATCAAAAAATCTTAAAAAATGTAGTGTGAAAAAAGGTGGCGAACAAAATATTTTTTTCAATGTTTTTTTGCATTTTTAATTTGGATTTATCCCTACAAAGGTCAGATAAAAAAACTCATCCAGTTTTAAGTAATGCGGTATTTTTACTAATTTAAAGTTGTGTATTTGGCAGGCTTATTACGACCAAGCGAATGCGCCATAACATTGCGATCGACTGGACTTTACCCGCCTCACATCCGTATCACACCAGATGGAAATTAAGTCTTTTTTATGATGCGATCATTCAGATTATGATCGTTTAGCAACCGATAAGTCCAGTGGATGTCCCCGTTGAACAATTATGGCCATTGTATAGAAGTGCTAAAGAGAAAAAACCAGTGAAATAGATTAGAATCGCATTCCTGGTTGAAAATACATGAAAATGGAAGATAGATTACTTTGCTTTATGTCCGCTCCCTCAAGTGGAGGATATAGACATCACGAGCCATCACCACTCTCTCACAAGCTCTGCCAACCACCTTAGTCCTCGCCTCGTCCCATGTCAGTTACGCCTCCCGTAGCTCCACCGAGTATATTCTATATAGTTCCTGACAGCCTTCCAGGACGGCAAGAGCCTGGTGATTTAAAAAAAGGAAACTGAAGTTTATGCTCTCCTGCACCATTCGTAGGAAATGTTCCAGCCAGTATTACCTTCATATCTTGACCCACTGTAGTATGCAAGGTTGTCTCGTCCGCTTTCAAATACGAACGAAAAAAGTAAATGCGTAGAAAAGTTTTTTAGTGGCCACATGTTCGTAGTACGACCGACTAAGGGTTAAGGTGTAGCTACAATGTCGTATGTTCCATCAGCGATCCTGCGACACAGACATTCACGTCTTTCAGACATTTGTCTGCGCCACCCCGCTAATGGGCATCTGGCAATCCCGGCACGTAACTCATTACGGGGGAAGCATTCGTCTCAACCTGTTGGCGAAAGGCGTCTGATTTATGTGTCGCGGGGTGCCGATAGTTGCGGATAACGCTGATAACGGGGGATTAGACGGGGGAACCCGCGACAATGATTACAGACCTGTAAATCAATAGAGATGCGGAAACGAAGACAAAAAGACAAAGGGACGGAAAGAAAAGATATTTTTTTTTACTGTGAGCACATACAGAAGAAAAAAGTCATTTGGTGATAGTGATACGGAAAATTTATCTGAAAATTCTACGACTCTTTGTTACATATGGCTAAGCGCTCCATGAAGCTTAAAAATTAAAAACACGTTGTTGGAATGTTATAGTGTGTTGTGATTACGCCTTTGAGAAGGGATCGGATTGCGTGTGTATAAAGTGATCAAGAAAGGAGGACACGAACATTACGAACATAAAAAAGAAATAATAATAACACCTTAACATCCTTCTCTCTAAAAATACGTTATTCAATCGCTTGGTAGCAGGATGAGGAGCAGATTAACAACATAAAGATTTTTTCTGAAGCACACTGACATATATATTTCGATAACTTTACAAACTTCTGGCCCGGACCTTGTCACCGTATTCAGTCCGGCCCAGCAACAATATGACACCCATCACGGTCGGGGGACAACCACTGACTCTAGCACTGCACCGTGGTCGGTAACACCGTGCGCTGCAAGTGGCGATCTCTATAACTTACGTCACACCCGTAATCGGAATTGTCCAAAATACCAATATGGCGACACATCCATCTACGACAAGCGAACAGAAATAAGAGACAAAATATTGTAGATCGGAGTTTTCGGTACCAGTCAGCAAGGGCTATATCATGCTGATATCAACTTAATAATCTGACTGAGAAATTAATAAACCGGTTAGCAAGTTAAATTACGTTTACACAGCTTAGACTGAAATATGATAATATTTGAGTTGAATTAATTACAATCAAATTTGAGAACTTTGAGTGTAGCTAATTATAAGCGACATATATAAATAAGCGACTTAAAAAGTTTAAGACTTGATTTAATTAAGAGATTCGTGAACTAACATAGGTAGAGTTGAAAAATGATTTAACTGAGGATCAGCAGAGTGACGCAGTTATGGACTTCGACTAGCGGCAAAGTGATGATCAGAGCTGTGATAAAGGCGCAGCAAATAGAAGTAGGACCTGGTTTATGTCGTTTCCTCCTAATATACTTTTTATATAAGGAGGATCCGTTTATAAGGCCAGTTTACGCACACAATAATTAATTTCCCTCGTGTGATCCGTGCGACATCTATTACCGTGATTTTTACGACATATATGGGACATACAAGGCAAACATTAAAATAAAATCATAGATAACAGAAAGTGTGCATTGAATCCGCCACATTAAACAACAAGAATATTTAAATTCAACACGAAAAACAGTTAAATTTCAAGTAAAGAAGTAAAAACCGATGATAAAACTTATCATTGTATTGTGTTTAACAGTACTTATGTAATTTATTGTAATATATCTCTTAGATTAAATTATATAACCAAAAACAATCACATTTATCGTTTCACAATTAAATAGCATGATATTGGATATTGTTTAATGTCTACAACTAAAAGCTCAAAAGGAGTGAGCTTCCAACGCTCGACAACATACGGATCGACCTACAAAAGTCCACCAAACTTCAGTCACTTCCTTCATTGATTCAATTCAATCGAGCCAAAAATCTCCCCTTTAAACGCGAAAGCTATCGCGAGTCGAGAAAATCGAGTTTCCTTTCATACACACCTACTTTTCCAATGTTTACACATAACCGACCCGGATGGTTTCCGGTATACGAGCCTCATTCCGAAACACAGATTTCGTCCCTTTCATTTGAATAAAAGTAAAAAAAATCCCAGTTAGATTGAGCGCCGCGTGAGTTTCGGCAAACTTTCTAATTTTATTTTCTCCGCGGTTAAAATTTTGAGCTTTTTTTATTTTGCAGGCTCGGGCGCCTCTCATTTATATTAACACGTAATGTAAATACAAATTGCTTCAACTTTGTAGGTGTGAACAAGAATTTCACTTGAGCTTTCACGTAATGTTTAATATAAGAAGTTATTTTAGAATTCGCAGAGGATATTATATTTTAGATGAAATTTCAAAGCGGATATTTCATTAATTGGAATGCCTAACTAACATGAAAATAGTTTGAATCTTACCTAATTATATTAGGTTTTGTAATATTATCATATTTATGTTATATTTGGAGATATTATCAAGTGTTTTAGCACTTATTATGATGTAATATATTATAATTAATTTATGTTATGTAAAAGGCATATTAAATTATTTTAAGACAAAATGTTACAGCATTAAGGTATATAACAGAAATGATTTTGCCAATTTTCGCGAATATTAAGTAATATATATTTTTAAGTTGTTGCGATAATTATTAAGCTTTAATATTATATATTTAATAAATAATCATAATGAAATAAATAAATACAAATTCTCTATCTTTTCAATAAAACTTTTAAATTTTCTTTATATTTCATTAAACTTAAGGAAATTTAAATTTGTGAAAATTAGTGAATTAATTAGGAATACATATGAAAATATATTATTATTTGAAAACGAATCACATTTTTTTAGACTGCTTTGTACTTTGTTAAATGCCAAAGAATATAACTTCTTAGGTTTTCACGGCCAGTTTTGATATTAATCCTGATATAAGATAACCCTGAAGAAGACCCCTGCAATAGCGGTCGAAATATTGGAAATGAGTAATTCACAAACGGCTTAACCCAAAAGCCACAATATTAACAAAGAATATATTTATGAAATTAATCTATGATTCGAATTTTTGAGGAATATCGAGGTGAGGGATCGTGCAAGGCGAGCTTTCATAATACAGTCGGTAAAGATACGAAAATGCACTTGGTTATCGGGAATTATAAGTAGATTGTATTCGCAGAATAAAAAACAGATCTTTTATTTTCTGATGCAAAGAACACAACGGCTTGTGTTTTACTATAATGGCGGTTCGTTACTTTCTTATATACCAGTAAGATGAGCGTAGTTTAATGATGACAATGATAATAATGACTGCTAAATAAGCGAAAATATTTTGTAAAAATGAGTATGAAAAACCAAATAGTCAAGTAAAACACCTTAAACTAAGCAGAAATTAAAATACTTCTTCTTCATGTCACGACGACAAATTATTTTAATCAGTATCTAGCAAAATCAATAGCCGGTTTGTTGCCCAGCATTAGGTCTTGATATGTGCAGCTTGTTGGGCACATAGAGCAAGATCTTAGGTATAAGGTGGTCTGCAGATCTCCACAGCGGCATAATATACTTATTTTAAAGCAAATATTGGTAAAAACTATACTTAAATTGAAAAAAGATTTTCATATGATACGATAACTTATATAAAAGCAATCAAATAATAGATAATATAACTTTTTAGATTGTATGAGGGCTTTCTAAGGATTTAATCTTCTCAATGTTTCGGTTCATAGGTAACTGCGTTGTACACACTGGCCAGGCATTCCGTGTGGGATTACAGTGTCCGGTACTAATATTATTGTATCGGTTTTGAGGATTAGTTGGTTATTTTCAGGCCACACACTACAGCAGCCCGGTATTGTTCCGACTGATAATTTTGTGTTCTCGCCGGGCAATCTATATAGTATGGGTCTATAGTGGTGGAGGCTGGGTTCGTACAGTGACCTGATGTTGACCATCATTTAAGTTACATTTAATTATTAATTACAAAATAATTCTAATTATGTCATGTTGAATGTAACTCACAATTCAATTCTCCTAAATGAGTCGAGAGTTACAGATATTTTAGAGTACATGTCACTGCGAGAGCTATAGTCTTCAGAAAAAGCTAGAAATCCGCATTTTCTACTACGTATTTTTTTAAAAATGAGATTTTTATGTGTTAGGGGTATCCTAATAATTAACCATCAACTCACGTTATGTCTGCTACAGAACAATATTTTCAGGGGGTTATCTTGGAGACTTAACATCGTAATACCGATGATCTTTCGTTAATGGAAACATATTTTAAATTGCAACTAATTCATAAGTCTATCTTTCACCCTTGATGACTACATAGAATTTCTGTTGTTATCTACTTATTAAAAAACTAAACAGCGCAGGCATATTTGTAATTATTTTCAACGTCATTTTGAAAAGAAAATCCATATTATAAAGATGACCCTTCTGAGTAAATGTATGGCAACGATTATATATGACAATAAGTAAGATAAAAATTAACATTATAATAATGAAATGTTTAAATAACATTTATACTAACTTTTAAAATGTTATACTATATCAATTAATTAATAATTTACAAATAATTTATAAAATTCTTCATTTATTCCAAAATAATAAATATTAATAAACACTTCATAAATCGATTCATTGGGAAAATTCTATTCACGAAGTCATATTTTAATTATTTTATATGTATTTCAAAAATACTATTTTCAAAATCGTGGTCACCCTTTTCAGACCAGACTGTGAGCCTTAAGCCAGTAGCTTATCCTCTAGATACAGATAATCCAGGCTCGGTTAAGTGGTAACCATATTTTTGACTATGAAAATTCACAGGTGTATCACTGAACGGTAGATAAAAGCAAAGCTTTTTCAATACCCAACTTATTTACATACTTAGTTCTTATATTAATCTTATACTGATTATTTAACTTATCATTTGCCTATATTTCACAATTCTTATGTACAACTACAAATTTACTCTTTACGAAGTGCATGAAAAACTAATTGAAGGTAAAAAGGATTGATTTTGTGCGGAATGATAAAGTAAGATACGAACATAGCAAAATTCCATTTTACAAACGTTCTAAAGGTGAAAGTAGAGCTGGCTACAACATGTTTTTAGAGATGGTAAGCATTAGCTCTGTTTTAATAAGAGCCCGGAGTGTCGTCATTCTAAGAGACTGAAAGTGACTTTATATATGATACAGAAGTTATACTTACTTTGCCGAAGGTCGTAGGTTTGATCACAGAAAGACTTAGCTCTAAGCTTCTAAGCTCAACGAATACCTCCAGTCGGTGTGAATTTGATCCCTCAACCGTTTAATGCCCGTCAAAATACATTAATAAAAATTGGTGGTTGACGAATGTCATCCGTGAAGACCAAATATTCATTGAAAATTCCTGCAATAAATATATGATGTCTAAATTTCAGACTGTCGTTTATGCCGTTGGCGGATCAAAACTTTACATACAGCGCTTAGCCATATGTAACAAAGTAAGATAAAAAGTATCGTTTAAAGAATCTTCATATGAAGGTTATGCATCATTATAACCATCTGTCGATATTGTCTGTTCACGTAATAACTTTTGTCTATCACCTATTCCGACTAATAAACCAACACTGTCATTCTACGGATAAGGGATTAAATTCATATGAATCATCTCATTTGAGGGTTAAGCCCATGACTTTAGAATTAGTAGGTAGCCAAGCTTCCCGAAAAATTAACACTTCATTGAATTAAAAAACAAACTCTATATTTATATAAAATATAATAATAATAAAAAATAAAATAGACTGCCGGAAAGTAATAATATTAAGCTTGTGAATAAATGAAGACTGATAGAATAATAATAAAAATATACATACTTTGAATATATACTATAGCGACATCTATCGTACGATGATAACAATGATATAAATACTAGTTTCAACGCACGTCAGTCTAGGCGGGGCAATGGCGCAGTTCGCCGAGCGGTATGAATACCTGGGCATAGTTGGTTTCCAAGGTCCGCGGTTCGCATCCCGCTTCTGCCGTTATTTTTGTGCTTGGATTGACGCGTTGAAAAAAAGAATTTTATGTATAGTATATGTATATTTTAAGTAATAATCTATATTTATAGTTTTTATTTGAGGTAATTAAGTTATTTATTACTGAAATTAAAAACTACGCCATTTTTTTGACGTATCTCAGTACCTTTTACTTAATAACATACATTTAATTTGATATAAAATATGGTTTCTTATACCTAATGAATATGAAGATAATTTGAAGGATATGACTATTGTGTAAGTAATATGATCCAAATAGTAAGCAGACACTGCGATTGAAAAGTGTCCCATTTCCAACTGTTGCTTGGGGATCTCGTTATGAACTAGCGTCGAGGCTTCAGTTACAGACGGCATTATTTTTCAGGATTTACTGGAAGACAAACCGGAGACTCGACGCTGGAAAATAGTTTCATCAAGACAAAGGCAACTGCTAGTTTTATATGACAGCTTGGAATTTAACATTTACGAACTTTTAACTTTAATTTTATAAACCTTATTTTTACTGAAAAAACATATGTAGTTTTGGTTTATTTTACCAATCAATTCAGAATTGTATTGCAATCAAATACTGAACGAATTATTTTTACTTTAACTATGTTTTACAGGGCCGCGTAGTGCATTGGTAAGAGCGTTGGTTTGTCATTCAGACACTGTCGGTTCCAAATTTGACCTAGCTTTTATTTTTTTATTTATTCAAATAATTCTAAGTATACTATACATAATACAAATACTCTTTTGGTGCTACAGCCGCAGTTTATGTTAAAGTATGCAGGCTCTTTTTCTAGAGAAAATTCATTTGAACTTAATTTAAATGTTATTGTTAGGGAGAATATGACGTTCAAAAGATATTTACAGTAAAATTGTTCCAGCTGAAATGTTTCAGAAGTCACACTGCAGAGACATAGAGAAGTTGGTTTGACGGCGTTTGCACTTTTTGTGTTATACACCTGAATAAAGCTCACAAAAGAAAAAGCTCACTGCAAATACGTTGCAGCGGCTCAAATACTGAAACAGGTTGTACCAAAAAGTTACTGGGTATACTTTATCAAAAGTTTTTCTTATAATAACAAGTGTCATTTTTTGTGGAAACTCTTCTAGTTTTAATAAAAATTGAGATAGTTTTCCTTATGAAATAAATAATTAAATTAATTGTTTGTTGACATTTTCGTAAATAACGTAAAGCTACTATTAAAAATGAAAAACATTGTTCTTGGACTCACTTAGAATTTCAGTAGTGTCTTGTTTGTAAAGTTTTAAAAAACATAGTCTTTACAAAACCACAATATTTCAGTTAAACCTATCTTTTAAGACCAAATCCAGGCCTTGAAAACGTAAGATGAAACAGCCTTTCTCGTTAACTATTTTGATTACTTAACACCAAAATATGCCTCAGATACAGTTATTGTCTCTTCAAGTGGACGGGTTTTAACTTGGGGTTCATCGCAAAACAAAAAAAAATTAACTGGCACATGTTTCAGCTAAAAAAATAAGTGGTGATTATTTGTGATCACTTTATTTTTTTGGAATGAAACCTTTATGAAAGAAATAAAAAATCAATTTGACCGAATTTATTATTCAAGTAGTTTTATAAGTATTAAAGGAGGAAAACGATATATAAAATAATATTAAAAAATCGTTTCATTTTTTTCTTTTATCTAACTAAGCACATACAGGAGAATACTAACAGATAGTGATAGTAATTCTGAAGTCTCATCTGTGGAATTATATGACGCTTCTTATTGTGCATACAGCTAGACGCTGCATGTGGAGTGTTGATCCGTCAACGTCATAGACTACAACCCGAGATTCACGCATCATCCTTATTATTACAGGAATTTACTATGAATGGGTGGTCTTCACGGGACGACTTTTGTCTACTTACTACTTATTGTAATTAATAGGCTATGACTGGCATTTTACGGGTGATAGATCAAATCTATACCAACCAGGGGAAGAAATTAGCTCAGAAATTAAAAAAAAAATCTTTGTCGAGGATCGAACCCACAATCGAGGATCGAGCGAACAAAAAAAGAGACGAAAGGTTGTATATAGAGATTTTTGGCACCAGCCTCCAAGGATTGTATCGAGCTGATATCAAAATATATTGTCGAGGTTACTCACATGACTAAAAAAAGTAATAAAACAAATCAATTAATAATATTATTTTTTTTAATCTCCTGAATCTGCAAAGCAAACGCTTTGACCATTGAGCTATGACCGCCGGCAAATCTTCAAGACTTTTATAATAACTGATTAATAATGAATTAATTTTCTTACTAATGAAGTAATGAGATAAATTGAAACAGTTATAGTTAACTTGAGACTGGTAACTGTAACATGGAATACTAAATCTGGTCTGGACAGCTCAAAAGTAAAGGTGTTGGGTAAGTCGTACTGGGATGCCTTTTTATTCCTCTGCAGTCAAATTTAAGCACAGAATTTAAATATTCTACGCTTTTTTAAAAAGACATTTAATTTATGCATTGTAATTCCCGGCTTTCCTAAACTTAATTTAAATACCTTAACTCTATTCCTTTCACAGTCTTTGACTAAACTACTATGAGCATTTTATTTTTGATGTACATATATGCATTTCAATAGTATGAGAAACATATTTCTAACAAAAATATATTATTATTCACATATACAGGTATTTTCTTCTTAAATCAACTCAGTAACTCGAAAAAAACCATTGATAACATTTTTCTTGATATTTTTCCCGGGCTTCGAGATTTTTAAGAGAAATTAGTTCCACATATATAAGATCCACTAAAAACTGCTTTGCTTTGTGATATTGTAACAAAAATCAATAATTAATAATATTGAGTTTTTTTCTATTTTCAAAATCGATTTCCTAATCATTCTTAAATTGTGATTATAATTCGCTGAACACGGCTAAAAGCCACAAATAAAAACAACCAAGTCTGGCCTTGAAAAACTGTGTAGTTTAAATATATATTATTTAAATTTTGTTATTTCAACAAAACCTATTGCTCAAAGAAATTTAAATATTCTTGAAGGGTAAATATTATATATATATACCATAGTCGAAAAATAATATTAACAATCGAATATTTAATAACATTATTATTAGATAATTATTTTAATAAAAGATTCAGTATTTGATTAATATTTATTATTAATTTTAAATAAATTACCATATCATAATTTTATTTAAGCACGGATCACACTGAGCGCTGCTACATTTGCTGGAAGACTGCAGTTCCGCAATATATGAAGACTTCATCAGTTCAAATGTGTACAAACGTACTGACGTGTAAATGATTATTTGTTTTTAATATAATTATTTAGATGATCATAAAATTGCACATAAAATTAAACACAAACGTATTTCTAAGGCATAAGGCTTAAGGGTATTCACCAAAATAATCGATTATGTTCACCTGGTATCCATTAAAAAATATTATTAACATTTTCATTCTGGTTAAATATCACGTCTCGGAAAATGTTCTAAAAATATTCGATAAAAATTTAATTATCTATCTTTTAAATGCGCGACACTTCGATGGAAATCAGTATTCTGAAAATCACTTTGCCGATATTAAAATTCAAAACAAGAGACTCAGGTTTCTGAAATCGTGACCTTAATGTCTGTTTCAGTAGGTCACTTAGCGGAAGTGACAGTACAAGGAAATCCATGATAAGAAGTAAGTAGTTTCTTAAAATTTCTACGCTTTATTGTACAAGGCTTTGCAATATTTTTATAAATATTAAAAAAAAAAATATGCTCTTCTATCAGCAGGAGCTAGTATATGGGTGCCACTTAAAGTAATATCAATTTATAACGCATGCATTTATCATCAAGTTTCTTAATATGAACTTCAAGCAAGTCTTTTACATGTAAAGTATTCAACAGCTCTCTAAAACAGTAAGAAAAAGTATAATCAGAAAAATGCTGTCATATTTGGGTTTGTTTTATCATTTAATTTTAAGAAAATAAGTAATTAGCCTGAAACTCACAAGAACTGTATAATATATAAGTGATGGCTCAACGCTTAAGTCGATAAATATGCCTCTATCTTTATAATTCTGAAATTTATTTATTTTTTGCTTACACTTATGATATTGCATTATTTACTCTACTTTATTTCCTGTATTATATATTAGAACCCTACATTTTTTGTGTTCATAGTTATCGATATATTAAATTTTTATTTATAAAAGATAATAATAATAATAATAAAGTTTATTTATTCAGCCACTAGTGCCATAATCAAAATTTTACACACAATAATTCCAAGCAAATAAAGAAAAAAACTAAATTTAAATTAAACAGAATAGAAAGAAAAAATAAATCGGCATGTACATATACACAACATTATTATTATTATTCTACTCCGCATTCCAACCGATACAAATTTGAATACGCGCACGGCTACACATCACTACTAACACGTCGAGCAGGGCCGCCTTTCTCGAGAGCAGCGCGATGCCGCCGTACGGCCGGTCGCGGCATACTCCAACTGATGTGTCCACCGCTGATGTTCCCGTGAAACCAAACTTGTCATCAATTCCGCCAAGGTCGTCGATATCGTAAGGCATAAGCCATGTCTCCATAAGTTATTGATAAAACACTATGTGATACTTAAATATTTATTTAATTTATTGAGTTCATTAGGTGATGATGCAATTATACTTGACGCTGCTTAAATTGCATGACTACACTATCAGTAAATAATTATCAGAAAAAATTTTTTTTCATCAAATATAAAAATATTTTTACGTATTACGATTCGTTACGTATGCAGCCTACATAGTTCTCTATTTGTTGAACAAAGCGCAGCCATAAGAGCCCAATAATTAAACCTGTTGGATAAAAAAAAAAACAGTTAGCCGAGTTCATAAACAATGCGAACAATATAAATTCACCTGAGAGTATTCATGGCGCCACAGTCGAGGCAATAATTAACCACCTATTGTCTTAGCACTCTTTATGGGGCAGTCGTGAATTTCAGTACCTGTAAAAATGTTTAATGTCCAGTCCTTCATGAATCACTGCCTGGTCGTAAATCCAACGTGATTTTTACGTTTCACGCTCGTCACTTGTCTATACGTTTATACACTCTTTCAACGGCAAAGCACCTGCAAAAAGCTCACTCAAAAAACTGTGAATTTTTCAGGAAAATATGATTTTTGTGCAACGTAAAGTAAAGCGATCTTTTTGAAACTTTTTCGTGATAGTTTTTGTATTAAAACGTAAATTTTTACCGTGTCACAATATATGTTGATTTTAATATTGAATTTCGTGAAAAAAGTTTACTGGTGCAGATATTAAAAAAAAAAATCATTGCGAAGTTGGAATTGCACAGTATTAAAATATCATATTACTTATGTAATTTTTTTCTTGTATTTTAATTATATTAATAAAAAAAAAAAAACATTAGAATAGCCTTAACCAAAATTGCCTTTTATATCGATAATTGAAAAGATGAAAAGCTCAAAAAAAATAGTTTAAAGTGCAACATCACTTTTCAAGTTTCAAAAACAATATAATACAACACTTTCTAGTAGAACCTGAGTAAAAATCAAACACTTGAAATTTATATAATGGACTCGGTTTATGTTAACTTGATATTTCAAACATAAAATGCTAGTTACAACTTATCAATTAAAGTTAGGGTCAGACGAAAATCGTATCGTGATCTTACACATTCATATAGAATTCCTATAATAAATGGTCCATGACGTTGGCGGAACAACAATCCAATCCAACAATCAATGTAGCGTTTAGCCAAAAGTATCATGGTAAGCGTCATCGAGCGAGTTTTCAGATGACGTAGTATCTGTATCACTATCACCGTTTGTCGGTATTTTGCTAACTTAAAAAATAAATTTGCTGGACGGCATAGTCCATTATTAGAACGTTTGTTAATCATCCTGGCCCTATCTGTTGAAAAACCCGACCAAGCTTGACACACGCCAAGGACAACAAAGGCCTCGGAAACGTCGAACTGATCATTAAATCTCCTCCAAAAAAAAACACTGAACACCCAAATATATTTTCGTTACTACAACTGCAGTCCATGCAAGTTTGCAGGCTCTTGCCCTGGAGACCCTTGGAAACAATGTATGTTTAAATGTGGACCGGATATACAGATATTTTGTCATAAAGTATAGACAATCATAGCTTACAAGAACTGTAAAAATGGCAAATCGCGGAGTTTATATACTTCAAGTATTGAGCGGATACGGTAAAAAATATTTCAAACAATATAAAATGTAAAGAAAAATATTCACTTCTACAAGGTTGCTTCTACGATTTAAGATGCTTCCGATAGAGTACAGTATACTCACTACAACACTACTTCACCGCATAGTCAGTCGTATTCACGGCGGAATCTTAAGAAGGCCTCTTCGTTTCAAAGCTCCTCCTTTACGATCGGTGCGGTTTGTTGGGCACTCGGCCGGAATGAACGACCGGGCCATAAAGCACGCGGATTAGGTCAGGCGTCCCAGGCCTCCCTCGCCTGACCAACTCCCGGGGCATCGCGCCCGAAACACTCAGCGAGTAATTGTTATTAGTGCGGGTTAAACCTTAACTGCATACGAATTACTGTTACGCCTTGTGTACTCGAAGAGGATATCTTGGATTTTTTGCTAGACGAAGCTCGCACAAAAGCCCATGAGTTTCCATCAGCTAAAGTGGATTTTAAAGCTGAAACACGAACATGAATCGTATTTTGTGTGTTAACAAGGAACTCGTACACTCGAGCTTTCGTAAGTCTGCTAGTGCAGCATAAATATCGTTTAATATTTTTTTGCGTAGATTTTTTCTTTCAAAAAAAAAACTTGTAGTCTTTTTTTTTAAATATTTTTGCCAGTTTTATTCTTGGATGGAAAGAATGAACGAAACGGGATTATATCGAATAATTTCGTAGGTTTTCAAAGCCGTATTTAGAATTATGATTTTTGGGTAGGAAGTACTACTTTTAATTTCTCTGTCAGGGTTGTCCATTTTGTGGATAAAATCACTGACCTTATTTTAAACCGAAACTCAGTTATGAAGTTTTATTTAACTTTTTATTTTTATAAGTAAATATTTCCTTAACCTATTTTTACAACTCTAAATTTTATCACGCTTAAAAAGTTTTTTCATATTTATATTAATTAACAGCCTGTAAAAAACATTTTGAAATAATCATGTCAATTATTCATGACATTATTTAATTTACGTTATATAGCAGACACGTAAAATATGTACATAATTGAGACTAACATAATTATTTTCAGAATAATATTTTTTTCTAAATTATATACGGTATATTTTTGGGTGATCGTAATAAGGTCTTTTGATAAACCGACGCTCCTGGAATTTGTATTAAGATAATATATATTAGCTTTATATTAAAATATACCTTATCTAAGTATCTATATATATAAAAGAAAGTCGTGTTATATTTGTTTTGATAACTCAAGAACGGCCAAACCGACTTGGCTGAAAATTGGTGGAAAGGTAGCTTAGAACCCAAAAACGTCCATGGTATGCTCAAAATTGATTTGATTAAGAAAAAATATTGAACATTTACGTAAACATGTTTTCATACAAGACTATTGTAACTTGACAGCTGTCAGTTGAGACGGTGGCGCCATAGGCCAGCAAGATAACTAAAAATGACGCAATAGTAGGTATTGTAAGTAGGTACCTACGTAAGGTACGGAATATTTTGAAACAAAAAAGAAAACAAAAGGCAGGAAAAAAAAGACAAAAACCAAATAAATATTAGTGAAAATATCAGTCTAATCTTTCATTTGTTAAAAATGTTATAAAAAAAAGCAAATGGAAAGGCATCTTCTTATTCTATTGTTTTGTTTTATTTTTTATTATTTTCTCTATTTATTGTATATTTATGTATACTATTCTAAATATATATTTCTAAATATTTGTAAAAAAATTGGAATTTCGATTCTGTATATCTATATATATAAAAGAAAGTCGGGTTATATTTGTTTTTATAACTCAAGAACGGCCTAACCGACTTGGCTGAAAATTGGTGGAAAGGTAGCTTAGAACCCACAAACGTCCATGGTATACTCAAAATTGATTTGATTAAGAAAAAATATTGAACATTTACGTAAACATGTTTTCATACAAGACTATTGTTACTTGACAGCTGTCAGATAAGACGGTGTTGCCATAGTCAGCAACATAACTAAAAATGAGGCAACAGTAGGTATTGTAAGTAGGTACCTACGTAAGGTACGGAATATTTTGAAACAAAAAAGAAAACAAAAGGCAGGAAAAAAAAAGACAAAAACCAAATAAATATTAGTGAAAATATCAATCTAATCTTTTATTTGTTAAAAATGTTATAACAAAAAGCAAATGGAAAGGCATCTTCTTATTCTATTGTGTTATTTTTATTTTTTATTATTTTCTCTATTTATTGTATATTTATGTATACTATTCTAAATATATGTTTCTAATTATTTGTAAAAAAATTGGAATGGACCAAATATATGATATCATATGTACCGAAAAATTCAACTTAATAAAATCCAAAATCTGCTCATTTATTGCCTTTCGGGTGAAACAAAGTTCACCGGGTCAGCTAGTTATATATAAATATAAGATATATTATTTAGATAGGACATATTAGCCAAACAGTAAATATCGAAACTGGCTGTCACTCAAATTTCGATTATATTGATTTGCTGTACTGTGTGTGCAACAGGCTAAATGCACTTCCAAGATTTGTAGCCTTAGACGTATATACTCTGAATTACAGTACCGTAATTGACATAATACGGTTCCGTAATCTAAGATAATTGCTGGGCACTGACAGACGGAAGCTGAAAGTTAATTAATTACTAAGCATTCAGAGGATAATTAATGGTATGGAAACCTAGCAACAACTTTTTTTATTTTATGTAATCGCATGCAGGAAAGCACAGCTGGTCAAGACTAGTGGACTCTATGACGCTCAGCCAGGGAGGCTGGACGCTGCATACGGGAAACGTGTGTTGTGTTCGTGTTTGTGTGTGGGTTGGGGAGATTGTAAGTGTACATTTATTTATCTGTTTCTTGAAGAGATCCATATTGTAGGAAGGAGGAAACACAGACGCTGGAAGAGTATTCCAAAGCTAACCAGTGACATTAAGGAAGGAACTTTAGAAACTGCAAGTTCTTGGTCGACATATATTAACCGTGTTCAGCAAGTGTAAGACGAGTTTGTCGGTTGTGGGTGGGTGCAGGAGGAATTAGATATTTAAGTTCCGAAAAGCAGCGACCGTGGTTATAACGGTAAAAAAGACTAAGTTAACCAATCTTACGCCTGTGTTCCATTGATTGCAGGTTAGAAGTAAGATTGTCATTGTTTATGAAAATAATTTATCTTCTTTGTACTGAGTCAAATAAGTTGAGAAGGTTTTTTGGGACCCCGATCCAAAGGTGACTGCCGTATTCAAGGATAGGTCGGGTTTGTTCTTTATATAGAATAAGAAGTTGTTTATCATTAAAATACTGACGTGATCTATATAATACACCTCGTTTTTTGGAAGCGAGACCGGCTTTATACTTAATTGACACATAATATTTGACATCATTCGGAATTGATAATGCAAGTATGTTGATGGAGCTTGCTTTTGGAAGAGAACAACCGTTGAAAGATAAAGGATCCATAGCAGTCTTCTTGGTGGCGAAAGTGCATGATTAGGTTGTGGATATGTTGAAAGTGCCGAGGTTGAGGTCACCCCATCTTGAAACCCTTTTAAGAGACATGTTCATCTTCTCCACCAGAGAAGCTCGTCTTATTGTTTATTTTCTCCTGCTTATTAGCAACAATTGAATTAATTTATTTGTCATGTTGTTACGTTGGAGATTCCGTAAATTCTGTAATCAAATCAAATAGTGTTTTACTTAGAACATAGAGGCATATTGTCTCATTCTTATGTTGTTAGATTGCTTGGAAAGCAATTTTAATTTCAAAGAAAAATATATATAAACAAATGTTTTTATTCTAGAAATTTCAAAATATGACGTTCAAATTCGAAAAATCTACCATTTTAGCAATCTCACAAATATTTATCCATTGGTCTTGGTACTTCTATTGCCCATGGAACTGGCGTTATTCACAAGTTCGTATTAAACAATGCCTTTAGTTTGTTAAATCTACCACCTTAGCAACCTCACAAATCTTTATCTATTGGTCTCGGAACTTTTATTGGCTTTGGAACTGGCCTTATTAGTAGGTTTGCATTAAACAATGTCTTTATTATGTTTTTATCAACAATAACAGGCTTTGCAGAACGTGGTGCATCTTCAGCATTAAAATTGCAAGAAGAGAAGCTTAAAAAAAAATGTCAAAAAAAAAACACAATACAGTCGATTCCGCTTAATTGTGACACACATGGGCATTTTGTCCCAATTAGGCGGCTGTCCCAATTAAGCGAATTTCACATTTTTTTTAATTCATTTATTTGGTTTTGGCAACTAAGGTCATAAATCAGTAATATACACATAAAATTAAACAATGGATATTTTTTTTCAATAATTTTATTTTATAAGCTCTTGGAAACTGTAAATAAGTATAAGTAATATAAATTTAAAATATGTAATATTAACTTTTAATAAAAAATAAATCCTATTTATTAAAATAATAAATGGTACATAAAATTCAATTCAAAGCAAAAATCAAGTGTAGTCTGTCTTTTGTTTTAGTAACATTTCAATTCTACAAAATCAGCACAGATATTCAGTGCGGATGTAGGGCTTCCTTCATTTCCTTCCTACATAAAATAACGCTGTAACAGGCCATGCAATTTTTTTTGCCTCCTGGTTAGTCACAGGCACAGGTCACTCATCATCATCAACATCATCGACATCTTCGTCTAATTTTTCATATTTTGATTTAATACCTTCTACAATTGAATCGTCACAGTCTTCATTATCATCGTAACATAGTAAATTGTTATCTATTCTTGAAAAATCTTCATAGTTAACAATAGTAACTTAAATTTACTGTCCCAATTAAGCGGAATGTTGTGGCAATTAAACATGTAAATTTACTATTGGTTTCTTGGTTTAGTTTCTGTTCTTTGAGATTTGTCCCAAATAAGCGGCTGTCCCAATTAAGCGGTGTCCCAATTAGGCGGAATCGACTGTGTATACGAATTGAGCTATTTTATTCAGGCTAGAAAAGCATTTGTACCTTTTAAGTAGTAAAGAAAAAGTAAAATTTATGTCTGAAACACTATTTTAAACTTTCTTTGCTTAAAAACGTTCTTATAAACAACGTAGTCTTATGTAAGCCTTCACATATTATATTTGTAAATATATAATGATTGCGCGTCATACTATATATGAGTGTGAAATAAGCTATGAAATAATTCAATTAAATCTTGTGTTGGAAAAACATTTAATTACTTTCCGATTTACCTGGTTTGTTGCTTTTAAGAGTCAGTACATTGCTCTGAATACTCTTGGCAAAACACTCAGGATAATACTTAGTTGCCTTCTCAACGACTTGATACTTAGATCTTCTTTCATCCACCATACGTCTCTTCTTAACTATTATGCGAAGGTGAAGAAATAAAACGTTTGTTTACCTTACCTAAGGTCATGAGTATGATCCTTGATGATAATTAAAATAAATATGATATCTTATCAGTTTCTCAGATCGATAAATGAGCGGACATTTTGATGCGATTTTAAAAAACCGTCTGGCAAATTTAATTCCTCGTCTGTAAAATTCCAGTCATAGCCTATTATTAATGGGAATAAAGTCATCCTGTAAACACCACCAATTTATGTGTGAGTCTCCGTAAAAATTAATGAAGCGTGAAGAAGGTTCATTAAAAACTTATTTAATTCTGAAAACATTATATTTCTTCTTACAGAGTAAACATATAATACTTTTAAATTTATAATATAATCTGCTAAAAAAAAACTATTAAAAGTTATTTTATTATAGAAATATGATTTTAAGAGTTATGTTATTTTTACATAGTCTTAAGAGTTTTTAAAAATATTCATGTTTTCCTTATAATCAAAGAAGTACTCTACGAATTCGCGAAAAACCTCTCTTTGATATATTGATGGTGAGATTTCAAAACGAGGAACAAATTGGAAGGGCGTTTTATTATTTTTTACATTATCAACATAGAAAAATATTGTTGTTCAACTGAGAATTATATTATATTATCTTTGAAACGTGTTCAACGCAGGTGTTCAATTAGCGGCCCGCGGAATTCTTCCACAACAAATAATTTCATTGGTTTTCATGACCAGATTTGAATTTCGACTTTTGAATTGCGCCGTGTATAGCTAAATTTTCATCTCTCCATTTTTCCTACGACTGTGACAATTTGTTTTTATATTCATAAGTTTGTATCTTCTGGTAGTTTAGCTATCAGTTAAACGTTCTTCAACTATAATTTTAAATGAGTATCCTATCACCTATCAACAAGAATGACTGAATTATCCTGAAGAAAACATGCCTCCCACCTCTAGCATATGCCTCCAGGCCTTTAGAGACAATCGATCCTACTCGATATGATGTTTGTAGATATATACTTGCTTAACTATCTCATGACACCAAGTCATCAAAAATCATCAAAATTAACTCTATATCGCACTCTCACATTCTGGCGTCATTGCAGCAACACCAAACAGAAAGTTGCAACAAGAAACAACCTCATCTACAAATTGATCAATACTCACTGGGGAGCCCAACCACCCCTTCTTCGTACCTCAGCTTTAGCACTCTGTTCCTAAGCCGGAGAATATGCGGCACCAGTATGGGATCGATCAGCCCATTATTATCAAGTGGATACAGCCCTGAATGATGCATGCAGAGTCATCATAGGCTGCCTCAAACCAACACCCATTTCAAAATTATACCCCTTGGCTGGTATCGCGAAAGTCATATGCGCCGAAGAAATGCGTCAGGCAATCAACCAATTGTCCCACTGCTTGTATAATCAGATACCTCTAACACCCAGACTGAAGTCGCGAAGCAGCTTTCGTAGATCCACAAAACCTTTCACATCCGGCCCTGAAAATGAGAGACTCCAGCTTTGGCGACAAGACGCACCAGAGGATTTCATTGCTCTAAAGGAAGGCCTCCCAACTGGCAAGAACCTTGACTGGCGGACGACCTGGAAATCCCTGAACTGATTAAAAACTGGAGCCGGTAGAACAAAGGACAACCTCGAGCGGTGGGAAATTCTTCGGCACGGAGAGCCACTATCGAATGACTGTGGAGACCTGAAGACCGTCTCACACCTGAAATCCTGCTCCATGTGCCCAACAAGCTGCATACCTCAAGACCTAATGCTAGGTAATACTCGGGCTATCGATGTTGCCAGATCCTGGGTAGAAATTATTTGACTTCACTGAAACGAAGAAGAAGACGATAAAAATGAAGATCCCTGTAATGGTATTCAAACATCTGATAGACGAAAAAATTCACAACTAATTCAGAGTGTTTTCTTGTTAACTAAAAGTTACAATCGCCTTGTACCTCAATTCAAAAAACCTTCTTAAAGAGTCTTATTACTTTTTTTTCGATTAACTAATTTATTATAAGTTTGAAAATAATTTCAACAGACTATTAAAATAGGCGAAATCGGTAGTTTTTTGTGATCGTATTTTTACCGTGAACCCATTTACCAATATATGAGTAAGAGATTTGTATTGATTATTGTTTCTAGATAACACTATTCAAATGCTTTAAGTCTACATTACTTAGAAGCAATAATATAAGGCATAGTTTTCAGTGACCTTACACGTTGTACAATTAACAGGGTATACTCGTACCAACCAGTGAAAAATAAAAGTGTGATGCATGTTGAAAAATAATATGAAATATTTATCTATTTTATCAAATACTTGGTCTTGGAAGCAAATAAATATGAATTGAATACAAATTAACTTCATACAGGATGTAAGATTTTTTTTAATTATTGAAGTTTAAAGCTTCTGGTATTCATTCACCTTTTCAGCGCGTTGAAATTGGAGCTGAAAAATTATGTTTACCTACGTGGGGCTTCCTTACACCTACTCGACCGTGTTTTTTTCTCATACCGACCATAATAATTCGTTTCTTAGACGCACGCCCTGTGGCGGTATCCATAGCAGCTCCTTCCAACCCACCCTTTGTAGGGAGGTCATTAATTGTCACAGGCTCCCACACTCTGCCGAGTGTTTTTCTTAAAAACACGGCGAAGTAGAAATAAAATGTGGCCATTTTTCTTTACCTAGTAAAAAAGAATTCGCTCTCCCACATCCTGAAAATTTTCCTGAAATCTTTGCCTGTAAACAAACGAAAATAGTACCTTTTTTACACAATCAATACCGTTGTTATTGTATATATACTCTGGAGCATGAATTCTTTATAAATTTTTACATATAATTTTGTCAGCCATCAATATTATCACCTTATACCATATCAATTTTGATTTTTTTTGAAGTTCTAGTATAAGTTAACATCTTCCTCTCATTCATATGTTGTTATTCAGTCGCGTGATGGCAGGATTAGGAGCAGATATATAAATATATATGTATATATTTACGATAAACTTCGCAAGCTTATGGCCCAACCTAGTCACAGCATTCAGGCCGAGCCACATTTTAATATGCTCTCGCCGACGGGCAGCACACGACTGGCTCTGCGGGCTTTTCGGTGCTGAAGCTCTCGCCCAGCGCCCAGTAGTGACCTACAACTAAGGACGCACTCATGACCGGACTTGTCCAAAATGTCAGTATGGGGACACACACGTCTAACAAGCGAACAGAAATAAGAGACAGAATATTGCATATCGAGGTTTTCGGTACCAGTCAGCAAGGGCTATATCATGATGATGTCAAAGTTTATTTTATATTTAATCGTAACACTAAGAAATATTTATAGTTTTTCACTACTCTATACATTAAGTGATAGGATTAGATTTTGAATACATTTTTATATTAGGTAATCCGGGAATTATTGTTGTTTTCTCAATAGACAACATAGGCTCAGTATTTCTGGGTCCGTTTACCAGTAATAACGTATATTATTATTTTTTTCTTCCTTGTTATTTTTGCGCCTTTCTTTTGAACACAAAAATTGTTGTTTTTCATATTTTAACAATAGTAGAATCATGCCCTCCGTAAACGCATTGGTTTAAATTGTAAAAAATGTTTTTATTTGCTTCCTTATAATGTATTATAATATAAGTTATTTATTTATATTGTTGAATATAAACAATAAACCAAATAAAAGATGAACTTTTCAACAAATTTCTTCAGTCTTTTAGAAAATAGCGTCTTATTCAATTTGCGAAACAAAGCGTTCTGAATGTCTGCCTGTTTCCTGAAATTTACTGAAAGAATGCAATATGTAACCCATTATATGAGATGTAAGTAGAAGTATGTTCTAGAATATTGGAAAACTAAAACCTGTGTTTTATGTAATCCAATGATATATGTCAATCATACATTTATCAACTTAAATTTCACATAAGTTCACATAAAGAAGTAATTGTCGGAAAAAACATAATTTAAAAAATATATAAATAATTTAATTTATTAAAATCTTTTTTTTTTCATGTAAATACATACAAGATAATACCAACAGATGGTGATAGTGATGGTGAAGTTTCATCTGCGGAATTCTATGACGCTTATCATGGGATGGCTAAGCGGTGCATGTAGTGTTGATCCGCCAACGTTATAAAGTAGAGGCCGACTAGATGAAAGTTGTCCAGTAAAGACTACACATTTATAGTAAATTCCTGTAATAATAAAGATAATACATTAATCTTGGGCTGTAGTCTTCGACGTTGGCGGATCAACACTCCACATGCAGCGCTTAGTCATATGCAGTATGGTAAACGTCATAGAATTCCACAGATGAGACTTTAGAATCACTATCAGCATCTGTCGGTATTCTCTTGTATGTGCTTCCATAAAAAAAAGATTATGATAAACTTGATTACTTATAATTTTTTAAAGTTATGTGTTTTCCGACAATTACTTCCTTATGTGAACTTATGTGAAATTAAAATTAATAAATGTATGACTGACATATATCAAAATAAATATTTTTGGTTGAGTGTTTATGTTTTGTTACTTTACTGTGTAACAATTTTATATTTGATGAATAATTTGCTTTTTAAACAAAGGTTGTAGTTACATTATTTTTTCCGATTAAATACAAATAATAATTATTATCTAGCATCATGCTATCAGTTTCATATCAATATATTACGTTATTGAGTCGTATAATCGCTTTAAAATTGACATACATAAAGGTCTCTAACATTTGCGCCATTTGTTCAAATCAAATCCGCGAAATCAACGTATCAGATAACTTCTTAGGTTTTCACGGCCAGATTTGATATTGTGGCTTATGGGTTGAGCCGTGAAAACAAATAAAAGAAATATATAATCAGAATAAACCAACTCAAAACTAAATAAATTATTAATCTTGAAGAAGACCCCTGCAATGGCGGTCGAAATATTGGTTGAAAAAAGTTCACCACACACGGCTCAACCCTTAAGCCACAACATCAACGTATCAGGTTTGATTTATTTGAGCAAACTTTGGTAAACACCAATCGAGTGGCTAAGCCGATTAACATATCTGTCACGGTTGTATGGTCTCTATCCCTTCACCATTGCACACGATATCCCTCAGGATATGCGCGAAATAGCCTCTGATGTTCCCGTAAATCACTGCTGTACTAAATTATGCAATAATTAATGCATTTATGCACAGATAGCGCAGATTTATCTTTCTAATTGTTTGTGTGGCTGCAACAGATTCACATGTCATATTTTACGTTCTTTGAAATGCTATTATCGTGAGCAATACTAATAACAAAATACGTTTATGGAGAATCAGATGCTTACAAGCAAAACATTTTAATTATTTATTTATTGAACAGAACCACAGCTCCAAGGACATAGAAAAAAAAGAAACAGAGTTTAAATAAACATACAAGACATACAAAAGAGAAAAAAACATGAAAGAAGAAGAAGATGACACGTGTCAAAATGAGAACAATACCATCGGCAAAAGAGAAAAAGGGTGAAAGAAAAGGATTGAGGTGTGCTGGTAGGCCATTTAGGACCGCCATTTCCTTTGAACTTAATTGAGTGCTCGAAGCTCCAGAAGTATCAACTGGGATCAAAAACAATGAATGGTTACGAACACGGGTTTACTTATCCGGAACGTAGAAGCAAAACATTCAAGAATCCCAGGGATGTGAATTGCACCGTGAAGAAGAAGGAATGAATGTTTGAGAGCAGCAATTTTCCTCCGGGACTCTAACGAATGGAAAGAGAGCATTCCTTGAAGAAAAATAGTTAGGTAATGTTCGGAATTGATTGAATTGAATGGATAGTAACCGTGAATATTATAATAGAGACGGGCGAGAATTTTTTAATGTTTTTTTTCGAGCATGAGAATTTATAATACTTTTATTTATTCAGCCACCAGAGCCAGAATTATAATTTTACATAGACATATAACAAATTTATTTTAAGCAACTACTGATTCTGAGTGAGTGGAGCACCGGATCACCGCTGGATAGCTACATGAAGGCGCAACCAGTGCCTCTCCAGCCGGGAGTCCCACCTATATTTGGGTCTACCGTGAGCGAATAAAGCGCTATTTCATTTTGAATAATAATATTGTAAAATTGGAGTATTTCATCGTTGGTTGTCATAACAACATAATATTTTTAAAAAATGTACTTAAAAAGGTAATTTTGTTTTTATAAAATTTCACATCAATTTAATTTTTTTTATTTATTCTCTAATTCACAACTCTAGTATTGTTATTAATAATGGCAATCTTAAGGCTAAACTTTTGAAGGTTAGCCTCGTTGATATTACTAACTGTTTATATGGTAGCCCTTTGCAGAACGCTGAACAAATACTGAGGTATTTCCCTACATTACAGTCAAGTATATATATATTAGAAAGAAGCTCTTCAGAGTTATCAGACAGAGGCTTGGACCAGTTGGATACGTCGACTTCATCGCTAAGGAGTCTAACTACCATTTCCTTACTTCATACGCGGTGATCTTCCGCGAAATCCAGTTGTTTAAATTCAAGCGTTAATACTACTACTTTAACGTCGACGTTTGATGTTCCAAAAGTCCGTGACTAATATAAGGAAAAAGTGCTTTAAAAATAATGCTTTTATTTGAGTGTTTTCAAGGAAAGCAGGCACACAACCACAGGTCCAAAAAAAATACTCGTGTTAAAATACTATAACTTTATTAAATCATCAAATTAATTTGCAAAAAATATTGCAAGACATGCTATCAATATGAATTACTATACTTAAAACAAATTTTACCAAAACAAAATTTGTTATTTAGTTATTTGTTTTTACGTATCAAACTAAAGAGATGTGGTAAAAATTAAAGAATATTTTTAATAATTAAATATACATATACTATACATAAAATTCTTTTTTCAACGCGTCAATCCAAACACAAAAATAACGGCAGAAGCGGGATGCGAACCGCGGACCTTGGAAACCAACTATGCCCAGGTATTCATACCGCTCAGCCAACTGGGCTATTACTGTGCCTGGACCGACTCACGTTGAAACTAGTATTCATGTCATTGTTATCATCGTATTATAGATGTCGCTATAGTATATATTCAAAGTATGTATATTTTTATTTTTTATTATTCAATCAGTCTTCATTTATTCACAAGCTTAATATTATTACTTTCCGACAGTCTATTTATTTTAGTAAGTACCATAGTTGGTTTCCAAGGTCCGCGGTTCGCATCCCGCTTCTGCCGTTATTTTTGTGTTTGGATTGACGCGTTGAAAAAAAAAGAATTTTATGTATAGTATATGTATATTTAATTATTAATAATATTATAATAAAGTAAAATGATCTATAAAAGTAGATTAGAATATTGAAATAATAAAATAATATTCTAATAAAAATTTAAAAAAATCCATATAATAATGTCTCCTTGAGACAATATCAAGAAGGTAAAATTATTAATCAGTAACACAGGTAAATGATTGGTTATAAAGTCCAAGTCGGAACTATAAGTAGTCGTTTCTCATCAATTCAGTTCATAGTTTGGTTTGAGACCCGAGTGGTACTTACTAAAATAAATAGACTGTCGGAAAGTAATAATATTAAGCTTGTGAATAAATGAAGACTGCTTGAATAATAAAAAATAAAAATATACATACTTTGAATATATACTATAGCGACATCTATAATACGATGATAACAATGACATGAATACTAGTTTCAACGTGAGTCGGTCCAGGCACAGTAATAGCCCAGTCGGCTGAGCGGTATGAATACCTGGGCATAGTTGGTTTCCAAGGTCCGCGGTTCGCATCCCGCTTCTGCCGTTATTTTTGTGTTTGGATTGACGCGTTGAAAAAAGAATTTTATGTATAGTATATGTATATTTAATTATTAATAATATTATAATATAGTAAAATGATCTATAAAAGTAGATTAGAATATTGAAATAATAAAATAATATTCTAATAAAAATTTAAAAAAATCCATATAAAGAATATTTGTATAATTTAACTTTTAGTCAAATAAAAAAATAAAATCAACACTAGAAACAAAGATGGGTCTGTCACTGAAGCTGATTTTTGGTGTCTTTAGAAATATAAGTCATTTCTTATTCTCATTTTGACTGATCATCCATATAACACAAAATCAAAGCCATATCAACTCTTGGACATCGCCCCACCAAACATAGGCGAGAAGTCATCACCAAGAAGGAGCTCTTCACAGCAACCCACGACACACTGTTTGGGTACCGAAAGATAACCACACGGCTCAAATCAAGAAGTTTTCTAGATTCGACAGCGGAACTGGTGATACCTGAGGCCACCCTGAGGCTGAAAATGTGAAGAGGCGCAACTGAGGGGAACGCTTGGATTGCCCTGGAAGAGGACCTAGCCCCTAGACACAACCAGTGGTGGAATATATGGAGGTCCCTTAACAGACTTCGGACCAGAGTATGCAAGACACAAATGAAAGCCTGGCAGTTTTACAGTGGACTGACTGAATCTGACTGTGGTATGGAGCAGACCCTGTCACACATTCTAGAGTGTGCGATGTGTCTAGAGTAGCTGCAACCAGAAAGACCTGATGATGGCCGAGACTAACACCGTCGACGTCGCCCACTTCTGGGCAGACAGAATCTGACCCTGATGTTTCCGACACGATTATATAACACAAAATATAACGTGACATTATTTACACATAACATTTCAATTACAATGTTTATCTGAACTCACAGTGACACATAAAAAAAAGATGTAAAAAGAAATAGCAGGCCAAAAAATATTCTTGTCTTTTTGCAATAACACCCATCGTTTGCATAATATTATGACAAAAGAAACTGAAATTTACCGAAATGCTCAGTCACCCTTGTTCCACTAGACGCGTACAACGGGTTTCATATTACGGTTTTTTTTCTTTGCGCACATGTTTCGTTCCCTGAAACAATTTGAAATTATGAAAAATGTAATGCTGAAAAAATTTGTTCCTGTCAACGCAACACATGTTCTTCGCATTTTAGCATTTTTCATCAATTTCTGCGAAGCGAGACGCTGCGATATCGAATTTAATTCCTGTTCCACATAGCACCATCTCGAAGTAATTTCGATGTCTTGTGATTTAATATAACCTTAGTATGACAGCCTGTAGGACTTAAGCTGTATTGTAAATTTCTAAGAATACGTTTAGTAAAAAAATGTTTTATTCTTTGACAAAGCATGAAGTGTTTTACATGTATACTCGTATAAGAGTGCTCTCAAATGTTAAAATACTCATAAGAATTATATTACTCAAATAATGAGAATGTTATTTTATTGAATTTTTGTATATTCTAAAAGATTTGGTTAATCTAATCATCAAATGATAAACATTATAATGTATTAAAAATATTTAATAATAATATAATAATAATTATATTATTGATTTATTTAAATAGTGCCATTATCAAAATTTAACATACAATAATTCCAAGCAAATTAGACCAGAATAGAATGAAAATATAAATGTTAATAAAAATAAAAATAGGCATGTACACATACACCTTACACCAATACATTGATTGGAGCACCGGATTCATTCTGGATGACCAACGTGAAGGCGCAATAAGTGCCCCTCCAACTGTGTGAATCTCACCTATCAGCCCACACAGCGACCATTGCTTTGGGACCGTGAACGCGCGCCCACAGAGAAGCGCAACGCTTCTTTATTATAGCATGAAAGCCATCCACTCGTGCCTCCGTCAACATGCCTGACACCCTACATAATTAGGCAGGCGTTGTTATACTGGACCCGGAGTGTACTGTGGACCTTCAGAGTATAGTCAGCCTATAGGTCGCAGGCGTAGAAATATTGACAGAAGGCTGATATATGATAAAACGAATTTCCTTTCCATAACAAACTATAGAAAATGAAAAAATAGATGTTATAATTTCAGCCGTAGACAGTTCATGACTTGCTCACTCAACGTTAACTAATGTGCTTTTTAGATGATACACCATTTTTTAAATTCTTTTTTGTCGTTGATATCATTATTGACCGTTAGTCCACATCCAACGAAAAAACTTCAGTGATAAAACAGAAATTTAAGCTTGTCATGGTTATTACATGATATGAGAAGAATTAAAGAAAAATATTTACTATTAAACACATTTTTTTAGTTTGTATCGTCGCTATTATATATAATTATTTTTTTTGCCTTTTTGTAACATATATCATATTAAACAGTATTTAATAACATTATAAAAGACTGCAGTTGTACCTTCAATAAGAGCTACATCAGTTTCAAACATATGTATAAGCATGCCCTTACATATTGGAAGCTGATGAAGCTTTCATTGAAGGCAAAACTGAAGTCTTCCATGAAGTGAATAAATAGTGCTCAGTATTATCTTTAAAATTTTAGAATTAATTTTAATTAAAAAATTAATAAATTTTAATTAATAAAATTAAAATTAATTCTTAAATTATAATTATGTAGTTTCACCAAGTATTGTCAGTTGATAACCTTAATGTTATTATCTTTATTACAACAAGATACGAAATATACATTTATTTAATATTGATATGGATCTCAAATTGAATCTTAAAATTAAAATTTACATATCTTTTAGTATTTAAATTTTCCCATAAAATATCTATTGAATTAATTCATATTTATATTTTTTCATTCTAGCTTCTTACGAGTATAATTCTGCTGACATAATGTATAATATAATCATATTTCACCTTGGAGTTAATAGCATATGAAAATTCACGTTCGAAACACAAGTCAACTTGGGAAATAAATAACTTAAAGTTGTGTAACTTTTCAGTGAAATACTGACTCTACCGTTAATAAGGATATCCTGCAAGCCGGAAGCTTTTCCAAGCTGGAATCCGAACGTTAGTTCAAAAAAAAAGTTGGGCGAGTTTGTGTTTTTCTGGTCGAAAATTCAAATTAAGGTGTTGAACAAATAAAATCTCGACAATTCAGTTAATAGTTCTAAAAACAAGTTAAATTGCTCGTATTCTGTTGCTTATGGTGATAATTTTCAAATACGATAACCATTTAATGTTAGTACGTGAACATTAAATTATACAAAAACTTACTGTCACAAATAAAGCAAATATTGCAGAGTAAGTATTGCAATGCTATATTTTCAATACTGTTGACCCGAGCATAGGATCTTACTTTTTTATGCATTTTAGGAAGTTCACTCAGGGCGGCTGAACCCTGCATGCGAGAAACATGTGACATGTTTGTGTGTGAGCTAGGGAGATTTCAAATTTAGATTTGTGTTTCTAGAAGAGATCTAGATTGTAAGAAGAAAGAAAAACAGCATTCCAGAGCTTACCTGTGGCATTTAGGAAGGAACTTTGGAAACTGCAAGTTCTTAGAGGACGCATATTATCCGTTATTGGATTTTTAGTGAGCTTAAGAGGAGCTTGTCAGTTGTGGGTGGATGCAAGATAAATATTTTTAAAGCATATAAGATACAAAATGACCTTTGTTATAATGGTATATAAGACAAAGCATACTTTTTAAGCGTATGTGTTCCACTGATTGCAGGTTAGACGTAAAAGTATCATTATTTATCAGATAACTTATTATTTCTTGAACCAAGTCAGTATATATATATAATCGTGTCGGAAACAACAGGGTCAGATCCTGTCTGCCCAGAAGTGGGCGACGTCGATGGCGTTACTTCTGGCCATCATCAGGTCTTCCTGGGTGCAGCTATTCGGGCACAGCGCACACTCCAGAAGGTGTGACAGGGTCTGCTCCACGCCGCAGTCACATTCAGTCGGTCCGCTGTAAAACTGCCAGGCCCTCATTTGTGTCCTCGTCTTGCATACTCCGGTCCGAAGTCTGTTAAGGGACCTCCATATATTCCACCCTTGGTCATGTCCAGGGGCTAGGTGCTCTTTCGGGGCAATCCAAGTATTCCCCTCATTTGTTAAGTCAGTTATAGTAATACAGTCAATATCTAGAATATATTTTTGGGCTACGATATGACATCGAAGGGTGACTGCTGTACTTAATAATATGACTGATCTGTTTTTATAAAGAAGGAGTTATGAGTGAAGACTGACGTAATCTACTCGTATATAGCACAACCAGTTTATTGGATACAAGTCCGGCTTTAGACTCAATTGACCAAACCTAGGCATTTAAATCACCCAAGATCATAATTAGAGTTCTTTTGCGGTACCTTAAGACTTAACACAGTAGGTGAGGAATCGTTTTATTATTACTTAAATATACATATACTAAACATAAAATTCTTTTTTCAACGCGTCAATCCAAGCACAAAAATAACGGCAGAAGCGGGATGCGAACCGCGGACTTTGGAAACCAACAATGCCCAGGTATTCATACCGCTCGGCGAATCGCGCCATTGCTATGCCTAGACCAACCCGCGATGAAACTAGTATTTATATCATTGTTATTATCGTACGACAGATGTCGCCATAGTATATATTCAAAGTATGTATATTTTTATTATTATTCTATCAGTATTCATTTATTCACAAGCTTAATATTATTACTTTCCGGCAGTCTATTTATTTTAGTAAGTACCACTCGGGTCTCGAACCAAACTATAGACTGAATGGATGTGAAACGACTCGTCGTTTTATAGTTCTAAAAATTGATTGAATGATTATTATTTTTTTGCAAATTATTTTTATATTAATTTTTCCGAGGATGTTATCTTCTTGTATGACCCTCATCTGATAAATCTCTTCTTCTTTTCTGCTGAAAAATAAGTTTTCAGGAATGTCTAGACATATAAGCTTATTAGCATACAACACTGAAACCGTACTGAATAAATAAATATGAATTTCGAATACCTGGAATGTAATGGTAATTTAGAGTTAATCTTTTCAGGTCACTATGGCTTAAGCAAAATTAATAATTTATGTATGATAATATTTAAACATGAAACGGTATTAATACGTAAAATATATTATTTATGAATATTTTTTATTTAACAGATAAATTAGCATACCAACTTAAAAAAAAAACTTTGGTATTATATTTCGGTCAGATAACACTATTTGGTACTTGCATCGTGTCCATTTTTTTATGGGACTTGGCGTCACATCAAAAGCCAATGCAGCCGTTTAATGTGTCTTCTAAATAGATGAGTTATTACATAATGCGTTACAACGGTCGGTCAAGAGGCGAAGGTGGATCTGGTTGGTGCATATTAACATCCTCCTCTCTTTCAAAAGGTTGTTATTTAGTCGCGTAAGGGCATGATGAGGAGCACGTCTGTAAAACAAAGACTTTTTCAGAAGCACATTGATATATATTTACGATTAGCTTTACAAACTTATGGCTCGACCTAGTCACAGAATTCAGGCCGAGCCACAATACAATATGCTATCGCCGACTGGCGGTACACGACTGGCGCGCCCGTGATGGGCTGTCGCACCCGCGCCACAAGTGGCGGTCTATATAACTAGTCCAAAAATGCCAATATGGCGGACACATTCATGTCTGGCAAGCGAACAGAAATAAGAGACGAAAGATTGTATATCGAGGTTTTCGGTAACAGTCAGCAAGGACTATATCATGCTGATGTCAATATATTTTGAATGCCGTGAATTTCGAAGGTGAGAATTGACTACAACTGCCTTTACTTTAAGCCGGTCTCGTGAAAGAAGTCAGAAACAATTCAAAGAATGTACTATTACGTAGCAGTTGTGGGAGAGAGAACTGACGAAGCGTGAACAAAGGCCCCTTTCAGAACTATGTAGCGGCAGTTAGTGTTGACCATATGCTCCAGTTAGAGAAGCGGATAAGGTGATGATGACGATAGTTATATTAATTACAGATTTTTCACAATGTTGGATGATGTATTGGAATAAATAAATATAAGTAATTTATACACATTGGAAGTAATGAAGCATTCATAGATCGGGAAACTGCAGTCTTCTAACAAGTAAAACAGTTTTCAGTATGAAATACTTATACATTTAATATTGAAATGCATCTCAATGTAAATGAGATAAATAAAAATAACAATAAATTTCAGCCTCGTAACTACGCGCGTTTTCCAGACGATGTCTTATGTATGTAGTTCAACAGCAAAGGACTATCAAAAGTAACCAGTAGTTTTTTAAGGTTTTCACAGATTCTGCATTGTTTTGCTTGAATTTTATTTTGTTATATGAAAATAATAATTGATATATTTAAAAGGTTGTCGTAAAGTACCATGAACAAAATTGATTATTGTTTTTCCCGACTTTTTTCATTATCCGGAATGTTTTCGTTTAATTAAAAGTGGGTGTGATGAATACATCCAATCGATATCGATAAAGTACACTCAGGTTGGCCCAGGTGGGCAGTTTCATTACCTGAAAGAAATAGAAAAGAAAGCCTTACGGGCAGGGCCTATTAATATCGCCCCCGGTTGGAAAATAAAGGAGTGACTTATAATTCACAGGGTAAACACTTACGCAAGTATTGTATTCATATCCCCCATTTGTGGGATTAGGTTTTCGTGGTAGAGTCTGGGAACGAAAAACAATCTAGGACCTTTCCAAGAATTTTAATAACATAAAAAGAACAGTAGAAATATGTTAAACAATAAATTTGATTTGGTTTACTTACATATAAAAAAACAGTGATTTCATATTTTTATCATTTGCTGAAAAAAATTGAGGTTATAAATACATAAAACAATATTATTTCATGTCGTTTAAAATAACTTTTTTATAATTGGTACAAAAATTCAAAACAAGTATTATATTTTGTAACAATTATTTTATCAATCAATAGGAGAGAAATAAGCGGCGAGAGTGTTTCTTTTATATAAAGAAATACAGGAAAATATCTACAGATGGTGATAGTAAGGCTGAAGTCTCATCTGTGGTTGCTATGGCGCTTGCCATGTTACATATAGCTAAGCGCTGCATGTGGAGTGTTGATCAGAAATTCACAATAAAGAGATGGTTTTTACGGGACGTCTTTCATCTACCACCAATTTTCATGCTATGACTGTCATTTTGGGGGTGAAGGATCAAATTCACACTAACCGGGGGTTATAAATAGCTTAGAAATCGATAGAAATCATTTTGTATAATCTATTTCGAGGATCTAATCCACAACTTAACGTTTGGTAAGCAAACGTTGTAACCAATAAGCTTTAACCGCCGGCAAATTTGAATTGATGGTAATATCTCTTGAGACTAGGATTTTGCTCAACGCCTTTACCTTACGTCCATTTACTGCGCCTCAAAGAGATAAATGTATTTAAGTTTTGTATTTGTATAGATCTTTAATAACGCTAAAATCAATAATTGACAATACTTGGTGAAACTGCATAATTAAAATTTGAAATTAATTTTAATTAAAAAATTAACATATTAAAAATGTTAACTTATTATTGAATATGGTCTCCAGGGAGTCCGAAACATTTTATCATTAAAACTAAATGTGAATCAAAACCAAATTATTATTAATTAATTTTTTAATTTAAAATTAATTTGAAATCATACATCTTGAAAGGCACCAATAAGAATTTAAAGAAAATATTCTTTATACAAAATTATAAACAAAACCGTAGAAAAAAAATTAATCGATAAAATAAAAATGATATCATTATCTTAATAATATTAATATATTTCCATTGCAAGATACAATATTATGAAAAATATAACAGTTAATGTTTCATTTTAACGTTCTCTTAGAATTTTAAGCCAACAACATTAAATATTTAAAACAAAACAATCCTTACATCTTTCAAGGCAGCCGTTATAACTTTAGAGTCATTGGTATTTTCGCAGAAATGTGAGCTCTTCCATACAAACACATATGCGATACTGCACCCAATACTGGACAGAGCGCGATCTTTTTACTCCAAGGAGAGCTTTTTGCTTTGGAGTACAAAGCGTAAAAGTTTTCCGTTTGACGCCGTTAGTTGGATACGAGCGTCGTCTAGTTTCTAATGGAGTTTTCTAGTCAGCTCGGTGATGAAGGTTTAATAAATAAATGAACTTTCGTCATTTCCGCTGCAAGCTCTGGAATGATTCTGCTTAATATGTACGAAATACACGTGGCACTTAAAATTCATTATAACAATTATTAAACATAATTAAGTTAGTTATTTAAGTCTAAGATTATTTTCCTTCGTAGTATCAATCTGGTGGATTGGTTTGCAGCAACATAATTTTGCATCTCGATATCCACTCCTCTCGATCTTCTGTAATCCTCTTCAACTCAGCATAAGAGCTACAACTCATGTCCTTGAACACTTCCTGCGAATACTTCCGTCTAGGGCACCCTCTGAACTTTCTGCCCTCAACCATCCCTTCCACAATGTCGTGAAGAAGATTATCGTAGCTCAAGATGTGACCGATCCATTAGGCTCACCTATCTGAAACGGTTCTTACTAGGTGCCTATCTTTCCTTGATTATGCTGAGAACCTCATTGTTTGTGACGTAGTCTCTCCAGGAAATTCCGAGAATTCTTCTGAATGACCACATCTCAAAGGCCTCTAGTTTTTTTATCACTTTCAGATAATGTATTTCTTAGATGAAAAAGTATGGTGAATTTTGTAAAGCTGAGCTTACATTGAATAAAGCAAAGATCATAGCTGCTTACAGAACTTTTTTTGGTGAAACTTTATCATGATAATATAATATGCTCTAGTTTGAAAAACTAAAATGGAATAGTGATGTCGATGATTTTATATACCAAGTGCAAAAAAAAATCTCCTTTGTATTAGCGATGTCAATTTCACTAGAACAATGATTAAATCTGGAAACACTGATAGCCTGTCTGTTGCCCAACATAATTTTGTAGAACAAGTAGCTAAGTATGATATAGGGTATGTTTAATACAATTCAGTTTGCCTACGCAATCGTACAGTGGTGACTCTTCCTGCTGCAGCATTTCTATTTAAGTTATTTCTCGGTCATCCGATTTCGTTCCTCAGCCTATTCAGTAATTTCCATATCAGTTAGTCAAGGTTTCTGCCAGAACAGAGGCTCTCTTTTGAGCCAACGTAATCTTTCAGAGCGATCCGCTACCAGAGCTAGAACCTTATTTTGATTTATTTTAATAAAATGCTAACTAAACCATACTTTTTAGTCATTGCGTGTTCGAGTACTGTGTTCATATGAAAATATTATCATAATTCCATGATATTGAAGAAACATAAAACTGATTTATCTATCAAAATCAATCACTTACGAGTATGTTTTTTAATATCCGAACATTTAAATAATGTCATTCAATGGTTGTTTAGGCTTTAATATTTTAGATCGATAAAAAACAACTACAAAGGCATAGCTTTAAAAACAATTTTAAAAATTACTTTAGAAAGCAGACAGCCTGTGGTACCTCACAGATTAAGTTAAATAACATCTTATTATATGACGATATACCTGTATGTTAGCATAAATTCAGTTTTTTAATGAGATTTTCTTGAAACTAAAAAGGTCCACGAGGGAAAAGATAAATTAAAATGTTTGAATTAATCCCTTCTCTTTCTTGTCTTATCCATTTTCTTATCTACGCCATTTGAAGGCAGTGGTCTGAATGCTTCTTCTACACCCTCTTCTATTGTGACAATGGTTTCTGGGGCGAGCTGAGATATGTCCTGCCTTTGTTTTATTTGTCTCTAGTTTATAAACCAGTAGATTCTTTGTGGAACGTAGGGTTAATCACCGAGAATCCGTAATAATACAAATGCATTGTTTCTTCTACATTGAATTTAGACAGTACTGACTTAAAATTGATACGTTTATACAAATTCACAGCAAATATATTTTTACACAAAATTTATCTTATCAATAAATCGTAGAAATAATAAACGTCGGGTGCTGGGAATTGAACCAATTGATCCATTGTAATCCAATGTTCAGTATTTACTCAGCGGGGGCCCGCTTCCACTTACTGTGCATACAGATTCAAGAAATTAACACTTAGTACAAATCATTGCTTGTAGTACTAGTATATGGTACATATTTCGAATTTATTCAAACTTTTACACTTTTTACTTTACTCCTCCAACAATAATGCTTTAATAAAAAAATCGGCCATTAATAAATATTTTTCGTTGCCTGTTTTACTACCTCAAAATTAATTAAGCATCTGAAATAGCCGATTTCGTCAGCATGAGTGATGATCATATTGACCGGATAATAAAAACCATAGAAAATGTTTCTTAAAAGTTTAATTTATAAATTTATGGGTTTAAAAAACATGGTAGCTAAATAGGAAATATTTTCATTAATTTTTAAGGTCTATAAATACCTAATTGTCATGAATCTGATCCTTCACACACACTACCTATTCGAGTTCCTGTAATAATGGACGATCCGTGAATATTGGCGGATCAAAACTCCACGTTAAACTAAGCAATATAAATATTAGCAATAGAGTTATCTCCATCACCGTTTGACGGTATTCTTATGAATGTATTTTTTATAAGAAACTTCATTTTTGCGTGCGTTGTTGTTTCCGTAGTAGAAGGATTGGTCGGCATTGTAAATAACCATTTCCAAGGAGCACCACACGGAGGTTTCTTTTTTTGCTCTCCCATCAAACGATGACCACACGGCTCAAATCAAGAAGAACCATCCTATAGTTGACAACTAAACTGCTGATACCTGAAGCCACCCTGCGGCTACATGTGAAGGAGCGTAGCTGAAGAGAATACTTGTATTGCCCCGAAAGAGGACCTGCCCCTTGACACAATCAGGGGTGGAATATATGGAGGTCCCTTAACAGACTTCGGAACGGAGTATGCAAGACGAAGACACAAATGAAAGCTTGGCAATTTTTCAGCGGGTCCACTGATTGTGACTGCGGTGTGGAGCAGACCCTATCCCACCTTCTGGAGTGTGCGCTGTGTCCAAGTAGCTGCACCCAAGAGGACCTGATGATGGCCGAGAGTAATTCCATCAACGTCGCACACTTCTGGGCAGATAAGATCTAAGCTCGATGTTTCCGACTCGATTATTCAGGTATATATTAGGTTGGTGCAAAAGTTTTGACCATTTTTTATGATCTCAGGTACAAATATTTTTTCTTCAGAAATGATGAATAGTATCTTTTTTTAAATGATTATATTGTATTAAGGATGTTTTCCCTCTACTTTCTATTCAGTTTTAGCCTGGCCAGAATCGTTCGATAAAGTGCATTTACGTCATTCTTTACTTCCGTCAAGACAATACCGTGAGTTCGGCAACCAAAAACGTAAAAAATAGCTAATTAACGTTACAATGCGCAGGCTTTTACTGGTTCCTTTTGCTACGTATTATTAACACATTAAACGTATACGCGTAGAGGTATGGATAGGGCAGAATTTTCCCTAACGCGCCTAAAGAGCTTCACTCTAAAATTCATGTCAAAAAGGGGACATACCAAAGTATTTTAACTAACGTTATATTATACAAAAAAAATATTAATACTCTGAAAGTCTGGCAGTTTTACAGCGCGCCGACTGAATGTCACCGCGGCGTGGAGTATACCTTATGTATAAAACTTCACCTTGAAAACTTCATCTTAAAAGTAAAAAGTTTATCTTTGTATAAAATTGCCTTGAATATAATGTTGTGTTGCTTTATGTTAATATTGAATAATGATTATTTCTCCTCATATTGTAGGAAAAATTCGTATTGATATGTCGGGAATAATGTTACATGTCTATCAAGGCGATATTACCATCAAACGTAATTCCATGGTTATTAGAAATGGTATATTATTTGAGATGGAAACATAAGAAGACTTGACTGTATAAGGCGTGACTGATATTGTGTATAACTGTTTTATGAATTGAAAAAACAAATTTAGTATGTTATGAATAAATATGTTTTTTTTATGTAAACACATACAGGAGAATACCGACAGATGATGATAGTAATTCAGAAGTCTTATCTGTGAAATTTTATGACTAATCGCTGCAACCCCAAGATATACGCATAATCTTTATTATTACAGGAATTTACTATGAATGGGTAATCTTCACGGGAAAATTTTCGTCTACCACCAATTTTAATAATTAAAATATGACTTTCATTTTACGGGTGATGGATCAAATTCACACCAACCTATTTTAGAGCTCAGAAATCGTATTAACATATTTTTTTAAAATCTCAGTCGGGGATCGAACCCACGACCTTTGGCTTGCAAAGCAAACGCTTTGACCATTAAGCTATGCCCATCGGAATGTAAGACTGTTGTCTAATAAAATTGGCAGATTAACACTTCAAAAACAGACCTGAGCTATTTCAAAAAGCTTAATAACTGCATTTACCTTTATTGTGTATATTTCATCTTTTCAATTTAATTCTCTATATTCGTTTTTTGAACCCTTTTCAAGTATATCTACATTATTTTTACTATCTCAGATAGATTTTGGAACAAGTGCTCGGTGTATACGTTTTGTCTCACGATAACTACATACACTATCATCAGCACTTAGTGCCATGTTAACTGAAAGAAATGTACACTCAAGGGGAAAAAACTCTTTCGTACGCTTATATTAAAAAGAAAACTAAGTAGGAATTTTCTTAAATCATTAATTAACTTTAAACAAATATATCTATCTGGGACAAGTAAGACAACTAGGATGAAGTAATTTCTCAAAAGAAACTGACAGGCGTATACAACTCGGATGGGCAGCATTTGGAAAACTAAAGTACATTTTTAAAGCGAAAATTCCGCTAAAACTAAGGCGTTTAACCAATGCATCCTCCCTGTATTAACATGGCGCAGAGACATGGAATCTAACAGCAAGTCTTACCCATAAAATAAAGGTCACCCAGCGTGCTATGGAAATATACATGCTCGGAGTGTCGCTAGAAGATCGAGGAAATACGCAGAAGAACTCAAGTAGTGGATGTTACCTAACGAATATGCACACTCAAGTGGCAATGGGTAGGACATATCTGTCGAAGAGACGACGGTCGATAAGGGAAGAAAAGTATTGGAATGGAGCCCAAGAACTAGAAAATTAAGTATTGGCCGACTCCCTGCAAGATGGACTGACGACATAAGGATAATAATGGGAGTGACCTGGATGCGAAAGGCAGAGGATCGAATAGGATGGAAACTCATTCGGGAGGCTTACGTTCAACAGTGGACGGATACAGGCTAATGTTGAAATGAAATGAAATGAAATTCATTTACTTACAAAAACAACTTCTTGTTCCCCTTTATACGAGAGTCAAGAAGGCGAAGGTTTTCTTTGTGTAATAATGAGAATATTTTATTTTAACATCAAAAAGGGAAGGAAAAAAGAGAGAGTGGAAATTGTAATAACGAATATTTAACTATCGTTACAAAATGATGAAAAAAAAATAAGAAAAATTCCGAGTCTACTTTTTCATCAGTGTTACATACTTTTAGCTTTCAAGCTGAGAACTTCTATTGTGAATTAATCATTTTTAAAATGTTATATAACTAATTAAAGTATATATTTAAACATTTTGAAAAGTCAATTTCCGACATCATATTTTCATAATGATATCAGTTTAATATAGCTCTTTTAGGTTGATTCCGTAAAGCCTCGTTAAACGATCTTTTGAGACTTATTTTTGTTCGCTCGCCTGACATGCACATCTAATAATGTTAGTTTGAATAATTTAATGTTACACGTTTTATTTGTTATGGCAGTTGCTCCATTTCATGTTGGTGCAATTGTCATATTTAATTTGAATTTTTTCCGCGATTATTGGCGGCGCTGGATGTCACAGATTCCGGATGTTGTCAGTTAACTTTTCGTTCGACCGGTAAAGGGAACGCCAGACGAATAGCAAGTCTTTAATAAAAACAAATCTTGTCATTTGTATCCCATAGCTATAAAAATCGCTGCCAATAGTAAAGAATATATACTTTTTATTAATAGTGTTTTAATTTTTTGTACGATTCATCAATTTACATCTACACCGTGTTCTTAATTTTAATCAATTAATTTCTCCGTAACATCATACAGTGTATTATTTTTTATTTTTTTATGATCGGAATGTTCGTATTCCTTCTCATAAATCCAATCACAACCCACACACATTCACATTCCAACAGTACTAATTTATATATTTAAAAATATTTTATCTTCGTACAAAACAACATAAAATTACAGTTTTCATGTCGTAGTTAATTTAAAACTACCATAAGTTCTGATTGCTGTGGTCATTTCACTCTATCAAATACTCCGCAGTAAAAAGCCCAGACTTTAATTAACTACGTAATCACGACCCGAAGTTTATTGCATTTGTAAAAAAACCCCCTTAAAGTTGTAAGGAATGTCTAGCCGAGATTTTTAGCAATCAAAGAACCTTTTCACAGCAAGGCTTTGATTATTTTGATTGCATAGTATTGTATACGCAATGATTTCATTCATTTTGTTTGTTAGTTAAACAAAGCATTGGGTATGTTAAATGTGATTATCTTTTTCATAAAAAAAATTACATATTTGTCACTCTGGCTTAAAAGATTGACGCTCTAATATTATATATTCGATAAAAATGCTTCATCAATTCATTACACCCATTTTCCAACCTCTTTTGATTTGTCAGAATATCGAAGTGTGTGTAAGTGTGTTGTAATCGGGCTAATGATAAGGGAATTGTACTTAGAACACGGTATAATGTCACAGGGACATTTCAAATCAGGTAAGTATATTAAATTAATTAACGTAAAGTAATGAAGGTTGAATCTTCTTTATCCTAGCCATTTCCCATCATCTGGGGTCGGCTCTACTTCTGCATATTCGCCCTGTCTGTCTGTCTGTCCTACATTGCATTCTCGGACAAACCCAGGGTTTTCAGATCCCTTTCTACAGTTGCAGTCCAGGTTGCCTGTGGTCTTCCAGGTCTTCTTCTTAGCGTCTGTATGTTGAGGGCTCTCTTCACCATGTGGTCGTCATTTCTCCGGGTGTCACAAGCCCATACCATCTTAGGCGGTTTTCCTTTATCTTTTCAGGTATGGGGGCCACCCGAAATGAAGCTCGAATATGCTCATTTCGAACTCTGTCCACTCAAGTCACACCGCCCGCCCACCTCAGCACCTTCATCTCTGCCACATAAATCCTAAGTAAATAATGAAGGTTGAATGATTTACAGAAATGTTAACAATTAGATATTTTTTGTGATTTGATAAGTGATTTTTGGCAGGGTCTTGAAGTTATTTTATAATATTGAAAGGTAAAAAAAAGGTTAAAAGATAAAATTTACTCGTAGGTAGTTGATGCTTGGTCTGACGGAGATCGGCAGTGTGACAGTCTTCCGGCGGACGGCTCATGGCTGATGATAGTGCGACGGTGGTCAAGAGATAAGAGGTCTCGTCCATAAGGTCGTCTCCTTATATAGAGCCTGCTTAACTCCCACATTGATAGGTGCAATAGTATTTGAAGTGACCTCTTGTCATGGTGATTCGAACGACATACATGGAACATACAGACAAACGGTATAGACTTAAACATAAATAAATAAATTGGTTCAATAGATAAAACAGAAACCCGCCACAGATTGACACCGTTAAAACCAAAGTACCTTTTTTGAAAAACACTGCGATGTTGATCACTTTCATTTTTTTACCAATTTTAGAGTAAAAGGCTTTAAAGTTTATTAAATATTCAGGTAAATAATCCATGTAATACTTACCGAAGATATGATCAAATATTTGGCAGCAAATTTTAGAGCTTTTAATTTATTGATGTTTTTTTATTTAACAACATTATGGTTACAAACTGACAATACTTGGTGAAACTGCATAGTTATAATTTTTAATCATTATTGAAGATGTTCTCCAGGGAGGCCTCAACATGTAATTGCTTAAAATAAATATATTAAATTAATAATAATTTGTTAATTTTTTAATTAAAAATAATTTAAAACTAAATTTTTTTATTTCAATCAAACACACAACCTCTCTTATTACTTATTACTTTTCTTAAATATTTCATGTACTTGGAGCATATACGAGTATATTCGTTACAGCTTACAGCCATAAAGTTATTCATGCCCTTGCCTTGTATTAATTTTGTATTTATAGTTCCAGACGGCCTTCTAGGAAGTCGAAATCCCAGCAGACTGAAGAAAACTAAGCTGTTTTAAATTATTTTTCAGCATTCCAAAAACATTTCTTACAAAGATCCAAATTTATTTTTGAACAACAATATGTTATGAATATTTATAATTTATAAGGGATCTCAAATTGAATGCTGAAAACAATGAAAAAAATTATATGTTGGCAAGATATCGTGTCTCATACCTAAAAAAAGAGTTCAGTAATGTTTTATCAATTAATGTTGTATAATCTCGTACAACTTTACAGCACATATCATGTAATATATCTCTCGTTAAAAATCTCTCATGAATATCGGAAGAAAATTAACGGAATATGAACATTACCGATTGCTCCCAACACTGATTCGAGAAATTAACACGTAAAGTATTATTGATTCGTATTATTTATAAAAGTAACTTATTGCAAATCATTTGCTTATTTTTATTAAAAGTCAATTGATTTTTATTTATTAAGAAATAAACTTTTAATTCAAAATAGCCCCGACAATCTTTTAATTTAGTAAGCCATCTAGGCCACTTCGAAACTATAATCTGAATATTTTCCTTTTTTTAATCCTGCACGGACATTACATCCTGCACAGGTGTGTTGACAGAGGAGCGAGTAGATGGATTCCATGCCATAACAATGAAGCGTTGCGCTTCTCTGTGGGCGTGCGTTCGCGGCAGTCCCAACGCAATGGTCGCTGTGTTGGCGGATAGGTGGGACTCACGGTTGGAGGGGCACTGGATGCGCCTTCATCTGGCCATCCAGAGGGGATCCGGTGCTCCACTCACTGAGTAGTACAATAATAATAACATGCCGATTTATAATTTTATTTATATTTTATTTTTATTCTGTTTAATTTAAATTTTGATTTTTTCCGTACTTGCTATGAATTATTGTATGTCAAATTTTGATTATGGCACTAGTGGCTCAATAGATAAATTTTATTTTATTACACAACCAAGCATTTATTTATTTGTTTTACTGACATATCTTTACTTGTTTATTGTTTTTAAATATATTTTTATTTTATGGATCAAGTTTAATCGTTCAATATTTATTTATATTGTTCTTCGATGATTTAATAAAATTAAGAAGACTTGGAAAATTTTCATAAAAAAAAAACACCAAAAAAAGTAAATCAGTTTAATAAAAAAAAATACATCTCGGTGCTTATTGACGTCAACCCCCGCATTAATCGTCTTAAAATTATTTTTAACAGAGATCGATACTCAATTAAACAAACTCGCTTTTTCGTTCACCATCTTAAAGCGATATTTCAAAAATAAACTCTAAAATGGCTCAGTCAAGTTATCACTCCATCGGCAATACAATGATCTAATCCACTTTATCTGATTTGTTTCATCGATGCTTTGGCTGTCACCTCCCTGGTGCCAGCCCTCCTTTCGAGCCCTCCATCAATTTTCAGCAAATTTTCAGTTTTCAGTATTCCGGTCGAAGCCCGCTGAAAGTTTTTAGCCGACTCAAATATTTTAAGAGCTTTAGCAAAGCTTGCGTTTATGGCTACGTCGTCGCCGAGCCTTAATTAAATTCCCTTCGAAGCCTCTTGAATGACAATAATCGCAAAAGTAACCACCGGACGGAGCTTCTTTTCGTATCCCTGCTTTCGGTCAAGGTCCGCTTGGCGAGGCACCGCAAAAGGAATTATAAAATATTCCGAATAGAGTTTTACAAGACGTTTTTACCTATTTATAAGAATAACTTAATTTTACAGATCACCATAGTTAATTGCAGCTTAAATTACTACGCTAAAAGTGATCTAGTTCTTACACGAGAATATCAGTAGAAGAAGAATATCATTTCTACTAAGCCGCTCTTTAGAAGTCGTATGGCTCATACCTTGAGAGTTTTAGGCTTATTATCATCATTATTATTATATCAGTATTTGTTTAGTGCTTTTTTATGACCAAGTGGTCATCCAAAAGCGCTTCTTTGCCTCTCTGAGTAAAAAGGTGGGTCTTGAGTCTGCTTCTGAAGGATGCCTTTGCTTTAAGTTCTCTTACGCTTTCTGGCAGCGAGTTCCAGGCCATTGGTGCCGCAGAGGTAGACCTAGAAAATCGTGCTAGGACTACCTCTTCTCAGTTGCAGGGTGCTTCTATTTGCTCTGGCTGATCTAAGTGTCTCTACGTGCGCTTATCTCGGAAGGCTTGATCATTTTTGTCAAATTGCCCGGTGCAGTTTCGTTGAGTGCCTCATAAGCTAAGAGACATAGTTTGTACTAGATTCTAGCCGGAATTCTCAACCAATGCAGTCGGTGTAGTATCAGAGTAATGAGACAGAATTTGGGCGCGTTGTACACTAGTCGTGCTGCTGCGTTTTGTAACGACTGCAATCGCTTAAATTGTTTGGCTTGCTGGTCTGCGTGATATGCATTTAAGTAGTCCATTTTGGAGATCAAATGGTGAGAAAATAATAATCGAATTAACAAATCTCCCAAAATTTGCCTCGGATATTACAGCTACTACCTTTTAAAGTACTCAAACTTCTGAACTAAGGGTGGTCGGGAATCATATATGTTTCCAGATGGCTTTTCCACTCATGAAAAGATATCTTGCCAGGAGGAGAGGTCAATAGCACCTCGCAAAACTGAGTAGCGGCAATTTGTGGAGACTATATGTTCCACATATAGAACAGATATGGAGGAAGATACCAAGATATTTGTATATACCAGACGATTATGATGAGAGAACTTATCTGTGTACAAAAAAATGCTTTCGATTTGGAGAAGAAATTGACGATATATGAGAGTGTTGACCCACTAACGTCATCAAGCTCAAGCACGGCATTCACTAATCATTAACCTGTTCGCAACGGTACCTGATATATGCCGTGTAAGATTCCGCTACCGATAACATCGATAGCCGTGATATATATCGTTTTGCTACATTCTTAGAATAGTTTTGTATGCATCATCTGATAGCTAAAGGATACAAGAACCATTGTGATTTATGAAAATAGACCAAATAAGTACATTTATGCTTCAAATACTAGTTTTATAATTGACAGTATAATTTGTATTCCACCGAGCCATTCTGTATGTATGGATCACGGGATGATCTATGTATACCTATTTAAAAAAACTTATTTCATAGATGTATATACGGTTAATAAAACACACCGATCAGTATATTGTTTATTACCTTTAAAATCAGATATAAATAAATGTTTTTTAGAATTTATTCCACTTATATATTTTTTTTGACAACATATTTTAGCCAGGTCGGATGGCCATTTTCAACTCAATTAGTTAAATGTTTGTAGGCTCTATATAAAGCAAGGAGTGAATGAAAAGGTGAATATTAATTGTGTGATGGGTATATGTGGTTTAGGAAATCATTAATGTATAAGGGAATTCATTGATGTCACAACAAAATAATATTTATAACTGCAAAGGCCATTAAAAAACAATAAACATTTACATCAAAATGCACTTAAGAATTCCTACTTATGTATAAGGGAATTCATTGATGTCAAAAAAATGTTTTTTTTCATTTTTTGTTTTTGTTTTTTATTATTTGATATTACGTATCATTAATTTACTAATAAGAAACATAACATCTTAGAGGTAGGATTTTCGGTTCTTGGAACTTCATTAAACCCATTGTACTGATGCTTATGAGTTCGCTTTTATCGATTTCTCCTGTACCCACTCATAAGAACGTTAAACCTGTCAAGCCTTTGTCGAGCATTCTTACGCGGTCGATGTTCTCCAAATCTTAACAAAACGTTCTCAATAGCAGATTTATCGATATCTATAGTACTCACTTCAACATAATACTTTCAGCTAATATTCCATTTTTCGGTTCTTATAATTTATAAAAGAATATAAGAAAACGTTAATCGTCGAAAATAAAAACGTAAATTGCTTCAGATATTAAGGAAAGTAATACTTATATCCTGATTGTTGTTTCACAAACACTTTGTATGATTATTTTTATTCCGGAGAATATGCGGCACCAGTATGGGGTCAATCAGCCTATTGTAATCAAGTGGATACTGCCCTGAATGATGCATGCAGAGTTGTCACAGGCTGCCTCAAACCAACACCTAGTTCAAAACTATACCCCTTGGCTGGTATCGCACCACCAAACATAAGATGCAAAGTCATATGCGCCGAAGAAATGCGTCAGGCAATCAACCAACCATCCCGCTGCTTGTATAATCAGAAATCCCCAACACCCAGACTAAAGTCGCGAAGCAGCTTTCTAAGATCCACACCACCTTTTACATCCAGCCCTGAAATTGAGAGACTCCAGCTCTGGCATCATGTCGCATCACAGTATTTCATTACTCCAAACGAAAAGCCTCCCAACTGGCAAGAAACTTGACTAGCGGACCTAGAAATCCCTGAACAGATTCAGAGTTGGTAGAACAAAAGTCAACCTCGACCAGTGGGGAATGCTTCGGCAGGGAGTGTCACTTTTGTGTGGCTGTGAAGTGCTGCAGACCGCCTCACACCTAGGATCTTGCTCCACGTGCACAACCAGCTGCACATCTCAAGACTTAATGCAGGGTACCACACGGGCTATCGATATTGCCAGATACTGGGCAAACATAATTTGACGTCAGCTGACACGAAGAAGAAAAAGAGATTATTTATGAATATTTTGTTTAATACAAAAAATAAAACATCCCTTTACTTTTTTGTAACCTTCAAAACATTATAATTACGAGAGCAAGTGACGTTTTGTATATTTTTTTACTAAAAAACATTATTTCTTGTGGTAATATATTTTATTGAAGAAAATGTTATTTTTGCTGAAAATCATTTTTCAATAATACAAACGTAAAACTTTTTCAGGTTAAATGAATAGTTTGTGAAATAAAATATGCCCCGAAGAATTCCAACTCACGAAGGAGACCTTCACAATTTTATTTAAAGCGCATAACTTACTTGTCAAAAGTATATTTTACCTGTCGTTGAGGTTTTTGTTGTTGTGTGGTTTTGTAAGAAACTGGATATTTTTGGCGACGATTTATCTTAGTCAATATTTTTTTAAAAAATCATACATCTTTGTGAATACGTGGTAATTGAGAATTGTAGTCAATGTGTTATCAGTAGCCTCTATGTTCCGGAACCAAGGTCACGGTCCCGAAATGACGGCATCAGCTTAAATGGTGATGCCGGAATACCAAGGTTCCGGCTCTGAGGATAAGTCTAAAGACCGGAGTTGAGTTGCTACTAATTTATTTGATACGAGACCCCTTTTTATACCATAGCTTACAACATCAGTCTTCTTCATCGTAGTATCAATCCGGTGGATTGGTTTGCAGCAACAGAATCTTGCATCTCGATCTCCATTCCTCTCGGTCCTCCGCAACCCTTTTCAGCTCAGCGTAAGCGCTACAATTCATGTCCTCGAATACTTGCTGCAAATACTCCCGTCTAGGGCGCTCTCTACAGTTTCTACCGTCCACCATCCCTTCCACCATGTTGTGAAGAAGGCCATCGTGGCGCATGATGTAACCGATCCATCGGGCTCGCCTCTCTGAGATGGTTCTTATTAGGTGCCTATATTCCTTTGATTATCCTGAGAACCTCATTGTTCGTGACGTGGTCTCTCCAGGAAATTCAGAAAATTATTCTGTATGTCCACATCTCAAAGGACTCTAGTCTTTTTTTGTCCCATTCAGATAAGCACCATGTCTCACAGCCGTACATTAAGATGCTCCAAGCAAATGTTTTGGCAAGTTGCTTGCGGAGCCTTAAATTAATATTCTTTGACTCAAGAATTTTTGCTTTTTTATTGAAAGCTAGCCTTGCTTGATGTATGCGACTGTTGACTTCTCTTCAACATCAGTAAAGCATTTATAAAAGTAATATTAATAGATTGAATGTCATACACCGCAGATTCCTCGACACCGTTTTTGACCTTGATTCTATTAATTTACATAGAGTGGCAAAATGCCCTGTGTCGTACCTGACTGTATGAATCTAAGATAAAGAGTTTGATTATAACAATTACTATTATAACAGTGTTCAAAATAACGTTTTGAACACTCTTTCCATACTACGATATTTCTGCACCTGAAGATTTATATGTGCCCATGATTATGAAAGTGGTGTAAGTCATATTTCATTTATTTTGGGAAATTTGAAGGGTTGTGTTTTGATGTTCGTTGAAAACTGATAAAAATGACAACGGTATGTTGCATAAAATCATTTATTTAGATGTTTGTAAATTTATGTTGGATGCATATTATATTAATTTACAACAATTTTAATGAAATAAAGGAGAAATAAATACTGTGAATAAATGTTGACTGATGAAATGACACACATAAACACTGACATAAATACAAGTTCCAACGCGAGTCAGCTCAGGCAAAGAAATAGCCAAGGTGGCTAAGCGGTATGAATATACCTGGGCAAAGGTTGGTTCCAAAGTCCGCGGTTCGGATCCCGCTTCTGCCGATATTTTTCTGAATGAATTGACGCGTGTAAAGAATTTTATGTATGGTATATGTATATTTAATTGCAAATAAAGGAGTCCCTTATTTTTTCTATTGTTGTTATACATCCTTTTTATAATTATGGGCACATATAAGCTTCATTCTCTAAGGCAGAAGCCCGGAGACTTAGATTTTTTATAACGAGGCATATTTAAGATGTTTTTTTTTATTAGGCTGAGGCTCACAAAGCCTGACCTCTTCAGTTTTAAAAAACAGCCCAATTTAACTAACGGCACGTGTTAAAAAACGAGCGGTCACCCATCAATGTTTTTATCCTCGTCCAATGTTCATTAACTTCAGTTATCTTCCAAGCATATACTACCGCACAAAATGTGTATTATTATTGTTTTTTATTTTTTATGTAAGCACATACCGGAGAATACCAACAGATGGTGATAGTAATTCTGAAGTCTCATTTGTGGAATTCTATGACGCTAACCATGGTGTATATGGCTAAACGCTGCATGTGGAGTGTTGATCCGCCAACGTCATAGACTACAGCCCGAGATTCACGCATCATCCTTTATTATTACAGGATTTTACTATGAATGGGTGGTCTTTACGGGGCGACTTTCGTCTACCACCAATTTAAATTAATAGGCTATGAATGGCATTTTACGGATGAGGGATCAAATTCACACCAATCGGAGGTATTTTAGAGCTCAGAAATCGATTAAAAATCCTTTTTTTTAATCTCCGTCGGGGATCGAACCCACGACCTTTGGCTTGCAAAGCAAACGCTTTGACCATTGAGCTATGACTGCCGGCAAACTGTTCTGTTCTGTTCTTACTTTAATATTATTGTAAAAATCATTTTGATTTAAAAAAAAAATGTGCAAACACAACACTCTGCCAAGCGAATGGCGTTACTGAAATACTGTAAATTATTTCACAGCATCAATCTTTTCGAGTGCGGTGCTTTATGTATAATAAAATAAATGCCCTCGGGGCTTAGAGGGTTTTCCCCGTGGGCCGTATTAATACAATCAGTGAGCTGTCACTTAAGGTGTTAAGTTAATAAAGCGCCAGCCCCATTGCGGAGCGAAGATTATTTAGCGGGTGAGAAATTTTATGGAAAATTAATTTCGGGCGAATTTATTCATTATTCGTCCACGTGTAGGAGTGTGAGTTGGGCTTAAGCCGGAAAAATCAGCACCTCACCAAGTCACATGGTTCTAGTTGCATAGCAAAAAACCTTTAATTACTTTCATTATAACCATCTACGCTTCCCTAACTGTAGCGTATGGCATTCTAGAACAGACGCAACAAAACTCAGTTTTCGCTTCATTATATGTCAGCTTTACTTTCCGCATCTCCACCAAGTAGATTATATGTATAGTTGACCGGCAGATATAGCTTTTGCTTTGCAAGCCAATTGTACATGGGTTCGATCCACGACAGAGATTTAGAAAAAAAAGGATTTTTAATCGATTTCTGAGCTCTAAGATACCCCCGGTTGGTGTGAATTTGATCCCTCACCAGTAGTTGGCATTCATAGCCTATTAAATAAAATTGTTGGTAGACGAAAGTCGTCCCATGAATACCACCGATTCATAGTAAATAATAAGGATGATGCGTGAATCTCAGGCTGAAGTCTATGACGTTGGCGGATCAACACTCCACATGCAGCGCTTAGCCATGTGCACCGTGGTAAGCGTCAGAGACTTCAGCATCACTATCACTATCTGTCCATATTCTCCTGTATTTGTGTACATAAAAAAAAAGGATATCATAAAAAATATTGCAATTATAACATCTATTTTGAATCTTGATTAGAACATTATCAATGTAATATATTTAAAAATCGACAATTATTAAGTGACTATCGTAATGAAAATATTTCACATTTTTTCCGATCCGGCCCTGTGACCATGAAACACTTGCTTAGACCTTCGCTTTATATAATTGCATAAAAAAGTAAATTAAAAAAGAAATTATTTTAAAATTCCATAAAAAAACCACTTATTTTTAATGAGATTCTATAAAAATCATATGAAAATACTAAAATATTTTTAGCGCGCAGCTTTGAATGTTTCATAAAGAAATTAATAGCCACCCAAATTGGCCCAAATAAGCTTCAATTCCAGGTAGGTGAAATTCAACAAAAAATTAAATCAATAAGTGTTTTTTCTTTGATAAAATAGGCATCTTACGTGGGCACGTGTAAGACTTAATAATAAAATTAAAAAAAAACATTGAATTCAAAAATTTTAAATTGTGTTAACCTTATCACTCAAAACTGCATATAGTTTTAATTCAATTTTATTTATTATATTTTATTTCTTTCAGAAGCATTATAAATTTTATTTATTTCCTGAAAAAATAATAAACAAGAGAAATAATATCATCATAAATACCTATTTATAAATAAAGGTATTAATGATTATTAACAATAATTATTAAAAAGTCCCGAAGCTCGCCAAACAGAAGGCTCCACGAAATTACTTTGATAAATAAATTTGTGTAGCTTTTGTTGAAACTGGGCTTCTCTCAAGTGGAATATATAAAAAAAGTTGAGGTTATATAGTTGAGCAGTCTGATCACTCTCCCAAGAGACATTGTCTCTGGCAGGTTAGTTAATATCGACTTCACGTCGCCGGGATTGTTATCAGGACACGTGATGGACAGATGAAACTTTCGACCCGGGCGGAGCTACATGCTTTCAGGCACCGGACCGATCACAACACACTGATGGTCGCGGTAGTGAGACAACTGGTGTCTAGCCACCGAGTGCCCGTGGTCAGTGACACCCAGCACCGAAATTCATTCGGTGGCGATGCACACAACTACACCTGTTAATCAACCAATATGATGACACGTGCGTGTCCGACGAGCGAACAAGAGACCAAAGATTATATATAAAGGCTTTTCGGCACCAGCCTGCAAGGGCTATATGGAACTGATATCTGTTTATACGTAGTGCGTAATACTTTACGCTACTTTTATAATAGTCACGTATTTCAATCCAGAGGAGCTCAACAAAGTTTAAAGTATATTAACCTTTAAACGCGCAGTGGTTTCCTTACGGGATCGCAGATTTGCGTCGTTCAATGCCCTACGGTCCCATACAGGAGTGCTTATGGTTCATTTTACAATCGGATTACATTAATTTGTAATAATAGTATTAAAGTAAGTTCATGGAAGAATGTATTGTGCGACGAAACATTAAAAACATTGGCCTGTTAGGGCGTTGAACGACGCAAATTTACGCTACCCCGTATGGGACCACTGGACGTTTAAAGGTTAATTAACCAAAAATATTTAATTATTGCCAAACTTTTGGTGAATACAATTTTTTATAAACAAAGATAGATGAGTTCTGAGTGGTTTGAGAAATTTTATCATGATCAAATGCATCTGCAAAAATACAGCCGTAAAGAATAATAGGAAAAATGCGATATAAATACAGTATTTTGTTTTGATCCAATAAAGTTCCACATCTAGGGTCCCAGAAATTGCGCATGAAATTGAAAGACACTTCAGCAATTCCAAGACAGGAAGCAAACTATTTTTTCAGGCCACCAAACCGTTACTCACCTAGTATTATTATATGAAAGAATCTCATATCAAAACCCTTTATATGACTGCATTGCTTTACATTGCGATTCCGAAAATTTGCAGTCATTTAGAAAAACAGAGGTTATTCAAAGCGTTTCCTACTCGTAAATTGACTAGAAAATATGAACTTTAACGTTACATGAACGTATGTTCAAAGTGAATTTATGCAAACAGGAAATTTAATATATTTTCACTTCGCAGTACTGAAATCTGTATTTTCGTACTATTCGTGCTAATTCCGCAACTTTGACATTTTGCTTTACGCCACAACGGCTTTATTTTCTGTAACAAAAAGCCTACAGGCTATGGTCAGCGGGTTGTCGCACCCGATGACTTTTATTCAAAAGCAAATTTCCGGCTGAAATAATGGAGTCCCTGCCATCCTCCCACCTCTTGAGAGCACACGACGCCACGTAAATGTGGGCATAACCACAGGCAAGGACGTTCTAGGGTCCAAATTTCTACGTGCAGGGCCCTATTCAATCTATTCATTCAATCTTTTCAATGAACGTTTCCGCTGCCTATTTGCATTTTCATATTTACATTTTTATACTTCCTGAAAAAATATCATCCAATAAAATTTATATTTTATTTCAGATTTTATCATATTCTTCTTCTACCTTTAATTATTTGATTTTATCTTTTATCTGGCTAAGATATAAATGCCTTTGGGATCGGGAATATCTGATTTCTTAAAAAAATTAGACAATCAAATATAACATTAAGGTTATCAACTGACAATACTTGGTGAAACTGCATAATACTAATTTTAGAATTAATTTTAATTAAAAAAATAATACATTAAAAATAATTAGTTTTGATTCACAATTTATTTTAATGATAACATGTTTCTTATTTATGTATACATACATGTTTATTATTGAAGATGGTCTTCAGGAAGGCCGAAACATGTAATCATTCAAATAAATTGTGAATCAAAACTAAATATTTTTAATTTTTAATTAAAATCAATTCTAAAATTACAATCAAATATATCAAAATATGCTTTTTCAGATCTCTGTCAGGAACCAAATACTAGTATATTCTTAGGTGGACTCAGATGCTTTGAGTTTTTATTTTTTTGATGATAATATAAAATAAATTTATTATTCTATTGCATTATCATACATATTTATTCTGTCTTAAAATAAGATCAAATATTTTGTTATTCAATTATTTTATATTTGGATATTTCAACTAAAATCTGATTTCATGTGTTTACATTTAAATTATACTTCAGTCAATTATGTTATATTTAAATTAAATAAGCAGAAAAAAAAAATAGTTTAATTTTTTTATGTGAACCTATAAAAAACATTTTTATTGTATTTTTCATTTCTTTCCTCTATAAATACTCCAACCGGTATGAATTTGTTCATTCATTTGTAAAATACCAATCATAGCCTATTTATTAAAATTGGTGGTAACTAAAAATCATCCTGTGAACACAACTCATTTTAAGTGAATTCCTGTTGACATCAGCATGATATAGCCCTTGCTACCGAAATCCTCGATATACAATCTTTTGTGTCTTATTTCTGTTCACTTGTCGTACATGAATGTGTTCGCCATATTGGCATCTGGGACTCGTTATATAGACCACCGCTTGTGGCGCTGGGCGAGAGCCATCACGAGCGCGCCAGTCGTATCCCGCCCGTCGGCGAGAGCATATTGTATTGAGGGTCAGCCTATTGCTGTGACTAGGTCAAGCCCTAAATTTTTATCGAAAGTTTAAAAAAAAAACAAAAGTTTTATCGCTAATATATATCAATGTGCTTCTGAAAAAGTCATTGTTTTGTTGACCTGCTCCTTATCAAGCCCTCACGCAACTGAATAATAACCTCTTGAAAGAGAGAGGAGGACGTTAAAATAATATCTAAATAGTACATAAATGTCGAGCTAGGCATCGGCGGATAAACACTCCACATTCAGCACTTAGCAACATGTAAGATAAAAAACATCATATAAGATGATGAGATTTCTGCATCGTCGTTACCATGTATAGGTATTCTGCTCTGTGTGCTTAAAAAAATATATAAATTAAATTTTGTTGTGGCTTTTGGGCTAAGCCGTGTGTGACGAATTCATTTGAAAAAATATTTTTGCCGCCATTGCTAGGGTCTTCTTTGGGGTAGATGACTTTGTAACACATTGTAATCAACCTTGAAGAAGACCCCTGCAATGGCGGTCGAAATAGTGATAATAGAAAATTCACCACACTCGGCTAAAGCAAAAAGCCACTTTACCAAATGTGGCCGTGAAAACCTAAGAAGTTATATAAACTGCATATGTATTTATTCAAATTCAATCCAATCATTCTGTAACAATGTTGTCAAGGTGATTAATTTATCAATCAAATTCAGCATTATGATCACTATTTTTCAATATTATCTTGTATGTGATTAAGTGAAAAAAAAGCTTCGTGTTTTACAGAAAAGTTTTGACTGAAACGGAATAATTTAGCAGAGAAGCGGTCCTGCTCATATGGCATAAGTGAAACTGCTGCTGGATAAGCTTGCAGGAAGTAGGCTTCTCAGGATAAACTTGAAATTAAAGCCTTATCAGGCAACCTGCCGGAGACAGGTGTACGAGGGGCAGGTACAGCCGGTATCAAAGGATTAGACCCTACAACCCGAAATGTAGCAAAATCAACTGGAAAACACCCCGACGAAGCCAGCTCTTGAATTCATAACGATATCTCTTGTATAGTCTGTATATTCAATGCGACATCTGATGTGAAATATTCAAATTTCGGCGATGCTATAGAAAGAAAACGAGATGAGCTTTTGAATAAAGCTGCGCGGCTTATAACAGATTTTTCACAGTATAACAGTTTGATATCTTTACAAAAAAGTTTATTTTAATAAAATAATCTTTAAAAATAGAAAATAATTTAATAAAAGCAGATGTAAGCTTAAATCAATTCCTTCCTCGAATTCTCAGTAACTTCTTTATGTAAAAATAAACATAAAATACGTGAAGTATTTAAAAGGCTCAAATTTAAAAATCTTGATTTTCTGTTATATTGTTGGTGCGTTAAAAACAGATTTTATAGTTTTTACTCTCGTAGTAAATAAAATAATTAAAATAATAATAACAAATTAATGTTAACTCAATTTGACTTCATTTCTTAGTCCTTTCTATAAAAATATATATTTATACTATACGTTCAGAATTTAAGACGCTCCAGATTTGAAAAGAACTCAATATCCTGTAATATTGGTTAGCTCGTTAAAAATACAAATCAATCGTTCATAAAATCACATCAAACATCAGATAAATTTGTTTCGTTTTTCAGAATTTTTTCAATGTTTCCTTTTAAATTCAAAGCGTTTTTTTAAACATTAAGCAAAATAAACAGTTTTTTTTATCTGTCAAAATTAAGCAAAAAAAAAACATTTTAATTTCTTTATATTGAAAAATAAATAACGTTATTAGTTCAAATACTTACCTTCTGTAGAATGAGATTTTTTTTTCAGTAAACAATCTGATTAATTTTCTTATTTTGCACAAGCTTTAATGAGTATATTTTATTTAAGAAAAAACACTTCATGGAGAGGCTTAATGTCTGTAAAAACAATCAAATATTTTTCACCAAATTGCTCTGTGTATTAATACCGATATTTATAAATAATTACAAGTACGTGATCCTTTATATACGTAGAAGTGTGTGTATGGTTACCTTATATATATTACATCCTGTAAGAAAATAACATAAAATTCCTTTTTTTACCTTAACTCTTATGGGAAAATATTGACAAATAATTGGTGATAGTGATTCAGCAATCTTATCATTTGATTCTATGACGAATCATGTTACAAACGGATAAGCACTGCACGTGGAGTATTGATCCACCAACTTCATAGACTACAACAGCATGACATTCACCCATCATCCATTTATTACGAGAATTCACTATGAATGGGTGGTGTTCACGACATGACTATCATCTATCACAAATTTTAATAAAAAGTATATATTTGCTATTTTACGGACGATGAATTAAATTCAGACCGAACAGGGGTATTTATAGTGCATAGTTATTGTTATTCTCTTTTTTTCACTTCAATCACTCCAAGTCCATTGAATTTATCTGTGGTAGAGAGGAATTATATCGTTTGTTTTATTATTAAAATCACAAAACCAGATCATATTCTAAAATGTAATCGTAATTCATATATTTTTTTCCATTTTTTAAAACAAAGAACACCCATTTTCTTAGCAAATTAAAAACTGAGAAAAAAATATAAACAACTCGGTTCTCAACTTTTATTGGGTCACAGTAAAACGATACTTCTAAAAGTTCTACTTTACTTCAAATAATGTTTTTTTCACTCCAAAAAAGTAAATAGTATTTTTCTTGGATCAAGTATAGGTAAGTGTTGGTAGTCAGAAACTAAAGACCAAGAATACCCAAAGAGACTCGAATAATATTTAAAATAAATCAAAAACACCAGTTCAATCACCCAAGTTAAGCAACATTGGGCGCCGATTGAGAAATTGAAGAACCGATTGAACTGATCTTTGAGACCAAATTGATCCATCACCCGTAAGATGTCATAGTCTATTAATTAAAATTGGTGGTAGACGAAAGTCGTCCCGTGAAGACCACCCATTCATAGTAAATTCCTGTAATAATAAAGGATGATGCGTCAATCTCTGGCTGTAGTCTATGACGTTGGCGGATCAACACTCCACATGCAGCGTTTAGCCATATGTACCATGGAACGCGTGATAGAATTCTACAGATCAGACTGCAGAATCACTATCACCATCTGTTGTATTCTCCTGTATGTGTTTACATAAAAAAACTTGTGATAAATATACAAAAGCGTATTACTTATCTTTTAAGTAATACGCTTAAAAATAAAATTATAATATTATTATTCAGAAATTAAATCCATCATGAATGAATGTGAAGAAAATTTATTCCGCGCAAAATTAAATAACTCACATCATCGTCTCTTTTACGATACTTTTTATTACGGTCGTCAATAAATATTTTATTATTATTCTACGTGTTTTGGTAACAAACTAAGCAAAAAACATACTTTTTAAATGCAAATTTTACAATGATACATCAGATTAAATTATATGAAACATTCATTAATCATTATAATTATTAAATTTAATAAATTTTTTTTTTCAGACATAAAGTTTCTTACTGTTTTTTTTTTCGGTAATAAGTTATTATTAAACAAATATGATAATAACTATATAATAACTGCGATATTCTTTGTAACGTTATATACTCGTATAAATCAATTTGATGTGTATTTTTCGGTCAGAATAAAACATTTCTTAGTCAGAAATCAAAATGAAATTATTTTTCTTTCGCGTTATTTAACATGTTCTACGCAGATATACTAACCCAAATCAACTTAACATTTTTATTTATTTAAGCACATACAGGAGATTACCTATAGATGGTGATAGTAATTTGAAGTCCCATGTGCGGAATACTTTGACGCTTACCATGGTGCATATGGCTAAGCGCTGCATGTGTAGTTTTAATTTGCCAACGTTATAGAATACAGCCCGAGATTCACGCATCATCCTTATTATTACAGGAATTTACTATGAATGAGTGGTCTTCACGGGATGACTTTTGTCCAACCACCAATTTCAATTAATAGGCTATGATTGGCCTTTTACGGGTAAGGAATCAAATTCACACCAACCGGGGGTATTACATAGCTCAGAAATCAATTAAAAACCCTTTTTTTATTATTTTAATTTTAATCTCTGTCGGGGATCGAACCAACGACTTTTGGCATGCTAAGCAAACGCTTTGACCATTGAGCAATACCCACTGGCAAGCATAACCTAACCCACACCAACAAACCTTATTAAACAAGTATCCTGAAAAATATTTATTTTTTATTCTGAACAAATGTTGACTTCTGAGCAGAAATTGTTTAAAGTAAACAAAAACAGTTTTTTTTTCGATTGAATTTGATTATTTTTCGTTGTTATTTAAAATATATAAATTTTTGTTTGAAAAATTACACTAATCAAATAATTTTTCCTATTTATTTATGTCTTAACACAAACCTAATGTTTTGAAAAGCCACATTTTGTTTCAATGCTGCAAATTCGCAACGATGCTGTTTCAATTAAAAATATAATATTCTTACATAGGAGGAATTTCGTATTGAATCGGTGAGATCTGCAAGTCTCATATATTGCGCATCATGTCAAAAGAGGCTTCAGCGTAAGCAAGATGAGAACTGAGCTCTGGGCAGGTCTTGCAGACCATCTTTTCCCAGTATAATGTGTATATTATAGAAGATTTTTTATGAGCGAGATCAAAAAATGACGTTCTTTATAAAGTTTTTATTTAGCACATATGTTTAATGTTTTACTAAGTGCATCTTTGTTAGGAGGAAAAATATTATTTCAGGAGTTTCTCATTCGAACAAAATTATGCAGCTGTTCTTTTTTTGAATTACGGTTAGACGAGCGTCCGAGAAGCAAATTAGTTAAAGTTTACGTTTAAAAGATAACCAAGTTTTTTCATTTGGAAAACATGTGACAAGGATTAGATAACAAGCTTTTGCGTTGCATAAAAATTTTGATAAAAAGTATACTAAGAACAAACTGGAAGAAATCTGCAGTACGTGGAAAAAATAATCGTTATTTTTAATCGTATTAAACCGGGAGCTGATATGAATAGAAAATATTTTTGTTATTAATGATGATCAAAAAATATGTATGGTTTTTTTGTAAGCATATAAAATTAAATATTTTCATTTAGTGATAGTGATTCTGAAGTCTCAACTGTGGATTTAATGACGTTACTACATATGGCAAAGTTCTGTATGTGGAGTGCGGGTCCGCCAACATCATAGATTACAGCCAGAAATTAACGCATCATCCTTATTATTACAGGAATTCACTATGAATAGTTGGTCTCCGTAGGACGAATGTCGTCTAACACCAATTTTTATAAATAGGCTATGACTAGCATTTTACGGGTTGGGCATCAATTTCACACCAACCGGGGGTGTAATATTTTAGAGCCTAGAAATCGATTATCAGATTTTTTTTTTAAATTTCCATCGGCGATCGAACCATGGACTTTCGGCTTGGCAAGCAAGCGTTTTAAATATTAAGCTATACCCGCTATAAAGTAGAGAAAGCTAGTTAACTACTTACCATATCCTACGCCCTTAAATATTTCTGGTAAAAGTATATTAATTGATATGGGTTATTGACTGAAGTTATTCTTTAAACGGTACTCATTTAAAACTGTAATTAAATGTCGCACATCAGCACTAAGCACACAGCGCTTAGATAAACATAGAACAACGAAGATCATCAAATCTACAGAAAACATTTCTGCATTATTATTTTTCAGTATATTTAATGTGGGTATAGGTACAAAATAGTTTTTATGAATTTCATTAGGTAAAAAAAAGTTTTTCTCGTTTTGTAGACGTTTTGAAGACATTTTCATGACAATTTGACAGAAAAATATTCAATCTATTTTTTCTAGGAATTTATATAAAACTTGTCTGCTCATCAATCTATTTTTTATTCAATTTTATTTTCAATTTGATATTATTTTTATCCTATGTAACCATTCAGGAACGTATATTTTTTAAATGCTTCGTAAGATTTGTGGCATACAACGATTGCACTTAAAATAATTACTTTAGGCTCAAAAACCATCGACATACTCGTATATAAATATTTAGGAGAGTACTTGATGCTTATTTTTTTCTTTATATTTTATCGCGTGCAGGAGAGCACAGCCGGTCAAGACCACTGCACTAGATGACACTCAGCCAGGGAGGTTGGACGCTGCATACGGGAAACTTGTGGTGTGTTCGTTTTTGTGTGTGCGTTGGGGATATTGCAAGTATAAATTTATTTGTTTCTCGAAGAGATCCAGATTGTAGAAAGGAGGAAGCACAGACGCTGGAAGAGCATTCTAAAGCTTACTGGTGGCATTAAGGAAGGGACATTGGAAACTGACAGTTGTTGGTCGACACACATTAACCGTGTATTGATGTTCGGCAAGTGTAAGACGAGTTTGTCAGTTATACGTGGGTGCAAGAGGAATAAGTTCTTTAAGTTCCAAAGAGTTAATACAAAAAATATTTTAATTGTCATTGAATTTCATAAAATTTCTTATTGCTGTTTACATTTTTTCTTAGTTGTAGTAAAATAACTCGCCAAAATATGAATTTAACATTATTTTTTTAATTTAAGAGTAAATTTATTACCCAAATAATTATTATCTGCATGTTTATTTTTTTGGAGTTTTTTTCAGGAGAATATAAAAACAGGTCACTGGGTTAAGGTAAAAATATGATTTTCTGAAAATACTTTCTACACATATTTTACGTATAAATTTATTATCCTTTGATGTTATTTGAATACATTTGTAAATAGGTACAAATAATTTTATTTTATGGTTGTACATGAAACGGGGAAGAGGAAAAATATTTCCACATTTGACTAACATAGCAATACTAAACCTTTTTAACAATATTTACCAGAACATATACAGAATTTCATATATTTTTTTTTAATATTGTTTTTTTAGGTTGTATTAAAATAATGGTTAATATAAGTGTCATGCAGAGCTTATAAATAATATTGTTGTTCGTATGAAGTCTACCCGTAATTAAAAGTTTTTTTTTTTATTAAAATTCAAACCTAATAACAAAAAATTACGAGTATATCAATAAGAATAACGACAAAAGCACATTATTAGCGCGTTTCATGTTAGGTCATTAAAATAAGTCGGCATTAGATTGGATGAGGAGTAGGTCACGAAAGCAAAGAGCTCGTCAAGAAGCACTTTGATATTTATTTTAGGGAAATACAAGAAGACTGGCACAAACTTCGGTCTTCAGCTCGGGACACAAATAATGATTTGCTTATGACGATTCTCGCGCAAAAAAGTGACACGAACTTTGCAGTAACAGCGCCCGAAGACCACATATGGGTCACTTGGTGAACTAACCGCTCGCACATGACAGGGAGCAGTTGTCACAATCGATTAAGCAAAATGGTACCTCTAAAGCTTCGTCTTATATATAGCAACTTGAATTTAAAATTTAGACTTACATCTATATATATATATATGCGTGTCAGACAAACAAACATTAATAAGAGACGAAAGATCGTATCTCAAGGCTTTTCGGCACTAGCCTGCAAGGTGTATATGTATATGGAATTCCTATCAATTTATTATATAAAGTCAACAAACCACATTCTGAAAATTCACGAAATACACTTTAAAATCAACCGTTTTTAAGATGGCGAGACTGATACAATGATATTTTACAGTTTACTCTTTAATTTGGAGCATATAGCCTTCTTTTAATTCCAACAAAAATATGAAGATAAACAGCACAAAAACCAAAGTCTTGAGAGTAAGCCGCAATGAGCAGCAGAAAATTAACATATCAATGCTAGGAGTACCCCTAAAAGATGCAAAAGAGTTTGTATACCTTGGAAGTACGATCACCTGGGATGGCAGAATAAAGAGAAAAATCAACACTCGCATACATCAAGCAAGGCTAGCTTTCAATTAAAAAGTTGAAATTCTTAAGTCAAAGAATATTATTATATATACTATATACATATACTATATACATATATACTATATACATATACTATACATAAAATTCTTTTTTCAACGCGTCAATCCAAGCACAAAAATAATGGCAGAAGCGGAATGCAAGGTCCGCGGTTCGCATCCCGCTTCTGCCGTTATTTTTGTGCTTGGATTGACGCGTTGAAAAAAGAATTTTATGTATAGTATATGTATATTTAATTAATAATAATATTGTAATATAGTCAATGATCTATAAAAGTATATTAGAATATTGAAATAATAAAATAATATTCTAATAAAAAAAAAAATTAAAAATCTATCAAAGAATATTAATTTATGGCTCCGCAAGCAACTTGCCAAAACATTTGTTTGGAGCATCTTGATGTATAGCTGTGAGATATGGTGCTTATCTGAAAGTGGTAAAAATAATACTAGAGGCCTTTGAGATGTGGTCATACAGAAGAATTCTCGGAATTTCCTGGAGAAACCACGTCACGAACAATGACGTTCTCAGGATAATCAAGAAAGATAGGGACCTATAAGAACCCTCTCAGAAAGGTGAGCCCAATGGATCGGTCACATCATGCGCCACGATGGTCTTCTTCATGACATTGTGGAGGGGATGGTTGAGGGTAGAAACTATAAAGGGCGCCCTAGCCTAGTAGCTCTTATGCTGAGCTGAAGAGGGTTGCGGAGGACCGAGAGGAATGGAGATCGAGATGCGAGATTCTGTTGCTGCAAACCAATCTAACAGATTGATACTACGAAGAAGAAGCCTTCTTTATATCGAAAGTCAAATTCCAAGCATTGCCGTAAGTGATGTTTTTAAGGGATTTATGTGATCAACGAGATGTATTGACAGGTTGCGCAGGGCTGTACTAATAGAACCTTTCGTCCAATCCCTCTAATTCCATTTAGATTAATTTGAAATTGGTCGGGCAGACTTCTAATTTGAATTTTTTCAAATTTTTTCGTCGATTTATAAAACAATTTATTACAGTGAGCAGCTTAAAACGTTTTCGCTTCATCACAGAGGTGAAATGAGCAATTTAAATAAAAGGCAATCTATGTAACGTTTAAAATAACAGCCTTATATAATGTGCTGATGATAAAATAAAAGAGAAAAATATATATTTAATATTTATTTTTTTATTAGAAACATCAGTAAATACAAGTTCTGCAAATATGTCGTGGAATATAAAAATTTCCCTTTTCGGCTTATGCCGAAAAGCCTGGATACGCGATCTTTTATATATAAAATTTTCATTTTCATGTAGACAAATGTCAATTTAAAATTCAAGTAACTATGAGACAGGCGCCATTTTGCTTTTTATTTTAGGAGTCCTTTAATGTAGAGCGCTATTGTTCGCCAAATGGCCACTGCAACCGACGCTGGGTCAGTCGAAATCTGTCCGGGACCTGTAGGGAACGCAGAATGTTCGTCCCGGGCAGATGATCAAAATTTTTCAGTCTTCTGTTAGGTTTGGCAGCACAAGCAGTAACGTTTGAAGAAGTTGAGGACATCCTAAGCCAGGGACTCAACGAGATGTCCCATTACTACGAAACCAACCATCTCAAACCTAACCCATCAAAGACACAAGTCTGCTGTTTCCACCTTAGAAACAGGGAAGCTAACAGAAAGCTTCGTGTCACGTGGGAAGGTAGAGTACTGGAACATAGCGACCATCCAAAATACCTCGGAGTCACTCTAGATCGCACCCTCACCTTCAGGCGTCATTGCAGCAACACCAAACAGAAAGTTGCAACAAGGAACAACCTCATCCGCAAACTGACCAACACTCACTGGGGAGCCCAACCACCCCTTCTTCGTACCTCAGCTTTAGCACTTTGTTTCTCAGCCGGAGAATATGCGGCACCAGTGTGGGGTCAATCAGCCCACTGTAATCAAGTGGATACTGCCCTGAATGATGCATGCAGAGTCGTCACAGGCTGCCTCAAACCAACACCCATTTCTAAACTATACCCCTTGGCTGGTATCGCACCACCGAACATAAGACGCAAAGTCATATGCGCCGAAGAAATGCGTAAGGCAATCAACCAACCGTCCCACTGCTTGTATAATCAGATACCCCCAACACCAAGATTGAAGTCTCGAAGCAGCTTTCTGAAATCCACACAACCTCTCACATCCGGCCCTGAAAATGAGAGACTCCAACTCTGGCAACAAATCGCACCAGAGGATTTCATTACTCCAAAGGAAGGCCTCCCAACTGGCAAGAGCCTTGACTGGCCGACCTGGAAATCCCTAAACAGATTAAGAACCGGAGTTGGTAGAACAAAGGACAACCTCGAGCGGTGGGGAATGCTTCGGCAGGGAGAGACACTATTGTGCGACTGTGAGACCTGCAAACCGCCTCACACCTACGATGCTGCTCCATGTGCCCAACAAGTTGCACATCTCAGGACCTAATGCTGGGCAACACACGAGCTATCGATGTTGCCAGATATTGGGAAAAAATAATTTGACGTCGCTGACACGAAGAAGAAGAAGAAGAAGAAGAAGAAGAAGAAGAAGAAGTAGAAGAAGAGTCTTCTGTTTTAAATAAATTACAATGTGCTTCTCGACAAGTTCTTTGCTGTGTGACCTGCTCCTCATCAATCCATCCTCGCATCTCAATGACGATTCCGGTGACATAGAGTTGACATTTATAAACGGGGGATTTCAAAATATTATACGTTTTCTGTATTTAATATTGCTATGTTTTATAAAAGAAAATGTATGTTTTTTTTCTACAACAGTATATATGTATAATGTTTATTGTCACATATAGGGCAACCATATACAGAAAGTCTTCGTGAATAAATAAGTGATTCAAAGACGAATTGAAGTGAGTGGATCAACACTTGACATTCACCAATTATTCATTTTTTATTAATGGCAAGCGTCATACAATACAATGATGAAATTTCTTAATCAACTAGATTTGCTATTTTTCGTATTTTGTTATTTTTTTTTCTATTTTAAAAAAATATATAAATGCGACTTCTTACCTTTTATATTCAATTGTTCAAAAATGAATGTATGATTCTTATTTTTAAATTTTATATTCTCATCTATCAGATAAATTTCTCATTAAGAAGGAAACCGTAGTCTTCAAGTCTGTGTATAAAAAATGCAAGACGTGATCAATATTCAGACAAGTTTTAAAATATCTATTTATTTTATATAAAAATTAAATAAAACAATGTTCATGAAATACTTGATTTAACATTTCATATGAAATTGCATAAATTTATAACAAGTAACATGTATGATAAAACATATTAAATATACAAGATGTATTAATTTATCGACTCGATGAGACTGAAAAATTGGTCCATAAATAAAGTAAAATATAGAATGCATATTCCTTTTCATAACTTAAATATCGAAAAAATAAAATGAACAATTTATAGTACCGACAATCGATGAAATTTTTCCATCTATATTAATCGGTAAATATTTGCTTAAGCATTTTTGTGGAAGATATTTTATTAAATTATATTTGAAATAGTAAACAAAATTAAAAGACAGAATCAAATATAATTTCAGAATATTTTTTTTTTTCAAAAATGAAGACAGGTTATAAGGTTACTTATCTTTAAGTTGGGCGAGGTCACGTTGAGTTTAGTTAATATAATCGTATAAATCATGTTAAATAATGCAAAAAAATTATATTTTTATTCAGACCGAATTTTTATAGGAAATACGACCATTAAAAATCTTTAATTATTAAAATTTTTGGTCTCAAATATAGATGGCATTGCGTAAGACAGTCTCATACGATACCCCCCTCAACTTGAGCAGTGGCCCTTTTGCTATCATCCTCAAGAGTTCAGATATACTGCGTCTTCTCGTCGTCCTCTCTTGACCCTCCGACCTTCTGAAGTTTCCGCAATCACGTGGTTCTACCTTCCGCTAAGCGATGGGCGTCTCAGATAACTAGCAACAACCGACTGAAAGCAAAACCTTAACCAAAGCCCTTGAATGTTATAAGCCCAGGTGTGTTACCTCAAAACTTTAAATTAATTCAAAGAATATGTTATGACAAAAAAATAACAAGTAAAACATTGTATGAAACCACAGAGTTTTAATTTATTGATCACTCTACTGGTTTCAGTGACATGTCACCATTGTCATGATTTACTTAAAGCTAAACCTAAATAAATAAAAGTTAGCTAGAAGTTATAACATAGATAAGTGGATAAGAAAGTAAAAGCGAAGAGGCTATCTATAGATAAAACGGTTGAAGACAACGAATTTATTAGAAACATAATAAGAATTGGGATATACGTTAAAAGTAATTGATTGTTAACGATTTTTCTACGATTATTTATGGCCATCAATAATAATAATAGGAAAATCCAAAAATCAATGCATCGTGGAACTATTAATTTATGACGCACAGACTTGAAATTTAGCCGCAGGTTTTAAAAATAAAGTATATATCAGTTAATGTGCTGTGGAGAGATTCATGCTCGGAGTGACTCTAAAAGATTCCGAAGCGAGGATATTCAAAGAAAAACTCAAATACAGGATGTTACCGAAAGACTAGGCATAATCATGTGGTGATAGGTAGAACATATACTAAATATGTCGATGAAACGACGGTCGATAAAGAAAAAAGTGTTGAAGTTACGCCTAAGGATTCGCAAATGAAGTGTTTGCCGAACGTCGTGTAAGATGTACTCATGACATCGCAGAAGAATGGCAAGAAGATCCTGCATGCGGATTGCGATTGATCAAAACATATGTCGACTTATTCGGAAGGCCTTAGGTTTATGAATACAGGCTTATAATAAAATACCGAAAAATGTTCATGTAAAGATTTATCATAATTGGATTCCGTGACATATTTTTTGTTTCAAAACGAGGTGCATAAAGTGATCATTCAACAATATTTCATCATTGTTTATATTAATTGTATATAATTTTTAAGAATATATTTAAAGTGTTTTAGCAGCCTTGAAAAAAAAGGTAAAAATAATGAAACTTTCTGAAATATCAAATGCTCCGAAAAAGCTTTATGTGAGCTGCGGGCCGGGTATTGAGCTTATGTGTCGGGATAGGACGAAAGCTCTCGAAGACATGAACGGGACTTTCAGCCTATGACCTGCCCTTATTCTGCCTACGTTCCGGAATCAGACAAAATGAACCGGGAGCTTTCTGATTTGCATTAACGTATTTCACCCTAAGTGACTCACTGAATCCGGCTAGGAACAAGTTGACTCAACCATGTGATATTAAGAGCCTTTACCGGTGTTTGCTTATCCTTATAAATTGATACACCTTTGTCACTTAATTAAATTATCTTCATACAGTAGTATTTATTATTGAAGTATTATTTTACCTTCCAATTTCACATATCTTAGCGTACACCTAGCTCAATGAAGTTCAGAAATCACTTTTTAATGTAATTGCAAGTAGAAAAGAACAATTGGTCTATACCAGTGTGCTTTTCAACGCCATTCAGCTAAAACGATTGAAAGCTTCATGCGGAAAACGTGTGTTTTGTATTTGTTTGTTTTTGTGTGTGATTTAGGTAGAAGTGTATATTTTTCTATTACTTGAAGAGATTCAGATCGCTTAAAGGTTTTCACTAAGCGAGAATCCAGCTAGAGAGCATATAGTATACGTAATGGAATAATAATTATAAAATGCAAGACAGTTTGGAAATACTTTTGGAAATTCTTTAGTATAAAAAAAGAAAAAGGTTGTGATTATTTATTTATAAGCTTTATCTTTAAGTAATTTAAAATATACATATACTATGTATAAAATTCTCTAAACGAGTCAATTCATTCAGAAAAAATATCGGCAGGAGTGGGATGCGAACCGCGGACCTTTGGATCCAACCATTTTTGCCCAGGTACCGCTCGGCCACCGTGGCTTTATTTTTAATCTGCATATTTGTTAAACAAAATAATATCAAACATGAGAATTTAAATTTTGATACTTTTAATATCTTTAATTTTGATCAATTACTCAAGATTTCGCATTGCTTGTTAAAATTAAACAATTTAGTTTGTTAGTCTTCTTCCTTTTCTCGAATCCGTTTCATCACAGCGTTTTATAAGATACCTAAAGGTTTACAGTTATAGATTTTCATCACGTTTTCGAGAGACAAAATAATCTGTATTGGATGAAAACAACACTGAAAATACCTCAGTTGCTTGGTTTGAATTTAAATTCGTCGAGAAATATAATAATTATCAAAATGTTCCACAAAGCACGTTTTTAACACAAATATACAAAGGTTCGGTGTGAAAAACCACTCTTAGTAATAAAACAATGTTATTCTATTTTGGGCAGATTTTTTAATTTAATTATTTCACATAGTGGAAAATAAATTAAATATAATCGTAGAATAACACAAGACCAAACCTTAATTGGTTTATAAAACTGATTAACAAGAAATATGTTTTATTTTTTATTTTTTATGTAAACACATACAAGAGAAAACCGACAGATGGTGATAGTAATTCTTAAGTCTCATCTGTGGAATTCTATGACGCTTACCTTGGGGGCATATTTCAAAGCGCTGCAAGTGAAGTGTGGATCCGCCAACGTGACAGACCACAACCCGAGATTCACGCACCATCCTTATTATTACAGGAATTTACGATAAGTGGGTGGTCTTCACGGGACGACTTTCGTCTACCACCAATTTTAATAAATAGGCTATTCCTGGCATTTTACGGGTAAGGGATAAAATACACAGCAACCGGGGGTATTTTAGAGCTCAGAAATCGATTTAAAATCCTTTTTTTTAAATCTCCGTCAGTTATCGAACCCAAAACCTTTGGATAAACGGGATAAAAAAATTTACAAACAAGCTTGATCAATTACAAAAACCGAAATTATTTTTCATTATTTCTACCATCATGATTTTTTACTGCAAACATGTAGTAAAAAGCAAAATATAACGTAATAAAAAATGCAATCATGTTTTAATGCAATTAATTAATGTTTCATATGAATTTTTTTAAATTTTTATTAGAACATTATTTTATTATTTCAATATTCTAATCTACTTTTATAGATCATTGACTATATTACAATATTATTATTACTTAAATATGCATATTCTATACATAAAATTCTTTATTATTAATTAATGTTTATTCATAAGTTTTATTATTTCTTACCTTCAATCTGTTTAACTTAGTGTACCCTCTGAAATACTTCAAAGCTTTTTTGTTAAGCTAACACGGACATAACATAGCAAGTTATTTACTTGTGTTATTTATGAACAACATCAATAAAATAACTAAATAATTAGGTGACATGTTTCGTTGGATCAAAAGCCGCTCGTTAGAACCAAAAATAATAATAATAATAATAATAATAAAGTTTTTATTCCAGCAGGATTGGGTGGGTTGTGCAATACCCAATCTGCCATATTTTAAATACATAGCATTGAACAAAGTTTTAATTTTGAGTAAAATAAAAATTAAAATAAAATAAAATAGTATTTCATGGTGGTTTTGTGCACCATCTCCATCCATCGATGTTTCAGGGAGGAGTTGAGCCATTCAGAAGCAACAAGGATGATGATGTTGTTGGACCTCCTTATCCTGCTCCAGAAGCCGGCAACACGGTGTCGCAATAATGCTGAAATGAATGGACTCCACCCTCCTATGTCAGATGCGCTACAAAATCTAGGGAGTTGCATAAGTTGGCGGTATGAGTTATACGCAACTTTAATTTTATACAGTGCCATACAGTGTGCTTTGAATAGCACTTTCCTGACAGCATTACTACAATGGTAGAACCTCCAGCTTGTATTGCTCTTCTTTGCCGCTCTATGTCTTCAATGTCACACCCAAGTGAACACTGTCGCTACTTCAAGACTCACTGGTATGATCAGTGGTTCATTGAAGACACAAACGACTGATTTTGTGGGGTTATATTTGAGGTCATGGGATTTAGCATACTTTTCACTAAGGTGAAGAAGGCATCGCAGTGCATTTATTGATGGCGATAGAATGACCATGTCATCAGCGTCATACTACCACCTTGCCGAACTCCGCTCTTCATATATAAAGGCATTATTGTAAAAATTCTTTTGTTGAATACAATAAATTCAATTGCCGGAACATTGCGGTTTTTAATTTTATCCAGAGTTTTCGTTGGCTCAGGTCAAAAGCAGGCATAGACGTTTGTTTTCTGCTTATGTAATAGTCTATTGTCTGCTTGACACAAAATAGCCATATCAGTGGACGTGTTTCTCTTAAATCCAAATTGGTTATCAGCCGTGACCAGCTTGTCTTCTATGAGTGAGTTTCCAAAAAGACCAGCTCTTGAAAGTTTCGGGCTAATCCTCTGATTTCCATAAAAATTTAAACCAAAAATCACTCAAAAATATGCCTCGGATACAACCTTCAGATATTTCATCTCATCAAGCTTTGTGCTCTTGCCTTGGAGGTGGTCGGGAATCATATATTTTTCCAGGTGAACTTTCAGGGGCCAATTTTGTCTTGGAAAAAGGAAAGATCAATGGTTACTCTTATAATTAAGTTTCGGTAATTTGTGATGATCATATGTTACGGATATTAAAAAACGTCCTAAAAAGGTAGTAAGCGTGGTAATATAGAAAATACTACTAGGCATCAGACCTCCATAAAGACCACAAAAATAATGCACAATAGCCGAGCATCCATGTCGAAGACACAAATAATAACTAATAACATATATCAGTCCTACAGAAAGAGAACTTTTAAAATTTCATATGGTTCCTCATTTTTGTAAATATTTTCATGGTTACTATTAATTTGATATTCGCTTTTAAAAGTATGATTTAATCCACTTAATCGCAGCCGATGACAAAATATAATATTACGCGATTCAAAATAGATATTTTCGTTTATTACCGTTGACTAATGGAAGAGCAAGGCCATCTACCGGTATTATGCAGGATTCATTGCCAAAGTTTGCCTATAAAACATTATCCGCGGTTAAGGATAGCTGTCGAATTATTCAAAAAACCTTCAAATAAAGCCTATCCCTTACTAACCAACTGCGTATATTTTAGAAGTAGACGTAAAGGACGAATCTATTCGCGAGAAGGACGCGTAATTCAGTTTTTTGCAACGCCGATAGAAAAAGACCAAATCGTTTCAAGTGGGTGGAGGTTTTTTTTCGAAGCAAGTATTTGAAAAAATAGGCTTCAACGAAAATAATTCCTGAAATGTGAATAAATCGTTAGGATTGCGAATATTCATAGCATTTTTGAGAAATATTGAAGTTTTTTTTGGTTGATAAATTTGTTAGCAAACAATGGCTTAATAGAGTCTAATTATCAATCATCTTTGCCAGTGTGTATGGTTTGTAGGTAAATCACATTCTTTTGGTAGGCTTAATAAACATTTCAATATTCAAATACTATACAAGTCAATGAAAACTTATTCCAATATTTAACAACTGATTTCTTTAAATTAAATGATAAACACATACAAATCCAAAGCAAATATTATCTTCAACTAAATTTCATTCTATAAATTCATGGCAAATATCGTCTTACATCTAAGAAAATAATTGTGTCTAAATTATTTGAAAGAACTTTATCATTTATACTCGTACATACAGTATAAGAGAAGCGCATCCAAAAATAATACGAGTACGTATCAATAATTTAATATGTGTTAATTTCTCGACTCGATAGGCGGTTCAATGTTGGATAGTAAAATGGACATGCTTACAAAATAATTCAATATATAAATTGTTATCAGCATGATAAAGCCCTTACTGAATGGTACCGAAAACCTCGATATACAATATTTCGTCTCTTATTTCTGTTCGCTTGTACATGAATGTGTCACCATATTGGCATTTTGGTCACGGGTGTAACGTTAGAATGTACATGGCTGCTGTAGTTGGTGTGCCATTGATTCGGGAGATCACCACTTGCGGCACTGGGCGACGGCCCATTACGAGCGCGCTCAGTTGCCAGTTAACTCTAGTCCGGCCCGACGCAACGGCATGTAAGGTCGGACGAGGAAATCAAATCTTTATTCAAAATAAATGATAATTGTGCTTCAAGAACAAGTTTTTTGCTTTGTGATCTGCTTCTGCATCCTGCTACCACGCAATTCGGATAACAAATGAAGAGGAGGATGTTGAAATATATAGTATATTATTATAAAATTCATCACACTTAGCACCGTTAAATCACTTGCTAAGGTACGAAACATTTCTCTTTTTTATATTGAATAAGATCTCAAAGCGACTATTTTAAAAGTAAATAATATGATTGCAAAGGTTTGCTGGATTCAAATTCTAGTGTATTTGGCGTTTATTTTTTCTCCAATTTTTCAACGATAGAAATGTCATATTACAAAGGGTCTGCCATCTAACGTTTTTTTTTTCATTTAAGTGTTTATTTCGTGAATGGTAACACTTACCTCATGTCTGATTTAACAGATAATTAGTTTTGTCCTTCCGCTGAACGAATATGGTTGTGTAAATGCTTGAACAACGCTGGGAAATATTGCGACATTTCTTTGAAAATCAGGCCATTTTTCTTCGAAAATGAGCAAGGAGTGGCTGTTACAGTCAATGGCGATCGTTATCGGGCCATTTTTGTTCACAAAAATTGAAGAGGAGGATATTGGCAACATTTGGTTTCTAACAGGACGGCGCTACGTGCCACACAGCCGAAGCTACACTCGATGTTTTGCGCCCAATTTTCAAAAAAAAAAGTTATTCGGTGGACCCGATAGTATGTTTGCAATGAATTTTTGTAAGTACAAGTTATTGTAGAGTTAAATCATTTACAAATTAGAAAAACAAACAATACGTTTCGATAAAAAAAAATTAACAGTATATTCTGAACTTTTAAGCATCACTTAGTAGAATATCAAAATATGCTTTGGTTATCTGATATACCACTGTAGAATATATTATTCAAAACATTTTTTATCCATCGCTAGGCTCTTTTTCCATTACGCCAATTTATATATGAAAGTTTCACTGGATATAGGGCCAGAGTCATGTGAAAGTTTCAGCAGTCGATAAATTTAATCATATAGACTTGTTCGGTTTTCATGAGATGTCGATCGATGGGTACTGAGAAATTCCTTGAATATACTCGTATATACAAGCTTCTTCGAAGCAATTTCCTTTAAAATATTGCTGGTGGATTAGCTTTTTGAGTTAACATACCGTCACAGTGATAATATAAAAAAGAAATTTTGCGTATATTTTCAGTACTAAACGGTGAGATTAGTTGGGATAAGTAACCGCTTTATTTCCGAGAAATATAAAGTTTATCACAGACACCTATTTTAAAGTTAAAAAATCAGGGCGTTTTCGGTCGCATTTATTAAATAATTATGTTAATAATAAGCATATTGTTCTTTTTATTGTTGTCGAAAGAAAGATTTAAGATTCCTTGAAGTTTATTTCTTCTTCTTTGTAGTATCAATCCGGTGGATTACTTTGCATCAACAGAATCTTGCATCTCGATCTCCATTCCTCTCAGTCCTCCGTAACCCTTTTCAGCTCAGCATAAGCGCTACAATTCATGTCCTCGAATACTTGGTGAAATTACTTCCGTCTAGGGCGCCCTCTACAGTTTCTACCCTCAACCATCCCCTCCACAATTTATTTCTTATTCAAGTGCTTAAATTACATGAAATATTTAGCGAAATTCTCAAGAATTTCGATACCTTTGATCCATTAAATCGAAAGCCTGACCCTTGAAAGCAAAACACTTTTGATATTTATCTCTTTGTTTTTAAATAAAAAAGTAATGGTGGCGTGAGTAAAGAGTCTAATTTATAACAGTTTTAAATTAAAGAATGATATAGTTAAATAATTATTGAAATAAGATGACGAAACGAAATTTCTCCCTGTTAATTAGAAAAAGGTTCGTCAATGTTATCGTTTGGAAAATTACGTGATTAGTCCATCGCCAATTAATACTTTGAAGATTAATGGTCTAATTTGGTGAACTTAATTTATAAAATGAAGACAGAGTAAAGAAAAAATATCAGAATATTATCAACGTTGATTAACTTCAATTTTAAAATTTAAAATCGGAATGCTTAAATTATTTGTCGTTACGTTTAAAAGTTCTTTTAACGTTATTTAAAAATTATTTTATTTTCATTTTATTTTGATAGCTTTTTCGTACTATCAATCCGATGGATTGATTTGCAGCAACAAAATCTTTCATGTCGATCTCCACTCTTTTAGATCCTCTGCAACTCTCTTAAGCTCAGCATAAGAGCTACAACTCATGTCCTCGAATGCTTAAAACAATTTTTTTTAATTTGTTGTTTTTTTAATTAAAATTAATTTAAGAAACATAAATTTTTATTACTCAATAGTTTCACATTCTTTTGATATCAGATCGGTAGAGCCCTTGCAGGCTGGTACCAAAATGCCTCGTCTGACACGCATTTATAAAAGCTTTAGGCTAAGTCTAGATATAAGGAGTCATAAGAAATGGCGCTTGCAGTCGTCATCTTGTTTCGTTTGACCTATTACGTAGCCGCTACACTCTACGTAAAAGCAGATAGTTGCTTAAAAGACCGTCATGTGGTATGAGGGCGCTGCAAGTGTTACAGTGCAGTCCAAGGCACTTTCTGCCTGGATCCCATCGGAGATCATTCATTACTTGTGGCCCGGGCAGAATACTGAAATTTGTCAATTCTTAACTTAAAAATAAATTACACAGTTTCTTAACCTGTTCCACATTCATTTACTACGCATTTCAATGACGATCCCGGTGATGTTGTTGTACTTTTAATTATGAGAGGATTTCAACTCAAAATATTTAATTTTCTTATTCAGAAATAATAACTTATTACACAATCTGCAAATTTTATTGTATTGAATAAAATATTTTTAAATAATATTTCGAAAAATAAAAGTCGTAATTTACGCGATTTACTTTTAGTTTATATTTATAGAGAAACATATATCATACTTTGACTTTTTTTTTTTTTTTTTTTTTTTTTCTTTTTCTTTTTTTTTTTGGGGCCTTAGGCCCCTGGGCCGGTCGCCTTGTACCTGCGCTCCTTGGGAGCACTTACCAAGGCATTGTTTTCAGAGTACATTCTCGTTATACAAGTAACTGGTTTTGGTGAGCAACACCACACATGGGTGTAAAAGTTAGTAGTTGAGACGTTAAAATTTGCACTTTTAGACTTCTTCGCCGAAGGTCGCCGCGAATACAGAAAATGCATGGTAGTTGGGCTCCGTAGATATGAGATCGATATATCCAACCGGTCCAGACTTCTGTTGGATTACGCTAAGGAGCCTTTGCCTCGCTAAATCTAATATTGGACAATGCCACAGAACGTGTTCAGCGTCCTGCAAGGGGCTGCCGCATGGGCAGTCTGGACTATCAACGAGGCTAAATTTGAAGAGTTTAGCCTTAAAATTGCCGTGCCCAGTCATGAATTGACTAGTCCAGTGGTTTGGAATAAGCCACGGCATCTCCATTCTATCGAGGACAGAAGGAAAGAAGGAATATGTGTGTCTACCCTTGAGCGAGGTCGACCATCTGCTCTGCCATGCTGCGAGCGCCGCCAGTCTTACTTCTTTTTCGGTTTCTTTCGTGATCTTACCCTGCGGAGGATTGAGACATACTTTGACTGATTGATATTTAACAAACATATAATAAATTCAATATTTTAAATCGCTCAATGTCTAGACTGAAATGTATGACCTACAAAAAAAACCATAACCAACGAAAAGCATCACCTGTGAAAAATCAATTTATATCAAAGCAAGGGATTAATAAAACTAGAATTGTTCAAATCAACAACTATTCAGGTGGACCATCAAATTGCTGTTCTCCGTTGTATTTTCAGGTCCGATATTGAAGTTCTGAAAAATTGATTTTCATAAATCACTTCTGTCTGAAAAATTCCAAACTACGTTCTGAAAGTCAATAACGTCAATCTATACTATTAAATCTTATAAACGGAAAATATTGAGTATAGTACAAGGGACGGTTATTTTATTTTATTTTTGAATATAAAGTAAAAACATATTACGTTACAACAATGCATATTGTAAAACAGAATTTGCATACTTTTTTTCATACAAAACAGAAACATTTAATTTGTTATCACATTTTTTGAGTGTTTTTTTTATGTAATCGCATGCAGGAGAGCACAGTCAGTCAGGATCAGTAAACTCTATGCCGCTCAGCCAGGGAGGCTGGACGCTGCATGCGGGGAACGTGTGTTATGTTCATATTTGTGTGTGGGTTGGGGAGATTGCAAGTGTATATTTATCTGTTTCTTGAAGAGATCCAGATTGTAGGAAGGAGGAAACACATACGCTGTGTGAGAATTCAAAAGCATACCGGTGACATTTAAGAAGAAACTTTGGAAACTGCCAGTTCTTGATCGACACACATTAACTGTGTATGGATGTTTGGCAAGTGTAAGACAAGTTTGTCGGTTGTGGTTGAGTGCAGAAAGAATTAGTTCTTTAAGTTCCGAAGAGCAGCGACCGTGGTAATAACGGGAGAAAAGACTAAGTGAACCAATCTTACGCCTATGTTTCATTGATTGCAGGTTAGACGTAAGAGTGTCATTGTTTATCAAACGAATTTTTCTTCTCTGAACAGAGTCAATTAAGCTAAGAAGGTATTTTGGGTTTGTTTGGTGTTGATTGGTTGTATGTATATTTTTCTAATTTGATACATATAAACAATTTGACATAAATTTTCTCGCACCAATTTGTGGAGAAAAAGAATCGTCAGACGCTGGACTTCAAACCACGAAATATGTACCTCAGTTCCATTCTATACAAAGCGCTGTCCATCGGACCAATTCTTCCACCTGTGCAAAAGAGCAAATTTGACGTTTTTTATTAGTTTTAAAGTTTAAAAAAAACCATACTTAAAATTTAATATTTATTAAATAATGATCTCAAATCGCAGTTTTGTGTTCACTCAACTATTCGCTAATCTTGTGCTTGGAAACAATCTTTAAGAAAATTTCAATTGCTTCCAAAAAACAAACCGAGTAAAGGTTCATAAGTAACACAAGAAAAGTAAAGTAGGCTGTAATAAAAATTTATTATGACCTTACAAAAATAAACATCCTGTTTGAAGCAAGTGCTTATCTTTAATCATACGTAATATAACTACAATATGTTAAGGTCATCAACTGACAATACTTTGTGAAACTGCATAATTATAATTTTAAAATAAATTTTAATTAAAAAAATAATAAATTTAAAATATTTACTTTTGATTCACAATTTTATATAATAATATACAAGAATAAAAATATATGTAATAAATATATAATAAATTACAAGAATAAAGTGTGAAAACTTAATATTTTTAGTTTTTAATTTTTTTAATTTAAATTAATTTTAAAATTATAACTACAGTATGTCATACAGATGATATTTTCTGTAGATTTAAATGTTAGTGTTCACATACGCACCATAAAAATGTTATCACGTATAGAAAAATTATACAAAGCTTATGACGATTTTACTTTTCTTATCCGCGTTAGATGCACTTTCTATAGCCATGTCGCCTGACTTATGGCCTGCCAAGTTACCAAAGACAACCTTCATACGGGTCATATTTTTCAGGACTGAAGCCGGAACATGAGGCAGCCATACACGAAGAGACTATGAGCGAGCGGCAGACCAAGCCAAGGCATAAATAAAACGAACCAATTTTTCACCATTTCCAAAGTGATACAGAACCATATAGACTATAATAATCCGGAAAAGACGGAAATACTCTTTATGGCCACAGCTCGAAGACAACATCCATTGGACTTACAACCCTTGGCCATATGTGGTAATGATGTCATCCCCTCTACAAGCGTCAAGCTGCTGGGATTAGAAATTGACCAGTTCCTTAACCTTAGCGGTAATATCACAAAAACGGTGAAATCTGGATTCTTTAACCTGCGGCAGATACGGTCGGTAAAAAGATGCTTACCCAGAGACGCTACAAAGAGTTTGGTAAATGCGTTTATAGTCTCCAAAATGGACTACTGCAACGCACTGCACGCAGGCCAGCCAGCCAAACAATTAAATCGATTGCAGTCGTTACAAAACGCAGCGGCACGACTAGTTTACAACGCGCCCAAATTCTGTCACATTACTCCAATACTACACCGACTGCACTGGTTGAGAGTTTCGGCTAGAAACCAGTACAAATTATGCCTCTTAGCTTACAAGGCACTCAACGGAACTGCACTGGGCTATCTGACAGAACTTATCAAGACTTCAAAAATAAGCGCGCGTGGAGAGACACTCAGATCGGCTAGAGCAAATAGAAGCACCCTGCAGCTGACGGGAGGTAGTCCTAGCACGATCTTCGGCAATCGGGCTTTCAGCTACGCTGCACCAATGGCCTAGAACTCACTACCGGAAAGCATAAGAGAGCTTAAAGTGGAGGCATCCTTCAGAAGCAGACTAAAGACCCACCTTTTTACTCAGAGAGGCAAAGAAACGCTTTTGGAATGATCATTCGGTCATAAAAGAGCGCTATACAAATACTAATATAATAATAATATGCACTGAGTTGCAAATAAAAAAAAATGTTTATACAGGCTGTTTCATAATAGTCATGTCACAGTGATACTGGAGATAGTCCAACTTAAGACGATTGAAACCACCTTAATATGACTTTAATAAAAAAATTGCATTGCTTTCGTGATATTTCCAATTAAATGATAAATACATATGAATTTGAACCTTGTTTTAAAATGGATCAACTGAACGCCGTTTCACTTGATCAGTTCCAATGTGTACAAATTTACTGACGCGTAAATGAATATTTGCTAGTAAAAAAGATTTTCTGTACCAGCTTTAACCTAACAATATCATATCAAATTTTACTATTCCAGTTTTATTTCTAAAATGCCAAATATTTAGGTTTTAATTAATATAAATATTTTTTTATCATCACACTTAGCTATACATATTGTATTATCAATTTTTTCCGTATCTTATGTTGTAATAGTTATTTCGGAAAGAATTGACCATTTCAAAGCTATATTGGTATGCTTTCTATTTTGACGTTTTTTATTTTTTTTGCCGCTGTAGAAAAATGCAGAAGCCTAAAATTGAAGAAACACACTTGCGCCATATCATTTTCTTTTTGTGAGGGACTGAAATCCAAAGAAGCCACGCAGACCATTTGCGATGTTTATGGGGACATAATGAAGCTTCGAAAATGATCTTAATTGTTTGAAAATTATTAAAGTGGTGATACGAAGTTAACAGACGAACCAAAAAGTGGAGGACCTCAAAAAATCGATGATGAAATCCTGAATTCGTTAATATATATGTTTATATATTTAGTTAATAAACTAAATAACATCTTTATTTGCACTTCTTCTAAAGATCCATTATGCATCAACTTGTAAATTTTGCTGTGACAGTTTTCTCGCGTATTTTTTATAAATGAAATGAATTCAAAATGTTTTCCATCAGTGGCGTAACTAATGGCGGCCTTCGGACCCGATTCGGGATGACTTTAAATGATTGTATTCCGGAATGTGAAATATCGACGGCGATCGATGGGGTGTTTTATAAATTGATTATAGACTCCGAGCAAGCGGCGAATGTGGAAGACAAACAAGGGCTCCGCATCACATATTGCTAACAGAAAACCCATCTTTGTCATTTTTCCCAAACAAAATTTGACTAAATTTATAAGCAATATTTTTTATTAAATTGATAAGTATTTCATGTCTTGTTTTAATATGGATCACATTGAGCATTATCAGATATAAAATAAAAGATTCTTTAAAATTTATTCCACATTTTTTTTTTGACGACAGGTTTCAGCCAGGTCAGATGGACATTTTTAAGTCAATTAATTACATTTTTGATGGCTCTACACAAAGCAAAAGTGTAAGCGCAAAGGTGTATATAAATTGTGTGATGGGTATATGAGGTTTAAGGAAATCATTAATGTATAAGGGAATTCATTGATGTCACAACAAAATAATATTTATAATTGCAAAGGCCATTAAAAAACAATAAACATTTACATTAGAATGCACTTAAGTAGGAATTCGATAGATTTTGGGGCTCCAATCCAAAGGTGACTGCCGTATTCAAGGATAGGTCGGATTTGTCCTTTATATAGAAGAAGTTGTTTATCGTTGAAGTACCGACGTGATCTATATTTAATTTTTTTCGATCTATATTTCAATTGTTTCAGCTCAAATTAGACCAGACTTTATAACGCCTTCTTCAGTATCATCAATTAATTATATTTTTACCTAGAATTGTATAACTTTCCCTTCTACTTTTGGATTATTCACCAAAATGTTTTTTTGCTAAAATTATCTAGAATTCTTACTTAAGTGCATTTTGATGTAAATGTTAATTGTTTTTTAATGACCATTGTAATTATAAATATTATTATGTTGTGCCATCAATAATTTCCCTTATACATTTATGATTGCCTAAAACCACATATACCCATCACACAATTCATATACACCTTTTCGCTCAATCCTTTGCTTCATTTAGAGCCAACAAAATTTTTACTAATTGACTTGAAAATGGCCATCCGACCTGGCTGAAACATGTCGTCAAAAAAAATATAAGTGGAATAAATTCTAGATAATCTTTTATTTTATATGTGATCTATATAATACGCCTTGTTTTTTGGAAGCGAGACCGGCTTTATACTTAATTGACACGTTATATTTGACATTATTCGAGATTAATACTCCAAGGATATTGATGGAGCTTGCTTTTGGAAGACAAGTATTGTGTAATGATTCAAGTTGACCCGTTTTTATGAGAAGAAAGGCTTATATCTAACAAGCTTTTTTAAGGTCTGATGGCTGTATAAATACTCCAATAAAGTATTAAATTCATCATCCTTATCTCTGCTTTAAGCAGTAGATAGAAGCTGAAAACTGTTTATCCTAAAACATTTCTAATTATTTTCTGCGGTGGGCGTGTTTTGCAAGCAACCGACACTCGCCCTTTCCCATTGAAATTGGCGCTCAACCGAGTCTTATTTTGACTATTCTCGTCTGAATTTTCGCACAATTGTTTTGGCTGATGTATTCAAGAAAGTGTATTGGGAAAACAATGGATCCGGGAAGGTTTGAACGGTCGCATTACAAATTAAATTCTCCGTTGAGACGCTGAGAAATAGAATATAATATTATCGCGGCGTTGAACGAAATTGATTGTACGGAGAATAAATACCGGGAAAAGAAAATGTTTACATTAACAAATATAATATTTGAATTGCGTATTTGAGAAACCAAGTAAATACACTTTTTAAAGACAAGTGGTTGCAAGTAATTCAGTTATCATGTCATTATTATATCAGTATTTTTACAGCGCTTTTTATGACCGAATGGTCATTCCAAAAGCGCTTCTTCGCCTCTCTGAGTAAAAAGGTGGGTCTCGAGTCTGCTTCTGAAGGATGCCTCCACTTTAAGCTCTCTTATGCTTTCCGGTAGCGAGTTTCAGGCCATTGGTGCCGCTTAGCTGAAAGCATGATTGCCAAAGACAGTACTAGGACTACCTCCCGTCAGCTGCAGGGTGCTTCTATTTGCTCTAGCTGATCTGAGTGTCTCTTCACGCGCACTTATCTCCAATGGCTTGATTAGTTCTGTCAAATACCCCAGTGCAGTTTCATTGAGTGCCTTATAAGCTAAGAAGCATAGTTTGTACTGGATTCTAGCTGGAAATCCCAACCAATGATAGAATACATTTTAAAAATTTTGAGAAATCGTAAACACTCTGACACTTTGAAATTGTATTTTTCGTTTCATAATTATCTCAGTGTTAATTAATTAACTAGTTTCACTTAACAACATTTTGAAATAATCCGTATATTCTATTAGCGTTCGAAAAATAGTAAATCAAAGTAATATTTTATGTTTTGTCTCCTGAAAAGTAATTTCATATTATCGGACTTACGTGGTTTCTTAAATTCACTCTTTTTTTTGTATAATTTATTTTTCATAAAGTAAAAGACATGCACATTACATTATAGTTTTGAAACAAAATATTTAAGTTTTTCAGAAAAAAAAAATTTTTTTTTTAACAGAACTGAAGTTCCAAGGTACAAATAATAAGAGACATAGAGTGTATTTAAATATAGAATACATGCAAAATAGAATTAAAAATTAAAATAACATAAAAGAATAAGAAGATGACACGTGTCAAAGATCACAGTGATCTAGGAGAACAATACCATCGACAAAAGAGGAAAATAATTTAAGAAAAGGATCGAGGTGTGTTGGTAGTACGTATAGGAGCGCCATTGCCGTTGTACTAAATTGATTGCTCGAAGCTCCACAAGTATCAACTGGGATCAAAAACAATGGCTACGAGCACGGGTGTAATTTTACATAAATAAAACTCGGTAGTGATAATTTTTCGTGAGATTGTTCCAAAAACCATTTAGCAGATTTATTTTTGTGTATAAACATACAGAAGAAAACCGACAACAGGTAATAAATAAATCATGTGTAAATTCAATGACTCTCTGCTTATTAAGGGAAAAATTAACACGTACATTGTTTTTGGTGCGAAATATCAATATTTAGCGTTTACTGTATACTGTTTGTTTATTTATTAAGATTCAGTTAATACATTTTATTCAAAATAATATAATTTACCAAAACAATTTAATGTGAAAACTAAACGTCAAAAATAAAAAAGTTTTTTCAATAGTTTCCGTAGATTTTTTTTGGTTTAATAGCTTGATCCGTCGACCGTAACGTTACAGCCTCTTTGCATGTTTTCATATAAAATAGTGTTCTTATACATTTGATTGATTAGTTGAGCTTTTAATATAGCGCCGCGTCTAATTTTCAAAGGCAAGTTGCCAAAAATAATGTATTCACAACAACATTAAACAATAAATACATAAAACATGTCAATAACATATTTCATCTTGATGAACGACTCAGTAATTACTTTTAAATGATGAAACACTCAGAGTTATTTACGTTAGATTAATTGCTAAGCAGTCATAAATACCCATTTGAATCGTATTAACGGAAAATCTCAAAAAGCAATAATCTACGGAAAGGAGTAAGGGTTCAATAAGTGAAATGATTTATCATTCCATTTCTGTACTTAATCCAATAAGGCCCCTTAAGCACTTCTCGGTAAAAGGTGTAATTTATAGTTTTGCGGTTGTGGAAAATTGAGTAAATTTACTGTACATCTGTTTAATGTGAGATATAATATATCAAGGTGCTTAAGAGAAGATTGATACTGAAAAAATAACATGTTTTTTAACTTAATTTTTTCAGCTTGCCACACGTTGCCGTTTTCAGTTTTCATTTTATTTTTCAATTTATTTTAAATATACATATTTATTAGTTTAAGATGATTTTAATTATAAATCAATAAACTTATAATGTTCATATCTATTGTACATTTATTATTTGATTATTCTTCTTCTTCGTGTGAGCGACGTCAAATTATTTTTTTCCAGTATCTGGCAGCATCGATAGCTCGTGTGTTGCCCAGCATTAGGTCCTGAGATGTGCAGCTTGTTGGGCACATGGAGCAGCATCTTAGGTGAGAGGCGGTCTGCAGGTCTCCACAGTCGCACAATAGTGTCTCTCCCTGCCGAAGCATTCCCCACCGCTCGAGGTTGTCCTTTGTTTTACCAACTCCAGTTCTTAATCTGTTTATGGATTTCCAGTTCCGCCAGTCAAGGTTCTTGCCAGTTGGGAGGCCTTCCTTTGGAGTAATGAAATCTTCTGATGCGATTTGTTGCCAGAGCTGGAGTCTCTCATTTTCAGGGCCGGATGTGAGAGGTTTCGTGGATTTCAGAAAGCTGCTTCGCGACTTCAATCTTGGTATTGGGTGTATCTGATTATACAAGCAGTGGGATGGTTGGTTGATTGCCTTACGCATTTCTTCGGCGCATATGACTTTTCGTCTTATGTGTGGTGGTGCGATGCCAGCCAAGGGCTATAGTTTAGAAATGGGTGTTGGTTTGAGGCAGCCTGTGACGACTCTGCATGCATAATTCAGGGCAGTATCCACTTGTTTACAGTCGGGCTGATCGACCCCACACTGTTTTTTTTATTGTTTGATTTGAGTTTGATTACTTCAACGTCAACGTCCTATGTTTTATAACGATACATTTATTATAGGTAATATATTGTTCATGATGTTGTTTTAGTGTCACAATAAAATAAGATGTTATCGTCAATGAACCAACAAAATATTACATAAAAATACCACTACCTTAAATTTAGTTTCATTTTTAAATATTTTATATTATATCTAATTGGATAAACTTATTTTAACGATAACTTAGCTGTTTATTTGGTGAATTATTCTAATTCTTATAAAATCAAATATAATTAAGTGTACAAATTTATTAATTGATTTGAGTTTGTTTTTTTGAGTGTCAGCTGCCATTATTCAAGCTTTATTCTAAGATGTCTCTTCACTAAAAATGTGACAACACATATGGTTTCTAACCAATTCCAAAGCGAAAATCTGGTGATATAATATAAGCAGCTATTTTATATAAGTTCATATTGTAAATGATTTGTTAATTACAATTTTTAGAGCTGATTAATCTGACGCTCTTGAGGTCTGAGCCATTGCTATTAAAAGATGCTCGACAAAATTAGAGACAAGCGGTTATGACCCTTATAAAAACGGCTAGTAAAAAAAGTTACAAAAAAATCCTGCAACCTTTTTTAAGTTATCTTATTGGTTACATATTAATAACTTATTTTCGATTGTATAATTATATTCAATTGCTTATAAAATTTATTTTAATATTTTAATATATTTTAATTCCTTGTTTTCTACGTGACTTATCGCTTTAAATATTTTCTCCAGCTTACATAGCAACGCTGCAATCAACTGTGAAAAATTCGTTACGTGATTTCATTACAGTTTCAGCAATAATTCGCAAAATTTCAGATTCGCGAGGCGATTTTTTATCCTGAACTAAACTGATACGGCAATAAAACTGAAAATTACCCATTCATAATGCCATAAAGTAATTTAACAAAACTTCTGCGTGACAAAAAAATATTTTGACAGATCTCTGGCAATTTTTTTCATTGCCTTCTTTCCCGCTTTTGTGAAAACTGTTTACAAAAACTCAGGTATTCAAATAGAAAAACAAAGTAATCGCATATTTTTTAAATAAATTAATCCATTTTTTTTTACTATACCAACTGACTCGGTGAACTTGGTACAAATCAATAAATCTTGTGTTCAATTATTTCATTTGATTCAAGTTCAAATTGATATTCTCCTCTCTAAGTTGGGTATCGAATTATTGGGTGGTAGGATGCAGTAACAGATTAACAACACAAAAAACTTGTTTTCAAAGCACAATTCGCGTTTATTGTAAATAAAGGCTTGATTTCTATGCCCGAACAGTATGGTATTTCACCGACCTGGCGCGAGTGAATTGACAACTGCTGAAGCACTCTGACATCTAGCGCCGCCAAGACAGTCGCGGCAAAAAATCAAATTAAAGATGACAGTTGCACCAACATGAAATGGGGCAACTGTACAAATAAAATGGCGTATGCAAACGCCGTGTGCTATTATATAATTAAAACTAAGATTATTAGATGTGCATGTCAGGCGAGCGAACAAAAATAAGAGACAAAAGTTTGATTTTTGAGGCTGTACGGCATCAGCCTAAAAGAGTTTTATAAAGCTGATATCAAAATGAATAAAAAAAAAAAAAAAAAAAAAAAAAAACAATGCCATCTTATGCTTCGTAGTCAATCATCAATCCGGCGGATTGGCTTGCAGCAACAAAATATTTCATCTCGATCTCCACTATTTTCAATCTTCTGCAACCCTCTTTAGCTCAACGTAAGAGCTGCAACTCATATCCGCAAACACTTCGTGCAAACACTCTCGTATAGGAATGCCATCTACTGAAATTATTATAAACCTAATAAGCCTTTTTATGCTAAATGTAAAAATTGTACATTTTAGAAAACGTTCATTTTATTTTGAAATATAAAGGTTTTTTATTATAAATTACATTTAAAGGAATTCAATACTAAAAAAAATATTTTATTTGACATCCCCCATCTTTAAAAAGGCAACAACAGGTCACGAGGTCGTCATCGGGACGTGTGAAAGAAAGATGTACAAGCAGGTCGCAAGGCAAAGAACTTAAAAGCCTAATTCGTTTTTATTTCCAATATATACTTCGGTCGATCCGCCAGACCACCGTAACATATTGTATCGTGGGCAGCGGTCGAACGGGGACTGTCCGCGGACACGGTCTGACTGACTGACACAGTAACAGTCAGCGACCCAAAGATTAATGCGGCTAAATAATTAACTTAAGTTACAGTTGAACCAACATAATATGGAGAAACTGTCAAAACAAATAAAATTGCCTATGCACACGCCGTGTATTATATATAAAATTTAGACTAAAATTATTAGATGTGCATCTCAGGCGAGCGAACAAAAATAAGATACAAAAGATCGTTTATCGAGGCTTTTCGGCATCAGCCTAAAACAGCTGTATCGAGATGATATTTAATCACTTTAAGTACATGTCAATTCTTAAATTACTTTTTTTTTTTACTTTTTATATGATCCAAAAAGTTTTTGAAAAGATATCGTATATTTTCTAAACCATGTTTTGCGTTATCTGAATAAAAGACTATTTGCCTAAGTGGTACAATAATTCTAAATTTTCTCCAAATTTATATACAACAAGTCTGTGATTTTTTTATCATACCAAAGAAATTCGCGAAACAAGTTTTGCTTTGAATAAATCGTCTATGCAAACTTTTTTCGAAGAGCGATCGCCCAGCAAAATAATGTATAGGGAAAATATCTCCCCGGGATATTATGTAAACAAGTTTTCAGCTGATAAAAAACGACCCGGGTCGAAAAGTCGCCATCGAAATATTATTTTATCTGACAACCTACTAAACTGTTTTCTCGGTTTACATGCCTGAAGAAAAGACGTGAAAAACCTTTTCAATTCGGTTTGAGTAACTCATGTCAACCAGGCTTAAGACATGGCAGCTTTTGTATGAAATTTTCCTAGAAGAACGATAAAAGCGCAACTCAACTATGAACCGTTTTCTAGAAATTTTATTCTAAACAGTATACGTAATCGAGCTTAGAAATAAATGCTCATATTTTTTTGTTATTCTTTTTTAGAGAATTTTTGAAACATTCTTCTATCTGAATTTTTTAAATAAAATACGATTTTATAGTATTCATTTCAGAATTTTATTTTTTAAGACATGTTGTATTCGGCATTTGATCGAAGAAGCCATTTATCACTTGACAGTGTCTTCTCCGCGACGGTTAAATATGTTATCAAAAATACCAAACTTGTCTGCTAATGCCAACATTTAAAATAATAAAGCCTTTCTATAACGATTTTATAAGATTGGATTAGCCTGATGGCTTAAGAGGATCAGGCTTATCATCTAAAGCTCTGAATGATTTGGTTCTAAGAGGCGATTTAACTCTAATATAACAATAAAGAAGGAATCATTTTATGAAAAATCGTCGCAAACACTGTATTATAAAACTTCTTTACATAAAATTAATGCTTACTTTGTAGGTAATGTATGATTAACTGCTTTTCGTCTGTTAAATATTTTTTTCTTAATAATACTACGAAAGAGGTGATTATCATCATCATCATCAATAGTCTGTATCCGTCCACTGTCGAACTTAAGCCTCCCGCATGAATCTCCATAAGTCATAATATTATTAATACTTATAAATGAATCAATTTTGTAGTATTTTATTCATACACTTCTTTATATTTCATACTATAGAAGTACATTAAAAAAAACAGCATTGTACGACTACCTTTGTTTTCCTTTTGTTCACTTTAAACATATATTCATTTCATGTCACACAGTGTATTAACGATAGCTATTTCTATGATAAATTACAAAGTTTCAGTAATTTTTTCACCTTACATTTTTACACTGCAATATATCAACGTATTTGTCTTCTGATAATTTATTGTGGAATTATATTTTGTACAGGATTTCAAATAATACATGTTTTTTGCCAAAAAAATATGATTTAGTGAAGTTTTGCAGAAGCAGCCTAAGACAATATTTTAATTGTTAACCTCATAGTTCCACAATTCTAAACTCTTTTAATCAACGACAATAGCACATTTTTAGTACGTTTCTTGTTAGATCTCAGATGTAAAGCAACATCAGACGCGGACCAAGACATGAATGGGTCTGTTGATTACCGCGTATCGCTTATTGGGCTTTTCCTTAGCCAAGCTTTAGGATCAAATACTTTATTGTTATTATTATATTTCAGTATTTGTGTAGCGCTTTTTTATGACCAAATGGTCATTCCAAAAGCGCTTCTTTGCCTCTCTGAGTAAAAAGCTGGGTCTTGAGTCTGCTTCTGAAGGATGCCTCCGCTTTCAGTTCTCTTATGCTTTTCGGTAGCGAGTCCAGGCCATTGGTACCACGTAGCTGAAAGCACGATTGCCAAAGACCGTGCTAGGACTACAGCCCGTCAGCTGCAGGGTGCTTCTATTTGCTCTGGTTGATCTTAGTGTCTCACTTAAGGCCTCGGTTATGTTAGGATTATTCTTTAAAATATATATTAATATTTTTATTTAAGTATGCAGTGGTTAAATGAAAATTGATTTACAAATTTTCAATCCTTTTTGCGATTTATTTTTAAGTGTTTTTAAATAAACTGTAATACAGGTAAATTTCATTATTAACAGTTTAATGGAAAATCCTTTGACGAATGTTCACGAATTTTATTTGATTTTAAAAATTGACATATTTTTGATATGTTAAATTCGTATTAAATTATTATTTTTGGCTTTTGATGACTGTGGCGCATTTTCTGCAGATTGGTTTATCGTTTTTAAAGCAATTAAAATATAAAATAATTTTTAGTTAACAAATACAGGGAGCGGCAAAAAAAGCTTACGGTTTTAAATCAAAACAACGACGAAAACCGTCAACTTTTTTTGTAGCTCCCTGTATATCAATTGTTATTTATACATTTTGCTAGAATCATATAGAAATTATATTTGGTAATATAATGAACTATTTTCAAATATAAGAACACTAGAATAAAGCTTTAATTTGGGTTAAAAAATCTATATGAAACTGAATATTGCGAAATACGTCATATGTGGAGAATCAGTTAGGTCCTAAGTTAGATATAAAAGTAACAACCATATTTAAAAGCTTACTAACATAAGCTGACAAACATGAATCGATCATACAAAATCTTTCGTCTAAATAAACTAGTAAAATATTGCTTAGATGTGACTTAGCTATGAAAAAATACAATTGACTTCACTATGGAGTAAAAACTAACATTATTTTCTGGGAAAGTAAAATGTAATGTCTTACGATTTTTTTACCTATTTTTTGATAATAAGTAATAAAATTTCATTACAAAATAATATTTAATATTTAAAAAATACTATCAATATTTCGCAAATCTAGTTGCAAAAAGGCGAACTTTGTCCTGAATTCCGAACCATTTCTATATTTTATTTATTGCACTGAATTTGACCAATGTTACGACATCAGAATCAAATTACTCGGCACGATCGATTCTCGTTTCGCAATAAATTTTATTACCATTATCATAAGCTGGAATGTCAAACAGTTAAGGGACCGTGAACGGACGTCTACAGATTGAGAAACAATGTGGAAATTGCAAGCTTAGCAATAGTATGGTGAAGTTAAAATAAATACTTTAAAAAATCGATGGCACAAAAAACAACATATTATAAAGAGCAAATAGGGAGTAGACTTATACGAAATGAACAAACGACTAAATTGTGAAAAATTGCCGGCGGGTATAGCTCAATGGTCAAAGAACGTGGGTTCGATCCCCGACAGAGATTAAAAAAAATTATTTTTAAATCGATTTCTGAGTACATTGATCATATTTACGTTAAGACTTTACGAGCTTCCGGCCAAGCGGAATGACATGCCGCCAGCCGTAATGCAACCTTTTCGGTCGTCAACAAATAACTGACTCGCTCGTGATCGGGCTCTCGCTGACAGAAAATAGGAGACGAAAGATTGTATATCGAGGTTTTCGGTACCAGTCGGCAAGGAATACATCGTACTGATGTCAATACAATTCACCTAGAAGTGCTGTATGGTAAACTTTCATAGCCAAAATCTAAGTGTTGATATTTGGAGAAGCATGCCAAAAGTTGTTGATACAGCACGTGTAGTTGCGCAGAGTAATTTGTGAAGAAAATAATTACACCTATGGAGTGTTTATACGTTAGTTAGAATATGACTTTGTTCAAAGATATGTTTCTTTGAACGAAGTCAAAGATACATATCCAATAGAAGACCGACATAGAAATGTCTGGATATTTACTGATACTTAGTGAGATAATCACGCATTGTATCATCGGTTTGATCTTCCACCTCTTTTACTATCGCAACGTCCAATCAATCCCTATGCAGCGCTCCGTCACAGCAGATTTTCCCGCGAGATTGTGTTCCTGTAATTAGAATTTCAAATCGATGCTTTGCTTATCAGAAGCAGAACATTGGTGCCAACAATAACCCCTTAAACATATTTTCCAAGCTATTTCTCTAACTACAATACTATTTCATGACTGAGCATCGCGATACTAGCGACTGGACTCGACTTTACCCGCCTCATACCCGCATCACACCAGAGCAAAATGAAGTATCTATAATGATGCGCTCATTCAGATTATGATCAGTTTGCTACTGATAAGTCTAGTGAGAGTCCTTTATGAACAATAGTGACCACTGAACAGAAGTGCTAGAAAGAAAGAACCCGTGAAAGTGTTGTTTTTCGTTGTTGTTGATTTTTTATCCGTCAGAACTAAGGAACAGTTTCTTCCAAAAATGACAGAATCTTCTAGGAGGCAGCACAAAACATTGAACACAAAAGATTTTGACAACAAAGTCATCAACCCCTGAAGAAGACCACTGCAATGGCGGTCTAAATATCAGAGAGAAGAAATTCGCCACACACGGCTAAACGCAAAAGCCACAATATCGAGTCTAAACCTTTTTGCGAACTTTCTTAATATTCCGTATCCAGTATAGCCTGCATTAGGTGAAAATCTACGAAGTTCTTATTTTACCATGTAATAAATGATTAATACTGTCGATTAATATATATATATATATTTATATATATAATCACATTCGTGGTTTAAAAGAAAATGGAGATAGGAGTTAGATTCTCTCATCAAAAATACGAGCGAAAACGGTAAATTGGTTTTTTTATGAAACGAATATAGACCTTAAATGGGTGGTAGGCGACATTTTGTTGAATGTAGATTAGGCCAAACGGTTTTTTAAGCAAATTATTGTCATAAATGTCATGATACGGAATGAAGTAATTTCTTGAAGAGTGCATACGATTGACACAGTGAAAAATCTGGTTTAATGTATATAATTACTGTTTACATTTGTATTTATAGCTTACGTGAAGCACATACTAATGACATCCCCCCTCTTTAAAAAGACGATAAGTCGTGGGTTCGTGACGTAGCCGCGTGGAGGAAGGATGCCGGAGCAGATCACAAAGCAAAAGAACTTATTTTTGAAGCACAATTCGCATTTATTTGAAATAAAGACTTGATTTCCTCGTCCGACCGTTACATGACGTTTCGCCGGTCGGACGAGACTTGATTGACGACTAAGCGCGCTCGTAATGGGATGTCGCCCAGTGCCGCAAGTGGCGACCTACAGAATTAATGGCGCACCAATGAAAGCAGCCGTGTTTATAACCAACGTCACACCCTTGACCAGACTTGTCCTAAATGCCAATATGGTGACACATACATGTACGACAAGCGAACAGAAATAAGAGAGGAAAGATTGTATATCGAGGTTTTCGGAACAGTCAGAAAGGGTTTTATCATGCTGGTGTCACTACTTAAAACTTAAAGACTGAAGTTTTTAATTCAGTAAATACACCATCAGGTTTTCCTCTTATATGAATATACTGATGCTTTAAACTAAATTAATAGTTTTTTAGATATTAAACATAACGGAGGGAAATAAATCGTTTGGAGATTATGTAAAAACACTCCATAAAAAAAATATGAGCGTGAATCGGCCAAATATCCGTTGAGACTAATGTCGATTCGGCAAATCGTTCGTCGGCTAAATTGTTTTTAGCCAAATATCTTGACAAATTTTGTGGCGCCACTGGACAGTTGCTGCGGTTGAAACTGCCGCATCTGCGTAACCCATTGTTCCATACATCAGCCGGTGAGTGGTTAGTAATTGCGTTACTGTAATCTGACGTGCACTAATTAGTGGAGTAATCTCCAAACACAAAAGAGCAGGAGACGACATCTGACCTACATCTTGACAAACCTCTTTTAGTATTATATCTCGTGGTCAGCAGCTTAAATGCGAGTATCCATTGGGAAAATGTATACTGTCTATGTGTCTTTAAATAAACTTTTTATTCCATACACACCCGTTGCATATCTTTCAAATATTACGAGTCAATCAAGTATCAAGCTTGTTTCGCTTCCAAAAAACTACGTGTGTTACGAGAAGTATCAACGAAAGTGAAAGAGAATCAAGAGAAAACTTCCTGAGTGATCGAAGCATTATCACTATTGTAGATAAATTATGTTCTCCCTGCATAAAATCAACTTGGGAGTTCTGCAGGGTTCTGTTCTGTCGCCCACTCTTTTCCTTCTACATGTGAATGATTTGCTTCAATACGCAAACATTCACTGCTATGCCGACGACAGTACTGTCAATGAGAGTATAGTCTTTCAAAAACCTCTAAAACATTTGGAACTCTCTGCTGCTAGAAAATCTCTGGTGGAGAAGATGAACATGTCTCTTGAAAGGGTTTCAAGATGGGGTGACCTCAACCTCGTCAGTTTCAACGTTTCCATAACCCAATCATGCATTTTCTCCACTAAGGAGACCGCTATGGTTCCTGTATCTTTCAACGGTTGTTCTCTTCCAAAAGCAAGCTTCACCAACATCCTTGGAGAACCAATCTCGAATAATGTCAAATATTAAGAGTCAATTAAGTATAAAGCCGGTCGCTTCCAAAAAACTATATTTATTATAAAGATCACGTCAGTATTTCAACGATAGACAACTTCATCTTCAATATATAGGACAAATGCGACCTATCCTTGAATAACGCGGTCACTTTTGGATTGAAGCATCAAAATACCTTCTAAACTTAATTGACTCAGTTCAAAGAAGAGCAATTCGTTTAATAAACAATGACACTCTTACGTCTAATCTACAATCAATTGAACACAGACGTAAGATTGGTTCATATCTTTGTCTTTTCTACCGTTATTACAACGGTCGCTGCTCTTCGGAACTTAAAGAACTTATTCCTCCTGCACCCACCCACAAACGATAAGCTCATCTTGCACTTGCCGAGCATCCATTCACGGTTATGTATGGATGTTCTATATGTTGTATATATATGATATATATGATATATATGATGTTATATATACCATGTGTGTCCACCAAGAACTAACAGTTTCCAAATTCCTTCCTCAATGCCACCGTTAAGCTTTAGAATGCTCATCCAGCGTCTGCGTTTTCTCCTTCCTACAATCTGGATCTATTTATGAAACAGATAAAAATACACTTGCAATCTCCCAAACTCACACGCATACACTAACACAACACAGGTTTCCCGCATGCAGCGTCCAGCCTCCCTGACTAAGCTTCATAGAGTGCACTGGTCTTGACCGGCGATGCTCTCCTGCATGCGAAAACATAAAAAAAATCTGCAACAAATGTTAACGAAAAAATGCCGCTAATTAATTCAATAACTTGCCTTTGCCCATTCCTTGTCCCATGAAATATCTAATCCTGAAAGTCTATTTAGAAATAAATTTAAGTAATTTCTCATAACATCTCGGTGAAGAGACGGCAGCTAAAGTATTCAAAGCATGTTCATCATCATCATCATCAGCCTGTATCCGTCCACTGTTGAACGTAAGCCTCCCGCGTGAGTCTACATCTTCTTCGATCCTCCGCCTTCCGCATCCAGATCAGTCCCGCTATTCATCTTATGTCGTCAGTCCATCTTGCTGGGGGTCGGCCAATGCTTCATTTGCCAGTTTTTTGGCGCCATTCCAATACTTTTCTTCCCCATCGACCGTCGTCTCATCGACAGATATGTCCTGCCCACATAAGTGTGCCTATTCGTTGGGTAGCATCCACTACTTGAGTTCTTCCGCGTATTTCCTCGTATCGGATTCTTTTTATCAATATATCAATCAGCATGTTTATGGAGATTGAATGATTAGCTCGACGCTGTATCTGGATCATTTCAACATAGAAGGCTTAATTCGATCAATTAGAGACTGTATTATTATAGAAGTAATTAATTCAAACTTTATATAGATCCTTGTTTTTATATACCTTAAAAGTGTTGCTGTTGTAAGCATACTCAACCTGTAAAAGTTTGATTGATTTATATGGAGATTGTATTATTAACCCGACGTTGGACCTATACCAATTCAACCTAGAAGGCAAGGAATTCATTATATTAGAGACTGTATTATTATAGAAGTTATTAATTCAAGCTTAATATATTTCCTTCTTTTCTTACACCCTGAAGGTGTTTCTGAAGTAAGTGTACTAAAGCTGTAAAAGGTAAGTGGCGCTTTACATATTTAAAACATTAAGTTGCCCGTAGTTTATGTTGCCTGCATTTTCAGTAAACCTAATTAGAAGTCATTTAATAGGCTTTGTATTATACACCCTTGCAAGTTTATAGCTACAATATTAACATTGTATCAGATAGTGAAGAAAAACAATCTAGATTTAATGTGCATTGGACTGTATGTATAAAAAAGCTTTATATGTTCTTGCATTTATTCTAAAGTTACGATTTAAATTTATCACAGATGCGAAGGCAAAATAGTGACCTTATTATTCCAATTCTACTGTAAAATTGTGAATATACATAGTAAAAATACATTTCTAGGGCTTAACAGGTTTCGAGAAAACGGGTAACAGGATAACAATTGTTTGACTTTGTAACACATGAGTACGGGTGTTGTCATACGTCATTCAAAAGTCGTTCAAGATATGTTCATTGGATGTGATAAGATAGTATACACACTAGGCCACAAAGCTTCTCAAATATTTATTATTCGGAAGAAGTGTAAACATATATGTGCTTACTATAACTATGATTATTTCATTTTCTCGTGTTCTTGCTATACTAGAAATCTGTCGACAACTATGCATGGAATGTACGATGTAGATATGGTGTCGTGAGGAAGACACAAAATGGTATTAGGCTGCCAAAATAGCTTTGTGAAGGCAACTTGTTTCCATCATATGCTTCAGGTTAGATATAAGGATATTTAATTATCTGGTTAGTTATAAGATAGTCTTTTAAAAAAAAATTAAGAAAGTAATCTTTTCAAACTTAACAAATAACTATTAAAGCATTTAACTTGTCCCATATTACTAATTCATCTCAAATTTATATGGTATAAAGTTGATTATTAATACATGTTTCTTTTCCCGAAATTTTTCCGACATAAAGTCGGAAAAATAAAATAAAAGTCACTTTGTTTATTCAATAAAATGTCATCACATTCAATCCAAAAATAAAAATATTAATTAAAATATTTTTCCACACATTTCTTTCCACAAATATAACTTAATAAGGAAGTCAATTTTTTTATTATTTTACCCTTTCAGAGACGGACGATTCTATTTATATGTAAATTTTGCATTCTCTGCGTTGGTTTGATTTTGCTTTATAGAGACCGCTCCAATAAAAATATGGTAATCCCTTATCAATCATTCACGGAAGATTATTTCCATAATAACCTTCAAAAAATGTTCTATTTGTTTTTGCTACATAGACAATTTCACACTTACCACAGGTTGGTCTATCTTTTCTTTTCATTCATTAATAAATAATTAATTTAATTTAATAATACAAATTTGTGTGTGGTGAACTTACTTCAACCAATATTTCGACCGCCATTGCAGGGGTCTTTATCAGGATTGATGATTTATTTAGTTGTGAGTTGGTGTCAGATTATCTTTTTTACGAGCGTTATTGATTGATACCTGCATGGCATCTATACTCAAGTTTCATTCCGGAGACCGTGGGTATGTTCTAAGAACATCAAACTCAACGCATCAATTCATTTCGAAAATATATCGGCAGACGCGGGATTCGAACCTCGAATGTTGCACCTTGCTTTCGACCTATATATCGCATTATCCATTCGACCATTCTCTGCCTATCTATTCCCCTGATCAGAAGGTTAGGGGAATCAATGTCTTCGCGTAGTTTTCACCATCATCAGCTCTAAGCGGCTGAACTTTTTTCCTTTCACTGTTTCTTTAAATTTCTGTGTTTTTAAATTGTCAAGTGTTAAGTATATTAACTAGGTTTAAGTTTTCTATTCATGTAAAAAATATAATCCTTTTTAAGGATTCTATAGAATATGTATCTTTGTGTTTTTAGGAAATTTCATGTAATAGTAACCAATAAAATTAATGTAGCTTAAATAAAAGATAACTCTGTCTGTAAACTTAATATATTTATAATAAATTTATAATTTAATGTGCATGTATCTCAAGTTTAAATAAAGATTTATAAAAAAAAAAATCTCTGCCTGGACAGATACGTGAAACTTGATGTATTTATACCATTGTTAACATCATATAACGATAGATGTCTCTGTAGTATTTGATGCGTAGAATTTGATGTAGAATTGTATGTGTGTATTTAATTATTAATAATATTGAAATATATATCAATTATCTATAAAATGAAATAAACCTTAGATTTAATAAACTCCGAATAAAATATTGTATGTGACAGTGAGCCAAAAACCGGGATAATTGATTTTTTTTATGTTTCGCAATATTTGTTAAAGTAACACCTCAGGCAGGATGAGGAACAGATTAAAAACACAAAGATTTTTCCTTAAGCACATTGACATTTATTTTCGATAAAGACTTGGTTTCCCCGATCGATCGTAACATGGCGTTACTTTTGCCTCGATCGATCGGGACTTAACAATGCGATCTCGCCGCCGTTGGCACACGACTCACGGCCGTGCGGGGCCGTGGTCGGTCACACAACGCCCCAGTGGCAATCTACGCAACTTGTCTAAAATGCCAATATGGCGACACTTACGTGTACGACAAGCGAACAGAAATAAGAGACGAAAGATTGTACATCGTGGTTATCGGTACCAGTCAGCAAGGGCCATATCATGCTGATGTTAGTATATTTCATTTTCTGTATTTTTTTGTGTCGATTTTAGTATGTATAAAACGATGCAGTGGATTAAACAACAACTAAAATTTAAGTAAAAAGTGTTTATTACACTTTGATCATTACTTTTTAACCTTTTGACCATCTTAAACATTCAATAATGATATATATGATTGTTATATATATTCGGTCAAACATCTCTAGAAGTGCCTTTGACCAACTTGTGCAGACCAGTTATATACTGGAGCGGATATAGCTACTTTAGAAAAAAGTACTTTATCTTTAAAAGGCAACAAGATAAGAGACTGATCTTTGAAATTTCTTAAACGAAATAAAATCTTCAAAAACGAAACTTGACATTTGATCTGTCTTCTAAGTAAACCCTCATCTGTATACTCTGCTTTGAAAAAAGATATTATCCATTTTAATTTCGAGGCTTTGGTAATTCTCAAACGAAAATTCTCAAATCTCAAACTCCACGGCACATCATCCAAGATATTTAATCAAAACAAATATTTTATATTGTAATATCGATTAAGCTTTTAAGAAATATCACTTTACGATACCAGTGTTTGCCAGCGCACGTTGATCTGCGTTTCTTAATCTAGAATATTATGTTTGTAATTTATTTATTTTTCAGACTTATTTTCCCACCCGTTTACCCTCTTGTCTTTTTATTTCATTTCATAATTCCTTGTCTGACTGGAGCATATGGTCGTAACTAACTGCGACTACAAAGCTCTGTCAGTCGTCATGATTCTCGCTTCATAACGTGTCAACTCTGCTGCCCGGGAGCTCGGGTGCCTGACGAAAAAATAAGATCTCCTCTCTCTCAAAAAGGTGTTATTCCGTCGCGTGATAGCAAGATTAGGAGTAGATTGATAACATAGACTTTTTCAGAAGCATATTGACATATATTTACGATAAAAGCATACAAATTTATGGCTCGACCTATCATTCGGCCGAGCCACAATACAATATGCTCTCGCCAACGGGCGGTAAAGAACTGATCGCCCTCGTCGACGCTGTTGCACTGGCGCCCGAAGCGTTGGTCTATATAACTAATGCCAATATGGTGGACACATCCATGTCTGACAAGCAAACAGAAAAAAGAGACGAAGATTGTTTATCGAGGTTTTCGGTAGCAGTCAGCAAAAGTCATATCATGCTGATGTCAAAGCAAATTATTGTTATGCTCTTCTACACTATTTAAATAACAAGCCTCAAATGGTCTAATTTCATCTCTGAATTGATTGTTTTATTGTAGGATGCCTCGTTCTCTCTTAACCTGGTCGTTTTTCACAAAGCCAAAGTATTTAATCCCCAGTATTTTACGCAGGCATCTGTTTTCAAAACCATTTATTTGACTGTATTGTAATGATATACCAATATTTGTTGCTGTATATCAAAATCACTTAAATAAATCAAATCACAAAATCACTTTATCTGTAAAACTCTATTCTCTGCCAATCCCTTGCATTTTTATAATTGACAACATACTGACATTAGCATGATGTAGCCCTTGCTGACTGGTACCGAAAACCTCGATATACAATATTTCGTCTCTTATTTCTGTTCGCTTGTTGTACATGTTTGGACTAGTGACATAGACCGCCACTTGTGGCGCTGGGTGAGATCCTACCACGAGCGCGGGAGTCGTGTGCCATCCGTCGGCAAGGTCGCATTGTTAAGTTCCGATCGATCGCCGCGAAAGTAACGCCATATTACGATCGATCGGGAAAACCATGTTTAATCTCAAATATATGTCAATGTGCTTCTGAAAAAGTATTTGTTTTGATAACCTGCTCCTCATCATTCCCTCAAGTGACGAAATAACAACCTTTTGAAAGAGAGGAAGATGTTAATACGTTTAAGTTTTTTTTAACGTAAATTTCTAATGTACACCCTGTGCACTCAATAAGCATCCAAAAAAGGTTCAATTCTCCTGAAATAGTTGTATATCAATCAGAAAATCCACGCATAACTGCAAATAAGTGTCTTCACTATCTTTATGGTAAGCTGATGTGAATGTCGTGCTAAACCAATGGTTTTGAGGCCATTGAGGTATATGTTAGTAATGTAAAATAATGTTGGATTATGTACTTCTAAGACAATCGTCGATGTTTAATAATTAGATATTAAGACTTGAAAAATTTCGAAACTGCTTAAATTGGCAAATATATTATTCAAAATAATGACATAATTATTATTTTATAGTTTTTCTGGGAAATTATATGATTTTGTCGCTTTGACAAGAATATTATAAACCAAGTGAGAGTATTTTTCTCAGTTGATAATAAAGTTAAGGTGTAAGTTTATTACTTATCGTTTTTGTTGAAACCGCAAAACTAAATTAGTTATTTAAAACGAATCCAATTACATAAATGTACTATTGAAGCCATAATTATTTTTTAAGATTATTAAATAAATTAAAATTTTGATAAGTGCCATAATGAAAATTTTACATACAATAATTCTAAGTAAATACAGAAAAATTCTTAATTTAAATTAAACAGAATAGAAAGAAAATATAAATATAAATCGGCATATTCACATACACCAAATTATTATTATTGTACTACTCAGTGAGTGGAGCACCGGATTCCCTCTGAATGGCCACGTAAAGGCACATCCAGTGCCCCTCCAACAGTGAGTACCACCTATCCGCTCACAGAGCGACCATTGACTGCCGTGAACGCACGCCGACCGAGAAGCGTAACGCTTTCTTATTATGGCATGGAAGCCATCCATTCGCACCTCCGTCAACATTCCTGAGGCACTGCAGTATCGCGGCAGACCTAACAACATTCAAAAGGCGTTGTTTTACTGGACCCGGAGTGCACTGTAGACCTTCTGAATATAGCCAACCCACAGGCCGCACGTGTAGAAAGATTGACAGAAGGCTTTAAAAAGCGTCAGCTTAACGTTTTTACATCAAAAAAATTGCATCAAACTGACAACGCCCTCCGCTTCCTCTCAATATCAACGCCATCACTAAGATCCTCTGTAACCCAGTGGCCCAAATACTTAAATCTATCCACAAGTTTTGACGGCGTACCACCTTACTTACTGAAAGGTGTGGAATACATTGTATATTTTGTGTGATATATAATTTATTGATTTTATGAAATTCAATTTGGTAGCATTGATTTAAATGAGAGTATTATTTTTTCTTATCTTTTAAATAAATATTGATTTTATAATTTTTTTAGTGAATTTTTTAAAAATAAAAGATAAAGGAAAATTTCTTTCTTTGGGATTTAAAAAAATATCTAGAGATAAAATATTTGAGTCGTCGTCATGACTTTTTATAAAGGAATTAAAATACGGCTATTTAGGGTAATTTGATGAATTATCGTTCATTAGGCAGTGTGACAGTCGGCGCGCAAGAAATTTCTTTTTAAGGCTTCGCAAAAAATCTGCGAAATTGTTTCGCCACCCGAACGGTTTCACAATAATAATTATGCGCGAGTATATTTTTGTTAATTTTCATCGCGGAAAATGTCTAAATTTTACGTTTTTGCCTTCGGGAAAAAGAAACGAATCCGACATCTGTGGCGTCTGGTCTTGAACGCTTCAACGAAGCCAGGTTGTCTTATTTTTGAAAAAAAAAAAATTTAGGAAAATTTATTACTTCTCTTTGTCATACCTACTGACATCCTCCGTGCTTAAAAAGAACGACCAGTCGCGGGTTCGTCACGTGGCCACGAGGAGGAAGTGTGTAGGAGCAGATTAACAACACAAAGAACTTGTTTTTGAAGCACAATTCGCATTTATTTTTGGCAGGTATGAAGTTTTCCCGGCCAGATGACAGTTAACTGCCAACTGCCGGAATACTGTGACATGCAGCGCCACGAAGATGTTTACGGCAGAAAATCAAAATCAAAAATGACAGTTGCACCAACATTAAATGGAGCATCTGTCATAACAAATAAAATGGCGTATGCAAACGCTGTGTAATATTTTATAATTAAAACTAACATTATTGGTGTGCATGTCAGACGAGCCAACAAAAATAAGAAACAAAAGATCGTTTTCCGAGGCTTTACGCCATCAGCCTAAAAGAGCTTTATTAAGCTGAAATCACTTCCTTATTTTTGGAGTATACTACTGCTAAAAAGCTGACAAAAAAATAATGTAAAATATAAAAAAATATATAATTATAATAATAAATTTAATGCGTTTTTTTGTTATGCTTTTGTTACTCTTACTCATTAATTGTTCATGCAGAAGATTTAGTGTCGTGGTCTGTGAATGTTTTGTGGAGGGCGTTGCGTCTCGAGGTCTGGATCCTGAGTACGGTCTGTTGACAACGCTGCCTTAGCCCGCTGTCAGCGTGGTGTTGCCACACTTTTTATTTTCTTTCCACATTCATTCTGTATTTGCAACATATGGTAATCACAAATTTCAACTAGTTTTTCAATTCCTTCAGCTGCCACTGATTCGGTAGTGCTACTGATATGCTCTATATATGACCCGATGGATCGGTCACAACATGCACCACGATTGTCTTCTTCACGACATTGTGGAAGGGATAGTTGAGGGTAGAAACTCCAGAGGGCGCCCTAGACGGAAATATTTGCTGCAAGTGTTCGAGGTCATGTGTTGTTGCTTTTATGCTGAGCTAAAGAGGATTAAAGAGGATCAAGATGCAAGATTTTGTTGCTGCAAACCAATCCACCCGATTGATACTACGAAGAAGATAAACTCTAAATATGAGGTCGATATAGTTACTTAATATTGATAGTCATGTAAATTTTAAGGAGACTGATTGATTATTCTTATACTTAAGCACACAACAGACTCTCTACGAGCAACAATCTACAATATAAATGATGGCAATATATATTTACCGATTAAAAACGTTATTTTTTTGCACCATACTAAGATACAGTTTGACAATAATTCGTAATAACAAGTATTTCCTAATTATTTCTTATTTAAGAGAATATAAAAACTATTTATTCGTTAGTAGGATAAATATTTAATGTTTGTTTGTCAAGTTCAAAAATATAAGCAATTATAGTAAAACCAATTTACTTTTTATTAATTTTTTCATAATATTCGCATTGCACATCTCTGAAAAAAATGTCCAGAGCATCAACAACGCTGACAGATATAAAATTCTCCGCTTTACATATTATGCTGAATTTCAGGATCGAATCGCGTAAATTCGGCCTTATGTTTGTTATGCCGTTTCAGGAAAAGCCCATCTCTTCAGTAAAAGCCCATATTTTCAGTAAATGCCCATCTCTTCAGGAGGAGCCCATTTTTTCAGCGCCAAAAGGCCCCATTTGCGGAGCGGTTAAGGAAATGACGGGTTGAAGTCTGCCGCCCTGCAAATTGCGATTATTCGCAACGTCTGGGTGAGTGATAAATCTGAAAATTATGACAAGAGAAATATACAAAGTAGAAGCATGCCTGGATTGCATATTTAAATATTATGTGCACATTATTTTTCTTATACTTCATTGCTTAAAAACAATAAAAAAATATATGTCCATCATAAATCGTTGAAAGAAACATTTTATTATGCAATCGCTTTACATGCCTTATAATGTTATATAAAAAAATATTTTTACTTCGTTGAAACATGGATTATGTTAAGTGACTGAAAATCATACAAACAGAATTGCAGTTCTATTGCCATAAGATTTAATATGTTTCATTTTTATTAAATTTTCTAAGCATTCACATTGAGATGAAAAAAAAAATATTTTTACATGAATCGCGTTGACTATGACCTCTGTTTATGAGACTGCAGTTTCTAACTTGTAGCCTTATTCAATCCGTCACTGTAAATAGTCAACAGTTGATAAATATTTATAATTACTATTTTTGTTTATTTGCTGAATATTAACATCCTCATTTCTACAGGAGAAAACGATTTCACGTCGCCGGGATAGTTATCGAATCTTGTGGTGGAAGTATGAGGAACAGATGAACAACACAGACTTGTTCCCAGAAACATTAAATTAACATATATTTTCGATAAAGATTTGGTTTCCCCGCTCGACCTTAACATGACATTACTTTCGCAATGGTTGAACGGGACTTGACTCACGACTAAGCGCGCTCGTGATTGGCTGTTTCCCAGCGCCGCAAGTGGCGATCTACAAAATGAATGGTGCACCAATAACAACAGCTAACTAACGTCACATCCGTGACTGAACTTGTCCAAAATGCCAATATAGCGACACATGCATGAACGACAAGCGAACAGAAATAATAGACAAAAGATTGTATATCTAGGTTTTCGATACCAGTCACCACCTAGTCAGCAGGGGCTATATCATGCTGATGTCAATATAAAAGAAAATACTATTAATAGTTCACATAACATGTACTCGTCGGAGCTGCGGAAAGCAAAGCTGACATGGGATGAGACGAAGACCAAGTCAAAACTGCGCTTTTAGTTTTATTATTATCAGTCAAGCAATACTCTCTGTCATTAATATGTACTTCAAATAAGTCAACCATAAATTAACGCTGCATTTATCAAAGCTCCTAGGCTCTCCACGTTACGAAGCAGTCGGAAACTATACATATAATTGGTGAAGTCTCGAGCAGAACTGCCATGAAATGAGGCATAGTTAATGGTGACTGACATAACTTTGAGGTGATAGTTTTTGACAACCAAATGCTTCAATAGGGGACCATAGAGATTGATGATGTATATATTTTCCTGTACAATGATTACTTAACACAAAGTAAGTAAACGCCTCGTATAACATTTTCACGGCCAAAAATAATTATACACTATTCTCTTACATCAATCCATATTCATGAGAATAAACCTTGCAATATTAAAACATACAGTACGGAAAAAGAATTTTCATTAAATAAATCCAAAATTAATAATAAAATTAAGTTATTTTCATCATCATAAATCTGTGTTTGAAATACTTTAGATGAAGGGTTTTAAAGTCAACCAAAAATATTTATTTTGATTTCCATGAATAAAATTAATTTCAAGTAAAACATTTTAATTAATTTTAAAACGTTAAATTTCTAAAGTAAATGTTAAGAATCAGTGGCGAGAGCTCGGGATCAATAATTCTGATTTTGATAAAGCATTTTTTCGTAGACTTTTTCCCATTTTTCTTAATTTCCCTCTGCTGAAAAAAAACCTTTTTCTTTACGAAAGATAAATTTCGGTCAAACTCTGGCGATTACATTTTAAACGTCTTTGCTTAATTTTCGAAAATTTTACACAAGTCAAACACACGAACATTTTTTTAATTTTACAATGGAGTTAATTTTGAAAGTTTTTGATTATTACAGAATTATTATATTTTAATAAAATCCTTTTATTCATAATTCATTCATAACATCGAAAGCCTTTGCAAAGTGTAGACATTCTTTTATGAAATTAATGAATAATGAACTCTAAGAATCTCATTTTTTGGAAGTCTTTCAACAGTAAAAATTATATGATAAACCTCAATAAATTACTTAATTGAACCTCAAATAACTAAATATACTCGTGCATTTTTGATTATAATAAGCTTGAACTAAAAAAATATACGTATTCATCACAAAATAAAAGTATGTGTTACTTTCTCTACTCGATCTGGCAACAAATGTTGTTGAGTAATATTGTCATAGCTTTGAGCAAAGAACTGGACATGATGTATAAGGTTCGTGTTTGAAATCTCAGGATCTATATGATAATTTTCCATTAAATCGTCTTTGAAATTGTATAAAATACTAATAAATAACCTCCTAAATCATGTTTTGATAGATTTAAATAATATTTTTTACCATTTTGATATCAATTGTTAGATTGTTAATGATATAAACAGCATCGTAGTTTTTCACGGGCAAATTTTCTATTGTGGCTTTTGAGTTTCACCATGTATGGCGATACGTGTAGCAATGTTTCGACTGCCATTGGAGGGGTCATTTTCACACAAAATCTTCAACTCTGAAGATGATCCCTACAATGGCAGTTGAAATATTGGTGCAAAATTGACATACACGGCTAAACCTAAATGCCACAATACATTAAATGATAGTCTATCTTATGTTAAGATTTACCACATTATTCACCAAAATTTTCTGAACTATAATGCACAATTCATCAGCTATTCATGTCTTTGAGAGTCGATACAAGAAAACCCGGTCTTTTTTTTGTTTGTAAAATTTGCTCAACATAATGAATCTTGAAAGAAATTGATATCAGCTTGATATAGCTCTTATAGGCTGATGCCGAAAAGCCTTGAAAAACAATATTATGTCTCTTATGTTTGTTCACATCTAATAATGTTTGTTTTACTTTTATATAAAAAATCACGGCGCTTGCAAACGCCATTTTTTTTACAGCTGCTCCGTTTCATGTTGGTTCAACTGTCAAATTTAGTTTTTGACTTAGCCGCGACAATCTTTACGGCACTACATGTTACTGTGCCCGTCTGGCAGCTCAGTCCCCGACCGACCGATTCATAAACGCGAATCGTACTTTTTAAAAAAGTTCTTTGTTTTACGACCTACTCCGGCATCCTTCTTCCACGCGGCCCGATGGTGAAAACGAAACTGTCGACTCCTTTTTAAAGATGTGGGTTGTCAAAATAATAAACAACATTATAATCTATTTGATAACTGTATAAATTATTTTCCGGTTATTTTTGAACTACAATAGAAACTACTTACACTATCGGTTTTCCTCACAATAACAGATAACCGTTCCGATTTCCGGGTTAGCTCACCATTACATAACAAGCTTTCAACGAGGCTTCAAACACATCTACCGACTGATGTCGATTGAATGCAAAGCGAGTTATGGGCTTTACAATTCATAGTGTAGAACCATGCGGGTAGGACTCTAGTTTTCTATAGGCTTGTATTGCGAATAACTTTACTAACTCATTGTCCCGTACACTAAATGGCTGCAAATGAACTTACTACTGCAAATATCAAAAGTTTTGTTAAATTATTTAATCCTAAGAAAACTAGAAAATCATATATTGTATTTGTAGGCTCTTTGTGAAAGATATTATTTATTAAATTTTGTAATGATTTTTTATTTATTCCATAGCAAAAAACACAACCACAAAGTGTTCTACAATAAATGACGTTTAGCCAGGGTGGCTAGACACTGCATGTGGAAAACTTTTTCTTATATTTGTATGTTGTGTTGGAGAGATTGCAAGCGTATTTTTCTGTGATTTTTGAAGAGATACAGGTCGTATGAAAGAGAAAACATAGACGAAAGAGCATTTCAGAGCTTACCGAGGTCATTTAGGAAAACAACTTTGGAATCTGCCAATTTTTGATCGAAACTTATTTGCCGTGTATTCATGCTCTGCCAGCTAAAGTGAGTTTGTTGGTTGTGAGTGGGTTCAGGAAAAACAATTTACGTATAACATTACAAAACTTCAAAAAACAAAGTTAAAATGATCAGCGGCCGTGGTAGTAACATTAGAAATAACTAATTAAACCAGTATAACGTCTGTTTTCCAGTGATTGCAAGTTCGATGTAAGTGTGTCATTATTTATTAGATGATTTTCTAACCAAGCCAATTAACTAAAAAAGCCATTTTTAGACTTCAAGCCGAATGTTACCTGCTTTATAGATTTTGTATAGAAAAAGAAGGATGTGTTATAATATAACTCTTAACTTATTATTTTGTTGTTTGTTTGGTGAACTACTGACATACTCTACATAGCACTCCTAAAAACGTTTTATGAAACTAGTTTTTTTTATGAGAGACCAGCTTTACACTAATCAAAAATTCTTACCGCGTGCTGAAACATTACAAGTTATTTATTTTTAAAAAAATGTGATATAAGATCTCTTTTTTGTTGTTGTGCAAATGGTCAATCCAAACTGATGTTATTTAAATTAGTTTCACTGTGAAGCAATTGTCTCTTGAGTCTGATATTTTAAGTGAAAAAAAACATTAATCAATAAGAAGAAAACACAAAGTAAGGTCATTAGCGAAATAATCAAAGTGAACTGAAGTTTTTTTCAGTTCATACTATCGTGACACTTGTTTTCAGGTCTGATTCCACTCAAAAGATCGTCATTTCACCTGAAAAGGTCTCTGGAGCGCGAATCGTAATGTCTGAAACAGTTTTCAGCTCGTCGAGTAGAAGACATTTGTCGTGCAATATGCATTTGGCAAATTTGCACACCGCGATATTATCTCGTCTTGCGGGAACCTGAAAAGAACCTCATCGTACTGTTCCTGAAAATAGAAATTCTTCGGGTATATATTTTTCAGCTTCGAAAACTGAATGAAATACGGCGCTCGTTTATTAAGAACTCTTGACATTTAAAAGTTAACGCTATAATCATATAAAGTCTGTTTATGTAAATAATGAAACATTTAATCGAAATAACGGCAGAAGCGGGATGCAAATACCTTTTAATATATTTGTAATTCGCAGAAATCTTGTATGGTACTAAAATTTCAATTTTATCAGGACGAACATAAAACAGCTTGAAGTAGTTTTACGATGGCAAAAATATTAACAATAAAATTCAATTAATTTAACAAAAATTAGAAATAAATGATATTAATATATATTTTTTTTATTACATTATAATGTTACTATTATTAAAATGATACTAATGTAAACCTCTCTGTATATGATTCAAGCTAGGTACTAAGTAGTAGTTGTATTTATATGATCCAAGCATAATAAGTATAGAATTTATATAAATTGTATAAAATATTTATATTGTTAAAAAGGTATTGATTATATTAAGTTCATTAAAAGGTGTCTGGTGGAAATTGAGACTTAGATGGGTCGAGGCTATTAAAGAATCGAAATATATATGTAAATGATGCTGAAATTGTCACTTCGACTATAAAAAAATTATAAATTTTAATGACATTATTTTATATTCTAAAAAAAAATATGTTATTATGTAAAAAATGTGAAAAAATAATAATATAAATTATGCAACACTTAAATCAAAGATGAATCCCACGCCACACACAAGATCTACCTTTAAGTGGCGTGGAAAGCGAATTTCCAAAAAAATTAACAATAAAAAAAAAATGAATGTAATACTGTCAATAAAATCTTAAATGTATCCTATTATATTTGATTAAATAAAAAAAATAAAAAATGTGTATTATTTCATTCTTAAGCTGCCCCCAGGAACACCTGATGATGGGTGGGAGTAACGCCGTCGATGTCGCCCACTTCTGGGCAGACAGGGTCTGACCCTGTTGTTTCCGACACGATTATATATATATTTATTTCGTTCTAGTTACATTTTTTAATTGTATCACGTTGTTATTAACAAACGAAATTTTATGACAAGGTTTTTTTTTAATTTTCCTCACAATATTTTATTGAATTTCACAAGGAATTATTGATTGAGAACATCTTCAAGAATTGAAGTGAATTTTATTATTATTGACATTAAGAGTGCTTAATTTTCATTAGTTAAATAATAACTGAGACGTTTAACACAATAACATTCTGCAGTATAATAATTAATTGATTTTCTATTACAAATCGCTCAGAAGATTTCATTACCCTAAGAAAGTGTTACGAAAAAAGCTTGACTTACAAAAATAATAAGACTTAACACCAGATTTAGAAGAAAATAAAAGCATTTTAACCAGGAGTGCTGAAACAAGAAGAGTCACATAAAGTATTTCTAATCAAATTTATTAAATTGTTTAACAGGTAGAAATTTTTATATTTGATTTTACACAAATACACTTACTTTGACATTACTTCACCTTCCTTTAATTGACGAAAAAAAAGTTAAAAATGAAAATCGTATAATACTAGTATATTCATTAATTTAATTATTTTAGTCTTACGAAATCCATATTTCTTAGAATGACATAAATAAACGTCCTCGTTGACTTTACAAAAATTTACTTTAAAAAATATATTGGTTTTTTCGTCAGTACAAAGATTCAAAAATAAAATGGTAAAAGCAATTCTATAGGAATAAAGAATAAAAAATATTTGAATTATAAATATTCAGCTTTCTTTCACATCGATTTAATAAGAATTTCCCAAGAAAAAATAGTAAATTATCATCAGCTGAATATTTCAAACCTTTATTGAGCAATTTACTAAATAAAAGTACGTACTTCATTGTAGTTTAATTGATCATAAAATTCTTGTAAAACATCGTCATTTTATTCGAAAATAAAATATCTATGAAACCAGGAGAATTTACTGGTACAAATTTAAGGTTTATTCTCGTACTTGAAATTTCAAACGTTCACTGAAAATGCACCTCTGAATTCCTGAAATACTCGTGAGGCAGGTAGATTGAGAGGTGTCGCTACCAGCAAGAGATATTTGATCACCTGCATTGAACAGGTAAAGGGATGGCTTCAAACCACCACTTTTGACATATCCGCAATTATAATACGAACTATAGAGTATAGAGCATTGACAACTAGAAAATCGTCAACATATAATTTAGCAGATATCAATAAATTTCATGTTTACTTATGTAATTAATTATGATTATATAAGAATATTAATGTTGTTTTATTTTTAGATCTGAAAATTAACGAATGTTTAAAATTTATGACACCACAAACGGTCTGTTAATGAATCAAAAGGCAGTGAAAGCTCCAAATATAAGGCTGTTGATGTGTGAACAAAGAATGAAGAATTTTATTATTGCACTTAAATTTTAAATTCATGTCACAAATATGATTAACATTTGAATACATGAAAAACGGATGAAATACGAGTATTAATTTCAAAAAAGTTTTGTGACGAAAAATAAAAATACAAAAAAATAAACCCCACTCTAGGGCGCCCTTTACAGTTTCTACCTCAACCATCCCTCCACAATATCGTGAAGATAATCATCAAATCGTTGCACATGATGTGACCAATCCATCGGGCTCACCTTTTCAGCTCAGATGGTTTTGTCCTTAGTTGCCTATCTTCCTTGATTAATCTGAGAACCTCATTGTTCCATCGGGCTCACGTAGTATCTCCTTGATTAATCTGAGAAATTTTTCCGAGAATTCTTCTGTACGACCACATCTCAAAGGCCTCTAGTCTTTTTTTATCACTTTCAGATAAGCACCATCCACTGTCTCACAACCGTACATTAAGATGCTCCAAACAAGTGTTTTAGCAAGTTGCATGCGGATCCCTAAAGAAATATTCTTTGACTCAAGAATTTTGTCTTTTTTTATTGAAAGCTAGCCTTGCTTGATGTATTTGCCTAATATGCCACAGATATTTCAGTAGCTATTTCTTCAAACCCCGGATTCTCGTGTTCGGAGATCATCAATTGTGTATAGTATGCACTAAGTGGAGCACCGAGAGAATTAAATTGATTTTAAGAAATGGCTTGTTTAAGTGAATATTATTAAAGCAACCATAGATTTTAGCTAGAAAGTAACGAGGATGAAGTTTTTTTTTTAAGTTTATATTTTTTGGTGATCATTGTTTCGTTTGTGTGGAATATAAATGATTTATTTGTAGTGTTTCTCAAAAATATAATTTCTAATTAAATGATTTCAACATAAATTAGAAATATTTCGCTGGCTTTTTTATCTAGACACATACTGGAAAATACCGACAGATGGTAAAAGTAATTCTAAAGTTATACTTTATCTTTGGAATTTTATGGCGCTTACCATGGTGCATATGACTAAGCGCTGCATGTGGAGTGTTGATCTGCCAACGTCCAAGGACTACAGCCCAAGATTCACGCATTATCCTTTATTATTACAATAATTTACAATGTATGGGTGTTCTTCACGGAGCGACTTTCATCATTCACCAATTTTGATGAATAAGCTATGACTGGCAAAATTACGGGTAAGGAATCAAATTCACACCAACTGGGGATATTTTTAGAGCTAAGAAATCGATATATATCATTTTTTTAAATTTTCCATCGGAGATTGAACCCATAACCTTTGGCTTTCAAAGCAAACGCTTAAACCGTTGACTTATACCTGCCGATTATTGCGAATGGTAAATATATAGTAGAAGAGTAATAATAAAGAAGAAAAATTCATTAAAACTCGGTAAAAAAATAAGGTTGAGTTTTCTCTGATCAGTTTGAAGAAGATTTAATGGTAAAGTTTGACACTTGAATCAGGTAAGCTATATCACCTGAAGATATCCATCAACCAAACAATTGATAAGTATCTTTCAGGCAGTCGTGATGGATTGGGCGGAGAGATCGCTGAAAACTTTTGTCGACTTCCTGAAGGATGTTTCCAATAAGGCAAGTGGGGTAATTTAATTAAACCGTACCCTGAAACGTTATCACGTACATGGAAATGTAAGACGTTCAGAAGCCTAAAAAATTTTATTAACACATATAAATTGAATACTCGTTACTTTTGTATACAAGTATGCCTTCTAAATGAAAAGTAGTTAAAGTTTAAATCGTTACGTGGGTTTAGTGCCGCAACATTTTTTTAAAGCTGAAATTTCACATTTAATTGATACAATTTAATCACACTACTTTAATACAGGATAGTACGATGAAGCACTTGCTTACCAACTCAGAAGTAGTACGTTCAATTTCCCTAAAAATATATTAAATGTTATTTTAAAAATATATAAGGCTCTTCTAACACTCCAGGCAAACAGACCCGCTTGGTGAAAACCCTCCCTGTCCCATCCTGTTTTTGGAGACCCAGATGGGGTCTTACTGGACGCACGCAAAAGCTACTTGTGAGAAAGTGGCTGTAGGCCTTCCCGTGATTTTAGGTGCATCAGTAAGATGTCAAATAGACCTCAGTCTAAGGCTGCAAAGTTAGTATACTACAGCGTGTCTCGAATTGCCTTCTTTGGTAACACGTTGCTAACCACGAAATACGTGGGAATGGATAAGGAAATGGTAAGGTTTGGAAATGGATTCTACAAAAAGCAGACATCAGTTAGCAATCTTTACTTGCATCTGCACTCTTGCAGATGGACGCGTAGAAGCGCTCAAAATCAGCGTTATTTCATTTGTTAGCAACGAAGTCCTGGTATCTGACCGGACCTGATGCCGGCCGTACCAATTCAAAGAGCGCAATCCTCACAGAGTGGTGCAGCGCACAGTTCCACAGAATGTGAGGTGCGTCCTGCGGAGAGATGCCGTCACATGGGCACTCTGCCTGGGATGTGGGATTCAACTGTCCAAACCTGTCGAGGTAGCTCCGGAAGAATCCGTGTCCGGTTAGCAGCTGGCTCGTGTAGTGGTTCGGGACGAGCTACTTTGCGGCCATTCGTTCACGAATCGATGGGAAGTATCCTCGTAGAAAGCATTTTGAATTTTCTCACTCACGCTGCCACTGCCGTGTGATGAGTGCCCTTACCGTGTCCATGGTGGGCTTGCGAGCTCTCTTCTCTGGTGGTTGGATGATGACGGTGTCAACCGTGGCCGGCAAGCCTCGAGAGGCAAACAGACCAACAACAATAACAAACTATAACGTTGTTAAACATTATTGAACGTAGATCACTTATACCTGGTAGTATTACCACTTTATGCTAACCCCGTATCGTTTATTGGGTTGTGCGGCATTTTAGTAACAAATGATGAAAACTCAGGAAACTCAAACAAGTCATCCAATTTTCTTTTTAATTCCAATTGAAAATCACTCATAATATACCTCGGATTCTACAACAGTCGTCTTTAAAATTCTCAGGGCTTCTACTCTGGAGGTTCTCGTAAATAGTTAATGTTATATGCATGAACTTTCGATGCAGAGATATTATGGGAAACATAAGAACTAAGTAGAGGCAAATTGTGGCGTCCAAATGTTTAGACATAAAAAATGACCACTTCCCTGATACGGAATTTACCATTACGTTATATCATTTTAAATTATCAACCAATTTTCCATCTTTAAAATGGTATTTAAAGAAACAAGCTAATGAGATAATTTAATTGATGTCCTAACATCTTAATAAATATATATTTATTATTTTTTCACTACTGATATAAAATTAATATCAAAAATTCATTACTCATTTGTCAAATGTGTGACACAACGTTCGCAGAAAAACTTTTTGCGATTCACACAAACAACAATGTAAAAATTTCAAATTTTTACAATTTTATTTCAAATGCAAATCTCTGAATTGAATAGCATTACCCCCTGGCACTGTCATAAATCCCAACATGACAGGAGCGAATAACAATAATGCATCGCATTCGGTGGTGAGCTCCGGAAGTACTTGTGCTTTTCAAAGAAACAAAACAAGAACTACAACATTGAAAACCACAATAATTTGTCGTGTTCTTTTTGTACTGACTGAAAATAATGCTGAAACTTCAGTAGGACTCATGAAACGAGAGTTTTGCACAAATGTTTTACCGCAGTTTCAATTCTTGTACTCAAAAGTAAGAACTTACTTTTAATTAAAACCCGTCCACAAAGTATTATTCTTTCAAATGATTATATTGAATTTATACACAACATTTTTATTCTTTATAAAATTGTACAATGAAAAAGAGAAAAAGCTTTTCAGTACAGTTAAAAGCTGATTTAATGACCGGATCAGTTTCAAACACAAAATAATCTCTAGTTTGCTTTCAAATGTTAATTTGCTTCTCCTTCTCCACTCTTTTCGTTAAATACTTGATTTTAAATTAAATGTGAGCTACAAATAAGACATTAAATAAGTAACAACATTTAAGAACAAAAAAATATCCACAAAAAGCGAAAGAAAATAATATAAAAACACGTTAGAGCATACAAACAAATTTCGATGACAAAATAAGAGAACACTTCAATAAACAATTAATTTATGCAAATGCGTTATGAGTAAATTCAAATAATGGATATCATAAGTAGTCATTAACTGACAATTATTGGTGAAACTGCATAATTATAATATCATTTTATTAAAATATATTTAATATGAAGCTATAAACAGGTCGGAGAATAATAACGATTTTTATCAAAACAGCACTTAAGTATGTTACTTTATTCTTTGCACATTTGAACCGAATGATAATCAAATATTAAATGATAAATTAGTAAATATTACAAAAAGGCTTACTCTTAAAAGAGTAGGATTGATACACACATACAAATCTACATCAAATATGATATGATAAGACATGTCTCTCGTCGATTTCTAAGAAAAAGAAACGGAAGACGCTGAGATTTGAACCATGAACTATACACCTTAGTTCTCTTTTTTACGCAGCGCGATCAACCAAGACCAAATCTTACACCTGACGACTTGAAAATTATTGACGTATTTATATTATTAATTCAATCGTGTTATAACAGATGTCGCTTAATTGTAAATTTATGGTATTTTTATTTTTATATTGATAGTATAGAATATTGGCCTACCAGCACACCTCGATCCTATTCTTACATCCTTTTCCTCTTTGGTCGATGGTATTGTTCTCCTAGATCTCTATGATCTTTGACACATGTCATCTTCTTCTTCTTTTATGTTATTTTTATATTTTATTATCTTTTGTGTGTATTGTATATTTATGTATGCTCTGTTTCTTATCATTTTGTACCGGTTCTGTGTAATAAATAAATAAATAAAAATATTCTTATGTTAATTAGATTCGATTTTTGTATATTATTCAGAAGTATCATTTTTTGACCAACGATCGAAATATTTAGTGAACCGTTTAATGTTTTTGAGGTCAACACGTTTTGCTGAATAGGATGCAATTTTCAGTCGCCGTCCACGTGTTTGTGTGCATTTTCTGTAAGCCTTCATAAAAATATCATATTTTCTGACGTTCTTTCAGCAACCACACAGCATTCTCTCGCAGATACATTCCCATTTGAGTCCAACGCTCCCTACGTGACAAGTCATTATGAAGTTACTGGAAATATGAAATACGTTCCAAAGCCTTCCGAGAATGCTCATCATTTACCACATTTCACGCCTGAAAACCATAACTTTAAATGATGATATAATAATATTTTAGCTTAACCGTATATTTACACAAATTGGACTATGTTTAATTTAAATGGTTTAAGGTAATTTATATTCCAAAACTGCAGTAACTACGAGTACTAACTGCAGTTTTGGAATATGAATTTGTTTTTATTTTTTTATAAGTGGTTGGGAAAACTTATCCCATATACGTAACCCATACATCGTTTATTTTTAAAAAGCCGTTTTCGGAATGCTTTACTTCTGTAAAAACAAATGACTTTCGAGATTTGACAGTAAAAATGAGTTTATATGTAATTTATGTATAAATAACCAATTTCAGCATCGACGCGCAACATCTTTGGCGGAAGATCTCGTGACGTACCGATGTCGGCCATTTTTTATTTTATTTATATCTCTAAAGATCAGATTTTTTGGACCGAATGTTGGCCGGAATAAGCTAACACCCAGCTATCCTCATCAGGTCAAGCTGGTTAGGGCACTCTATTGTCCTGGAGGTAGTAAATCTCCTTGATGAACCTTTATGGTCAACGGCATTAGGATGTGGAAATAAAGGGGAAAATACCACATTAAAGGTCTTAAAGACATCCCACGTATCAACAAAAAAATGATTGCATCTCAAGTAAAATTTTCCGGAGATAAAATAGCTCTCCAATCGGACTGTTCGAGACAAAACAACCAAGACAAATAAGAAAAACCTTCAGCCAACAAGATGTGCCACCTGGAATGTTCAAACATTACTGCAGAACGGCGCCCTAGACGGGAGTATTTGCAGCAAGTATTCGAGGACATGAACTGTAGCGCTTATGCTGAGCTGAAAAGGGTTGCGGAGGACCGAGAGGAATGGAGATCGAGATGCAAGATTCTGTTGCTGCAAACCAATCCACCGGATTGATACTACGAAGAAGAACCAATTTCAATTAGCATTTTAAAATATCATCATATATAAGTTCCTTTTGTTATCAAAGAGATATGAGGGCTCTTTTTTGATGCAATTTGAGGTAAGTACCTCGTACCTATCGGGCATGCAGACTTAGGGGTAACTTAAAAAAATCCAGGTACTTAACATTTCTGTCTATATTTACGATGAGAAAATTTACCTGCCATTTTTATCTCCTTTAAATGCTATTTTATTTTAAAGTAACTGCAAAAATCAATAATATTTTGGCTTGGGAATCTAAAACAAACTGTTTATTTTAAAAGTAATTAAAAATACTTTTTTTTTCTAGTAAAAATAAATTACTTTTTGGTCAGTACATGAATTGATTTTATATTTATTTTTTGGATATTCAAATATACTCTTAATAGTTTCATTTCCCCAACTCAACATAAACTAAACTAAACTCAGAAACCTTACCTGTCTAAATTAATAATAATTTTTGGTTTATTTTTACATTTAAGAATATTTTTCATGACTCTGATCCTTCATAACTAATTGATTACTATCAAAATTTAATCAGTTGATACATACGTACGCATCTATATCGAATATTATATTTTTATGACATTTCTTTCGTCAATTTTGGAAAAAAAGAAACAGCAGACGCTATTTTTTTATTTTGAACAAAATCTTGTCTTTAATTATGGCCAGAAATCTATTCAAATTCTGCTCATTTATTTTATTGCGAATATGAAATCCATCTGATAATAAAATAAAATCATTAAGGTTTCTCTTTATTTAACATTTAATTGTCAGATGAAGTGTGGATATTAACTATTTAAATTGTGTGGAACAGCGTTATAAGGTGTTTTTTTATGTTTTGTTTTTTTTTTCATAAATGTGTCTCGCCGTATGTTAGTTGTTATTTTTGAGTGGGGACTTAAAGCATGACAATGATGGAATGTAATAGGAAAACTGACATACAAGAAATGTAAGAAATTTTCATATTTGAATCACAAGAGGGGAATTCGTTTCGTACCTCAGTAAATTGTTTTTATTTTATACTGAAAGACGAACGAAAGTTTGTATGCACGAGTATTATACATACTAATTTTTTGCAAACAATTTATTTACATAATGTTTTAGATATCATTAGTAAATTATGTTTAATTTATCATAATTTAACCAGGCCTAATTATAAACAAAGTTTTTGAATAATGTATACATTTGTCTCTAAAACTATACAAAATAATAATTTATTAAAACGTTAATTCAATTTTCCACCTTCGCGGAAACTTTTGTCTCTAAAAAGAGATCTGGAAAGATAATATGTTAAATATTTCCAAAATAATGGTGACCATGTACTCTTTGGGGTGTTTATTTAAGTTCATACAAAGACTTAAGAATCCGGAGGTGCCCAAATTGATCAATGCCTAGTATCCCGTATTCCTTCTAGAGTGTTCTCCGATACTCTACCAGCCTTCCATATATATGTTATTTTAAATACTTATCAACCAGTTTTCCATACATTTTTTATTTTAAGTACATATCAATCTCTTCATCGATTGACGAAAACTAACGAGGTGAACCACGTTTAAGAACTATATAGTTCTGGTTTCGGGAACAACAGGCTAATCATTCCATCTCTTCAAATTTGTCCGACTAAAAACGTCACAAACAATCTAAGCATGGCAGTGGTTCGTAACAACCAAGTGCTGGCGTAGAAAGTGAAAGTCGAGACGTAATGTCCTGCACGAAACGTTCACGAACTTAACACGAATAATTAGTTGGTAAATCTAACAGTAAACTTCATTAATGTCGTTGGAATTTAAATTCGTAACCTTGAATGATTTATAATTGAGTAATATTTTTAATAGAATCTACTAAAAAACAACGTTTTGCTTGTGATGGAACGAAAATAAAGTATCAAAACAATACACAAAAGCATAGTGTTAATATTATCATGATAAAATGTGAGGCTACAAGTTATTTCTGGAACCATTCTAATGTATGCGAGATCCCAATATTTCTACCGCAATAAATGGTTCAAATATAATGTTCAGTAGACCTAACGATCGTTACGATTCTTCAAGCGCGCGAAATTTCAAAACAAAACACCGCCATGTTTTGTGGAAGAGAAATTTATTTTTTCCTCCTTTTAATGCTCATCATTACTTACACGAAATACTTTCATTTTTCAGTCGGTTAATTTCAATACTTTTTTTTTTTGGTTTTTGCTTACTTCGCTTAACATATCGTTCTATACGCATATATTTATTATTTACACATACATATTTTAATGTAAGCACATACAGAATAATACCTACAGATGGTGATAGTAACTCTTACCATGGAGCTTATGGCTAAGCGCTGCATGTGGAGTGTTGATACGCCAACTTCATAAGCTACAGCCCGAAATTCACGTTACTTAACCACAAGTAAGGTTAAGTTATGATAACGTATATTTTCAAAATTATTACCTTATTTCTTATTTAATTTATGAACATCTATTACGTGTACATAGATGCCCAATCAGCCGTAGGTCTAATAGTCAATTGATACCCATTAGGTACTACAAGAGAGTAATTTTTTTAATAAATATTGTTATATTTTTTTTTACCTTGTTTTTACATGTATAACGTTGGATAAGGCCCCTGTTTAGGAGATTACAGTTTTAACTCACTCTTAAAATTCCTGAATCCATCACTGTCAAGAGACAACTTGAAAAAAAAACATTACGAAAAACGTAAAAAAAAAAAAACATTTCACTTTATATGTGTAATTTATTAAATTAATGTAATTTTTTCTTCATAAGAATATTTTTACTTAACTTTCATGTAAACAGTCAAAGTTATGAATTATTTCATTGCGTAATTTGTAATTGGCTAAGTCTTTTGGGAAAAAAAATAGTCGTTATTGGCGTATTAATAGTTTGGTCGGGTCAATAGTTGAGAATTAACTATCTGTCTTATATACGGTGGGCTTATAAGGGATATTTTATTGGAATAATTTTCCACGTGTTACATTTATGGGTCCCGAAGGGGAAATTTCAGTCCATATTAATTGGTCTACTAATTTACGCTGAAACACCCAAGAGAAGCGATGTTTAAGTTATCATTTACTAATTTGTACCCACCCCATTAATTGAAAAGATAATTAAGACTAAGCAAACACCTACAAACGAGAATACGGTATGAAAATATAATTTGAATAATACACATCTTTTTATTTTGTGACCGTTATAAATTTTCACCAAATAGTATTGTCCCATTGCTGCAAATTTCCACCAAATAGTATTGTCACATACCTTGAAAGTACGATCACCTGGGATGGCAGAACAAAAAGAGAAGTCAACAGACACATACATCTAGCAAGGCTAGCGTTCAATAAAAAAAAACAAAAAATCTTGAGTCAAAAAATATTAATTTAAAGCTCTGCCAGCCACTTGCCAAATATTTGTTTGGAGAATCTTTTTGTACGGCTGCGGGACATGGTGCTTATCTCAAAGTGATAAAAAAAGACTAGAGGCCTTTGAGATGTGGTCATAGAGAAGAATTCTCGAAATTTCCTGGAGAGACCACGACACGAACAATGAGGTTCTCAGCATAATCAGGGAGGATAGGCACCTAGTAAGAACCATCTCAGAGAGGCAATCCCGATGGATCAGTCATATTATGTGCCACGATGGTTTTCTTCACGACATTGTGGAGCCGGCTGAGGGTATAAACTGTAGAGGGCGCCCTAGACGGGAGTGCTTGCAGCAAGTGTTTGAGGACATGAGTTGTAGCTCTTATGCTGAGTTGAAGAGGGTTGCGGAGGACCGAGAGAAGTGGAGGTCGAGATGCAAGATTTTGTTGCTGCAAATCAATCCACCGGATTGATACTACGAAGAAGAAGTATTGCCAGTTGCCGTTGGCCATGCCTTATCACAAAAGATCTATGATCAAAGCTCCACCTGAGAACATATATGGCTTCCGAAAACCATGAGAACATGAGACTTGATGATATGGTAGCTGTTATATTCAAGGCTTTTTGGTTGGTCTATTATTTGGAACTTTAAAGGATATCGTATGATTTGATGGATGCTTCGGAAGCCTCGATCGTGAAGTGCTAAGAAGCTGTTCACACTTACGTGTTTTGATTTGTACGTGTGCTTAAACTTACATTAAATTAAACTTTTTGAATTAGGTTAGGTTGGATTATGTAAGGTTACATTAGGTAAAGTAATATAAGGTAATATGGAGAAGCGCAACTGAGAGGAATACTTGGATTTCCCAAAAGAGGACCTAGCCCCGGACACGACCAGGGGTGGAATATACTTGTGTGGACTTCGGACCGGAGTATGCAAGACGACAACGCAAATGAAAACCTGGTAGTTGTACAGTGGACCAACTGAATGTGACTGCGGCGTGAGCAGACCCTATCACACCTTCTGGAGTGTGCGCTGTGTCCGAGTAACTGCACCCAAGAAGATCCGATGATGGCCGGGAGTAACGCCATCGACGTCACTCACTTCTGGGCAGACGTGATCTGACCCTGTTGTTTCCGACATGAATATATATAGGAAAGCTTACGTTAAGTAACTCAGTATACGATACATTTATTTACGACAAATTACTGTCCGAAAATACCTACCGAAACCATCATATTTTTTTTAAATGAAATACCTGTAAATTGTAAAAGCTGCGTATTTTATAATAAATATAATTATTTCCAATTGAATGTAAGAACAAAATTATTTTAATTGTATTAATTCATATTTCTTCTTCAAGATTTACACAATTTTTTAACTCTTAAAAAATACTAATTTAAATATTTTTATTATTTTGACCAAAATATCATAAAACGTAGTATTTGATATGAATTTTACTCGTATGTGTATCACTTGCTTAATATTCATAGAAATCGTTAAATGCTCTAACGTTTTAAGAAGGTCAAAAAATACTGTACCTCAAATAAAAATATAAATGACTTACGCGTATTTAAAAAAAACTTTTATAAGTTTTTTCTTAAATTTAGGAAAGCAAACATAGCAGAAGAAAAAAGTAAGAAAACTCTTGTATAATATGTAATATCTATAAGACAGCCCATGAACTTGATATATTTTCTGAGAAAAATAAAGAACAAAAATGGTGTGTTTTCGGCTGTCGGATTCGTACAACGGATGTGCTTGAGAATGAAAAATAAGTGTTTATTTGTTATCATACAACCAAAATTACATAAAATATTACACGCGTCTATAGGAAATGTGTTGTTTTATTTTGTAACTCTACATATTTCGGAGCAGTATGCTGGCATACATTTTACTTTCTTCCCATATTTGTTGGTTACAAATGTTTTGGGATGACACATTTATTCAAATTGAATATAAAATTAAAACCTAGTTTCAGTTTAGATAGCGAACTGAAGAGGGTCTGAAAAAAGATTTAAGTAGATTTTGCTTGTATGAAAAATATTGTTATTGCTTTGAAATGATCCATAACTGCATCACTAGCAAAATAAAACGCTTTAAAGTGTTTTAATTTTAAAACGACTATTATTGAATCAAAATCTAATGCAGCCGTATAATAGGTTCTGAAAACAGATGCTTACGTTATGTAAGTGTATTCAGGAGAATACCGATGGATGGTGATAGTGATGCTGATGTATCTTTGCATTCTATTACGCTTCAAGCAAGTGCAATGTGTGGAGTGTTGATCACCCAATGTCATAAACTATAGCCCGATATTCACGCGTCATGCATTTATTAAAGGAATTCACTATGAATGGGTGGTGTTCACAGGACGACTTTCGTATTACACCAATTTTGATTGTTAGGCTATGACGTGCTTTGTGGCGGCAGCTCGTGATGTCCATACGCTTCATATAAGGGTGAAGAAATGGAAATAAGGATGGTGAGAATTTTTGAAAAAATAATTTAATTTTGAAAAAAGTATCATTTGAATGTTGTATGTTGTTCTTCTGAAAACTCCTTCGTCTTCTTTTCCACCATTTCAATAACGAACTTAAAGAGATGATGATGTTAATAGTTATTAATATGATTGTCTTATATATACGAACATCAACTTTATATATATTCGCCATAAATTATTGACATTAAATTCTGTGTTGAAATTTTTTTCCCCTGTAAGAACACATATAAAACTGTTACATAGAGTCTGACTGTGAATAGGTGGTATTCAAAAGTTATTTATTATAGTATCTACTTCTTACATAATTTTTTTATGTCGTACAAAAACACTTGGTCTAGGCTTGCGGAATCTAACTCATTTTTTTAACACAAAGTGTGCCGAAAATGAACGTTTTTTTTTTCAATCGCTATAAAAACAACTATCACTTGCCTTGTTCTATCAGCGAGTATAAATAACGGCTTCAATAAACTATATCGCGTAAATCACAAGACACCGAAGTGTTTCTAGTTGTCGCCTCGGTTAGTCCGTGCTTAATAGCCGCATCGATCGGCGATATATCCTGAAAGATCTCTAAATCTATCGCCGTCTGAAAAGGTGCTCAACTTTGGTCATAAATAACATTAATGGCCCGAGATTATATTGTAACTGTTGGCTATTATTCACGGTCCTCATCAGTCATACAACCGCCTGCCCCAACTATTATGATATCCTGAAGGACGAGCTTTACGGGAAAGCTTCATCAGAAGCTTTAATTAGGGATATCATTCAGGTATGGCTCAGTGACTATTCGCGTTACACATTGTTTCTTGTACAAGCTACACCATTTAAAACTAGCGCGATGAAAAACAAATCAATTTTAACCACTCATACACTTCAAATTTACAGTATACGATTATATAATCATACTAGCTACACCCATTAACGCTTTGCAGTGACTTTTATATTGATTTCAATAATTTATTTGCTTATTACTTGTTTTATAATTTTAAAATTCAAGTTAATTAAAAAAAATGGTTTCGATTCATAATTTATTTTAAATGATTACATGTTTCGGCCTACCTTCAACAAATACCCAATCAATTTTATAATGTCTTTTTAAATTAAAAACAAAAAAACCACATACATATAATGTCTTTTTTCAATTGTTTTACCCGCACACATGTGCATTAAGGTTACCTGTAAGTATGTGTGTAGAAACTAATTAAATGTCCGTACATATATAAGCCACTGCCTGTTTTTATTTTTTCATTATTAAAGATGGTCTTCAGAAAGGCCGAAACATATAATCATTTAAAATAAATTGTGAGTCAAACCTAAATATTTTTAAAATTATAATTTTGCAGTTCCACCAAGTATTGTCAGTTGATAAGCTTAATGTTATTATTTGTTTGTGATTGTCAGTATTTTATTGAAAATATACTTCAATATGCTTCTCGAAAAGTTCTTTGATTTGTGACTGCTCCTCATCTTTTCACCACGAGTCTCGATGACGATCCCGGCGACATTGATTCATCCTTGATTAACGAAGGATGTCAATTTAAAGTGTACCTCAAAGTGAACGCTAAAAATATGATTAACATCCTTACAAATTTTATTTTTGGGAGAGATTTCTCGACGGTCACAGGGATCATGATTTAATTTCTAACGTGATATATCATAAGCCACATATCTTTTAGATGCCCAAGTTACCAACGAACACGGTAGCGCAGTGGTTGACAGTTAAGCCTAATTTCCGTAGTTTTCCTTCTGTAAAGTGCTCGCAAGGCAAGCAAGCAAGCAAGCCGCATAGAACTTTGGCATAAGCGGAATACAGTGATAACAAACACTGAGAGCTATTGCTAATAAGTGAGTAAAAGTCGAAGCATCATCACTGTCGTAGATGGCTTTTCTTCTTCTTGCCATAAAATCAACTCAGGAGTTCCACAATGTGAATGATTTGCTTCAATGCGCAAACATTCACTGTTATGCCGACGACATGTCCATGAGAGTATAATCTTCCAAAACCTCCGAAACATTCGGAACTATCTGGGAATCTCTGGTGGAGAAGATGAACATGTCTCTTGAAAAGGTTTCACGATGGGAATATGATCCTGTATCTTTCAACGGTTGTTTCTCTTCCGAAAGCAGAATAATGTCAAATATTACGAGTCAATTAAGTATAAAGCCGGTCTCGCTTCCAAAAACTAGGTGTATTTCAACGATAAACAACTTCTTCTTCTATATAAAGGACAAATCCGACCTATCCTTGAATACGGCAGTCACCTTTGGATTGGAGCCCCAAAATACCTTCTAAACTTAATTGACTCAGTTCAAAGAAGAGTAATTCGTTTGATAAACAATTTTACGTCTAATAAAGGAATGGCGGGAACTAATTCTCCTGCACCCACTCACAGCCGACAAACTCGTCTTACACTTGCCGAACATCCATACACGGTTAATATATGTCAACCAAGAACTGGCAGCTTCCAAAGTTCCTTCCTTAATGCCACCGGTAAGCTATGGAATGCTCTTCTAGCGTCTAGAAACAGATAAATATACACTTGCAATCTCCCAACCCACACACAAACACGAACACAACACACGTTTCCCGCGTGCAGCGTCCAGCCTCCCTGGCTGAGCGTCATAGAGTGCACTGGTCTTGACCGGTTGTGCTCTCCTGCATGCAAGTGATAATGAGAGAACACTACTTGAAGGGAATATAGAATAAAGAACTCATCAGAATCAGTTCAGACACCTCGGGATCACAAAGCTTAATGTTAATGTATATTTTATATAAAGCAACAGTGCCTTTTTTCAAGCCCCTCGGGCTTGCGACGGCCTACAGAGCAATCGGTAATTATACATAAAATATATTTAAGTAGGTTCTGTTAAGCTTCGAATCTACATTCAGTAAAATAATGAATCAATTTACGTTGCAATTTTTCAGATACGTAAATAATTTCTTAGGTTGTCACGGCCAGATATGATATTGTGGCTTTTGGGCTTAGGCGTGTGTGATAATCTGACACCAACTCACAACTAAATCATCAATCCTGAAGAAGATCCCTGCTATGGCGGTCGAAATATTGGTCAAAAGAAATTCGCCACACACGGCTTAACCCAAAAGCCACAATATCAAATATGTATTTTTAAATTTTTTAATCTTATTGATTTCTTTTTGCTCTGGTTCTTTGGCTTAAAGTAATAAAATGGTAACACTCTGTAGATCTGTAATCCAATACAATTTAAGACAAAAACAATTTAAATTTCCATCGGAGATTCCAAATTTGTAATTACACAATTCACAGGTATTTTTTTTTTCTTTTTAACCTGTATACAACTTTGATTATATTAATCAATTATTCAATAATCTTATGGATTTTTGAATATTAATTAGAATATTATTTTATTATTTCAATATTCTAATCTACTTTTATAGATCATTGACTATATTATAATATTATAAGTAATTAAATATACACAAACTATAATGCAACAAATTCTTTGACGCATCAATTCGTTCAGATAAAATATCGGCAGAGGCGGGATGCGAACCAGCGAACTACTATTAAACTTGTGAATAAATGAAGACTGAGTGAATAATAAAAAATAATAATATCCACTCTCTGAATATGTACTATAGAAACATCTATCGTTATATTATAAGCAATGGTATAAATGCAACTTATTCCGTGCAGCAGTTCGGGCAGATGATGGTCGAGTGGTCTAGTGTAATGAACTTGAACAAATAGTTGGTTCCAAGGTTCGCTGGTTCGCATCCCGCCTCTGTCGATATTTTTGTTGCATTATAGTATGTGTATATGTAATTACTTATTCAATAATCTGTTATTGTTATGTACAAGCTTACATTAAATTGCATAAATAACCAAAACATAGACTTAACATTACAATTCATCATAATTTATAATTTAAACATCAAGTTCAAGAGCAATTGTATATACTATCTCAGGTCTATGATAACTTTACACAATAATGTTAGCTTTACTATAATTTTACATAAACACAATATTATTGCGTTACTGTATCAAGGTCAACACATACCTGAAAGGTAGACTCAATAAAACAATACGCTGAGAAGCAATTTTGATTATTCAATTAATTATTTTATGCAGTTTGTGAATTACATCTTATACTCGGAATCAAGAAGAAGGTGGTCAAATTAGTATTTTCCATCGCTGTTTAAAATTTCACAATTCCCCTGCATTCAAATTATAAATTCTTCCTGTAGCCACATATCTAAATATAAAAGGAAAGTCGTGTTAGTAACACCATTTTTAACTCTGAAACTTCTTGATTTTCATAATATTTCATATGTTAAATTTTTTTGATCTCAAACAGAAAAAAACGTACAAAAACGTTAAAAAAATAAAGGTAAAAAATATGGAGGAATTAATTATTTATTTATTTTAATTACGTTTCCAAAAAAGAGTACAAAATGTGGAAATGATGTGTAAGATAAAAAAAATTTCGTACTCATCAATTTTTATAAAAATATTAACATTGAATGAAGTAAGGAACATGCTACAAGTGTGTGAGCATTTAAAGACTTATTGTTGGAGCTTAAAATTTAAATTACCTGTGTTTGAAAAACAAAAGTGAACCATACTTGGGTGTTCATAACGTTATTTTGAACATGATTATTTTGTATTAAGCCTACAAAAGTCTTTAAAGTAATTGTTATAATCAAACTCTTTATCTAAGATGGAATTTGTCAATTCATACAGTTAGGTACGACACAGAGTATTTTGCCACTCTATGTTAATTGAACGGGTCAAGGTCCAAAACGGTATCGAGGAATTTGCGGCTTATGAAATTTAATTTATTATTATTAATTTTATAAATGCTTACTCATGTTGTAGAATAAGGTATAAAAAGTGGTCTCTTATCAAATAAATTAGTATCAACTCCGGTCTTTGGATTTATCCTCAGTGCCGGATCCTTGGTATTCTGGCATCACCAATTAAGCTGACGGCGTCATTTCGGGACCACGACCTCGGTTCCGGAACAATGGGTAACAAGTTTGTGTGCTAAATCTTGTTTACTTTTGAGCTATTCGGCCAAGTATCTAGGTAGCTGAAATATTTTTTTTGACAATCGTATGATACAGCTAGTGAACGGATTGCAAAATCTAATAAAACCATATCAATGTATTAAAGTGTTGTTATGAAAATCATTAATCATAAGGAAATTGGCTGAAGATTCGTGACAAAGTAAAGTTTCATAAAATATTTTTTTCTTTACCTTTATAAATCCGTAAGGAAGTAATCTTATACCTGTCCTAAGTAATTGGGGTATAATATATCGTAATATTTGATGGCTACGCGATTGAATGATGTATTATATAGAACCTAGGTAACCGTCAATCTCACTAATTAAAGCCAGACAGGTATGAGGATGATTCGTGGAATCATGATTGGAATGCCTCACCTTTGCCATGAACTTACCTGATAAGATATCCCAAGAATAGAAGTAAACATAATCAAAACTGATCGTTAATGAAAATTAACTATGTGGACATTTCTCATAAGAAAATCTCTGCTGGAATTTCAAAAGAATATTAGTATAATTTTTTTTTCAATGTTTGTATCACTCTCTTTGATATCCATTGTAAATAAGAAATATTTATTTATTTACCTTGTTTTTAAATGGATTACGTAAGATATGGTCTCCATATAGGAGACTACACTTTCGACTAACTCATAGCCTCCTTCAATCCATCACTGTCAAGATACAACTAACAGACATTTATTCAAATTCTAAAAGGCAAACGTCATAATATTGACATATGAGATGTGTTTTTTACCATTGTACCATTACTGTACATCCAGTGTATAATTACTTGTGCATTTGTACGATCTTTAGCTGGAAAATATGAATAATTTAACCGTTTTCACTGTATTTTGTGATTTATCATAAGTTTTAAATTCCATTCTCAGTATATGTATTATGGTAAGCTAATGAATATATTATTTTATATTTATAGGTGTGTTTTTCATCCATCAAATTCTCAGCAATAGATTATTTATACAACAAACGATTGTGAATAAAAGGAATCATCTTTTAAATGGTCATAATTTGAATCAACTTTAATTTAGAATACAATGTATATTTATTTTAATTTGAGACAGGTTTAATAAGGTTATTAAATATATATAAGGTGAGGTTAGTTCGATTTGAGTTAACATAATAAGGAAAAAGAAATAATAGATATATTTTATATAATGACCAAAAAATTATTGATTCTCATACCGGAAAAATACGAGCCCTCCTCTTAATTAAAAAATGATCCAAGTCAACATATTATTCATTCAATATTTAAGCATTCAATAAATTTACAATTCAAACATTCCATTGATTGAAAGCAGTACGAGCAATTGCAGTATTAAAATAAAATATCGACGATTTTAAAAATAATAAAAAGCTTGTGAATAAATGTTGTCTGACTGAATAATAATAAATAATAATATACATACTCTGAATATATACCATAGAGACATCTATCGTTATACGATGGTAACAATGGTATAAATACATCTTTCGCCTGTCCGTTCAGAGAAATAGTCAAGTGGACTTGGCGGTGTAAAAGAACTGAGCAAAGGTTGGTTCCAAGTCTCGTGGTTTGAATCCCGCGTCTGCCGATATTTTTCTGAATGAATTGATGCATATAAAAAAAAGATGTAAAATTGTATGAGTATATATAATGACTAATAATATCGAAATATAGTCAATGATCTATAAAAGAAGATTAGAGTATTGAAAAAAATATTCTAATAAAAATTTAAATCCATGTGTTAAAGAGAATCAGTGACATATATAAGAGAATGTTACTTGCGATGGTTTTACATGAACTGTTTTCGACAAAGAAAATTAAATTCCTTCTACAATTGGTAGAGTTTCACCTCCTAAGTGATACATTTGATTTTTTATTTTCCTCTAAGGCGGTCTCTTTGCGAAAAAAAAATACTTCGCTTCCTCCCGAAATCACCTCGAATTGAACATTAATTTGTATAACGGCTGGATCCGGATACGGATATCCGATAAAGGAACATTGTTTTGAATGAAAACGGTAAGAAAAAATTCCGTCTACACAAATATACCCTTTTCAGCTTGTTATCTCGAGAATTTTTCCCCAAGAATATGCCTTAACTTTTCTTGAAACTTTGACAGAAATAAAACTTCGATGATTGATATTTTTAAACTCCAATCAGTGATTGATATTTCAAAAGTCAAACAATTTTTCAGCTGAAATATTTTATATTTTTTCTGTACTTTATCAATACATTTGTGTTTAGTTATTTTTCGCAAATATTCATAAAAAACAATGACGCTTCTTAACGAGTTTCCAGTTCACCTTGATATACAGGGTGGGGCAGGGAAGTATCCCTTCTTATGAGATGGTGTAATGAGTAGTAGTGATTTTAAATATCTCATTCAACCTTAACGAAGGGCATTAATTCCTTAGATATATAAACTTAGAGCAGGCACGTAACACAGTAATTTCTCTGACGGGCGGTTTGATGATCAGGTTACGGAGGCATTGAATCATACGTGGTAAGTCTTTGCCTACCATAGTGAAGATCGTGGGTTCGACCCTCTAAGAAAAAAAAATTGACTGATTTAATCACAACATATTAAATTATAAAAATATCGATAATTATCAAATAGAAAATAATTCTAAATAATGCATTGAATGGAAAATTCCCTAGTTAATAAAAGTTAAAAAAAATATTTCAATTTTTAATAATATTCACCTCAAAGACAAGACACTGAAGATATTTATTTTCACTTATTCACGTGTCTTGCAAATAAAAAGTTATAGGATTGTTTTGCTACAACAGTAAGCTAAAGACAGGTCTTCACTAGTAGAATAAATTATGAACTATTCGATTTACTTGTGCTAGAATTTCTTTGTTGATAATTTCTTAGTTTAAATGAAGTTTTGTGTGAATAGAAGTGAGAAGAATGTAATTTAAGTGTCGACATACATTAAATATCGCCAGTCAAGGGATTTCAAAATACTCTTTTCTTAAATAAATATGGAATTTAATAAATGTAAGTATTTATTATATTACTCCATCTTTGTAAAATATTTGTAATTTATTTTTAACTTGTATTTATATATGGCACCTTCAGTATTGTTTTTTGTAACTTAACTAAAAGTCGTTTTTAAAACATGTTTGTATATTAAAACACGTTATTAAAGAACCATGTGTTCAAATTTTACGAGTACGTGTGAGAAAAGAACTCTATAAACTGAATTATCTAGAATACCTTGATTCACACAAAGCAAAAAACAATGAATAACTAAACATATTTAATTCTGACATCTAAATCAAGGCTACTCCATATCGCCGGAATCGTTATTTGGAAGCGTGGTAGATGGATGACGAGCAGGTTTCCAAAGCAAAGAACTCGTTGAGAATCACATTTGACATTTGTTTCATGTAAATAAAAAAATTAAAAAATGGAGCATCCGTCCGGGACACAGACAATGCTGCTAACCTCACAGCACCCAGACGGAGACTTACGGCCGGTGGTAGTGACAATCAATGCTGTATCCAGTTGATATCAATATGTTGATAATGATCAAATTTTCATACCTTGGAAGCGTTGACATAATCATTTGATTTCGTTGTATAATACTAGTTAACAAAACCCCTAAGCATGCTTTGAATACTACTGTGCCTTCTTTTAAAGCCAAATATATTAGCTCTTACAATCAATGTTACGTGTTCACATTTAATATGTCTCACTGTGAAAAATCAAATTCAAAGATGTTATATTAATTCAATATTACGAGTCAATTAAGTGTAAAGCCGGTCTCGCTTCCAAAAAACTAGGTGTATTATAAAGATCACGTCGGTATTTCAACGATAAACAACTTCTTCTTCTATATAAAGGACAAATCCGACCTATCCTTGAATACGGCAGTCACCTTTGGATTGGAGCCCCAAAATACCTTCTAAACTTAATTGACTCAGTTCAAAGAAGAGCAATTCGTTTGATAAACAATGACACCCTTACGTCTAATCTACAATCAATGGAACACAGACGTAAGGTTGGTTCTCTTAGTCTTTTCTACCGTTATTACCACGGTCGCTGCTCTTCGGAACTTAAAAAACTAATTCCTCCTGCACCCATTCACAGTCGACAAACTCGTCTTACACTTGCCGAACATCCATACACGGTTAATATATGTCGACCAAGAACTGGCAGCTTCCAAAGTTCCTTCCTTAATGCCACCGGTAAGCTATGGAATGCTCTTCCAGCGTCTGTGTTTCCTCCTTCCTACAATCTGGATCTCTTCAAGAAACAGATAAATATAAACTTGCAATCTCCCCAACCCACACACAAACACGAACACAACACACGTTTCCCGCATGCAGCGTCCAGCCTCCCTGGCTGAGCGTCATAGAGTGCACTGGTCTTGACCGGTTGTGCTCTATGACGAAAAAAAAAAAAAAAAATCGAAGTAAGGCTTAGTCAGTTAAAAAAAATATTTCTTAAAAAATGTCCGGACCTCTACTTTTTGCAAAAAAAAAAATACTTACAAACACCTGTTAAATAGTAAGAAGCATTGAGAGCAATCAGCTTCGAATGCCTCTAATATGATTATATTATATTTGTGTTTTACGGTTGAACTATTCGTAAAATGTTAAGTAAATAACACAGTTATTCAACTTCTAACTAAAATATTCTAAATATAATATAAAGTTACGAAAACTCGTAGAGGCAAAATTAGATACTTTAGTATCTGGTATATTAACTTAACAAGTTTGGTGGTTAAATATTGATTTCAAAACACTGTTGAATTTTCAAAGTTTCACTGCCTGCAAAATAATTTAAATAGTAATTTTACGATAATCAACGTTAAATAGCGATCTTTATAAAGTTGCTAACTTAACTTGCTCATCGTCCATAGTTTATTTTATCTAAATTTCAATATAGACGGTTGAAATTTAATTTTAGATATTCAATTAAGGGAAACATGTTATAAAAACAAATTATTTCAATTTAACTGTGCATTGCTGAGCTAATGCAGCCGTATAATGAGATTTGAGAAAAAATAAATGTCTGCGAAGAATACTGGGGGTACGATGGTTTCACTTTGCGAGGAATGACGAGATGAGAGAGCGATAATGCGTTCATACTACAGTATATCAGCGATGGTAAACCTGACTGGAACATAAATTAAGGATACCGCAGGAGAGCATAAGCTAAAGCTACCTTTTTTTCAAGCTCACGCCGTACTAGATGACCGTTGAGAATTATACATAAAATGTACTTGACGGAGCTGCGGAAGGCAGACCTGTCATGGGAAAAGGCGAAAATTTCCGGCAGGTGTAGCTCAATGGTCAAAGCGTTTGTTTGGCAAGACAAAGGTCGTGGGTTCAATCTCCGACGTAGATTAAAAAAAAAAACTATTTAATTAGCTCTAAAATACCTCCGGTTGTTGTGAATCCGATCCCTAATCCGTAAAATGCCAAATCCATGCTTCGCTTGAGAAGACACAAAAACATGCTTAGCGACGCCAAAGAGTATAAAAAAAAACATTATAATTTACTTACTGAAAACGAGTTTATCTAGTTAATGAATTTCGCTAACATTACCTGCTTAGGTTTTGACATTTTTCCTGGAAATTTGACAGGTTAATAGAAAATTAAATAATATTTCTCTTGGATCTCTTCGTGGAAACGTTCCATCTCTTTTTTAACTCATTTTAAATTTTGATAGATGTAAATGATTGAATAGGCGGGGTACATTATTAAAAATATTATGATAACTTCATGAAAATGTTTGCTTGCGTCTGTTGAGAGTTTTCTTCTGTTGCAAATATCCTTATAGTTATATAACTAACTGTCTTCATTGTTATATTATAAATGTAAGTAAGCAAGGAATAAATAAATAATGTTACAAATGGCACAGAGTTACATTTTAAAATTAGGAAAAAAAAAAAACAGAAAAAAATAACGAATAATGAATTTATTTTAAACGTATACTTTTTATTCGGCAATAATTGTGAAAAAAGTGGCAAAAATAGTGATGAATTTTAATATTTTAATTGTATAGAAATCGTTGAATTATTTAAGGCTTTGTTTTGAAATTTAATTTTAATTAATTGCAATCTTAACATTTTTGCTTCGATGCTTTTTTGCTTTGTTTTTCTTTTTGTCAAGTTGTGGCAGTTCTTTTTTTCTTCATCTATTGAATTAAAATCATTCTTAATAGATAGAGTGTTTTCAGATATCTAGGAGTACAGGTCATTGAGAGAAATTGCCTGCAGAAACAGCTCATTTTTACCTTATAAGCGCTAAAGTGGCTTTTAACTCTATGTGAAATATTTCAAATGAATTTTTATTGCTTCTTTAACTTTCATAAAAATAAATATTTACCGTTTAGGAGTTGAGCCAATCAGAAGCAGCCAGAATGATGGTGTTGTTGAACTTCCTTATCCTGCTCCAGAAGCTGGCAACACGGTGACGCAATAATGCTGGGAATGAATGGACTCTGCCCTCCGCAAACATGTCAGATGCGCTACAGAATCTAGGGAGTTGAATAAGTTGTCGATATGAATTATTATACGCAACTTTGACCTTCTCCTACTCTCGTTTAAGATAGCTTTCTTCTTCGTAGTATCAATCCGGTGGATTGGTTTGCAGCAACTGAATCTTGCATCTCGATCTCCATTCCTCTCGGTCCTCCGCAACCCTTTTCAGCTCAGCATAAGCACTACAATTCATGTCCTCGAATACTTGCTAAGATAGCTAGACCAGAGTAATTATAATTATAACTTTAATAATAATTAATATTAAGTGATTCAATTTTTTTTCCATCTTATTACTAAATATTGATTTAAACCTGAACCTTTTCGAATAAATTTATGTAAAAATTTTGGCATGTAGTTTCGAAACAAAGGATTTTCGATAGTAAATATTAAATTATAACCCCTTGGACCGCAGCATGGAAGAGCGTCCCCAGAGCATAAACCGCGGAAATTAATTTTAAACTAGCGAATTATAATATCAGAGTACGACCCTGATTGAAACTATAGGCTCACTATTCGAATATGCAAACATTATTATCAATAAGGTTCAATGATTTTTAAGCCATACATTTTTTAAATATTTATTTATTTCACAGAACCAATGTACAAATAATAATAAACATAGAGTTTACATAAATATACAATTAATAGAGAAGAGAATAAATAATAAAAATAACATAAATGAAGAAGAAGACGACACGTGTCAAAGATCACAGAGATCTAGGAGAACAATACCATCGACAAAAGAGGATGTAAGAAAAGGATCGAAGTGTGCTGGTAAGCCGTTTAGGAGCTTTGCCGTTGTCCTGAATTGAGTGTTTAAAGCTCCACAAGTATCAACTGGGATCAAAAACAATGGATGGCTACGAGCACGGGTGTAATTATCTGGACCATAAAAGTTTAAATATTCAAGAATCCCAGGGATGTTAATTGCACCGTGAAGTGAAGGAATGAATGTTGAAAGTGAAAAGAGCAGCAATTTTCCTCCGGGACTCTAACGAATGGAAAGAAAGCATCCCTAAAAGAAAAAGAGTTACGTAATGTTTGGAATTGATTGAATTGAATGGATAGTTACCATAAATGTAAAAATAGGGACGTTGGAGAGTTTTTTCATGATTTTTTCCGAGCATGATAATGTATCTGGATTTATTGGGATTCCAAACTAAGCTCTTATATTCCAGAACAGATAGAACAACTGAAGATGATTTATGAAAACATATACAGAATAGTGGGTTGGAATGCTTGATAAATGCTACATGTATAAAAAAGTTATTCCTGCACGAGAGTAAAGTGAGAACTATTGGTGTACACCAAAGATCCGGTGAGTATTTAATTTAATATTTAGATTTATGGTTGAAACGTCTACTTACTGAACAAAGGGCGTGCGTTCAGTCCCCGATGGAGATTCAAAAATATATTTTTTTTAAGTTCTATAAGTACTACCAGTTGGTGTGAATTTAAATTGAGGGTTTAAAGTTTAAACCCTCACTCGTAAAATGCCAATTATAAACTATCAATCAAAATTGGTGATAGACAAAAGTCACCCCGTGAATATCACATGGGGGTATTTTAGAGCTCAGATTTTTTTTAATCTCCGTCGGGGATCGAACTCACGACCTTTGGCTTGCAAAGCAAGCGCTTTGACCATTGAGCTATACCCACCGAAAAGATAATATTAAATCGATAAAAAAACTTTTAGCAGTTTTTTAAATGGATGGGTATCTCAAACACTAACAAATATTTAGTCGCGTAATTTGTCACAGATGTCAGTGACAGAAGTGCTTACAGAAAAATAAAAAGATTGATTCGTATGACTTAACCCGCGAAATTTAAATTCAAATCTTAAAGTATTTTTGGTTTACAGTGTTATATGGATCGGATATGAAAAGAAAATGAAATAAGTCAACAGTAATGGCATTATTAGTCTATTTATACGCTTGATATGGATACATATTTGTAGTTCTTAACAGTTATAAAGGTAGAATCTTTACATGCAGAAGGGGCAAACAATCACTTGACTCAAGTTTACGCTGGATCATCTGCTTCTCGAGATAAACAATCTCTTATTCGAATTTTCATACCGACACGTCTCGTGTTTCAAGCGAGGAAATAAATATCCTCGACAAATACTGTAAATCAAAGGCGGAAACCATTATATATTCACCCCAAAGCTCGCATTCGAGACACGGAGCTTTTTGCCAACGCCAAAAGCTCCTTGGGCGAAAAACTCGAATGCCTCAAATATGAATGTTGCCTTTTGCATTTCAATTCGCATCGGAAACGAAACGTTTTGGGCAACGCGAGAATTCTCTTAGAAATCAGAATGTTTCGCCATTTTCGCACACTTCCAAACATAAAGCAACACAAATTGTTAACAATTGAAATGTACATATAAATTCACAGCATCTGGCATTTCTATCATCAATAAATGGAAGAAAAAATTACGGTGGATTTCAGCCACGAACCTTTGCAAGCCAATGTTCAGTCTGTGCTCACCATGAGTCAGCTGTCAGCTCAGATTTTTCTCATTGAATTTAGAAATTTACGCTTATTTTTACGCATTATTTTATACGCGAGAGGGAGATCCATCACGTATGGCTGCCAAACCAAGACTGAGCTCCGCTGGCAGGTTGCTAGGGAAGGGATTTTGAGTGGGGGAACCAAGGTACACTACAAAATCGCGGGATCCACCATAACACCGTTTATCAGGACCCTAGCGCTATGGGAACATTATTTTATGGATAAGCCTCGTAGATTAGATTTTATTAAAACAGTGCTTTTTTAACTGTGTTTTTTTTTATATATTTATTTGTTAAAATATTCTGAAAATCATTTGCCCATCAAAATTAACACAAATTTTAATTAGCAACTAATTTTTATACGAACTCATGGCAAATACTAGTATATATGACATTTCTATTACAATTAATCGGAATAAATAAATGATGGACGAGGGGATTCGAACCACGGATCTCGTACTTGTGTTATTTTGCCCAACGCGATGGTCATAGACAACAAGGCGTTAAATTATCAAATATGTTATTTTTAATATTTGTGATTGAAATTTCCTGTTATTTTCTTTCGGAGAAAGAATAAATTTAATTCGTAAATTGGTTGATAGTAAACAATTATTTTTTTATTAAGAAATTGACTAAGTGACAAAAATGTAATTTACTAATCATAAGTATACTTTCACCGTTTCAAATATTCAGATTTATAATTTATTTTTATGTGTATAAGAAATTAAATAAATGTCATAATAAGATGTTATGTGAATATAGATTTGGTAAATTATTTCTTAAAATTATATTAAACAAATATATAGCCTGAATGGTTAACACGATGTTTATGATTTTATATATATTTGAATTTTGTATTAATTTTACAACGGTTAATAAAAATTTAATTTTTCATTGACATTTTTCATTAACATGTTAATAAAACTTAAAATTTATTTCATTATTCACACACTCTTACATAACAAATACGACCATAATTAATTTGTAAAAATCAAAAATGTAATTTGTATTAAATAACGAGTATTAAAGGGTTTGAAATATTTACTGCAACTGAATTTCACGTATATACATATTGGTACTACACCCTTAAAATTGTAACAACAAAAAACATGTTATAAGCACATCAAATTGAATACACAACTAACACGAGCCATAATTGTTAACAAAATTAGCTAACGCCGAACTCAAAGAAAAGTCACTGCTAATAATTTTCCGTTAAGTAATGTACAATATAACAGACTTTCTTTGTTTTAGGAGTAATGTAATTAATATGCACGTGACATTTTTTCAAGACAAGGACTTACAAAGGAAAACTAATTAAAATGTCATTCATTCCTTGAAAAGTCAATTTGAATCTTTTGCTTTACTTCACGCTGATTTTTCTGCACAACAATAAAACCTTGGAAAATGGTAAAGTTTTTCATAGTTATTTGTGTTGCAACTTTTAATTATAGAGATTTTTTTATTATTATGTAATATCTATTGAAAAAATTGTAAATAAAGCGATCTATTTTTATTGAATTTATAATTATTCAAATAAGATTGTTATAAAAGGCTTTTTTGTAGATAATTCATCTTTTGAGAGTTGCAAGTTATTTGTTATTTTTGATCAGTTAAATTTAAAAAGCATTACAATTCAACGCCTTCCGAATGTTGTTGGGTCTGCCGCGATACTGCAATGCCTCAGGCATGTTGACGGAGGTGCGAGTTGATGGCTTCCATTCCATAATAAGGAAGCGTTGCGCGCCCACAGATAACTGTGGGCGCGTGTTCGCGGCAGTCCCAACGCAATGGTCGCTATGTGGGCGAATAGGTGGGACTCACGGTTGGAGGGGCACTGGATGCGCCTTCACGTAGCTATCTAGGGTGATCCGGTGCTCCACTCACTGAGTAGTACAATAATAATAATGTTGTTTATGTGTATATGCCGATTTATATATTTTTTTATTCTGTTTAATTTAAATTTTGTTTTTTTCTGTATTTGCTTGGAGTTACTGTATGTAAAATTTTGATAACGGCACGAGTGGCTAAATAAATACATTTTGTTATCATTATATTATTATTACATACGAGTTCAGATAAATATTTTATTAGTGCTAAGTATCAGATATACCATACCATTATTTTTATTCTTTGATTAGTATGGGGGTAGATGTATTATTTTAATGATTGCGGTTAACAGGGTACAAGTAAATCACTTACCAAGCAACTTAGCAAGCTTACCAAGAGGTTTTCTCAGAGATGGCTCATAAGTCCTCGCTTCTATTGCTGTTCTTGGAAAGAAGCATTCCACTTCATCTAATGCAGGAGCAAAGATGCATGTAGACTTCCTGGTAGTCTGAGAACGTACTAATTTATGCTTCATCACGAAGTGGAAATTCAATGGATCATGTTAACGTGTAAGAACAACAAGAACCAAGTTAAATAAAAAGAATAAAAAAAAAAGGTAATTACTTCATATATTTAATGAAATATAAAAAAAATGTTAAATTAATAAGATAAGAAGATTTAATGAAATAAGATGAATTAATAAGATAAGATAAGAAAAATAAATAATTAAATACAAATTAGGTAATTTTTACACATTTAAACATTAATTTCGTTTTTTTTGACATCAAAATTTATACTTTAACCAAATAATTATGATATCTGCATATACTCGTATTATCACTCCGTGCCGGAATGCCGTTCGGTACTATACATAGAATGTTGGCAGAGCTGACATGGGATGAGTTTGAAACTTTATAACGGCATTTCGAACAGCAATATACTGCTATTAGTCAGCTCCCTGACACGGTGATGATGATATTAATATCCGTGCTCGTAATAGTCCATTATTATTTTTCTTTCCAGTTGGTACCTGTGGAGTTTCAAATATTCAATTACGATGGTGCTTCTAAATGGGCTGTTTGTACACCTGAATCTTTTTTCACACCCTTTTTTCTCTTTTGTCAATGGCATTGTTTCCTTTGGTCTTGTTATTTCTTATTATTTTTATTTTCTTTCTCTATGTACTCTTTGTTTGTTGTATTGAAGCACATACACAGGTAAACAGTCTTCGGTTCGAATTCTCAAATCTCTTGATTATTTTTCTCTTAATCAATTGACGAAAAAATGTTATATACATGATATTTGACCCATATTTTGCAACAAGGTGGTTTAATGAATCAAAGTTAAGAATAACTGAAAAAACTCACATTTAAATTTAAGCCGAGGTCTTGTCACAAATGTATGAATAAATATTGTTTCACGTGATTTTTATACGTATATTAAAACAAGGTAAAATGTATTAATCCATTAAATAAAAACAAATACATATTTTTCAATTGGTTTTACATGCATTATTTATGTTAAATTTCAAAAGTGCGTACTCTCGTTTATAAAAAAAACTCCTAATAATAAAAACAAAAAAAATGTATAAATAAAATATTTCAGTAAAGATATTCTAATCAATTCATATATACACTTATTTGGTTTTTGGGTGTCCGATGAGCGAACGAAAATAAGAGACGAAAGATTGTTAATCGAGGTTTTCGATACCAGTCAGCGAGGGCGATATCATTCTGACGTCATTGTATAAAATATATATACCCACTAATTAAACCAGTAGTTCTTTATTTTTAAGCCAACCAAGAATTATTATTTGAAATGTCTCTAAAAGTGATAGCCTCAAATAGAAATAATGTTTATTACCAACTCTGATGTAAGTATAATTTAGTTGTTTTTCGAAATTGTGTTAAACACGTAATTACAGCGAATATATAAATAGTTTCATTTTATGATTAATTCTCTTGAGAACACATAAATAGAATAATGTATAGAGTATATAATTGAGAAAGAGACGAATACTGAAACAGGGAGAGTTGGTTATTTGGTATATATTTTTTCGACGAATGCGAACGACGCCTACGAATTTAATGAAACATTGAAACATTCGCCTTATTAACGGAAGGTTTTAAATTAAGTGGGAAGGTTCAAAGGCTTCTCGGCTGCTTATCTTAGAAGTACGCCGCTGCTGTCATTAAAAGGAAATATTAATGAAGGGAAATTTCCAGACGTAATTAGCGAGAGAGACGTTCGGTACTGTCAGTCGGAAGGATGATTAAAGCTGTACAAGTGTTTGGACGAAACAAACAACTTTTTCAGTGAATTCAGGACTTCTGTTTGTAGTGGGTGGGCTTTAGCCCTTTTTAAATCGCACTTCTTTTCATAATGTCTCAGCAAGCAATTAAGATCAAGGTATTCGTTTCACATTTAGATATAAAAAAAACTTTGAAAAAGGTGACGTTACAGTAATGACTCTTAACTGTTGTCTGCCATTTGCAGAATCCATTTTCCAACCTCACCATTTTCTTATCCATTCCCACGTATTTCGTGGTTAGCAACGTGTTATCAAAGTAAGCAATTCGAGACTCGCTGTTGTATAATAATTTCACATAATTAGACTGAGGTCTACTTGACATCAAACTGATGCACCTAGAATCATGGGAAGGTATTCAGCCACTCACTAACAAGTAGCTTTTTGCGTGCGTTCAGTAACGGGTCCCCAAAGTTTCACCAAGTGACCCCTGGTCATGTTCAGGGGCTAGGTCTCTCGGGGCCATTATAAGTATAATACTTCTGGTATGAATAAGTATGGATCTGAGTATTCGAACCACACAGAGTACACTTATGTCTGGTTCACTACATTTGGCGTTAACATCTAAGCCATTTTAGTTATCAAAATGTGATTATAAATATATATTTATTTACCTTGTTTTTACATAGATCACATAATATATTAACTCTGTGTAGGAGACTGTAGTTTCGACTGAGTCGTAGTCTTTCTCAATCCGTCAATTGTCAAGAGACAACTGAGCTGCATAATACTTCATAACAGGTCGAACCAATTTTTTTATCTATTATGGAGCTCCGTTGTCTCTTGAGAGTGCTGGATTGAGGAAAGCTACGAGTTAGTCGAAACTGGAGTCTCCTAAACAGAGGCCATACCTTTCGTGATCCATGGTGAAATAAAGTATATATATCAATAATGATTATTTATAATTGATCTCAAATTCAATGCTGAAAACATTAAAAATAAAGTCTGAAATTGGTTAGTATATTTTATAAACCAGTTGTTGTAAGGTACATATTTTCACTAGCTCTCATATCAACGTGTCAACATTCATCATGTCATCATTTCTACTTAAATACTAACGTCCTCCTCTCTAATTTAAAGTAGTTATTTATTCGCGTTGTGGCAGGATGAGGAGCAGATTAACAACACATCGACTTTTTCTGAAGCAGATTAACATATATACTTCGATAACTTTACAAACTTCTGGCACGGACCTACTCACAGCATTCTGGCCGGGCCAACCTCAATCGGACTCTCGTCACGAGCGGGAAACAACTACTGACTCCGGCACCGCACCGTGTCGGTTACATCCAACGCCACAAGTGGCGATCTCTATAACTAACTTCACTGCCGTGACCGGACTTGTCCAAAATGACAATATGCCGACACATACATGTACGACAAGCGAACAGAAATAAGACACGATAAATTAGTTATAGAGATCGCCACTTGCGGCACTGAGTGAGACCGACCATGGCGCGGTGCCCAGTCAGAAGTGTATACTGACGGCTGCGAGGTCGCATTGTGATTGGCCTAGCCTGAATGGTGTGGTCCGGAAAGAAGTTTGTAAAGGTATCGAAATATATATGTCAATGTGCTTCAGAAACAGTCTTTATGTTGTTAATCTGCTCTTCATCCTGCCACCACGCGATTGAAAAACGTCAATTTAGAGAGAAAGATGTAAGTTCATTAACGTTTTAAGTTCATAACATTACACAACATACTTATAATAATATTTACATTTATTTTTAAGTGATCGTACAGTTTTCGGACCTTAAATATAGTTCAAATAAAAATATAGAACCGAGTGGTGCCTTTATGCTCTAGATACAGACCCTACGCATAAATAATTAGATAAAACCTGTATAACCGTTTTTATAAGACTTTTTTCTTTGTTCAATAAATAACATTAATTAATGCAATAATTTTTTTTTCTCTCATAGGAACTTTTGATTTCATGCCCAATTAATTTCAATTAAAATGAAAAGCATCTTTAAGAGCGGTCTAATATATTTTTATCAAAATTAATGAATGTTTGAAATAAATTGCAGGTATAAATGCTTCTATTTACACAGTTATTATTACCGGTAAATGTCTCTTTTGGATTTAATTGTTGTCGTTAAATTCATCATCAAGCGTAATTCGTTTTATATAAGTTCAGTCCATACCTGAAATGTTTCAGGAAAAGCTCTAAATGCAGGCATTATTTATTATCACGAGCTTTTTACTAGCAGTGATAAAAAGCAACAATAACACTACTGGAACAAAACATAAAAGCTTCCACTGGCTATTAACCTATAAAAGTCAACATTATTACTGCCTCACACAGGCATGAAACTTTTTTTTGTATTATTTATTTTTTTATTAAAATAAATAGGTCATGTGGCAATGGGCAGAACATATATGTTGAAAGAAGTGACGGTTGATGCGAAAGAAAAGTGTTGGAGTGGCGTCCTAGAACTTGTAAATGGAGCGATGGCCAATCTCCTGCAAGATGGACTGACGACATCAGAAGAATAGCGGAAGTAGTATCGATACGGAGAGTGGAAGATCGGGAAAGATGAAGGCTCGTGTGGGAGGCGTTTGATTAACAATGGACGCACACAGTCAAATTGTAACTATATAAAACATGCATCCTGAAACTGTTATTTTATATTTTAAATTAAACTAACTGATTACTTTTCATGAACTTACGTTACAAGTTTTGTTTTTTTCAAACTTTAATGTTAATTTTTTATTTTATAATTACTCGTAGAATATTTTAAATTAAATGTGCATGCTTTGAATAATGGAGAACGATGATTTGACTTTGTGAAGAATGATTTTGTTAGAGCGGAAAAAGGCTGCCTTTTATACTACAGCCTATCGAGGACCTAGTTGAGACATATACTTTGGATGCCACAGAAGAGCTGTAGCTACCTTTTCTTCAAGCCATGAGCTCGAACTTTCCTGGAAGACTATCGAGAACTATAAATGGTATATACTTGGCGGGAGGTTGAGCTGATGTGGGATAAGGCAAGCACCATGGCGGCTGACAGAGAATTGTTGCGATGATTCGTCATGACAATATGCTCCTGTTGGCTGAGCAAACAGGGAGATGACAAAATCAAAAAATATGTTTAGCCTTGTTTTTTTGATGACCTGTTTCGGTTTCGAAAACGAAACGTTTTGTCGATTAAAAATTGATAATAATACAACCAATTACACATTAAATATATCAAAATAAGCAATAATTACAAAAATAATATCAACAGATAATGAATATTTGGCTATTATTTAACTGTTCCGGAACCGAGATCGCTGTTCCGAAATTACAACATCAGCTAACTTGAGTTGGTACTAATTTATTTGATACGAGATCCCTTTTTAAACCCTAATTTAAAAAAATGAGTAACCATTTATTAAAAGTAATATTAATATATTGAATGTCATACACCGCACATTCAGCGATACCGTTTTTGGACCTTGATACCTTCAATCCACATAGAGTGGCAGATTATTGGGGTGGTCAATGCACCGTATCGATGCGTAAGCATTCTTTATTGATACATAGAATTTCGTACACTACAAATTCCTCGATACTTGTTGTTTTGCACCTTGGTCCTCTTCAATTTACATAGAGTAGCAAAAATGCCCTGTGTCGTACCTGATTGAATGAATGTATGATAAATAGTTTTAGCTAGATTATAACAAAGACTTTTGGAGGTTCAAAACAAATGGTGATGTTCAAAATAACGTTTTGAACATGATCACTATTATGATTATAATGTTGAATTGGCTCTTAGAACTTAGTACACTTAAGTTTTTATAGCTTCATGTTAATCATCAGTTATTTTTGAAATTTGAAAAAAAAAATTACAATAATGTTCTCTGAATGTTGCAGTTACTTTATCACCACATCAACGAGAGTCATATATCTATGGATATTAAGCAATATATTTGGTGGATCCAGAATGTGGAGATGACTTAGCACGAAGTAAAGATGATAGAATCTGAAGGAACTGTGTAGCAAAAATTATTAGCAACCATGTAGTGTAAAAGATGTCATTATATTTTATATATATTTTTACGTAAATACAAACAGGAGAATATTGACCAATGTTAATAGTAATTCTGAAGTTTCATCTGTGGAATTCTATGACGCTTACCATATGGCTGAGCGCTGCATGTGGTGTGTTGATCCGCCAACGTCATAGAGTACAGCGCAAGATTCACGCATCCTCCTTAATTATAACAGGAATTTACTATGAATGGGTAGTCTTCACGGGCTGACTTTCGTCTACCACCAATTTTTATAAATAAGCTTTGACTGGCATTTTACGGATGAGGGATCAAATTCATACCAACTAAGGATATTTAAGAGCTCAGAAATCGATTAAAAATCTATGCTTTTTAATCTCCGTCGGAGATCGAACCCCCAACCTTTGGCTTGCCAAGCAAATGCTTTGACGAATTCCACTATTTTACAGTCTTTTTGAGTATTTTTTGTGCTCATTTTAAAAATACTATGCTCACTCAGACAATAAGCTTCTTGGTTTTAATATAAGCATAACCCAGCATAAAAATAACTAAAAATATTTCTTCTATTATTGAAGGCCACCAGCTGGGCATTTCTTAATTTAAAATCAAGAAAATAAAAAATAAAAAAAGTTCCTAGCATTGTTTGCTTCAACTCCACGAACTACATTTATAAATTTAATTAAGCATGAATCTACGTGAAGGTTCTGACATCAGCATGTTATAGCCCTTGCTGACTGGTACTGAAAACTTCGAATAACAATCTTTCGTCTCTTATTTCTGTTCGGTTGTCGTAAATGTATGTGCCGCCATATTGGCATTTTGGACAAGTCCGGTAACGGGAGTGACGATAGTTACAGAGATCGTCACTTGTGGCGCTAGGTGTCGCTGACCACGGTGCAGTACCCGAGTCAGTAGTTGTCGCCCGACCGTGTCGAGTGTTCAATTGAAGTTGACCCGGTCTGAATGCTGTGACAAGGTCCGGGCCAGAAGTATCGAAATATATATGTCAATGTGCTTCAGAAAAAGTCTTGTGTTGTTAAACTGCTCCTCATCCTGCCACCACCCGATTGAATAACGTCTTTTTAGAGAGGAGGATATTAGTTCATTAAAAAAATATATCAACTTAGTAGAAAATATCTCAATTCAAAAATAAACTATCATTTCCGTACACCATCATTTCTGAGAATATTAATTAAAAGTAATACTTAGAATTTGGCTATTTTTTAATAAACTATATTAACATTATTTTATATTCTTTCAAAAAGTACCAGTAAAATATTGAATTTCCTAACAAACTTTAAAACTCGATTATATAACAATATAATGATATTTTAAAATATATTATTGAATATCAGAGACTAACTTATTAAAATGTATGATACAGAGATTATATAAAAATATTTATGATTGTAAAGCATCGCACGAAAATCGCACGAAAATCGCACTACCAAACATAAGTCGCAAAGTCATATGCGCCGAAGAAATGCGTAAGGCAATCAACCAACCGTCCCACTGCTTGTATAATCAGATACCTCAACACCCAGACTGAAGTCGCGAAGCAGCTTTCTAAGAACCACACAACCTCTTACATCCGGCCCTGAAAAAGAGACACTCCAACTCTGGCAACCAGTCGCATCAGAAGATTTCATTATTCCAAAGGAAAGCCTCCCAACTGGCAAGAACCTTGACTTGCGGACCTGGAAATCCCTGAACACATTAAGAACCGGAGTTGGTAGAACAAAGGACAACCTCTATCGGTGAGGAATACAGGGAGTGTCACTATTGTGTGACTGTGGAGACCTGCAGACCACCTCACACCTAAGATCCTGCTCCATGTGCCCATCAAGCTGCACATCTCAAGATCTTATGCTAGGCAGCACACGGGCTATCGATGTTGCCAGATACTGGGCAAAAAATATTTGACGTCGCTGACACGAAGAAGAAGGAGAAGAAGTTTTAATATGGCAACAAAATAAATGGTCAATATTTTGGTCAGAATTTAAATCATCTTATGTCCATTACCTTTACTCATAAAGATTATTAGTTTTTAATTTAATAAGGTTTATTTGTTTAGGTCAGATAAGATTAGGTTTAATTGGGTTAATATAACTATGAAGAACATTTCTTTTAATGCAGAATAATAATAATTTTATTTTATATAATAATTAAGAAATTTCTTAGGTTTTCACGACCAGATTTGACATTGTGGCTTTTGGGTTTAGCTGTGTGTGGCAAATTACTAATTTCCAACATTTCGACCGCCATTGCAGGGGTCTTCTTCATCCACTAAGTCATCAAGCCTGATATATTTAATTTTAGTTTCTTACGTATGAGCGATGCACTTAAATTCATTATAGGTACAGAATTGGCCGGAAGCCTGCATTTCATTGGCGTAACTATTAATTTCATGCAACATTAATTATCACACTTTATTATACATTCATTCGCTATCAGCTCACTACGATCAAAATAAACATGATTCGGAAAATATTCAAAAGCAATATTTTGGTCAGTGAAAATAATTACATCACGCTGTTGGTACGAATATTAACTAACAAATAACACTCGCTGATCTTCTTCGTAGTATAAATCCGATGGATTGCATCTTCTTCTCGATCTTGCATCTCGATCTCCATTACTCTTGGTCCTCCACAACCCTTTTCAGCTCAGCATAAGAGCTACAACTCATGTCCTCGAGCACTTGCTGCAAATACTCCCGTCTAGGGCGCCCTCTTCAATTCTTACCCTCAACTATCCCCTCCACAATGTCGTGAAGAAAACCATCGTGGCACATAATGTGACCGACCCATCGGGCTCGTCTCTCTGAGATGGTTCTTATTAGGTGCCTATCTTTCTTGGTTATCCTGAGAACCTCGTTGTTCGTGATGTGGTCTCTCCAGAAAATTCCAAGAATTATTTTGTATGACATCTCAAAGGCCTCTAGTCTCGCTGATAAGCACAACTAATTATAATGTTGCCTGAAATTGATATATTATTTGACGACTTTATGGAAGATTGCAGATTTAAGAAGATTGTAATGCAGATCGTTGTAATAACTAGAAATACAATATATAACTCAACAACATATATTTAATCTCCTTAATCCATAAATATACTCGTATTTAAAAAATGCTTTTAACTCGTGTATCAAACATACATGAGACTCATTGAAGATATAAAAGCGTAATTGTTATAAAATATTAAGCAAATTAAATGATTGGTATTACTGTCATGTCGAGATTACTTTTTTTTCTGTTTTAATAATTGTTCAAAAATACCCGAACCATAATAGGCTTTAAGGTTGAAAAATAACTTGTTTGAGTTTTTAAAACATTGTCCTAGGCAAGATTGAGGTCACTTTATCTAGCAACCTTTTTAAGGGACAAGTTCATTTCCTTCATAATATGTTCAAAAGGCAACGTTCGTCTACGTAAAACACAATCGTGAATTACAATCCAAATCATCATTCTGTCATACCCACTTCATATATTTGTTTTCGTCTGAAAAAATATAAGAAGTGCGTAATACGTATACAGGTAAGGAGTACAGGAATTATTTTTTTGATACACAGGAGTATCGCATGTCACATTATATCATACTTCACACGAATTTAACATTAAACGTCATATACGAGTATCTCACGCTAAATGTCATATAAAATGACATATTTATAAGAAATAACGGTTATTTCACCTTAAAACTAAAAAAAATACATAAACTTTATATACGACTTTTATTGATAATATGTAAAGGGTCCGCCAAATAACTTTTTTTTTTTGAAAATTGGGCGCAAAACATCGAGTGTAGCTTTGGCTGTGTGGCACGTAGCGCCGTCCTGTTGAAAATAAATGTTGCCAATATTCTCTTCTTTAATTTTTGTGAACAAAAATGGCCCGATAACGATGGCCATTGACTGTAACGGCCACTCCTTGCTCATTTTCGAAGAAAAATGGCCTGATTTTCAAAGTAATGTCGCAATATTTTCCAGCATTGTTCAAGCGTATACACAACCATATTCGTTCAGCGGAAAGATAAAACTGATTTTCTGTCAAATCAGACATGAGCTTAGTGTTACCATTCACAAAATAAGCACTAGAGGAAAAAAAACGTTAGATGGCGGACAATAGCATGATTTTCAAAGTAATGTCGCAATATTTCTCAGCGTTGTTCAAGCATATGCATAACCATATTCGTTCAGCGGAAAGATAAAACTAATTTTTTGTCAAATCAAACATGAGCTAAGTATTACCATTCACGAAATAAGCACTAGTTGAAAAAAAAACGTTAGATGGCGTACCCTTTATATACCTGTATTACTCATTTCATTAATGCGAGTAAAAAACGTAAATGCAAATAAATAAAAGTATTCCACGAAAACTCTTCATATTATTGTATTACCATATCTGAAAAATCATTTTTTAATGAAAAACGTATGTCTTCAAAAAAATACTATGATACGTGTACAATAGTCTGTCTTTGTAAATAATGATAAGGTGAAGCAGCAGCCCTTATTTGGTTAACTCGGCTAAAATAAGAAACAAGGTCTAACCGAGACATGTTTAGTACTTATGAAGTAGAATGCATAAACAACAAGTGCCTTTTTTCGGGCCCAAGGCTTTCGCCATATTGAAAAGCCATCTAAAATTTTAAATATGTTGTGATCATCGAAGCTCAGAGTAGGTAAAACTGACAATTGATTAGGCAGAAAGAATGGCAGTTGATAAAGAATACCGCAGGAAATCATAAATAATAGCATTTATTTTACTCATCTTTTATTAAGACTCCCAAGCTTTCATTGTCTAAAGAAAACAGCAGAAACTTCTCGTATATCAGTACATATAAAGTATACTCCGTAAAGCTATGAAAATTTGAGTTAATATGGTATGAAATAAGAATGTTTTGACTAATAGACTTATACAACAGCTTCTGTATGACTGTACGCTCTACATACGATTCGAATATTGAATAATGATGTTCAGAATAATAACGATGATAATAAATTATATATTTTTTTAAATATCAGATAAACTAATAAACGTTTCAAGATGCAATATAAGATGTGAAAGCTCACGTATAACGTATAACGAGTATTGCGCTGAAGGCATTTCAAAAGCTTGTACCCAGTTTTCGTGATTGTATTGACGGTCCCATGTACAGCGAGCAGAGCCTTACTCAACCCACTTCACGTGCTCCATCAGCCTTCAAAAGCGGCGTTGAAATGGTTCCCGGAAGATATAAAGTTACGAAGAGCTTGAATTCTTATAACGCTTAGTACTATAGAAATGAAGTGTGTGATTTGCGGCATCAAGCTAATTAAAATATGTAAAAATAGTTAATACTGCATGCTTAAACATAATACAAATATATATTATTGTCCATTTTTAACATTAGAATGGTATTTTTATTTAAAACAATTTGGCATTTATTTTAAAAAAATAGATACATCGTTGTGAATGTCATAAAACCTCAATTTATATTAAAAGTATATACTTCTCATTTGTTTTTATTTATTCTTATATTTAACAAAAATTGTGCCAACTTTCGATATTTTATGATCTTAACTAATTAAATTTTCTTATCTTACGTGATAAGAAATTCTTCTAGAATATAAAATAAAATAACATTATGAATCAAAACTTTGTTCGTTTTTTTATTTTATATTTCTATAATAATGACTTTTGTTAACTATTCATTCATCCAATAGAATTTGTGGTTACCACAAACTTCTATAACTTAATTCTCTCACATGTACTATGCCTTAATATAAATAAAAGGGGCCTAAGAAAGGACTCATGAGGCACTCCGGAATATGTAGATAATGGAAGAGGTTCATATGTACAATAGTCTACAAATTTTCCAATTAGGAGCATATATCGTGGTTCACGATGACCTCAAGTCAGGGGTTCAGGTAATTAAAGAATTGAATATAAAATAGATTTTCGGCAATGAAATCTTCTCGGTAATTAAATACACACATACAATTCTACACCAAATTTTACGCTTCAATTCAATCAGAAATAATATCAGCAGACGCGGGATTCGAACGTCGAGTGTTGCACCTTTGCTCTGTCCTATACACCGCGTTGTCCACACGACCATTCTCCGCCTGGACAGATACGCGAAACTCGATGTATTTAAACCATCTTTAACATCTTATAACGATAGATGTCTCTGTAGTATATATTCAGAGTATGTATATTATTATTTTATTAAGATTCAATCAGTCAACATTTATTCACAAGCTTTATTATTAGTTAGTGGCGTAAAATTTGATGTAACATTGCTTGTGTATATTTAATATCTAATAATATTGAAATAAAGATCAATTATCTATAAAATTAAATTTAAATATTGAAAAATATTGTAATAAAAATAAAAATAAATCCAAATTATATCTATTCAATTTAAATGAAAATCTTATGATTAAGCCGATTCTTTCAAGGCGTAAATGTACACTATAGAACTGTCACTCAATTCTGTCAGATAAAAATTTCCATACATTACTATAGATAAAAAAGGACCTACAACGGAGCCTTGGATTACTCCAGAATTTGCAAAGAATAGAAGAGTTTCATAGCCACCATATTGGATGAATTTTCCACATTAAGCATATACAATGGTTCACAAAGACCTTCAATACAAGAGTCTGGGTATTTAAAGACAACTATAGTACAATATTTAAGGCACATTTTGATTTATTAAATAATCCGAATTCTTAAGAAAATCAGACGATAAGCTTGAATTTCCTGGCAACCAAATGAACTGTTAAAAATGCTCCGTAATATGAAAAATATCCGAATAGAATGTGCAAAAAAATGACGTTATATGTGTACAATTACGATTTAGTAAAACTCACTGTTATTAAAAAGAATGATAACTTTCAGAGAAAAAAAAAACTTTAATCGTTGCGGCCCAAAATTTCATACGCTTCCGTTTTATTATATGACAAAGCAAATAATACGTCGCATAAATACACATTAGGCTACCAAAAACTGTGCAAAAATTAAATCTTCTTGGTGTCGTCCCCCCTTTAGCGGGCACTAGCGGGGATCCGTTCGGACGAAACGGGAAAGAAATTCTACTTCCAATTGGCGCTCAATGGAAGAGTGGACAATTTTTAGCAGACCTCCGTCCCAACTTGGTCCATTAACATGGGGATTATTGCCGGGAATGGATTAACTCTCCCTAAAAACGGTCTCGTAAAAATTAACGGCCGCAACGGTCCGCTACGCGCTGAAGGAAGGATGAACTCCGCTCTTCTCGTCCGCTTTTCCGCTCAGTTTCTCTCCCCGCCGTCAGACGCAAGCGGATTTTTCATTTTTTTGGTAAGAAATAATTAAAGACACTGGCGGTCTCAGTTTGACGGAAATGAAATGGCTAATATTTGATACGCGCTTATATTACAAAGCTCTATTTAATTATATCAATTTTTTAAATTTTTATTAGAATATTATTTTATTATTTCAATATTTTAATCACATATTACAATATTATTATTTTTAAATTTATTTTTTTTTTTCAACGCGTCAATCCAAGCACAAAAATAACGGCAGAAATATCAGTTTCAACGCGAGTCAGTCTAGGCATAGCAATGGCGCAGTTCGCCGAGCGGTAGCGAATACCTGGGCATAGTTGGTTTCAAGGTCCACGGTTCGCATCCCGCTTCTGCCGTATTATTTTTGTGCTTGATTGACGCGTTGAAAAAAAATTATGTATAGTATATGTATATTTAAAATAACTCTATTTAATTTTTTCATTTTGCTTGGCGGCAAAATTATTGTACGATTAAACAATTATTATAACATCTCACAAAGAGCCAATGCAGCCGTATAATGCGTTTCAAGAGAAGAAGCCTGCGTTCTAGGAAAAAAACTATTTTACTTTGTGTGAAAATACGATTTAAGGAAACGGACAAAGCAGCCTTCCATACTATGGTCATTCAACAGACAAAGTTGGACATGGTAGGGACATGTACTTAAGAATGCTGCACGAGAGCATAAATTATCTACTGAAACTCCTGGGTTTGTGTTGTTCTGAATCTCTATCAGAAACTTAACATAGGATGTACTCGGCGGATCTGCGGTAAGCAGAGCTTTCATGGAATAAAGCGCAGATTAAAATGGCTGACAAAGCTTTGTGGGGGCAGTTCGTGACAGCCGACTGATCTAGTTAAGTGATAATGATGACGATGATAACTGATGGTGTATAAGAAAAATATTTTATCAATATTATATAAAGTTCTGCTTTAACCATGAATGTAGCATTAATGTGTTATTTATTGTTTTTATACTATAAATTTATGAGCAATTCGTGGTGACCATATGTTCCAGATTTGAAACAACATACAAAAATAATGAAATACGAAAGTATTGAACGAAATTTATTTCTATTGTATATCTTCATTGCTTCAAATTTCTAAAAAATTTCAATTTTATTTTATTTAATACTTTCTTCAATTTTTTCCTTTGTTGTTTTGAAAAATTAGTTTCAAAAATATGTAATTTATTATAGAATATTTCATAAATGCAGTCACAAAGTGCAAGCGTTTATATCCTTTTTAGAAGATTCCTTCTAGAATTTTCCAATTTACGACTCCCCCTCGCGACAAAGCACCGACTTGTCACTCCTCGTGCAGACAAAACCCCTTATACGGCGCAGAGACTACGGTAAGTACTAAGGCGTAGACCGTCTACGCCGTAGCGCTACGTCTCACGCTATTTGACTTTATTGGAGAGAGAGACTCCAAGGAAAACCTATTGATGGACGCTGCGGAATGAAATACGGAGCTAGAGTACTGCGCGGAATACGGTTACATACATGGTGTATGTCCCAGCGTTGAGTACAACGTGCAGTCAATATCCTTTATTAGATTTAAATAAGAAAAGAAATACACGCTCGGCTCATTTTCATATGGAAATGACAACGCTTCAGGCGGAGTTTCAGAATGAGTGACTCACACTACTTTCTATTACGTTTTAAAATCAAATCACATAAACTAGAACATTTTTAGATCGGTGGCCTGCAGAAGGAGCTCGCTTTCCCTCTTAGGAACGCTGAAACGTCTTTCAATAATATATGAAATATCTGGGACTTGTAGCTTTACTCGATTTCAAACCGAAGGACTTGAAGAAAAGGAAGTCATAGTGTATGCTCTCAAGCCAGGTCCACCGTGGTATCTTGTCACACTTTAGTATAGAAGGCTCCTACGTCCGCTCTCTCATTTCTCATTAATTCAAATCATCGTACACCCAGTAATTTACGCAGACATCTGTTTTTGAAACCCATTATTAAGCTGCATTTATTTTTGATAATATGCCAAGATTCAGAGTCGTAAAGAAATGAGTTCAAGAACAGGCGTACTGACGTCCATGATGAGGAGCGTTCCGGACGGCTATTTGTTTCTGATGAAACAATCGCAAAAGTGGAGGTAGCGATACTCTCAGATCAAAGAGTGACGATTCGTTAGCTCTCCGAAATGATTCCTGATATCAGCAAAACCTTTTTCGACAATATTTTGACTGAGCATCTAGGGTAACCCAAGGCTTGCGCGAGGTAGGTGCCAAGAATGTTGACTGTACGATAAATTGGATGGGGTATTGTTAAACACCCAACCTACAGCCCAGATTCAGCCCCAAGTGACTACCATCTCTTCTCTGAGATGAAGAAACACCTGGGTGGAACGCATTTCGGTGACAGAGAAGAGCTAGAAGAAGTGGTTCTCAGGTATCAGCGTGGCTTGGCAGCAGTTTTTTTTACTCAGGCAATCAAAAGCTCGTATACCGCATGCAAAAATGCATTGACCTCAGTGACGACTATGTAGAGAAATAGGTAAAAGTCTTAACTTTCCAAAAATGTACGCATTCATGGAATTAAACATGTTTTATGCTGTGAAAAATGACAGGGAAACTTATTTTACGGATAACCCTCGTACATAATTGCTATGAACCTCTATATGTTATAATAAAAATTATAATAAACTCAAATATATTTAAATTATGTTAATTTTATTATTTGGTGTAAGTTATTTTTGATGTTCATAGTTGATTGCTATTTGCCGGCGGATATAGCTCAATGCTCAAGACGTTTGCTTGGCAAGGCAAAGGTGGTGGGTTCGATCCCCTAAGAAGATTAAAAAAAAAAATTTTTAATTGATTTCTGAGCTTTAAAATAATGATTTGTGTGAATTTGATCCCTCACCCGCAAAATTCCAGTCATAGCCTTTCAATCAAAAGTAGTGGTTAATGAAAGCCGTCCCGTGAAGACCTGCCTTACATAAGGATGATGCGTGAATGTCGGACTGTAGTCTATGACGGTGGTGAATCAACACTTTACATCATAGATGGGCAACCGCCGGCCCGCGGGCCGGATATTTTGTCCGGCCCTGATTCATCTCGGAGAAGTAATTGAGAAATACATTAGTTAAAATAATGCAGATGACACGGGCGCTTGCAGTGATTCGGGGAAGCTCGTATACGCACCGAAGGATTACGAGCGGGGCCCACCCTCCGCGCTACATAATATAATAATATATATTATTATCGCAATGCATCCGATGGTTTGTGTTTCGGCAAAGTTCGTAGGCACGAAATATCCCGAGTGCAGCACACTAATTCCGTCCCCCCTCCGCGCCGCATTCCCCTTATTTAGTGTTCACGCGACTTCTGGTCTGGTTTGTTCTGTTTACTGGTGCGTTCTGGCGTAGAAGACAGTTTTGTTTGTCAGTTCTGAATATTGTTTTTAAATTTGTGACAATGTCAGGGTTATGTCGAAAAAAGAAAAGTTGATGCAGAGTGTCGAAAATTTCAAGACAAGTGGACGGAGGATTATTTCTTTATCCTGAATAAAGGAATGCCCGTATGTTTGCTGTGTAAGGAGTCCGTATCCGTCAACAAAGAATTCAACTTAAAGAGACATTTTACTTCGAGGCATGCGGATCACCAACAAATAAATGAACAAATTCGAAAAGATATGATACAGAAGTTGAAGAAGAACTTGGATACCCAGCAACAAATGTTCAAAAAGCAAATAACGCAGCACGATAGCGTTGTTAAAGCCAGCTTTGTTGTAAGCGAAAAAATTGCAAAGCATTCTAAGTCATTTGGTGAAGGAGAATTTATTAAAGAGTGTCTGCTCGACGTTTCAAGTATAATCTGTCCTGAAAAGAAAAAAGACTTTGAGAGAATATCTTTGTCGAGACGTACTGTTGTCCGACGTATAGAAATGATGGCTGATGATATCAAAAAAAGTTTGAAAGAGGTGATTACTGGATTCGAAGCATTTTCAATTGCTTTGGATGAGAGCACAGATGCCTCTGATACAGCACAATTAGCAATATTTATCAGAGGAGTTGACGTGGACTTCAAAATCACAGAAGAATTATTAGCTCTTCAGCCGTTAAAAGGAACGACTACCGGTGAAGATATATTTGAAGCAGTCAACATAGTCTTCGAAAGCTTTGGGATTAAATGGAGTGCACTATCTGGCATATGTACTGATGGTGCCCCTGCAATGGTTGGCTTACGGAAAGGATTTATTGAGTTGTTAATGAAAGAGCAATAGAATTACAGGTCCAGCCGGAAAATTTAACAAATTTTCATTGTATTATCCACCAGCAAAATTTGTGCGCAAAATCGATGAAATTCAAGAATGTTATGGATGTAGTAGTAGCAAGCATTAATTTTATTAAGTCACGTGCACTTAATCACCGCCAGTTTAAGGTGTTTTTGGAAGACCTATTTTCAGACTATGAAGATGTGTCTTATTACTGTGAAGTAAGGTGGTTGAGTAAAGGAAACATGTTGAAACGATTCTATGATTTGAGACAAGACATTGCAGATTTTATGGACATAAAAGAAAACACAATCAACCAAATAAAAGATAATCAATAGGTGTGTGATTTAGCATTCCTTGTAGATGTCACAAGATACCTAAATGATCTTAATTTAAAACTACAAAAACAGGGACAATTGGTTCATGAACTGCATAGCCATGTCAAAGTTTTTTGTAATAAGCTTAGATTTTTGAAAAATCAGATAAGAGGTAAAATTGTTAACATTTTCCTAATCTATCAAGGCATACAAACATCACATATAATTCTTATGGAGATGAACTGAAGGCACTAATAGAGCAATTTGATACGAGGTTTGCCGACTTCCAAAACAAAGACTCAACATTCGCTATATTTGCTCGTCCGATGGATGCTGATGTAAATAATGTGCCAGCAAATTTACAGATGGAACTTATTGAGCTTCAGGGGATTTAGCGCTAAAATCACAATTTGACAAAGTTACTTTGACGGATTTTTATAAATTATATTTGGTGGAAGAAAATTATACAAACTTACGTAGATTTGCAAGAAACATCATTTGTCTTTTGGCAGCACGTATACATGCGAACAATTTTTTCGAGGATGAAGTACACCAAATCGAAAAATTCGAACGAGGATAGCAGATGAAAATCTCGAAAATTCGATGAGATTATCATTAAGCAATATCAACGCCAATATTGATAGTCTCGTAATTCAAGTACAAAGTCAATCGTCACATTAAATTTTATAAGCAATTAATGTCGTTCATTATATAAATAAATAAAATATGCAAGAAGTAGCAATGTGTTTTATTTAATTTAATATTACCTTAATATAGTTAATAATTTGGTCCGGCCCTTGACACGGAGACAGAATGATAATGTGGCCCCAGACCTAGGAAAGGTTGCCCATGCCTGCTCTACATTATCCATATGAAGAATTGTAAGCGTGATAGAGTCCACAGATGAGACTTTTTTTACGGATAGCCCTCGTATTATCGAGTAGAACTGTGAGTCGCAGATATTACACGTAGAGTTAAAGGTAGTATTTACTAATTATTTTTGTATTAAGAGTTAATAATGTATGGATTTTTAAATATTTATTACAATACTATTTTATTATTTCAATACTATAATCTACTTTTATAGATCATTGATTATATTACAATATTATAAGTACAATAAGTTGTTTGTCATACATTCAATCTATAGTTCAGTTCGAGACCCGAGTGGTAATTACTAATTGGTATACTAATGGTAATTAATATTAAAGTTGTGAATAAATGTAGACTGGGTGAATAATAAAAAAAATATAGACACTCTATATTATATAGAGTAGAATAGCAAATTACGCAATCGTAAAAATGGTAACAATGGTATAAATACAACTTATTCCACGCATCAGTTCGGGCAGGAGATGGTCGAGTGGTCTAGGGTAATGAACAAAGAGCAACGGTTGGTTCCAAAGCTCACTGGTTCGAATCCCGCTTCTGCGAATACTTTTTCTGAACGAATTGATGCGTATAAATAATTTTGCTGTATTGTATGTGTATATTAAATAACAATTTATTAATATACTCGTAATAAATATATTTCAAAGTGTGTGTTAAATATATGATTAACATCAACATGTTTGCGAAAGTTAATCAAGTTAATATTGCTCTACACGATTACTCGTGTAACTGTCGCAAGCAAAGTGTCTCTGGGCGCGACAATTTGCTATTTGTCAACTTCTCGCCGGTCCTGGTCGTGCGATAGTCGCAAAGCTGAGTGAGAAACAAGGAGTTAATTTGCATATTCTTCGCGCTCGGCATGCGTGTGTAGTCGTTTGTTTATATGGCGCTATTTCCGGCCTTCACGCTCAACTCAAGGCCTCATATCCGGCCCTAGAGCCCGCTTAGACGACTTCCATTACAAGTTGCGAGGAACTTTTTCGCGCACGCTTCGGTGAAAATGCATTGCACGCCTATTTGTAACATAACAGTAAATAATTGGATTTTTTTTTCAGGAAATCGCATACAAGAGTGCACAATCGGTCGATCTCTAAGAAACTTGGTCAGACTCCAATTTAACTAATTAATTTAGGCGACTCAATGTTCCATGCGGAAAACCCGTGTAATATTGGTCTGTGGGTTAGGGAATTCACAAATGTATGTGGATATGTTTCTTTTAGAGAAACATATTGTATCAATGAAGTAACTCCAGATACTTGTTGCATGTCCATGTGATCCAGGCATACAACAGACAGTGAGACACTCTCTCATGGGGTGCATCATCTATGAAAATAAGAGACGCATTCTGTGTTGTCGCCTGGGAGTCTCTACCATTTCTTGGGAAGATTTTTCTGAACTGCTGCTTAGTTCTGACGGTCCCTTGCTGTTAAACTTCGTTAAGGGAATCGTCGGGGCTGCATGCGCGTTTAACGAGGCTGACATGGAATAGGCTCCTACGTTCTTCAACTATTTATCAGACGCATAATCTAATCATGTGTGTAACTTGCAGGGTCCAACACGCATTTATATATTTTTTTCTACATTTTTTTAAAGAAAAGAAATGAATATTTTTTTTTAAATACTCAGATACTCGAAGATCATTCCAGAGTCTAACGGCTTAAAAAAGTATCTTGGGAAGTTGCCAGTTCTTGGTCGCCACACATTGATATTTTATGGATGTTTATTAACCCTTAATTAGTCGCATGGGGTCAAAGCAAGTTCGTATTCAAAAATGAAGCACTTGCCGCTTCTCGAAAATCCCCGCGCCCTCGCTAGCTTCATAATCCGGGTCGAAGTTTGTATGCTAGTAGTGAGCAAGTCATGGAAGTGGATGGACGTGCCTCTTCGCTCTTGATCGGTGACCCCATTACGTTTCATTGTAAGTACTATATCTTTTTTCAGAATTAGTCATGGATAGAAGAGAATAGCAAATTACGCAATGGTTGGTGGAAGTTTCTGATGAAGAACAAGTTGGAGGGTCAGATTCTGAGTGGGAGTTAGACGAGATAATACAAATTATTTCAGCCCAGCTAAAGCCTGAAATAATTATGTATTACAACAGCACCAAAGGAGGAGAGGACACCAATGATCACCTGTGTGGTACAAACAGTGTAGGAAGGCGAACCAAACAATGGCCGTTAGCCATTTTTTCCCACCTTATAAATGTTTCAGGCATACATGCACTCGTTGTACATGGAGCAAATACCAACAAAACACGTACTCACGTGAGGCGTATTTTTTTGCGGCAATTGCCTGTTGAACTTGTTCATAATCACCAAAAATGACGAATGGAAGTCAATGCAACTCCTAAGATTGTAAAAAAACGGCTTTTGGAAGTGCGTGAGTTGGAAAACTCCGACCCATCAACATCTGCAAAACGTGGGCGTTGCAGCAACTGCCCAAGAAAAAGCGATCGAAAGGAACCGACAAAATGCACAAAATGTCCAAAGTTGGTGTGCAATGATCACTCTCAAATATATTGTCAACGATGTGATAAAAGTGAATCGGAGAGTTCGTAAAAATATTGTTAATTTTTAACTTGATCTAAGTCTAAGTATAAATTGTATGTTTTTGATAATTATTTTAATTTAGCTTATATTTCTTTAATAAGATATTGAGTTAGTGCTATTTCTTTTAACTATAATAGTATTAGTAAAGCACTTTAATAATAAACAAGTTTTATTTACTTGTAGGCAGCATTTGGAAAACTAAAGTACATTTTTAAAGCGAAAATTCCGCAATGCCTTAAAACTAAGGCGTTTAACCAATGCGTCCTCCCTGTATTAACTTATGGCGCAGAGACGTGGAATCTGACAGCAAGTCTTACCCATAAAATAAAAGTCACCCAGCGTGCTATGGAGAGATCCATGCTCGGAGTGTCGCTAAAAGATAGAATCCGAAACGAGGAAATACGCAGAAGAACTCAAGTAGCGGATGCTACCCAACGAATAGGCACACTCAAGTGGCAATGGGCAGGACATATCTGTCGAAGAGACGACGGTCGATGGGGAAGAAAAGTATTGGAATGGCGCCCAAGAACTGGCAAACGAAGCATTTGCCGACCCCCTACAAGATGGACCGACGATATAAGAAGAATAGCGGGCGTGACCTGGATGCGGAAGGCGGAGGATCGAAGAGGATGGAGACTCATGCGGGAGGCCTACGTTCTACAGTGGACGGACACAGGCTGATGATGATGATGATGATTATGATTTACTTGTATATTTCATAAATAATATTAAAAAAACATACAATTTGGGGTCACCTGTGACCCTATGCGAGCAGTTGCGTAATTTTCTTCATGCGACTAATTAAGGGTTAAGTGTAAGACGAGTCTGTCAGTTGTGGTTGGGTGCAAGGTGGTAAAGGTTTAGATAACTAATCTTATCTCTGTGTTGTAAAGATAAGTTGTACGAAAGTGTTGTGAATTAATGAAACTGAATGAAATATAAAATTAATTGCAAAAAATATTGCATTACCGATGTACTAAATTAAACGTGACATCATAAATATAATGCAGAAAACGATAATACAGAAAAGGTGCAAGCTTTTATAGAACAAAAAATATTAAAACTACCAACAAGGCGCAGTACTTACAACATTTTTGTTGATCAATGCAAGAACACCTCCAGAATGCATCTAAATCGTCGTTAAGTAAAGACTCTATAGATTATTTACACAATAAATTTATAAAGTTAACTGTCAGGAACCAAAAATAAATACTTTACATAATAGAAACTCTCGTACAAATTTGGTATTTTCGTAATCTTTGAGATTAATTTAAATTTTGACTAACAATAAATACAAATGTAAGCTTACAGGTTCTTAGCAAAAAAAATTGATTCCAATTTAAAAAAGCTTTGATTTTCTCTTCACCATACTAGATAAAAGCTTAACTCTTGCCATAGGACGATTGCTCCCTTGTGATACACTTCATGTGTTATCCGAAATCAGGTGTTTCGAAATAATGACACCTCATTTAAGTGACAAAGGTGTTAAATGTTAAGTGGATACTGGAAAATGTAATTTTTTTAAGATGAGAGTTACAGAACGTTTATTTTTATTCACGTCTTCTTTGGAAAATAATCTTCAGAGACCATAGCCTTTGTATTATTCCTTGATTTTCTAGAATGACTATCATTACTATTTTTCTTGTATCATTACTCGTTTCAAGTCAGTTTTGTTTGTTACATTATGTAGATCATAATATTCAAGAAAAAACTTTTTCTCTTTGACAGTTTCTACCTTGAACTTAAAAGGGTAAATAGGAAACATACTATAAACTATGAACATACTCGTAATATGATAAAAGGGAAAAGAGAACTTTTGAACTTTATTGAATTGAGATCAGCTCTATATAGTACTTGCAGGCTGGTGCTGAAAAGCCTTGATTTATAATTTTTCGTGTCTTATTTTTGTTCGCGCGTCAGGCATACATCTAAAAAAAAAAGTACCATGGCCATCCATTGTTTTTGATCCCAGTTGATACTTGTGGAGCTTCGAGCACTCAATTTAGTACAATGGCAATAGCGCTCCTAAAAGCATCGAGGTGTGCTGGTAGGCCACCAGCACACCTCGATGCTTTTCTTACATCCTTTTCGTATTTGTCGATGGTATTGTTCTCCTAGATCTCTGTGATCTTTGACACGTGTCATCTTCTTCTTCGTTTATGTTAATTTTATTTTTTATTATCTTTTTTATGTATTGTATGCTCGGTTTCTTATTATTTCGTACCTTGGAACTTCGGTTCTGTGAAATAAATAAATGAATGACATGGCCTTTGTGCTGCCATTATGTATGCCGTGACATGTTGCTACCTATCACTGGGTGCTACTTGTCACGCCATTAGTTGCGTAAATAGGCGCTAGGAGAATTTCGGTAACTTTTATAAGTAATAAAAAATATTAATACAGCTATTTAACAATAGCCAACCATAACATTATTTTTTTAATTATTATATTTAAATAAGCGAAATTTCAGCATTAACATATGTTTTGTGATTTTTATTACATTCCGAATAATTTATTTTTAACTTGCATTGAATTATAAAATGTTGTTAACCGCAACAAGCTTAAATTTAGTTTCGTTAAAAGAGAAACTTCTCCTTAAAATTATCATTAATTTTTATTTTTATGTATTTTTTTACCACATTGTGCAAATTCATTATTCATAGCTTTATAACATACTTGAGAATGAGTCTATTACTTCTCTCCCACCCCACAAACTGAAATATAACATCATGTAGGAGAGAGTTTATAAGAAATTTCTGAGGTTTCTTTACATGTGCATGAATGGATTATATCAGAAGCTATATCTATAGAAACTCATATGAATTTGTTTGGGATATAATAGACTAGAAGAGATGTCTACTTGGGTATGCATTTCCTCCAGCTAGTACATGGCGTATTTGAAAATTTTAAAATACTTAGTTAGAAATCGGTTGAAAGTATCCGTAACAATTATCAGACACTAAGCAGACGCAGATTGTTTGTTCCCATTAGAAAAAGTTCTCACCTACCAAATACTATGCCTCTTTCAAAGTTATCGAGCAAAACAGTGCATTTTCACCAAAATATAAGATATTTTCCAATTAAAGTAAGTAATCCAATTTCATGTCACCTTATTTCATTAGTAAATGTTAAAGAATGTCACATGTGTAATATTTTTAATTCTATAAAAATACTAACTCAGTTCGTTTTTCAGTTCCATCTAAAGTTTTTCCTCAGAAAACTACAGCAATCTCCACGCGTGCGATTTTCAGCATGTCGTTCAGAAAGCTGTCGTTTATCGCCGAGCTTTCCAGTCGGAAAAAAGCTTCACTTGAAAGCTCCCTCGCTCGGTGAATGCAATTTGTCAGAGTTGAAATTTTGAAAGGGGTCGTCACTGAATGATTTCAGTTTTGCAGCTTCCCTTGTTAACGAGAAAAAATTCAATTGAAAACAAATCGATTAAAAAAAAATCTCTTGTTGACTATGTTATATATTTATAAAATTCTCAAACAGTAGGTATTTTTTAATACTAACATTTAAGTAAAATATTTAAGTTTTTTATAATTTCACACTTACATTGAATTTTTATATTACAGTGCATAAAAACTTAATGGCTACAATGACTTGACTTTGTGCCAGAGTGAAAAATAATGCATCAAATTATTTCTTCGGTCAATCAAAAAACAATGGTGTTTTGGCAAAGTATCATTTATTTCAGTTGCCGCAGAAGAGCATAATCAACGGCTATTTTTTATACAACCCCGTGCACAAGCAGTCCTGAAAGGCTGTTGGGAAATATATATTGACTGTACTCGGTGAAACTCTAGTATGAGGAGCATGCTGATTGATAAAGTTTTAAGATAACCATATGCTCTTAACAGGTAAATGGAGTATAGTCTAATGATAATGATGATTATGAGAATTCAAATTAAACATATTTTTTTATTTAGAGCAAAGAAAACAATATGAATATGGATTGACATTTTTAAGTTATCTCTGAAACCATTTTACTCTACTTTCTCTAGTCTTTCTCTTATCTGTCCTTAAATAAATGTTGTTTAATGTGTCTTATTATTATATATTTAATTTAATAAATAAATTCTCTATTTTCTCTAAATCTATTTTTTTTTAATATCACAAGGAATTAGTTTCCGTTATTAAATCATTATTTAGGGTTAACACTTACGATGTTGATTAAATCGAAACATAATTCTTCACAGGATAGACTTATAAAAATGCTCAGTGTTTTGTTATTATTTCAAAATTATTATTTTGTAAGAAATATTTTGCCTGGGTCTGTTTACTCTGACCTGCTAAGCCGTATTCAATGTATAATTTTGTTGGTAGACTAAACATTTTACGAAAGCAATATTTTTTCCTTATTTACCCTGGCAAGAATCACCTCAAAGGAGGATTTATATTTATTTATTAATTTTCATACCCACTATCTGTCTTCGGCTGGGGAACATAAAAAAGGGGAGATGATAAATAATTCTAAAATAGGAATACTTCCTGGCGGGGCGTAAAGAAAAAGATGATGCATGGTTCGGTGTTGTCAGTTTCAGAAAAGGCAGTTATAAATTCAAGGTGTTTGGAATCCGCGGGAAAAGAGAAGTTTTGAAATTTATGAAATAATATTTCCGCTTCGTGGAAAATCGGAAGGTTATATCTGTTCCAACAGTTAAACACTATTAAAAAAACATAAATTTACTTTTCTTGCAAAAAAAAATACCCTGACTTTTAGTAAGTTATCTAAGCCTTTTATATAACTATCGTATGTGGGAGTGTCGTGGAAGTGGTGTGATCAGTGAATTGCTGTGAAGGAATTGTTTTGCGTGTTGGAAATGGATTACAGGAATTTCACCATACAGTCCGAACAAGAAAGGAAATAAAAAAGAACACTATATAATTTCAAGAGAAATTTAATTTCATTAAGTAAGCGTAATACATAAACATTTTTAAATGTGAAAAATTACAGAAGATTTATATTAAATTGAATTGAATAATTGAAGAAACGATCTTTGGAAAATGTGAAATGTTACTAGTAGATTGTGTTTGACTTGAAGTTCGTAGATTGGCACGTAACACAGTGATTTCCTTGTCGAGCGGCTTGTTGTGTTCTCAGGTTATGGAGGCGTCGAAGTGAAGAGAAAAGATAAAAGATCTGGTCTGTCTAATCGTCTGTTTATATAGAGCCAGCTTGACTCCCACATTGATCGGTGCAATAGTGCTTTAAGTGACCTCTGGTGATGGCGATTCTATCGACATATATGGAATATAAAAGGCAAAATTATTAGACAGCATAGAAAGCAAAATTAGTATAATTGATAAAACAGAAGTCCGGCACTTTACTTTTGCCATGAACAATATTCATCTCAATTAAATTTTTTGGACCCGTCTAAACTAAGACAACAACATAATAGATAAATGTCTTTTACATTAGGTTTTTATTTAATTTTATCTTATTTTGTTGTCACTGGGCAGCCGTAGAATATACAGCACCAGTGTGGGGTCGATCAGCTTACCATCTTATGTTTGGTGGTATCGCACCACCAAACATAAGACGCAAAGTCGCACCGAAGAAATGCGTAAGGCAATCAACCAACCATCCCACTGCTTGTATAATCAGATAACCCCAACACCAAGACTGAAGTCGCAAAGCAGCTTTCCAGAGATCCACACAACCTCTCACATCCGGCCCTGAAAATGATAGACTCCAGCTCTGGTAACAAGTCGCATCAGAAGATTTCATTACTCCAAAGGAATGCCTTCCAACTGGCAAGAACCTTGACTGGTGGACCTGAAATTCCCTTAATAGATTAAGAACCAGAGTTGGTAGAACAAAAGACAACCTCGAGCGGCGGGGAGTGCTTCGGCAGAGAGAGTCACTATTGTGCGACTGTGGAGACCTGCAGACCGCCTCACACCTATCCTGCTCCATGTACCTAACAAGCTGCACATCTCAGGACCTAATGCTGGGCAACACACGAACTATCGATGTTGCCAGATACTGGGCAAAAATAATTTGACGTCGCTGACACGAAGAAGAAGAAGATTTTTTCTAATCAATTTGTGAAAAAAATAATAAATAAATGTTTTGTAAAGGGTTAAAGTATTTTGCTGCTGCTTGTGTTTTTGTATCAAACAACAAACGATCGTTTTGAAATTAGCGAACTGTCTGTAAAAAAAGTTAATTTAAGTAACGACAAATGTGTCTGGCGTTTCCTCGAAATTTTTAATTGCAAATTTAATGATAAATTTATTTTCTCATCTCCAGAGATAAAATAACAATAAACATTCCAAATATACGGGAAGCTTGTCTTAATAGGTACAAAAGTAAGTTTTTTTTGCAAAGGGTGTTTCTGAAATTGACGTTTTATTTCCATAAATTATTCAACTCACGCTACAATGAGACGTTAACATTTCACAGCAGATCAACAAAAAAAAAATTTTTATTTTAATTTCAATTTAAAAATTATCAAATAAAAACTATTTCGATAATTTCAAAAAAAAAGCAAAATATGTATTTGATCCCTCACCCGTTAAATTCCAGTCATAGCCTAATAATTAAAATTGGTGGTAGACTAGAGCGTCCCGTGAAGACCACCCATTCATAGTAAATTCCTGTAATAATAATTATGTGATGCATTTATCTCGGGCTGTAGTCTATGACGTTGGCGAATCAAAACTCCACATGTAGCGCTTATCAATATACTACATGGTAAGCGTCATATAATTCCAAAGATAAGACTTCACTAATTACCATCACCATCTCTCAGTATAATCCTGTATGTGTTTACATGTACTGCTAGGGAATATCTGGTGGAGAAGATGAACATGTCTATTGAAATGGTATCAAGATGGAGTGACCTCAACCTCGTCAGTTTCATCATTTCCAAAACCTAATCAAGCACTTTCTCTACCAAGAAGACTGCTATAGATCCTGTATCTTTCAACGGTTGTACTCTTCCAAAAGCAAGTTCCATCTCATCGTTGGAGTATCAATCTCGAATAATGTCAAATATTACGAGTCACTTAGGTATAAAGCCGGTCTCGCTTGCATAAAACTAGGTGTATTATATAAATCACGTCGGTACTTCAACGATAAACAACTTCTTCTTCTATATAAAGGTCGAATCCAACCCATCTTTGAATACGTCAGTCACCTTTGGATTGGAGCCCCAAAATACCTTCTTAACTTAATTGATTTAGTTAAAAGAAGAACAATTCGTTTGATAAACAATTACACTCTTACGTCTAACCTGCAATCAATGGATTAGCCATAAGCACAATGGTAAGCGTCATAGAATTCCACAGATGAGACTTCACAAATTACTATCACCATTCGTCGGTATACTCCTGTACGTGCTTACATAAAAAAAGCATGTTGCGGAGGGTGGAGGATCGATAAAGATGGAGGTTCATAGACGGACAAAAATAAATAAATAATTTATAATCTTAAGTGTACTAAATGTATGGACCCGTTTCTCTAGAACAGAGATCGTCTAAAACTAACTGTTTTAAAAACTTATTTAATAACTTACTGATGTAAAATATATCAACATTATATGACAAAAAATTAGTATAATTTTAAATATATATTAATATATTAGAAAATATATATCACGCAGTTGAGTGTTTGCTCTTTTTCTACACTCCAAACACGCTTCACTCTTACGCGTCTTTCTAAAATATTTATACTTTTAAGAAAAATATCGGAGCGAGAAAGTTTATTTTTCCTAATTTTTTTCCATTTACATATTCAAGTTATTCGAAACACGCGGATAATAAAAACCACACTAACCGTGGGTTCACTGTAACACTTTTATTAAATGTATTATTAATATTATCATTTTTTTTTCTACACATAATAAAAAGCTGTTTTCAAATTTTAAAAAAGGATGTATTTTAACTTTGATTTCTGACAAGTTTTTCTATTCACAAAACAGTCAAAATTAACAACCATTGATATGTACTGACATCCTTCTCATAATTTAGTTATTGAATTGCGTGGCGGCAGGATGAGGAGCAGATTAAAAACACAAAGACTTTTTCTGAAACACATAGACATATAAATAACTTCTTAGGTTTTCACGACCAGATTTGATATTGTGGCTTTTGGATTTAGCCGTGTGTGGCGAATTTCTTTTTACCAATATTTCGACCGCCATTGCAGTAAAAATAAAAGCGAATTGTGCTTCAAAAATAAGCTCTTTGATTTGTGATCTGCTTCTGCATCCTACCTCCACGCGGCCACGTGACGAACCCGTGACTTTTTGTCTATTTTAAAGACGGGGGATGTCAAAGTTTAATTTTAAACTAGGTCAAAAAACTAGGAATTCAATCCAATCGTTTTTGTATTTCGTGTCACAATAAAAGTCTGCACACTTAAAAGTTAAATATCAAAAATTCTTTTGACAACTATGAAAGCGGGTAAATAGTGAAAAATTCTCGTGCCATTAATGGTATAAGTTCACTTTGTTAGCTTCATAAAGAATTGTTATGTGCAGAGTTCAGCGACAGTAAAAGTGAATAGCGTCATAACCCTACAGTTGCAAGTGCCAAGTGGAGACTCCAAGGTTGCACTATTTCCCCAAAACTTTTCAACTTGTATAATAACCTATATTTAACACACACGTGTAAAAACAATTACATTTATGTAGCACGGGGCATGATTATTGGATAAAAATGTTCTGGAACGTTAATAATATTCAGATTTCATAACTGAATCTTTTATTCTATGGTATCTATGGTTTTTAACAATTGATTTGTTTTCTTTCGTCTCTTATTTTTGTTTGCTCGTCAGATACGCATGTGCTGTCATTTTTTTAAATATTTGACCGTTAGCAGGATACTTCTGTAGATCGCCACTTGTGGCGCTGTGTGTTACCGGCTAAGAGCGCTTGGTCACCAGCCGTCAGTATGTGTCTGCTCGAGACGTTAACAACACGTCATTCTCTGAGCAGACCGAAAGTTTGTCAGACTTTGTAAGGAATAACGAGGTAAGAGAGCAAAAAAGTAGCCTTCCTTAATATAGTCAGTCAAGAGGCGAAGGTAGACCTAATTGGGTCACGTATGAAGAATGCCGTAGTAGAGCATAATCAACAGTGGCCTTTTCTTCAAGTCCCTGGGCTCAAACCGACATAAAAAACCGTCGGAAACTATACATAGAAGGTTATCATATATTGGCTGACAGAATTGCATGTTGGAGGTACGTAAATGCCATATTCTCCAGTGAGAGGAGCGAACATCGTAATGATGATTTATTTTTTTGGTCCAACAGTTCTTTCTGTTTCTTTTTTCGAGAAATTTTACTTGTCGTTCGCTGATTTTTTAAATTTATTTCTAATACTTTCACCTATCATCCAAAGTCAGTTTGCTTAGCTTTAGTTATTAATAATAGAACATATTGACATCTACTCGATATGGTTCCTTCATGCTCACACCAAAATACCACAACGTATGATCTGTTATCTGTGCTTCGCTCACTGGGCCACATAAATAAGGAACTGTTATTATAAATATTTATAAACGGGGCTGCCATCCATATGGAGGGAGCATACCTAACAGAGCAACCAGAGATGTCATTTTTGATAATGTCAAGCATAGTACGTCAAAGGCGAGTATCGAGGCGTTGGTCACTTTAGTTCCTGCCTTCGACGAAGACACTTGATCCCCTGCTCCAGGCCGCGTAAGCCGCTGAAACCACCATATTTGAGCCACGGGTAACACGTTGCTGGAACTCCAATGAGTCTCTACTATAACTCATCCATCTTTCCACATTTTGACAGTCTGTCAACTTGACTGTATTAAGAGCCGTGTCATAAAGTAATAAATATATAAATATATTTGTATCTTAAACAATGCCATGAAAACTTCCAAGATCTGATTGCGTGACAACAAAGAAAGAAAATTACACAATTTTCTCTTGAGATCTCGAGGGTTCTCCGTTTTAAATTTCAGAGTAAATAATATACTATTTAATATCCTTCTAGACAATTGGCGTCCCGTCTCGCCTCATCGCATGATTAAGCTCTGTAAGGCTTCAGCCTGTCCTGAAATTATGAAACCCATTACTTTTCACTTCAGCTGCCAGTCTCGGATGATATTAAGGCTAAACGAAACCATTATCCTAAACTGAATTACTTTATTAATGAAAAATATACCAGTTTTTCAGGCGCGACTGACGAATTGTGCGAGACTTCAGTTAACTCTGTGAGAATTATTTCGTTAAATGTAAACTTATTGTGTTATTACATGTACTTAAAACTACAAAATTAAATAAACATGAAAATGTTTTATTTTTATTTGAAAGCCACTAAATTTTAATTTTTAGTGGGGTAAGAAAATATCATTGAGTTTTTTTTATTATTTTAAGTGTTCCGAAACCGAGGTCGCTTTCCCGAAATTACAGCATCAGCTAAATGGTGATGCCGGAATAGCAAGGTTTCGGCACTGAAGATTTAGTAGGCTAAAAGACCGGGGCTCAGTTGGTACTAATAACATCATCTGTACTTTGAAATGTGTATGTGTATCATTATTCAATGTTGGCATAAATATTCATCGGTTTATTATTCATTGAAATATTTATATAAATATTTTTAATATATCTATAATAAAGGTTATTTATTTAAAACAATCTTTCAAATGATAACTGTATCTAGGTCACCAACAGCGTAGAGTTAAGTTGGCTAGTTTAATACTCATACTTTGCAAGTGGAATCTCCAGTAGGATTTCATGTTACATTATTTGTTTGACTTTTGAACCATTCAAGATCTACAGTTAGAATATGGGCAGTTTGTATTTTACTTGCGTACGCAAATATGGCCAAACAATATCAATAAATGATATATTCAAGTAAACTTCAGTTATCTAACTGATATGAAAAATATATCAGTTATGAATTTTAAATTTTGTTAAGTAAATACATGAAAATATTGTATTATACTTAATTCTTATGACTTATCTTTTTGTTCTACCATCCCAGGTGATAGTACTTCCAAAGTATACAAACTCTTTTGTATCTTTTAGGCTTACTTCTAGTATTAATATATTAATGTTCTACTACTCATTGCGGCTTACTCTCATGACTTTGGTTTATCGCATACATCAAGCAAGGCTAGCGTTCAATAAAAAAGCGAAAGTTCTTGATTAAAAAAATATTAATATAAAGCTCCGCAAGCAAGTGACAGTCACTGCGCCAAAAAGGATATAGCAGCCATCTATGGAACTAGCCGCTCCCGTATGCTATATAACTAGTATCAAAACCAAATAAATAAAATGCCGCATATAAGCGCCGCGTTATATAATTACTTAAATCTAAGACTTAAAGTAACATTTTTTGTCAGTGCGTGTCAGATGATCGAACAAAAATAAGAGACGAAAGATATTTTCAATGTTGTAAGCATTCACTTTGAGATCCATTATAAATAATAAATATTTATTTATTTACCTTTTTTAACATAGATCACGTTAATTATTGCTTCTGTTTAGGAGACTGCAGTTTTGACTAACTCGTAGCCTTCCTCATCCTCACAAAACTATCCTTCACCTTCTCTTATCATTCCCTCATAGACACACCCCTACCCCTCTCCTACGTAAATACGTTCGATCACTTACAAAAGTTTCATGTAGCACAGTTGTCTCTTAACAGTGATGAATTAAGGAAGACTACGAGTTAGTTAAAACTGCAGTCTCTTAAACAGAGGCCATACTCAACGTGATTCAGGATCATATAAATATCTTGTGTACACTTTGCTGTATTTAAATTAACAAATAGAAAGGGTGTAATGAAAAACCCTGTACAAAAAAATGATGCGAGCGCTTTCACTTATATCGAGTATTTGTTCTTTTACGTTTATTTCAGATTTGATCAAATATAATCAATGCAGTTAATAAGAAACGTTAAACTTTGAAAGAACCTCGAGTACCAATAATGTTTTTCTCAAGCTCTCCGACCGCTGATATGAAGGGTCTCTGAAGAACGATTGAGGTAATAAAAAGTACGAAATGAGAATCGAGATAGAAGAGGGCGGTAGAAAAGCAGTAGGGTTTCATTATAACAGTCACATAAGTGAAAAGGTAGTGCGATAAGCGGGGTGGCAATGCTTCCACTACCAAAAATTAAAACTACTTTCACAAATAGAAAAGAACATTTCACAAATCTTTTTTTGTATATTTTGTTTTCAATATTGATAATTTTAAGCTGATATCTTCCTCTCTAGGTAGGTTGTCGAATTACTGGGTGACAGGATGCAGGAGCAGGTTAACAATACAATGAACTTGTTTTCGAAACACGATTCTCGTTTATTTTATTACAGACTTGCTTTCTTGTCCGACCGATATGGCATTCGTCATACCATAAATTCACACCATGCAGCGTTTAGCCATATACACCATGGTAAGCGTCATAGAATTCCACAGATGAGACTTCAGAATTACTATCATCATCTGTCGGTATTCTTCTGTATGTGTTTACATAAATTATATATACATAAATCCCCAAGGAGACTTCATGTATAAAATTAATGATGCGTGCATCTCGGACTGTAGTATATGGCGTTGGCAAAGCAACACTGCATATGCAGCGCTTAACCATATGTAACATGGAAAGCGTCATAGTATCCACAGATGAGATTTTCACATCACTTGCACCACTGTTTCTCGGTGTTATTCTTTATTCGCTAAAATAAAAATAATATGACCGAAGAGCGTCTAGTAGGTAGAAAGAAATGTATTGATTGCTTTTTGTGGTTATATAGATTTAAACTAAATAATGACATCAGAGACATCGCAAAATCGGCACGAAAATTTCCATGGATAGAAGTAAATTTAAAACATATATGATCTTAATTTATTTCAAGCGTTGTTTGTGGTTACCTCAGCAATACCCGGGGAATCGACATCTTTATCAAAATTAAGTAATTGAAACAGCTCTGCGTCGGAATAATAAATTACAAAGGATCGATTTTAATATAATCTTCTTAAAACGTAAGCCTGTGTCGATTGATTCAAATGCCTGTGAAATCGATATTGTGAACTAAGAAACTGTATTTATCAATATTTAATCTACTCCGAAAACTTAGCAGGAGAATTCAAATTAATATTTTTTGCCACCATTTTGAAACACTTTTAAATATGGATTAATTTACCTACATTGTTTTATAACACGGTTCACTCTGAGCACTTTTTAACACTTACAGGAAGTCTACAGTAATGCTCTCAATAAATGCTTCATCACTTCCAACGTATACAGGTATATACAAGTTTATATATTTTTTATGTAAACACATACAGGAGAATTACCTAGAGATGGTGATATTAATTTATGTAGTCAGATATAAAATAAAAGATTCTTTAGAATTTATTCAACATATATTTTTTTTGACGACATGTTACAGCCAGGTCGGATGGACTTGAAAATGTCATCAAAAAAAATATATGTGGAATAAATTCTTAAGAATCTTTTATTTTATATCTGATATCATGGAATTCCACCAAGAAATATCGATCGAAAAAATCGAAATAATTTGTATAATTCTATGACGCTTACAGAAATTCACGCATCATCCTTATTATTACAGGAAATTACTATGAATGGGTGGTCTTCACGGGATGACTTTCGTCTACCACCAATTTCAATTAATAGGCTATGACTGGAATTTTACGGGTTAAGGATCAAAATCACACCAACTGAGGGTAGTTTAGAACTCATAAATCGATAAGATTTTTACCCACGACCTTTGTCCTGCAAAGCACACGCTTTGACCATTGAGCTATACCCGCCGGGAAACATCTGGAAGCTGTAGGTAAATTCTTTAAATGTTTAACTACCCTAAACGAATTAAGTTGAGTATTTTACTTTATAAAATATGTAGTACATTTAAATCATTAATAATAAAATAATTTAAGTATATTTAATATGTTTCTTACATAGCGCTTTGTCGCTACAGAAATTTGTGTAACAAGTTGTTTAGTATAGCTTTCTAAGCCACGTTTTTCAAAATGACAGCCTTGAGAACCTTTTCATATGGTCTTGCCTGTCAAATGACTGAACTTTTATATACGCTTTAAATTTTCATGAAAATATTTTCACGCTCGACCGCTTTACAAATCCTTAACAAAAATACATTAACGTGAAATATACGAGTATTTTCAATATGGTATGTGAAATGAATAAGTTTCTCGAGGTACATTCATAAAATTTATTTATATATGCTGGTTACATAACATATTATATCATAATTAAAAAAAAAAAAAATTATGTAAACACATACAGGAGAATGCCGATATATGGTGATATAGATTCTGAAGTTTTTCGTCTGCGCATCTTATGACGCTTACTATTCTACATAGAGACAAGTAGATAAGCGCTGCATGTGGAGTGTTGCTCTGCCAACGTCATAGACTACAGCCCGACTTTCACGCATCATTGTTATTATTATGGGAATTTACTATAAATGGGTGGTTTTCAGTGGACGACTTTCGTCTAACACAAATTTTAATTAATCGGCTATGACTGGCATTTTACGGGTGAGGGATCGAATTCCCACCAACCAAGGGTATGTCAGAGCTCAGAAATCGATTAAATTATTTTTTTCAAAAGGTCGAAGCAAACGCTTTGACCATTGAGCTATACCCGCCGGCTATGAAACTTAAGTATCACATCACTATCACAATTTTTTGGCAATTTTGATTAATAGGCTTGAGTAAACTAGTATTTTACGGGTGAGGGATCAAATTTTATGAATAATGCTTTTTTTTCAATTTGGCAACAAAATAAATAGTAAAAATTTAAAGCAATTTCTGGTCAGGATTTAAATCATCTTATGACCATTACCTTTAGTACTCATAAATATTATTACTTTTTAATTAAAAAAGGTTTATTTGCTTAGGTCAGGTAAGATAAGGTTGAGTTGGGTTATTTTTTTTTTTATTTTTTTTATGTAAACACATACAGGAGAATACCGACAGATGGTGATAGTAATTCTGAAGTCTCATCTGTGGAATTCTATGACGCTTACCATGGTGTATATGACTAAGCGCTGCATGTGGAGTGTTGATCCGCCAACGTCATAGGCTACAGCCCGAAATTCACGCATCATCCTTTATTATTACAGGAATTTACTATGAATGGGTGGTCTTCACGGGACGACTTTCATCTACCACCAATTTTAATTGATAGGCTTTGACTGACATTTTACGGGTGATGGATCAAATTCACACCAACCGGGGTATATATGTAACTATATATAACTATATAGAACATATCTTTTGCACAAGAATAATAATTTTATTTTATATAATATTATTATTTATTCTGAACGAAAATACAAGCCTTTGTGTGTGCTGCATTCATTCTGCTATTAATTTTGGATCATTTGTACAGAGTTATAAACTGATAAAATAAATACATTAGTTGTAAAGCATTTGATTTGTCGTAGGTTCTATCCCCGGCGGAGATCAAAATTAAAATGTTGTTCAATCGATTTATGAACTCTTAAAATACCCTGATTACTGTGAATTCTATCATCATAACTTAAATGTCAATCATAGACTATTTATATAAGTTGGTTGTAGATGAAAGTCGTCTCGTAAACATCACCTATTCATAGTTAATTATTGTTGAAAATGGATGATATATGAATATCGTGCTGTAATATATGACGTTTCAACATAACACATCGTTGAACCTATAAAATTGTGAGTGTAAAAGAATACACAGATTAAATTTCTTTATCGCCATCTGTCAGTATTCTCCTGTATGTGTTTACGTAAAAAAAATGCAGAAACCGTTGCTTAGAAAACCCTGCTCTGCGAATGTAAACTAAATTCATTTTATTTCGTTTCGTATGAGCGACGTAATTAAATTCATTATAGGTACAGTATTGGCCTGCGGCCTGCATTTCAGTGGCGTAACTATTAATTTCGAGCAACATTAATTATCCCACTTTAATAAACATTCATTCGCTATCAGCTCACATCGATCAAAATAAACATGATGCGGAAAATATTCACAAGCAATATATTGCTCAATGAAAATAATTACATCGAGCTATTGGTACAAATATTAACTAACAAATAACACCCGCTGATAAACACAACTAATTACAATTTAGCTTGAATTTAAATTGATATATTATAACGACTTTGCGGCAAGTAGATGTCGAATGTCAAAAATGTTTTAAAAATATTAAGGAATTGATTCTTAACGTTAAGGTTTTCAACTTAGAATACTTGATGAAACTGAGTAATTATAATTTTATATATTAGGTGTAGTAAAAAGAAATACATTATTCTTACATGAAATTGAAAGCTTATTTAGCAAAGTTAAAATGATTCGATTAAACTCAAACATAGCCGTTTTGTTTGATAACTTATTTTCATTTTGAGAGTAATTTAAATTTGCCTCTTCCATAAAAGTCCTATTCATTATTAGATAAAAATGGAGACAATAGATTTTCACAAACCTCTCATGAAACGAATGATTTTTTCCCAAGAAAATCGTTTTCTAGGAAGAGAAACAGATATTAGTCACCCGTCGTCAACATCGACCTTATTTTAGTATCCAGCCGTATTCAAATGGTCCCAGACGGTATTTTTGCAATCATTAGCTCTTGAGCAATTGAAACAGGTGGTTGGACTTGATAATTTATATGATTTTATCGAAATTTTCGACAGCAGACCTTTCCGTTAGTGGTGCATTTTGACATCGAAATAATCGGAATGGAATCGACGAAACTAAAATTGCGCATTATTAGCTGTAACAATATAAGAACCATAAGCACTGGTCTTGAACGGGTGTGCTCTCCTGCATGCGTTTAAATAAAAAAAAAAGCACTTTTCACATTTTCAACCACCTGGCTTGTGTTTTCACCTCTATCGAAGAAAAGAAAGATACAGATTACTAAAGCCATCAATTAGAAAAATAATGGATTTCTTTTTAATATGAGTACACCAACGTATTTTCTTACAGAATTAATAAATTAAAAAATATTAGTTTTATTTCACATATTTTTCAAGTGACTTCATATTTCAGACTCCATGTTTACAAAACGTAAGAACTAATAATTGTAAATTCCTAACATATAGTTTGAAGCTCGAAAAAGCGGAGTTGACGTGATATAAGGTGAGGATCATGACTGTTGACAGAGCTAAATGGTGGCAGTTCGTGACGACCATATAAACGACCATACTTTAATTCTTTCTTCGTAGTATCAATCCAGTGGATTGGTTTGCAGCAAAAAAAAAATACATATCTATGTCTACTCTTCGCGGTCCTCCGCAACCCACTTCAGATCAGCATAAGAGCGACAACTCATGTCCTCGAACAATTGCTGCAAATACTTCTGTCTAGATCGCCCTCTATAGTTTCTACCCTCAATCATCCCCTCCACAATGTCCTAAAGAAAATCATTGTGGCGAATGATGTGACCGTTCCATCGGGCTCGCCTCTCTGAGATAGTTCTTATTAAGTGACTATCTTCCTTGATTATCCTGAGAACCTCATTTTTCATGTCGGCAGTATGCAACGATTTAGTTCGAGGAATGGAAATGGAATTGATGATGATGACTCACCACGGAGTATCCCCAGCCGCTGAGTGTAGCCGCAACTCCTCCATCGACGAAGGTCGTCTGTAAAAGAATGGTAGCTACCAGCGAAGATAGTGTCATGGGACGTGCGAGGATGAGCAGCCCCACGTCATTACTGAACTCGTCTGTGTCCAGATCGCCTCTCTGAGATAGTTCTTATTAGGTGCCTATCTTCCTTGTTTCGATATCATAGAAGCGAATATTAAATAAAATGATTATAATACCATAATAATGTCAGTTAACAACACATTTTAATTACATTTCAAAATGTCTCAAATGAAATGCCTGTTGATTTAAACACGTAATACGAGTGGTACATACGTCATTAGTTGTGACCATAATCCATTACGCTTAACATTGCACAATAATTTGTTCGCCATTAAATTTGAATATGAATAAATACACACCATATATATGAGTGTATAAATCTATTCACCCTGCATAAAGGTTTCCAGAGTAATTAAAATACTTTCATAAATTTATATTTTAATCAATAAAAACGTTATGTATCTATGGCAAACATACTCATAGTATAGTTCTATGATTTTTTTTATGTCATTACATTAGTTTTTTTATGTAAGCACATACAGGAGAATACCGACAGATGGTGATGGTAATTTTGAAGTCTCATCTGTGGAATTCTATGACGCTTACCATGGTGCATATGGCTAAACGCTGCATGTGGAGTGTTGATCCGCCAACGACATACTATACAGCCCGAGATTCACGCATCATCCTTATTATTACATGAATTTACTATGAATAGGTGGTCTTCACGGGACGACTTTCGTCTACCACTAATTTGAATTAATAGGCTTTGTCTGGAATCTTACGCGTGAGGGATCGAATTCACACCAATTGGGAGTATTTAAGAGCTCATCGATTTAAAAAAAAAAAAAAATTTCGTCGGGGATCGAACCCACGACATTTGGCTTGCAAATCAAACGTTTTGACAATTGAGATATACCTACTGGCAAACAGTTAACTTTGATATATATTAATTAGTTAAAAATAAACCCTCATAATTCAATTTTGTTTAATTAAAATAAATCATGTTGAAGGTTAAAAAGTATGTCATTTCAAATAATTTTAGAAATGTAAGAAAATTAGAGTTTTTCTGTAATTTAATTTGAATTTTGATTCTGGTTTTATTAAATTTTAGTTATAACAAATATTTAATTAAGAAGTTCGATTTTATACAGCTTTATTTGTTTCCATTATTAAACGTCAAGTACTATTTTTATTTTAATAATTACAAAAATAATGCTGTATAACCGCGTATGATGTTTGTGAAGTTCTGTTTATATTTAATAGTATATTTTTACAATAATGTTGAATACTGTATTTGATTTAATTAAGTTAATTTATTTCTACTTTGAAAGACATTACAACTCAGTTAATACGTTTCAAAAACAATAAAAAAATTAAATAAATGAATCATTAAATTAACACAAAGAAGAACATTTCAAATTCACGAATAAAGGAGAAATATTTTACTTAATTATACCAGGAATGTACTAGAAAGTCCCAAAGATGGCTAAAGAGAAGACTCCACAAAATTATTTCTACAAACAAATTCGAGTTCATGCCAGAACTGGGCTTCTCTCGCGTGGAATGTATCAAAATTCGAGGTGATGTGGTTGAACATTCTGATCACTCTCCCACTATACGTAACCGAAAAAGGAATTTTAAAATAAAGATACCAAAAGTTGCATCCATAGCACGTGTTGTTGTGTGGAAAATTGTGAATTGGCAAATAATGTAAACAGTTGAAAACATAACAAGTGAAAAATAAAAGCTTAGAAGTGGCGACCAAGAGCCGGACGTAGGAACGAAGATCTTTAATGGTAGGACCGTCAGACGAAATTGCCTAAGCTGGTTAAAGCAAACCTAAATACTTCGGAAAAGGGAAAACAAAAAAACAAATTTTCATCTAGCAAGCAGTAAAGACATAATGGTTAAGCTATTCGTAGATTCATTTGAATTTTAGTTCCATTCTTTTTTTACCTTCTTTAATAAAGTCACACGAGTTGCATGAAATATATTGTTTTGTTACATTTTCTATGTGTAGTACATATGATTGTACTCGTTTTAATTAAAGCAATACGATAGGGACCACCTCACATAGAGCAACCGGTGATAATTAAAATAGCCGGAATTAATTTATTCAAATGATTTTAACGTCCTGATATAACGAAGTGCATTTACCGGTTTGCGCAAATATTAGAACATGAGATGCAAATTTCCCAAAAGGGATATAGCACGGTTCTGTAAACAAAGAGATAATGTTACTGTAATTCCTAGAGCTTTCGACATAATATTTTTTTAGTTAAACATAATATAAGTTGTTGTACAAGTTTTTATATTATAAAAGTCATTCTTCGTGTTTAATGTTTTTGTAAGAAATCTTATATGAAGATTTGATGAAGCTTGAAATTTCGACAATGGCTAAACGTAATATTTTTATTGCTTATTTGTCAAAGCAACACAATATCATACTGTCCGATGTAAGGAGATTCAATGTGCATGGATTTTATTTATGATACGTTTTTCTTCTACTATCTTTTTTATAGATAGGTTATGACATGGTTTTTTACGGTGTCACGACCTATCGTTCTCAGACAATTCGTTCAAAGATTCATGGGTAATAACGCGAGGCGCACTGGACGTCTGGTGCATGAGATATTTGGTGCACGGAACAACTGGTGCACTGGATGTCTCGCTAACCTAACCTAAATTAACCTTACGATTTTCCAGTGATCGTAGAGTCCAGAGATCCAAAAGTCTCGTTTACGAATTAAATTGGGTTAGGTTAGGTTAGCAAGACATCCAATGGACCAGTTGTCCCGTGCACCAAATTTCCTGTGCACCAGACGTCTAGTGCGCTCCACGTCGTTACCGATGAGTCATTGAACGAATTGTGTGAGAACGAAATACGGCGGAACTATTTTTTACGGGACGTACATTGATGGGTCAATCTTACACCAAAGAAAACAGTGTACAACTTATTTATAAATGATATTTTATTTTGTTTTAGTATATTATTTATCAGTTGTATTTACATATTGTTATGTAGACGATGTTTTTAAATATTAATATGTGTATTATTAGTATGCGTAGTTCGGACATAGTACGTGCATATCGTAATAGTAAATAATTGTAATCTACTAGTATATATTGATATCAGCTTGATATAGCTCCTTAAGGCCGATGCCGTAAAGCCTCAACAAGCGATCTTTCGTCTATTATTTTGGTTCGCTTGCGTGACATCTACATCGAATGTTTGCATACGCCAAAAATAATTGTTATGACAGTTGGCCTATTGCCGGTTGGTAGAACTGTCGTATTGGCAGTTGGTACCGTGGAGATGTGAGATCGCGCCGTGGGCCGGCAGTTGAAGTTTGACACGCGCCCGTCACAGTGCACGCGTCCTGTGCGCTCGCTGTGGCGGGCGACGTTTGTGACAATAAACAAATAATATGTGAAACAAGTGTTTATATTGTAAACCCGATCCTGCATCCTTCATCCAGTTAACCCGATGTCCTAAATGGAAGAGGAGGATATCAATATATATAAAAGAATGACGCGTTAGTTACACTATTTGTAACTTAAAAATGGCTAGACCGATTTTCAAAATGTTACATTTTTTCCCTTTGTTTGATATCAAATAGAGAAATAACTATTAAAACATAGGGACAAAAATCAAGGGTAAAAAAAATTAAAGAATAAATTTTTCCATACATTTGTATGGAACGGTTTTTTAGATTTATGCTGCTTCCAGTAAATTGCATTGTATGCATTATCATTTTACACACAACGCTATCTCTGTAGAAATATTTATTAGGTTTCATTTGAACTAAATTGAGTACTGAATTTAATCAATCTAAAAAAAAACACAGCATTTATTGATTCTGAGGGAGTACAAAGTTTTCAAGGTCATCTAGTTACAAATTATATTTTTAATATTTATATTTTTAATATTTTATTAGAATATTTTTCAATATTATAATAATCTCTTATGTTGAGAATGTGTAGACTGGGTAACTCCTCTAGTGACTTGGACTTTTTCGGGGTGGACCTTCCAGCATTTCGCAGATCCCTCTACTAATGTACTAGATCTGTTTTTTTTTTAACTCATATTCATGTTTTGTCTAAATGTATTGTCTTAGCTATTATATTGTTCTGTTTTACCATTTCATTTATTGTATTTTCTATTTTAAAACCGTATGTATTGGCCTAGGCCGTTAATAAAATAAAATAAATAAAATACTCTAATATCATTTTATAGATCATTGACTATATTTCAATATTATTAGTAATTAAATACACACATACAATTATACATCAATTTTTCTGTCAACATTTGTCTGAATATATACTACATATATACTATATCAAGCCTTCAGAAATAAGCGCGCGTGGAGAGACACTCAGATCGGCTAGAGCAAATAGAAGCACCCTGCAGCTGACGGGAGGTAGTCCTAGCACGGTCTTTGGCAATCGGGCTTTCAGCTACGCTGCACCAATGGCCTGAAACTCACTACCGGAAAGCATAGGAGAGCTTAAAGCGGAGGCATCCTTCAGAAGCAGAGTCAAGACCCACCTTTTTACTCAGAGAGGCAAAGAAGCGCTTTTGGAATGATCATTCGGTCATAAAAGAGCGCTATACAAATTCTAATATAATAATAATAATACAGAGATATCTCTCGTTATATGATGTTAACAATAGTATATATACAACAAGTTACGCGTATCTGCTCAGGCAGATAATAGTCGTGTGTATAGTGCGGTGATATATTCAAAGTATGTATATTTTTATTTTTTATTATACAATCAGAATGCATGTATTCACAAGTTTAATATTGTAACTTTCCGACAGTCATCCATTAGAGCTTTCACTATTAAAGAGATTGTCAATTTTCAAATCACCCAAAGAAATACAACACTAGGCAGTAGGGTCCACTTTATTTACAGGATACTTAAGAGAAAGTTACAGTTTTATTTTCCTTTCGGAGTGGGCTTTTTAAAATTAAGTGTACAGCCCCTGAAAGATAGATGGGGCACCATTAGCATGCCCTTGTCAATTCCACCTCCTAAACGCCTCCTTCGCCCTTTTAAGAGATAAAGGCGAGAAAGAAGGGGAACCAAGATGAGCGCCAATGAACGACAAACAGCGTAACCGACAAAAGGCAACGTTATTTATATTATCAGATATAAATTAACTAATTTTTAGAATTTATCCCACAATATATTTGTTGACGACATGTTTCAGCCTCGTCGAATGGCCATTTTCAAGTCAGTTAAAAAGTGAGTGTTGGCTCTATATAAAGCAAGGAGTGAGTGAAATGATGGATATTAATTGTGTGATGGGTATACGTGTATTGGAAATCATTAATGTATAAGAGAATTCATTGTATAAGGGAATTATTTATATTTTTGGTATTTGCATATTGAAAATGGAACTCATGATGTGAATAATCAAGAATAACTTGAAATAAATAAATCAATTCATAATAATAAGATATCATAAGTTACCAAACATATTTAATGTTTACTGAGCAAGCCAAAGGTCGTGGGTTCAATCCACGACGGAGATTAAAAGATTTATATATTTTTAATCGATATCTGAGCTCTAAAATAATCCCGGTTGGTGTGAATTCGATCCTTCACCCATAAAATTACAGTCATACCATATTAATCAAAATTGGTGGTAAACCAAATCGTCCCATGACGTTCATAGTAAATTCCTGTAATAAAAATGACGATGCGTGAATTTCTGGCTGTAGTCTATTACGTTGAGCTTCATCATCATCATCACCATCTCCGTTACTCTAACTGGAGCATATGTCAGTCACGAACTGCCGCCAAAAAGCTGTCAGTCACCATAGTCTATCCCATATCAGCTCTGCTTCTCGCAGCTCGAGAACATCCTAAGTATACTTTCCAAAAGACTTCCAATATGCCATCAGTACGGGGGCTTGAATTAGAGGAATGTAATTTATGCTCTCATATAGCATTCTTTTCAGCTTGAACTACAAAATCGATTCGCAGCACTGGAAGATAGTGATGACACCGACAACGTCAACAAACTTAACGACAGAATCATTAATAGCATTAAAGAAACTGCCAAAAAAGTCATAAAGCAGTGCAAAAAGAAAAAAGGGTCAAAATTCTCAGACAAAACGATAGCTCTTATGGACGAACGTCGTAAAAGCAGAAGCATCCAAGATTACAATACCCTGAACAAAAAAGTGAAAAAATCCATGAGATTTGACATTCGTCGTTCAAACACCGAGTATATCATGGAGATATTTTTAAACTGCTATCCTGGACAAAATGTGGAATAAATATTAACGGAGAGTACATTTCTCACCTCCGATTTGCAGATGACATAGTGCTCATAGCCGAATCACCTAACAAGCTCCAAGACATGCTCTACGACCTCAATGAAGCGTCGAACAAAATTGGTCTGAAAATGAACATGGATAAAACAAAAGCCATGATTAATAGTCATATTTCACAGACCTTTGATCCTATTTCCATTGGAGGAACAAAAATAGAGGTTGTAAACGAGTATACCTATCTGGGACAAGTAATACAACTAGGGCGAAATAACTTCTCAAAAGAAATCGACAGGCGCATACAACTGGTATGGGCAGCATTTGGAAAACTAAAGTACATTTTTAAAGCGAAAATTCCGCAATGCCTTAAAACTAAGGCGTTTAACCAATGCGTCCTCCCTGTATTAACTTATGGCGCAGAGACGTGGAATCTGACAGCAAGTCTTACCCATAAAATAAAAAGTCACCCAGCGTGCTATGGAGAGATCCATGCTCGGAGTGTCGCTAAAAGATAGAATCCGAAACGAGGAAATACGCAGAAGAACTCAAGTAGTGGATGCTACCCAACGAATAGGCACACTCAAGTGGCAATGGGCAGGACATATCTGTCGAAGAGACGACGGTCGATGGGGAAGAAAAGTATTGGAATGGCTCCCAAGAACTGGCAAACGAAGCATTGGCCGACCCCCTACAAGATGGACTGACGATATAAGAAGAATAGCGGGAGTGACCTGGATGCGGAAGGCGGAGGATCGAAGATGATGGAGACTCATGCGGGAGGCCTACGTCAACAGTGGACGGACACAGGCTGATGATGAAAGCATTCTTAATGTAATATATATTAACATCCTCCTCTCTTTAAAAGGTTGTTACTCCGTCGCGTGGGGCATGATAAGGAGCAGATTAATAATACACAGACTTTTTCTGAAGCACATTGACATATATATTTCGATAATCTTTACATACTTATGGCCCGGACCTAGTCACAGCATTCAACAGGCCGGGCCAACAGCAATACGACCTTTTTCACGGTCAGTACACGACTGAGCACATACTACATAACGTCACACCTGTTTCCGGACTTGTCCAAAATATCAATATAGCGACACATACATGTGCGACAAGTGGACAGAAATAAGAGAAGAAAGATTGTAAATCGAGGTTTTCGGTACCAGTCAGCAAGGGCTTTATTATGCTGATGTCAATATCATAACCAGGTCCACCTTCGCCTCTTGATCGATTGTATTATGGAAGGCTGTCTTATCAGCTTTCTCACATCGTCATTCCTTACAAAGTCAAACCATTTCCCTTCCAGTAATATACGAAGCTATCTTCTCTTAAAAACAATTTCATAACTGTACTGACTCCTATTTAGATACCAATATTCAGCCATCAAGCAAGGCTAGCTTTCAATGAAAAAGTAAAAAATATTAAGTAAAGAATATTAATTTAAGGCTCCGCAAGAAACTTGCCAAAACATTTGTTGCTTATTTGAAAGTGATAGAATACTAAAGGACTATGAGATGTGGTCATACAGAAGAATTCTTGGAATTTCCTGTAGAGACCACGTCACGAACAATGAGGTTCTCAGGATAATCAAGGAACATAGGCACCTAATAAGAACCACCTCAGAGAAGCGAGCCCGATGAATCAATCACATCATGCGCCACGATGGTCTTCCTTACCACATTGTGGAGGGATGGTTGAGGATAGAAATTAAACGGGATTATTTGCAGCAAGTATTCGAGGACATGAATTGTAACTCTTATCCTGAGCTGAAAAGGGTTGCGGAGGACCGAGAGGAATGGAGATCGAGATGCAAGATTCCGTTGCTGCAAACCAATCCACCAGGTTGACACTACGAAGAGGATTCAGTAATAAAAAATAGGGAGGATGCAGGCCTTGTATTGACAGGTTAAGCTTCACGCTGATTAAAAACTGTCAGTTACGATGTTTTGACGATCGTGGGGTCGAAGTAAAGATATTCTCACGCCCCATAACGCCCCTTCACCGCCCCCTTCCGACTATTTGCCCTTTATTTATGAAAGCTCCCTTCTACGCGGGCCCATTGTGATATTCATTATGTGCAAGAGAAATGTATAAATTCTTTATTTTATGAAGTTGTTAAGACGGCTTATTCTACCGTGGATTTCCTTCCCGTTAAGTGGTTTCCAATCAGTCGTTATTTTTTATTATCTATCTATATATGTACGGGTATATTTATATACAAATTGTAGACTCATGTTTATAGACAGATAGAATCATATATACAAGATTAAATTATTTATATATGAATAGATAGACACCACATTTAGAAATGTACTCGGTGGAACTGCGGGAGGGTTAGCTGACATGGGATAAAGGACAGCGGCTGACAAAGCCTTAAACCAGAAGTTCTTAAATGTCATATGTTCCAGTTAAGGTAGCGGACATATTAATGATCGCCTCGGATGTTGATATATTTCACGTAAGAGAGGCCCAATTCAGACAAGATCTCCAAGAGTTTCCTTGGAGGGATAATTGGTTGGCGTCGTCTGTCTGATTAGCATTGGGACCTTCTGTTGCTTGTCTTTATTGCTTTGTTCATAGTACTTAATCATAAGTACCTTCTTCTTCGTAGTATCAATCCGGTGTATTGGTTTGCAGCAACAGAATCTTGCATCTCGATCTCCATTCCTCTCGGTCCTCCGCAACCCTTTTCAGCTCAGCATAAGCGCTACAGTTCATGTCCTCGAATACTTGCCGCAAATACTCCCGTCTAGGGCGCCATTCTGCAGTAATGTTCGAACATTCCAGGTGGCATATCTTGTTGGCTGAAGGTTTTTCTAATTTGTCTTGGTTGTTTTGTCTCGAGCAGTCCCCACCCGGAGATCCGATTGGGGGACTATTTTATCTCCGGAAAATTTTACTTGAGATGCAATCATTTTTTTGCTGATACGTGGGATGTCTTTAAGACCTTTAATGTGGTATTTTCCCCTTTATTTCCACATCCTAATACATATAATCCACATAAGTACCTATGTTTGTATATATTGTATTTTATTTTTTTTATTGTTCTTCAGAAATGAATTGAGTTAATATAATTTACTATGTTTCTGAAAAGAAAAAATAAACAAAATTGAATAAACAAAATTGAATTGAATGACGATATTTAATTGATTGTTTGTGTGTTTGTCTTTTGGCATTACTACACCATTCATTTGATCGATAGGAAACTTTCAGAAATTATTGCATATATATCCGTGTAGATTGTTATAACAAAAAAATATCCAAATCTTGAAACGGGAAAACAGGCTTGTGCTTACCCGTGCCTCTTTGTAGCGAACTAAACACGATCACTCATTTTCACCATTCAATTATATTTCAGTTGTAATATTTCCCATAGCATACTGGAACAAGTTCATATATATTTGATTGTATATGTAAATTATAAAAAAAAAATTGGTTAGGAAACGGAACAGAAATTGAAACATGCGTTCCTATACAGTTCAATCGATTTTGATGAAACTTCCATGCGTACATGCTTATGATTATTTCTAAGTAAAAAACAGGCTGCGGCGCATTCTAACGATCAAAGAAAATTTCAAAGAAATTAAAAAAAGACAGACAGAAAATCATCATCATCATACTATGTCCGTCTGCTGTTGAATGTAGGCTTCCCGCATCAGTCTCCATCCTCTTTGATCTTCTGAGCAGATGGTCGGCCAACACTTCATTTGCCAGTTCTTGGGCGCTACTTTAACATTTGTCTTCCCCATCGACCGTCGTCTCATCGACAGATATGTCCTGCTCATTGCCACTTGAGTGTACCTATTCGTTTGGTAGCCTCTACTACTTGAGTTCTTTTGCGGATATCCTCGTTTCGGATTATATCTTTTAGCGATACTCCGAGCATGGATCTCTCCATAGAACGCTGGGTGACCTTTATTTTATGGATAAGAAATGCTGTTAGATTCCACGTCTCTGCGTCATAAGCTAATACAGGGAGGATGCATTGGTTTAACGCCTTAGTTTTAAGACAATGCCGAATTTTCGCGTTAAAAATGTACTTAAGTTTTCCAAATGCTACCCATCCCAGTTGTATATTTCTGTCGATTTCTTTTGAGAAAATATTTGGTCCTGGTTGCATTACTTGTGCCAGATAGTTTTTGTCATTAACAACCTCTATTTGTGTTTCTCCAATGGAAATCGGGTCAAAAGTCTGGGAACTATAACTATTAGTCATATTTCCCAGTCAGATAATGATATATAAAAATAAATTATACTGAAACAAAAAAAATTAACCGCAAAATAAATGGTCCATGTCTGAATACCTAAGTTATAACGTGCTTTTAAAGAACAATAAACAATCGTTTTATCTTCCAACACTTAATGTACGAAGAGAAGTTAATTTATGCGTGCAGGAGGATTAAATTTCTTTAGAAAAGTTTATTTTTATGGCGCGTTTCATTGTTTTTTATGTTTCGTATTTATTCCAAAAGTTTTGCTGTTTTGTTTCTCCCGGTTTCCAGACCCAATGCGGCCCTGGCAATAATTGTCTCGCTGTTATAATAAAACCACATAAAAACTTATTTTATTAATTTATTAAACAAAATTAAAATATTATTGTGATACTTTTTGATAATTTTTAATTTTACTGACTAAAAAAAAATTAAGGTTATCATTTAACAATACTTGGTGAAACTGCTTACTTATAATTTAAAATAAATTTTTATTAAAAAATTAACAAATTAAAAATATTTCGTTTTTATTCACATTTATTTTAAGCGATTACATGTTTTGGCCTCCCTGGAGACCATCTTCAATAATGATTCAATTAAAAACTGGCAATGGCTTATACAGGTATAAACAAGTTTTATTCCTTATATACTTATATAATATTACATTTTGTTTTCAATTTTAAAATTTTCTTGTAATTCTGTCTTTGATCATCAGCGTAGATGGCGGTTAGTCCATGGTGTATAGGTTTTTCCAGCTTGATACCTGTAAGAATTTTTAGCAGTGTTAAAGAGACAATATCAAGAAGGTAAAATTATTCATCAGTAACACAGGTAAATAACTAATTGCAACGTGCGCATCGTACTTACAAGAAGTTATTCTCATCCATTCGATCTATAGTTTCGGTTCGAGACCCGAGTGGTACTTACTAAAATAAATAGACTGCCGGGAATAATAATATTTAGCTTGTGAATAAATGCATTCTGATTGAATAATAAAAAATAAAAATATACATAATTTGAATATATACTATAGCGACATCTAGCATACGATAATAACTTATATAGAAGTTCAGAGACGAGTCTTCTCAGGTGGAAGAAATTGGCCGGTGGCTGAGCGGTATAATTACCTGGGCATAAATGGTTGGTTCCAAAGGTCCACGGTTCGCATCCCGCTCCCGCCGATATTTTTTCTGAATGAATTGACTCGTTTAAGGATTTTTATGTATAGTATATGTATATTGAATTGCTTATAATCTTGTAATATAGTCAATGATCTATAAAAGTAGAGTAGAATATTGAAATAATAAAATAATATTCTAATAAATAATTAAAAATATCCATAGTGTTAAAGACTTATATTGTTATCACTTAATCCCTGGACAAAAGAACATATCGGAATTACAAAGACAGGAGTTAACAAGTAGTTTATTCAATAACTTTATAAATGTACTATGATTTTTATTTTTATTTTTATCAAGAATCTATCACAGGTATGTTATTTTTGATTGGATATAATAAAGAAGACGACGCGAATACAGTCGGGTATAACACAGAGCATTGAACATCACAATTTTTTGCCACTCTATGTAAATTGAGGGGATCAAGGTAAAAGACAACAGGTATCTAGGAATTTGCTGTGTATAAAAATCAATTTATAATTATTTATTTGATAAAATAAAGAATGCTTACTCATTGGTATGGAGCCATCCCAATATTCTGCCACTCTATATGAATTTAATGGATCAAGGTCCAAAAGACGACAGATATCGAGGAATTTGCGATGTATGAAAATCAATTATTAATATTATATAATAAATAATGCTTACTCACGTTGTACATTAAGATATTAAAGGGAATATGATATAAAATAAATCAGTACCAATTTAACTCCGTTCTTTGCACTTATCCTCATTGCCGGAACCCTGGTATTCTGGCGTCACCATTAAGCTGACGCTGTAATTTCGGGACCGCGATCTCGGTGCCGCAACAGTTACTATTACGAAAAGCTAGATTGTTGATATGATTTTTGTCAGAAATGATAAAATAAAGTAAATTCATTATAATATTTAGCATGTAATTATAACACAACTAAATTAGTTCCTCATAGAATCATTTTAAATATTGCAATATGCTTTTACGTGAAAAAAATTGCATTGTATCGAATGTAATCATACTTTTCTTTCTAATCTGCACAGCTTCTTCGCCTTCGAATTGTTCCATTGTTGTTTTTTACAATACACGATACATAATAAACACGCAGTTTCAACTTGGAATCTTCCCTAGTGGGCAATTCAATGGGAAAAGGGCAACTTCGAACACAATCTGATTTTCATTTTACATTTTATTTTGGTAGTTACGTATTTTCTTCTTCTTACGATACATCCCTATGGATAAATATTCTAGCCTTTAAACGAAACTGTAATCTGAAGTATGTGATTAAGGTAGTATTTTGTTTATAAAGTTAAAAAAAGTCTTGCTATGATGCAAGTAGTTTGAAGCCTATTTAAAAAAACAACTCCACTACAGCAACCTAAGACATAGGAACATTATCAAGATGCACCCAATAATTAATTAAATACTTCAGAATCATCATCTTCACCGTTGAAAGCACGCCTTTCACAAGAGTCTCCATCCTTCTGGATCCTCCTTCCTTCGCATCCAGGATACTCCAACTATTTTTTTAATATCTTCGTCCATCTTGCAAGGGTCGTTTAACGCTATTGGTGCAGATATGTGGAATCTAATAGCAAATCAATTCATAAAATAAAAGTCACCCAACGTTTCATGGAAAGATCCATTGTTGAAATATCTCTAAAAGATAGAATCTGAAAAGAAGATATCCGAAGAATAGCTCAAGTAGTGAAGGCTACCTAATGCATACGTACACTCAAGTGGCAATGAGCAGGACATATCGGCCGAAGGGACGACGATCGATGGGGAAAAAGAGTTGGATCGGCGTCCAAAAACCTGGAAACGTTACGTTGTCTTATGTTCTCCCTGCAAAATGGACTGACTACAGTGGACGGACACAGGCTGATGATGATATACTACGTAGACACAGTTGTTATGCAATGGCGCATGTTAACATGCAGATCAGGCACTAACCAGCAGATTTTTGAGAGGATATTTACTTTTAGAGAGGCTTTAGACCAGGGGTCATCAACCTTTTTATGCCTAACGCCCACTTTTGCCTATTGTTTATGGTAAAATTTCCCTACCGCCCACCAACCTCGCTATATTTCAATTCAGTATATGGGTGGAAAAAAATCTAGAAGGAATGTAGGAGATTTGAAAATATACAAAAATCGCCCACCGCCCAATACGGAAGCCAGTATCGCCCCCTGGTGGGCGGTACGGACCAAGTTGATGACCCGTAGCTTAGAGTATTAGATGTCTTGGAATGCAGATTATTTATGTTAACAGGCTTTAAGGAGAATAAGATTCTTCTAGTCATTATTATATTTACAATTTATATCCTCTTGTAAAGTAAAGCACCGTCCTCGTAGAATTTTCAGTTTTTTATTAACAGTTTTTTTTGTAGGTATTTTTTTTTTTCACTGAAATTTTATTTGCTGAAAATTTCCACAGTTGCCAGATAAAAAATTTAAAATTGTAGTATTTTTATATGAAAAAGTATGCAATTTTGAATACCGTTCAATCCTATATGATTAAAAGAACGTTATTATTTAAAAATGTCTCGAGTAAGCTCTCATTCAGAAGATCAAATATTTATTTTTCGCATTTGCACACTTATTCAATCCGTGAGGTGTATCAGACCGAAAGGTATAAAAAAAATTCGTTTTTCAGGGCAGAGTACTCCTATTAATATTAGATCTTACCTGTAAATGGGCTGTAGGTCTATTTCTGTACGAAAAAAAATTCTCGTATTCGGGTCTTGACCCTTCCGAGATGCGAAGGTCAGGTCTTACGAAAGCTGATGTGTATACAGTGTGATTTATGATCCAAGTATTCGAGTATGATAGCATTCAGACGTCTTCAGGTGTCTAGCGCCGTTTTATGGCGACCGATCTTATTTTTACGACGACTGCTACCGTTTTATGACCGAAATAAAGTAAGACTTGGCAGAATGTCTAATACAAAAAATGCCCTGCCAATCGTATTTTCTAGAGGGACACATCGCAGAGTAGGAGTATATTTGAATAAAATACTTTTAACACGAGAAAGTGAAGTAAAATGACGTTTTTAAGATGCATTTTGAGATTATATTACTTCACATGTATGATATTATCCTCATTTAAAAATACTGATGTGATAAATAAAAAATATATTATTATCATTTGTTTCATTTTAGTAAAGAAATATTTTTCATTCAAGACAGATAAATACATTTATTTTTAAAATGCATAAGCGACACTTTCTGCGTACATTCACGAATTTCATAGTTAAAAAATATTTTTAACTAAAAATATTTGTACTATTAAAAATATAATTATCTTCCAGTTATATATGTAGTCGTCTGGTGAAAAACAAATAATGCGATGGATGTTTTTTTTTATCGAAATAAAAATAAAAAATAATTACAAATTATTCCACATTTTTTTATTATAAGCTTTATTTCGATTACGTCAGGTAGCTATTGTCGAGTCAATTAGGCAAGGAAGAGAGCTCGTTTATATAGTGCAAGGTGTGAGTGAGTGGGTGGGTGTGGGTTTTGTGAGATAGGTATTTCTTTAATTCATGTAGTATAAAGGAAAGCATTATAGATAAGAAAATTTGATGGAAATAGTAAATATTAAAACAAAGGCAACCTTGTCTATCTCCCTCTCTTATCATTCCCTAATTGACTTACCCCTACCCACTCTTCTACATAAAATGGGTTTGAACACTTATAAAGTACTATCGCAGCTCAGTTATTTCTTAACAAGTAATAGATTGAGAGAGGCTACGAGTTAGTCGAAACTGCAGTCTGCTAATAGAGAACTTATCTTACGTGATCCATGTAAGAACTAGGTAAATAAATTTATAACAACAGAGAGCAGGTTTTTTATATTAAGTTTAACGATTGATACATTTTCAGCAAGAATTTGAAGTAAATTATCAATATAAATGTTGATTCTTAATTACTTAAGAAATAATTAGGTATTTGGACAATCGTATAAAACTATTTAATTGCTTAATTGATTGATTCAATTACACTTATAAGCATTAAAATTGAAAATGTTAGGAAAATAGTTTTGACATAATTGAATAAATCTTATACCTGAAACTAATGGCTTAATTATTTTTGGACTTTATAAATTATTTCATTTGATAAGTTTTATTTATATTGCAATCAATTTTCATTTCAGCTGAAGATAATTTTAATGAAATTCTTATTGGTTAGATTTTCTTAAGTTTAAATTGGAAAAGTAAAAGAACTTTGATTGCCTTTTGTGTTTCGATTGAAAAACCTCAATGCATACATTTCGGTGAAGAACGAACATGTTTCTGTTTGAGTGAAACGGTAAAAACACCAACACAAGAGCAATGGAACGCAGACTTGAAATTCAAAGCAAACGAAAACCTTTTTGGTCGAATGACGTCCAGCTTAGTTTACCGGTTTATTTATCTTTTATGTAGGGGCATACAAAACAAGTCTCGTTAGACTACAACTCATATAATATTAATATTATACTTGCTTCTACAAGCTACATTTAAAAACTTTTGATGTAAAGATCTGATATAAATATAATCGTGTCGCAATCAACAGGGTCAGATCCTATCTGTCCAGAAGTGGGCGACGTCGATGGCGTTACTCCCGTCCATCATCAGGTTTTCCTGGGTGCACCTACTTGGACCCAGCGCACACTCCAGAAGGTGTGACAGGGTCTGCTCCACGCCGCAGTCATATTCAGTCGATCCACTGTAAGAATGCCAGGCTATCATTTGAATCCTCATCTTGCATACTCCGGCCCGAAGTCTGTTAAGGTCCTCCATATCGAGGTCCCTTGCCATGGAGACAACAATAACGCTCGTGAAAAAGATAAGCTGACACCAACTCAAAACTTAATCATCAATCCTAAAGAAGACTCCTGCAATAGCGGTCAAAATATTGGTAAAAAGAAATTCGCCACACTCGGCTAAACCCAAAAGCCACAATATCAAATCTAGCCGTGAAAACCCAAAAAGTTATCATAAAAGGTGTTAGACTTGTGGCAGATTAAGTTTAATTTTCAGATATATTAATCTCATGTTAAGACAGCCTAAATTTAATTAATGCATGAAATGTTTAAAATATGAGAAAAGATCATAATTCATTATCATAAAAAGTCAACATCATTATTTTTATTGTTTGAAAAATAGACTGGATCGTAAATCTCAATTGAAATATTATGAAAATATTTTGTTTACGAACGCATTGTTGTTAATTACAAACATTTGTTACGATTATACACTAGTACAATATAATTAGAATTAATGTTTTATTTCGCAACCAAATACGTTTTAATACTGGTATTTTTTCATTTAAAGAAACTGTTTCATATAAATTAACGACAAACAAGAATCCCAGATTTATAATACTTATATCCCCTTGTATCCATAATTTTAGAGGTATTCTATTAAAACCGAAGGTTGTGAGTTTGACTGCAGACCGAAGATTTAATAAATATCTAAGCTCTCTGAATACTCCTGTTTGGTGTGAATTAGATGCCCCATTATCACATGGTTAATACCATCATTTTATAGTGAAATCCTGTAATAAATTAATGATACATTCAACGCCAAACCGTATATAACACGCTAAGCGTCATAGAATCTAAAACATTTTAATTTTTATGTTAACACATACAGGAGAATACCGATAAATGGTAATAGTAATTTTGATGTATCATCTGTGGAGTCATATGACGCTTACCATGGTGCATATGATTAAGCGCTTCATGTGGAGTGTTGATCCGCCAACGTCATAGACAAAAGCCCAAGATTCACGGATTATCCTCATTATTACAGGAATTTAATATGAATGGGTAGTTTCCAACAGACGACTTTCGTCTACCACCAATTTTAATTAATAAGGTTTGACTGGCATTTTACAGGTGACGAATCAAATGTACATCAACCGAGGGTATTTCAGAGCTCAGAAATCAATTACACCAAATAATCTAAAGGTCAAAGCAAGGTCAAAGCAAACGCTTTGACCATTGAGCTACACCCGCCGGCTATGAAACTTAAGTATCACATCACTATCACAATTTTTCGGTATTGTAAGTACGAGTGTATACGTAAATACATGGGTAGATAAAGTGCGTATAGCTAGAAAGAAAATGCTGATTAGGCTTACGTAGATTGAAATTAATGACTTCAGAGAAATCGCAATTTTGGTTGTTCAATGTCCATACAAAAAGAGAAAATAGAAGACGTCATCTTTTTCTTATTAACTGACTCGTCGGTCATCTTATCAATTCAATAGTTTTTTTCTTTGAAAACTATTGTTTTACAAAACAATTTGAGCTTCTTTCTTTTGCCGGAGAATGGAGCGCATTGTACGCTGTGGCATAGCCCTGTGAAGCTTTAAAAGCCAAAATAGGAGCAACGAAAGCTCGACGCCCCTTGCTTGGTCGCCGCCCTCGAGCGTGTTCGCCGAGATTAAAAAGTTTATCTTTAAATGTGGCTCCTGCAACCACCGGAAACCTAAAAAAGCTCGCAGTCGCAGAACCAATATACACGAAAAGCCGCTCCACGTTCCGCAGCTTTTCCGAGATTTTTAATTGGAAAAGAACCCGTGTGAATATTATTCACGTTATTGCATCAACAAAATCAAAGCGTGTACCGTGAAATTTAATAAATATATAAAGTTTTTCATACGTTTTTTAGTTGATATTGCATTTTTTTCTCGTATCTATATTTGAAGCACATCATCATCATCATTAACATATCTGCTCTCTTAATTGTACAATTTCAAGTAGACAAATATTTCATAAAGAATAGCGGGAGTAGTCCGGATGCGGAAGGCAGAGGCTCTTAAAAGCTGGAGGCTTAGGCGGGAGGTCTATGCTCAACAGTAGACGGACTCGATTTTTTTTATTTTTTATGTAAGCACAAACAAGAGAATACCGACAGATGGTGATAGTAATTCTGAGCTCACATCTGTCAAATTCTATGACGCTTACCATGAGTGGATATGGCTAAGCGCTGCATGTGTTGATCCGCCAACGTCATAGACTACAGCCCGAGATTCATGCATCGTCCTTCATTATTACAAAAATTTACTATGAATGGGTGGTCTTCACGGGACGACTTTCTTCTACCGCCAATTTTGATTAATAGGCTATGACTATCATTTTACGGGTGAGGGATCGATTCACACCAACTAGGGATATTTTAGAGCTCAGAAATCAATTCAAAATCTTTTTTTTTAAGCTCCCTCGGTAAGGACCCACGACCTTTGGCTTGCAAAGCAAACGCTTTGACCATTGAGCTATTCCCGCCTGCAGTAAATTACAATACAACAATTCAATGATTAAATAATAATAAATATACATATACTATACATAAAAATCCTTAAACGAGTCAAATCATTCAGAAAAAATATCGGCGGGAGCGGGATGTGAACCGCGGACTTTGGAACCAACCACTTTTGCCCAGGTAATTATACCGCTCAGCCACCGGCAATTTCTTCCATTTGAGAGCACATCATCATGATCTTCTATATAAGTTATCATCGTATGATAGATGTCGCTATAGTATATTCAAATGTATATTTTATTTTTTATTATTCATTCAGAATGCATTTATTCACAAGCTTAATATTATTATTTCCGGCAGTCTATTTATTTTCAGTACACCGACCATTTTTTTTTTTTCGAACCGAAACTATAGATCAATGGATGAGAATAACTTGTAAGTACGACGCGCACGTTGCAATTAGTTATTTACCTGTGTTACTGATGAATAAATGCATTCTGATTGAATAATAAAAAATAAAATATACATACTTTGAATATATACTATAGTCGACATCTAGCATATTAAATAAATTTATTAGAAGATCAGAGACGTGTCATCTCAGGTGGAAGAATTGGCCGGTGGCCGAGCGGTATAATACTAGGCAAAAATGGTTGGTTTTAAAGGCCCGTGGTTCACATCCCGCTCCCGCCGATATTTTTTCTGAATGATTTGACTCGTTTAAGGATTTTTATGTAAAGTATATGTATATTTAATTGCTTATAATATTGTAATATAGTCAATGATCTATAAAAGTAGATTAGAATATTGAAATAATAAAAAAATATTTTAATAAATAATTTAAAATATCCATATTAAATAATATAATTAAATGTATGATAATTATGCGCAGAAAATATGTTAATAATATCATCATTATCATCAACCTGTGTCTTTGCTATTTTGAACGTAGGCCTCCCGAATGAGTCTCCATCCTCTTTGATCCTCCGCTTTTCAAATCCAGGCTACTCCCGTTATTTTTCCGATGTCATCAGAACATCTTTCAGTGGGTTGTCAAACTTATTGCGGTTATGATTATGTTGTTTATGTAAAATATTGTTTTCAAAAAGGGGTTTTATCTGTTTAAAAATCTTTTTTTACTATGTATTAAAATCCAATACTTTTAAAAATTATATCGCCATAAATATTAATAGAAAATCTTGCACATAATGTATAAAGAAAACATATTAATCTCAATTCATGTATAAATATATGATACCGTAATAAATCTTAATACACGTTGCAAAGCGAAAAATATAAGGCGAGCTTACTCAAGTAAAATATTATGTAAGGAAGCTTAGTCTGTACGTAAAACCATAGCCAGTAAAGAATGTTAATGTCTTCTTATCATATCTCGTGGTTTTCTCTGACTTCTTTAAGCTTTTCTTTTACAATGTGGGATCTGTTAGGTGTAGCAATTCAAGTCTGCACGAGACAACTGTCTTGCTCTACAAAGGCAACTATGTATGTAAAATATACTGATATCAGCTTGCAATAGCTCTTTTAAGCTGATGCCGAAACGCCTCGAGAAACCATATTTTGTCTCTCATTTTTGATCGCTCGCCTGACATTCACACCTTATAACGTTAAAATTAAAATTATATTGCAGAAAAACTATCATTTTCTTACCTTTCTAAAATTATTACTTTTATTTATTAATGACATACTTTTAAACCTTCAACGTGATTTATTTATTTATTTATATACAGAATCGAAATTCCATTTTTTTTTTTACAAATATTTAGAAACATACATAAATATACAATAAATAGAGAAAATAATAAAAAATAAAAATAACACAAAAGAACAAGAAGATGACACGTGTCAAAGATCACAGAGATCAAGTAGAACAATACCATCGACAAAAGAGGAAAAGGATGTAAGAAAAGGATCGAGGTGTGCTGGTAGGCCATTTAGGAGCGACATTGCCGTTGTACCAAATTGAGTGCTTGAAGCTCCACAAGCATCGACTGGGATCAAAAACAATGGATGGCTACGAGCACGGGTGTACCTATCTGGAACATAGAAGTTAAAACATTCAAGAATCCCAGGGTTGTGAATTGAACCGCGAAGAAGAAGGAATGAATGTTTGAGTGCAGCAGTTTTCCTCCGGGACTCTAGCGAATGGAAAGAAAGCATCCCTAGAAGAGAAAGAGTTTGGTAATGTTCGGAATTAAATGAATTGAATAGATAAATTTGAATTGTACAAAATTGAATTATGAGCGTCAATTTTAAACAAATTTATATTTCAAGGTTAACTGTTTGCCGGTGGGTATTACTCAATGGTCAGAACGTTTGCTTTGCAAGCCAAAGGTGGTGGGTTTGATCCCCGATGGAGATTTAAAAAAAATATTATTAATCGATTTCTGAGCACTAAAATACCCCTGATTGGTGTGAATTAGATCCTTCACCTATAAAATTCCAGTCATAGCCTATTAATTAAAATTGGTTTTAGACGAAAGAAGATCACCCTTTTATAGTAAATTCCTGTAATAATAAAGATAATACGTGAATCTCGGGCTGTAGTTTATGACGTTGGCTGATCAACAGTCCACGTGCAGCTCGCTTGACATGCATACCTAATAATGTTAGTTTTAATTTTATATAAAATTACACGGCATTTGCAGACGATGTTTTATTTGTTAGGACAGTTGCTCCATTTCATGTTGGTTCAACTGTAATCTTTAATTTGTTTTTTGTCGTGATTATTTTGGCGGCGCTGCATGTCACAGTGTTTCGGCGGTCGTAAGTTAACTCTCGTCCAGCCGACGAAACGTCACGTACCGGTCGGACAAGGAAATTAAGTCTTTATTTAAAATTAAATGCGAATTGTGCTTCAAAAACAAGTTCTTTGCTTTGCGACCTGCCCCTGCATCCTTCCTCCAAGCGGTCACGTGATGAACCCGTGACTTGTAGAATTTTTTTTAAGACAGGAGATGTCAATACAAGTATTTATAATTGTATATTATACATACAAACTTCATTTTAATGTAGATATTTAGTGGTTTTGCTGTAGTAATTTGTAACCTTTTAGCTAGTAGGAATCACCTGTGACTATCAACAATCTGTGGAGGACCAAAATCATCGTCTTTAAAATACTTTATATATAACATAAGTTTTATATTGAAATTAAAACATTGGATGTACAAGTCAATATGGTTTAAATATACAAGAAAAATTGTATTGAAAAGTCTTTCTGACAATTACTTGACGATTACGTGAAATACCATAAATTATGTTGGCATCCTCCTCTCTAAGTTAGTTATTGCATTGCGTGGTAGCAGGATGAGGAGCAGATTAACAAAACACAGACTTTTCCACAAGCACATATATTTTCATGATAAACTTTACAAGCTTTCGGCCCTACCGGAATAACATGCCGGGCCGGCCATAATAAGACCTTCTCGCGATCCGCACACAACGCACCGGGCGCCGTGGTCGGCGACACCCGGCCGCAACTGGCGATCTATATAACTAGTCCTCTTAACGGCATTACAAAATGACAACACATGCGTTTTCGATGAGCGAACGAAAATAAGAGACGAAAGATTGTGTATCGAGGTTTTCGGTACCATTCAGCAAGGGCTATATCGTGCTGATATCAATGTAAATATAATTTGATTTTCAAAAAATTTTCGGCGACATTTTTACCAAGTGAAGTACATTTAGAATGGCTTTCAAATCATACAAATAACACTTTACAAATAATGTTATGTTTGCTACAATGTTCTTCGCCTTAACACATGTCAGCTCTGATCCCCGGATCTTCACCGAGTAGATTAAGTGTATAGTTCCTCACGGAATCCCAAGATGGCGTGATCCTGTGGGCCTGTAGGAAAAGCAGCTGCAGATTATGAATAATGTCATAGTCAAGTCTACGTTCGTCTCTTAAATTTGATATAGTATGGAAGTCTACTTTTTCTGTTCAGTCACATCTTTATTTAAATCTTATTAGCCGATTGCATCGATTATCAGTGAGATACAAATATTTGCAGCGGAATAGAAAAATGGTGATAAAAAAGACGCTGTAGAGACGTCTCCTTTTTATTCGAGTTAAGCTGCAAGTTAAGATAATATGCAAGGAGTTTGAAGCGTCATACTTTTTTAGACCATCGCTCTCAGTGATCTATACGTCAAAATATCTAAGGTTTGCGACCCTCGAGAAAACGTAAAACACAAATATCAGAAAAAAAACGTTTAGCCTAAAACTCAAAAAAGTGTCATGTACTCTCAAAAAATGTTTTCGTCAATTCAACAAAATGACCCTGTAACGGCGTGCAAAATATTATGGAAAACATTTTTCAGCACAAATTTCAACCCATCAGTATTTAATCGGATTCTTTCTCCTTAAAAAAATAATTACAAAAATATTGTACATAGGATTAATATTTTTGAGATACATTTTTATAAACTCGGTAAAAATATGTGTGTCTTTAGTCCATTGTCCCAGAAGGTAGTGCTTAGCTTCGTGTTCCTGAAAAGAAACCTATTTTCTTGAAACGGCTACAATACCGTGTCTTTGTGCCCAGCAGGCGGCCCAAATAAAAGCCTCAGCTCGGGCAATATATTCATTTATTTCTCTCATGCACGCTATCTTGTGGGTGAATACCCTCAGTCATGAAAAACCAATGCAACTCGTACAAGAGGTTATAAAATCATCATCATCACCATGTTCACTCCCCTAACAAGAGCATCTGATTGTAACGAACAGCCTTCGACGCATCGATTCGGGCAGTCGATGGTCGTGTGGTCAAGGGTATATAACCCGCCTCTGCTAATATTTTTTCTGAACGAATTGATGCGTATAAAAATAATATGTTGCGTTATAATATGTGTATATTTAATTACTTAAAAATATGATATAAAAATATTATTTTCATATAGTTTTTACTTCAATTTATTAATTATAGTTGTGGTAAGACGACTCATTTGAATGTTTAGATCTTAGATTTCATTTTATGAATCCGATGGTTGCCAGAGACGATATATCTCGGCAAATTGCGCAGTACCCGTATTGCCAGAGACGAGATATCTCGGAAGCACTTTTGGTGGCGTATTTTTGCGCCGTATTTACTTGTCTGACAATGAAAATTGGTTTAACTTCAATAATAAAACTTCAAAAGTCGATGCGGGTAATTTAATTGAAATTCAATAAACACAACAATAAGAAAAATATTTAAGGTAACTTTTATTTTGACAACAAATATTCGGCCTGATAAGCACTGTGGCGTAATTTATTTGCGGCTATGAAAAGGATAAGTAGATTAATATAAAATACCTTGTTTATCGATCACAGTGAACATGCAGAAAGACTGCTGTTTCGCTATCAATAAAAGCTCCATCAGCTCCAAAATGTGTAAACTGATGTAGCCTTCATAAATGACGATATGGTAGTCCTTCAGCAATTGATTAATCAGTACTCTGTGATTAACGCTAATACAAGGTATGAAATATATATCTACTGTGATAAACAATATGGTGATAAAAAAGTATTCTAATTTGATAACAAGGTTATTTTAAAAATCCATTACAACCATGGTTTACTACTTTTTTCAAATCATTTAATTGTTTATTATTTTATGAAAGTAACTACCGAGAGCTCCTCATTAAAATGACACGTTTTTAGAACATATGCCGAAGAAATATCGACGTGGAAAAAATATCGTTTAAAAACCGGTTTATGCAGTTTCGGTAAATCTTCTGCTATATGGACAAACGATATCAGAAAATGAATGCGGAAGGTCAATTATCAAAAGGAATAAAGTGAAGGAAATTTACAACAAAAACAAACCGATGATGATAGTGACGGTTTGAGTTAGTTAATTATTCGGTTCAACTTAACATTCAAATAAGGTTCTCTTGCTAATTACATTTGCGACCACTGGGCTACGTACTGCGCATATTACCCTGTTCAAAGTTTACTGGGGAATAGGAAATAACAAGAGGATTTGACTGACGGTTTTCGGACAAAAATGCGCAGTGTTATATTTATCTTTGTACTAAAGTCAACGGAAACTGTGGCTTTAATATCTTTAGCTCATTTAACTTCAAGTCCATTGACTGGTTTATTAACTCATGGAATAAATAAATAGAGAAGGGTCTGAAAAACACTTTTTAAATAATATCTTGACTATGACAAAGCAGATAAGTATATAAAAAGTAAAGTATTGTTTCAGCCCTATTTGCTGTTGTTAAATAGCGAAGCCAAAAACTTATGATTCTAATAAAATGTAAATATAATTATGTTAATTTTTTTTCAATTTTTAAAAATTACAGAATGAATGATAAAATAAAAACATTTATAAAAAAAAGTTTGTTTCGAATAAGCCTAGCAGCATAGTCCAATGGTGAGTTTGTCATTCAGATGTTGTCGGTTCGAATTCTGACCGAGCGTGATTTTTGAAAATTTATTTACAGGCTTCGGAAGCAGAAGATGGATGACCATCCGATATCCTGAAAAAAAAAACCTTCATAATTGAACACCTTAATATTTCTCTGGTACTACAGCCGCAGGCTCCTGGAAACCATCTATGTTCCCATGTAGACCTCCAGGTATACAGGATTTCTGGGACAAGATATAGACAATCTGACCTTACAGAACTGTAAAAACTACAATTTGCGGTGTCCATATGCTTCGAATATGAAGCGAATATAGTAGAAAAAAGTTTCAAATAGTCGGTAATTGAATATCGTTACTTCAAATTAGAAGTAGGTTAATTGTATTTTAAAGGATGAATTGAGTAAAGAATGTTTGATTTCTACACATAAAATTCACACCAAAAATCATCTTGTGTGATAATGTTTACTATGAATTTGTATGTGTACCAGTTGATGAATATTCTTATGAATATTCAATGGTTAATTAATATTTAAATATATTCGATAGACCACCAACAAAATTTAATTTGATTGTAAATTTATAAAATAAAAAATAGCTTTTACTCGTAGTTTTTTATTACATGGAGTTAACCTTATACTGATAAATTAATTTAAATTATATTTTTAATATTTATGTTTAAGAAAAGTATTTAAATACACATTAGAGTAGCTAAGATTTAAAGGTTTTTATGTTTCTGATTTATTCAGCATCATTAGAAAGATCCCTAGAGCCTTGAAAATGCCATCAACAACTTTCCGGGGAAGAATCCCATCTTGCTTTGGGCATTTTGCCAGATTTTTCTGAAACAATCTGAAAGACTTTTTGTCACTTGCCGAAAGCAATCTTCTGAAAGGTGATCGGACGAAATTCAGCTCCTGAAATTCAGTTTCTTTCAAATGCAGTTTTAGTAAAACTATATTATTTTTTAATTGATTAGCGTAACAATGTGTTTTTTAAAATTACTGGATATTTTCGTCTAGTGGTAATAGGACCAGAAGGTAAGCAAAATTTGACGAAAATTTGGAAGGATCGACGCTTGTAACCAACCGCGTATTGAGTTAAGTCACTCTTTAGCACTGAATAGTTAAAGGCCTCTAATCAACTCATGATAAAAAAAACTATCAATTAATCACCGGAAAAAGATGCAGCAGTCTCTTTGAACCCACGGGCTTCTGCTCTGAAGGTCTTTGTAAACCATATATGTTTTCAAGCAAAACTTAGTGTGTAGAATATGTTTTGGAACAATCCGTAAATAGTGGCAACCGAGAGAACCAAATGGCTGCAGTATGGGATTGACCAAATATATAATAAGTATGGGAAATATATAAAAGTTGATTTATTCTAGCAAAAAAAATTGGTTATTCGGAAAGAAATGACATTTTTTTTGCGTCACTTTGACGTCAGTTTGTCAACGGTCGCCGTTAAGTTAGCACGTCGTGGTTGGTATCATTTTAAAGCTCTATTAGTGCTCTTTATATTTTAATGTTTTTTTTTCGCCGTTTTATTAAATTTTAACACAGTGGCATTAATTTGGGTCAATGTTGGCCGAGCAGTAGGTAAATGTATCTGCTTTGCCAATAACCATTGTTTTTTTCTTGTTGAATTACTGTACACGACCCACTTCTCATCACCTGTAATAATTCTTCTGAGAAATGGATCCGTTTCATGTCTGGACAATAGAGATGCACAAATGGTTATAAACGGCACCCAAATTTCCTGTCTGTTTTTTTGCCAGAACCTTTTCAATGATCGTATACTGTTGTCTTCAGCGAAGCAAGTCAATGTGACAATTCCGAAATTGTTTTGCGCGGATCAGATTCTACCAACACACTCAGAGTTTCATCATCGATTTTTTGAGGTCTTCTACTTCTTGGTTCATCCATTAACTTCTCATCACCACTTTCAAAATTTTAAAATATCTAGAGCACTTTCGAAGCTTCAGAATGTCCCCATAAACATCGCAAATGGTCTGCGTGGCTTCTTTGGATTTCATTCCCATCAAACAAAAACATCATCCTATGACGCAAATGTGTTTCTTCAATTTTAGGCTTCTGCATTTTTCTACAGCGGCACAAAAAAGAGTACTAACAGAACTTTAAAATGATACTGACCACGACGTGCTAACTCAACGTTGACCGTTGACAAACTGACGTCAAAGTGACGCAAAAAAAATGGTTATTTCTTTTCGAATTACCTAATATAACAAAAACTAGTATTTTGTCAGTTAAAACATAAAGATAGTTTTTTTGGTTCAGGACTTAAAAAAACTGTCTTTGTTTTATATAAAAATATTTATTTCGCGTGTACACGAAAATGGCTTCAGTTTTGGTTTTCATAAACAAACATCTTCTATATATTAATAAATATTGAAGGTGGCCTGTTTTTCCCTCTTCCGTACAACTGTTATGAATCTATCTTTTCTTGGTAAATTGACAATTGGGATTATCTTTCAAAACACCGTCCAACATGTAACTTGAGCTTCCTTGATTGGAAAAGTTGAGTCATTCACGTGAATATTTGACTTGGAAAGAATATGACCGAAATGAACGGACGTTGACAATGGTAGGGTAAGCTACCCGATAAATAGACATTTAACATGAATAAATTATTTGTAAGCACTGGTTGTACACATTTTAACATTTGTTACTTATTCATGTATGTACAATTTTTGATGTCACTAAAAAATTGGAATATAACAGATATTTTCATACCGTCTTCTTCTTCGTGTCAGCGACGTCAAATTATTTTTGCCAAGTATCTGGCAACATCGCTAGCCCGTGTGTTGCCCAGCATTAAGTCTTGAGATGAGCAGCTTGTTGGGCACATGAAGCAGGATCTTCAGTGTGAGGCGGTCTGCAGGCTTCCACAGTCCCACAATAGTGACTCTCCCTGAAGGAAGCATTCCCCACCGTTCGAGGTTGTCCTTTCTTCTACCAACTCCGGTTCTTAATCTATTCAGGGATTTCCAGGTCCACCAGTCAAGGTTCTTGCCAGTTGGGAGGCCTTCTTTTGGAGTAATTAAATCTTCTGATGCTGATTTGATGCCTCTACCGTAAAACAAATAAATACGAGTAAATTGCGCATACGTGTTTCAATCTTCGATAATCTTTCATTCAATAAATATCCAAGTAATAGTTCTGTCTTTGAAAACAATCTAGAGATAATTGATTAAAGTACGAAATATTATTACAATAGAGATTGAATTAGTGGATTTATACAAGTATTGTAACAACTAATAAAAAGTACAACATTAAGGCAATGATTAGATTATATTTTTTTGTACATCAATAAAACTTCATACACGAAATTCACAAATAAAAATATTCTTTTATTAAAATAAATTCTTTCACTTGAATATTTTCCAGTTACTAGTAGATTTTCAATTTTATTCCATTCATTTCAATATTTAACAATGCACAAAATAGTTATAGGCACAAAATACACTTTTTAAAACCATTGTGTTTAAATGACTTAATTTTTTAATGACTAACCTACTAACTTAGCTTCTGCGTTCTACAAAACGCGTATTTTCGTATTACTTGCCTTAGTTAAAATATATTTTATTTTATATGTTTATATATTATCTCTTAAAAGAAAAAATAAATCAGTAACTGAAACGTTCACCCTACTTTCAGGGTAATATAAAGATTTATCGATTCCTTCGTATCATCATATGCCTTGTCCTGAAAAACGTGAAGTCATCATGTTTTCTAAATCTCCCAGCATTATTACAATTTTTGTCGAATAACTGAACAGTGTGGATTTTCCCGGCTAATAAACATATTTTATGCCTGAATCATAAAAGAAATGTGCGCACCTGAACATATTTTTTCAGTTTTTTCAGGTATTTGCTCTCTCTCTATCAGTAATAACACTGAGCATATATTCAACCATGCTCTTGAATCAATACTACTTGATGTTTGAATCTTACAAAAACATGACTTTGCTTTTTCCAAAAGTATTATTTATCATTACATTTTAATATTTCAACTTATATACATTATAAATATATTTTAATAAAAAAGTTGCATCAGATTTTTTGTATCAGTAAAAATATTTTCAAAATTTTTTTTTCAATTTCTACAGTAAAATGTCTAATATAAGTTGACGACAAAAGAAATAAATATATAGTTATTTAATTATTTAATTTATGAAAAATAAACACTTTTCGTTTATTGTTGACGTCTTTTCAATGCATCTTGGTTTTTTTTTATATATTCAATCCCTTTCAGTTATGGACATCGACAATCGTAATCCTAATATTAAATATAAGTAATAAAATTCAGACAAACTTCAACTGACAATGTGAAACGATAGTCGGTTAAAAAAAAACTTATTCTGTTGCAATTTTTTTACGATATCTTAAAAAGTATTTTTCTTTTGGACCAAATCACAAAAAACTAGAATTGAAAATGGCGATTTTGGTCTACATTTATTTATTTTCGAGTCACCTCCGAAATCTTTTTCATTTATTTTTTGCTGCCCAAAAAAATATTTAAGCCACTTTTGTATATTTCACCATGACAATAACCGAATTATTTCCTTTGATTCTAATCACAAAAAGATTTTCAGATCCATGCAGATACTGTGCCAAGTTTTTTTTTATATGGTTGGGTCATGTATGCAGTTGTTGCCATCTTGAAACATAAACGTATTACGAAAAACCTTTTAATTTAAATGAAAAATAAAATGTAATTCTTGCTTAACGGTCATTTGCATTGGATTTATCTCAGAATTTCATCTCAAATACAAGACAATGCCTTTCAATTTCTAAGAAGAAGTTATTTCGTCGTAGTTGGATTTCTTATCCCAGATTAATAACAATACTCATTAACAACCTCAGTTTGTGTTTCTCTAATGAAAATCGGCTCAAAAGTCTGGAAACTATGACTTATTATCATGGCTTTAGCCTTAACCAGGTTCATTTTTAGACCAATTTGTTCGACACTTCATTGTAGTCGTAAAGCATGTCTTAAAGCTTATAAGGTGATTCAGTTATTAGAACTATCTCCAGATGCTGCACATCCCAGTTACCTGTAATAACTTCTGATTGATGATGATGAGACAATTCAGCATAAAGTTATAACTTTGTCGCAAACCCTACTCAGCAGATAGAAAAAGTAATCTCACAATAGCAAACATAATATACTCTTTCATAAATCTTTTTTCCTCCATCAGCTCGGGCGTTTATTTTTTTGCAAAATTTTGCGTAATCTTTCCATCTATGAAAATTGGTTGCCGGCAAATATCGGCCATCTTCTTCATGGGGAGGGGAAAGCCCTCTCTAGTGATTGATCGTCTTCGGCAGATGGATGATTGATCTCGGAGGCTTGACCCGACAATCTTTCAATTAAGTGATGCCAAATGATTCGACATTGTCAGGGAATTTCTTCGAGAACCTCCCACTTCTCGATACATCCGAGATTGCTGGCTAATAAATTAACTTTATAGACTTCCAAAGATGGCAAAAATAAAAAATAAATTTCCAAGCAAGTGATTGCGTATCTCAAGAAACTATCATATATAATTTCAGAATATTTAATTATGTACATACATCAATTTTTTTTTTTAAAGATTCAATGTGAAGTGACTTATTTTAACATGTGTTAATTACTACAATGCGCTGGAAGGTGTTATTTTCATTATTTATTGTTAATATTTTTTTTATGTAATCACATACAAGAGAATACCGACAAATGGTGATTTCATTTATTTATTTAGGCTCGCATTGTAAAATAAAATGTTGATAACCGTACCAAGCATATATGTTTTATATAGTTTTTCTGCCTCGCAAGAAAGGGAAAGTCACCTTTTATAACTATTAGTTTTGAATATCAAGTTTTTTTAAACACATACAGGAGAATACCTACAGATTGTGAAAGTTATTCTGAAATCGCATCCGTGGAATTCTATTACGTTTACCATGCTGCATATAACTAAGCGCTGCAATTGGAGTGTTGGTCCGTCAACGTCATAGACTACAGCGCGAGATAAACGCATCAACCTTTATTATTACAGGAAAATACTATGAATGGGTGGTCTTTACGGGACGACTTTCATCTACCACCAATTTTGATTAATAGACTGGCATTTTACAGGTGAAAGATCAAAATTGACACAAACCGGGATATTTTAGAGCTCAGAAATCGTTTTTTTTTTAATTATTTTTTATTCTTCGTCGGGGATCGAACGCACGACCTTTGGATTGCAAAGCAAACGCTTTGACTATTGAGCTACACCTGCCGGCAAATATAGAGCAATTATCAATATTTATTTTGAATCTTATATTTTAATTTGAAATGGAGTGTGTTTGCTTGCATATTTATTTGTGTGTAATTTGTAATGGGTAGTAATGATAGGTAGTTATGATAGGAAGGTTAATATTCAAAAGCATTTTAATGTACTTTTGCTGTGATTAATGGATTAAAGTTTTTGTTTAAATTTGTCGTTGTGTAATGAAATTTTTTTATCTTAGATATATGTGTGTTATATGGTAAAATTTTGGTTTTGTTTTAAATTCTGAAGCGCCATCGTGATTAAAAATATATTTTTGTAGTTATAATATACAATAATTAAAGAAGAGTTAGAGTTTTAACTGACGACAAAATCTTTAGTTATAGAATAAAACAAGTAAAACTTTGTATGAAACCAGTAAGTTCTAAGAAATAATCACTTTACCACTTTTGGTCCCACCGCACCTTCCTCAGAAGCTACTAACTAGACTGTCTTTAATATATAGCTTCTGAAGAAGGTGTGGTGGCGCTGAAGCCGGTTAAGTGATGATGCATGAAAACTCAGTAGTTTCATACAAAGTTTTACTTGTTTTATTTTTTAAATATGACAAACCACAAAGTTACTGCATTCTAGGAATGTATACTTCAGTTAGGGTTACGAACATTGACATGACAAATATTGATTAGAGTACTTAGAAAAAAAAATGTTTTTTATTGTTGAATCATACAGCGAGAAGTCACCACCAAGAAGGAGGTCTCCAAAGCAAACCGCGACACACTCCACCCTATGCTTGGGTATCAAAAGATTACCACATGGCTCAAATCAAAAAAAAGTTTTCTACAGTCGACAATGGAACTGGTGATACCTGAGGCCACTCTGCGGCTGAACATGTGGAGAAGAGCAACTGAGAGGAGTACTTGGATTGCCCCGAAAGAGGACCTAGCTCCCGAATACGACCAGGGGTGGAATCTATGGAGGTCCCTTAACAGACTTCAGACCGGAGTATGCAAGACGAGGGCACAAATGAAAGCCTGGCAGTTTTACAGTGCACCAACTGAATGTGACTACGGCGCGGAGCAGACCCTGTCACACCTTCTGGAGTGTGCGCTGTGTCCTAGTAGATGTACCCAGGAAGACCTGATGAGGCAGACAGGATCTGACCCTGTTGCTTCCGACACGATTATATATATAAATATCTCGGAGAAAAGGGTTTCAGATGCAATGTGTGCTTCTTACACTTCGCAGGCAATGTGATGTCGAAAACGTTCAATAAAAGTTAAGAATTTCGTTATAAAGTATGTGACTGAATACTTAATGATTGTAAATTATAGCGGCCTACTTCCGTTATCGTATTCATCCGGGGACCGAACTTTTGGTGAGTGTTCGTTCGCCCGACTATCTGAAGATGCCTCATCAAAACTTTCCTGAAGGCTGCGCGAGGAACCGAACCTGGCTGAATTAGATTAAGTTAAGGCCAATTAGGATTAATTTGAAATGTGCAAAACTGTTCCGCAATAATTAAAATCAGTACAGGGATTTGTCAGAACCTATCAGGACGCTTCAGAATAAAAAACCTTTAAATTTAAAATAAATTTATATACAATAATTAATGGGTACTGATATCAGCTCAATATAGCCTTTACCGAAAAGCCTCGATACGCGATCTTTCAACTCTTTTTTTGTTTGCTCGTCAGTCACGCAAATATAAAAATGTATTTAAGATTAGACATGGCGCTTGCGTCACTATTTTATTTATTGTGACAGGTTGCTACCTATCACGGGGTTGGTATCTGTCACGCTATTAGTTTCATAAATGGCTACTATGTTAATTTCAGCGCTGTTCTGCCACTACGGCCGGCTGAATCAGTCGGAGTCATAAATACATTTAATCACTAATACTTTGCTACATTACTAATACCCTAGCTACATTTTACTAAAGATATTTATAAGCGATTGATTTATTGTTATTTGTAAAGTAAAAGCATAATCCTGAGAACTGGACTATTAGATGCTAAGAAAAGAATTAGCCTTAAGTTAACCACGCATTCGTGTAAATTTAATTTTAATATATGACTTATTTATTTAATTTCACGTAGGCGGGGGTGGTTGGAATAGTGGGCGAAAAGGAAGGCATTTCAAATGAGCAAGATTATAAGTAAGATTTATAAGTAAGCACTGAAGTAGGCGTTGATTGGGCAAAGGAATAGGCAAGGTTATATGTTAAAGAGTACGCTGAGAAGTGGGCGGAGAATGGTAAAGAAAGAAAATCGGTGTATTGGTGATAATCTAGATACAAAAATTAATGAGTGAATAAATCATAGAAAATACACTAAACCACAATCATTCTATTTGTAACACGTATCAACGTGCTTCAGGCAACTTTAGTTCATCAAATCATCACTATTAAAAATCCTCTCCCTGAACTGCCGCGAAAAAGCTCTGTCAACCGCCATCGTCTCTGCCTCATGCCAATGTCAACAGCCTCCCACAGCTCCTATCGAGTATATTTTATGTTTAGTTCCCGAAGGCTTTTCAGGACGCCACGACCCTAGAAGCTTTAAAAAAATCAGATTTAATTTACGCTCTCCTGCGGCATTCTTAATACATGTCCCAATGTACCATCGTACCCCCAGTTTTCTACGCATATCTGCTTTTGAAACTTGTTTTAAAGCTTTATTAATTTGTAAGTAAGCAAAGAAAAAAGATAAGTAACATTCAGGCGCTCTATAGACTACACTTTTTTTGATCCAGTAGAGTTAAATATATAATTAATCTGAAGATAATTAAAAATATTATCACCCCTAAGGCCTGTTATTTGTTTTACGTTAATTTCTCTGAATCGGGGGTCAAAAGAAGACCTCTTAACAAATTAAACAAGTTGAATGCCCGTCCTGAATTTCAGAATTCATCCCTTAGTCTCACCCGACACCGCTGCCTTTAAGGTTCATCCAATTGGCAAGGAATTAAAGATTCCAAATTTATTTCTTCCTCCCCAGTCTAGGGTTACATGCAATTAGCCTTCAAGCGGTTAAATACTTTTTAAAATGAAGCTTAAATTAATGTCGATCTTTTTACAGCGTCTTTACTGAAAAACAGCCTTCCGGTCTGCCGAACACGAAAATTTAAATAAATTACTTTACGTTCGCTCGTTGAAAGTAACTGAAATATATTTTTTCGTTCAAGTTATTTCAAGCGTTATCATATTTATGCACTACAAATATACATCATATAAACATGACAACTTTATTCATGTCATGATGAATACAAAACAAAAATTATATTCTTACATTTTCTTTTTATTTCAATTTCAATATCTGTGTTTTATTATGTTTCTGGAAAATTGTTTTTTGGCGTAATAGACATTTACACACATCTACCCGCACACATATACAATCTATACATATGTGTGTATTAACGTAAGAACTAATACTTATACAAACCCACTAAGCCACTGCCAGTTTTTAAATTAAAATTGAAAATGGTCTCCAGAGAGGCCGAAACATGTAATCGTTTAAAATAAATGTGAATCAAAACTGATTTTTTTTAATTTGTTCTTACCTATTTATTTAAGCGGTTGATTTAATTACTGTAGAAAAAATAAGGTAATAATATTTAATTGTAAATAATTTTATTAAAATAAGCCTAATTAAAATATACCAGTGCACTCTAAGCCGCTCAGGCAGGGAGGCTGGACGCTGCATGCGGGAAACGTGTTTTGTGTTCTTGTTTGTGTGTGGGTTGGGGAGATTGCAAGTATATCATCATCATCAGCCTGTGTCCGTCCACTGTTGAACGTAGGCCTCTCGCATGAGTCTCCATCCTATTCGATCCTCCGCCTTCCGCATCCAGGTCACTTCCGCTATTCTTCTTATAATGCAAGTGTATATTTATCTGTTTCTTGAAGAGATCTAGATTGTAGGAAGGAGGAAACATAGACGGTGGAAGAGCATTCCAAAGCGTATCGGTGGCATTAAGGAAGGAACTTTGGAAACTGTCAGTTCTTGGTCGACACACATTAACCGTGTATGAATGTTCGGCAAGTGTAAGACGAGTTTGTCGGTTGTGGGTGGGTGCAGGAGGAATTAGTTATTTAAGTTCCAAAGAGCAGCGACTGTGGTAATAAGGGTAGAAAAGACTAAGTGAACCAATATTACGCCTGTGTTTCCATTAATTGCAGGTTAGACGTAAGAATGTCATTGCTTATCAAACGAATTGCTGTTCTTTAAAATGAGTCAATTAAGTTTGGAATGTATTTTGGGGCTACAATCCAAAGGTGACTGCTGTATTCAAGGATAGTTCGAATTTGTCTTTTATATAAAAGAAGAAGTGGTTTATCGTTGAAATACATATAATATATATAATTTACCTAGTTTTTGGAAGCGAGACCGGTTTTATACTTAATTGAATCGTAATATTTTACATTATTCGAGATTGATACTCCAAGGATGTTGATGGAGCTTGCTTTTGAAATCATTGTCATTATTTATTTATTTTCTATATTTAAAAAATACTTACTAAAAGAAGCATTATGCAAGAAAGCAAGCAACAATATCCATTCAATGTTAAGTCATCTAAAAATAAATCATAAAAAATCTTTATATAATTTTATGTCTCAGGATTGGATGAAATAAAAACATTTATTTTTCGAAATAATTACTAATATTGCGTCATTTTTAATTTCTTTAAGCAAAAACAAACATTGATGCCTAATTATTCAGAAAGAAGAGATAAAAATCTTAATAAAATTACAATATCATCAAGTTAAAAATATTTAGAATTAAGCATCTTTTTTCCAAGAATGTAATCTCACTTTTAAAAAATACGAGGCGATATTTTTATTAAATTAAAATTACGACGTCACAAAATTATGTTGGGGAAACACAAATAATAAAGCCGAAGAAGCTTTGAAAGTGGAAAAACTTCAGGTTTATCCGGATCCATGAAAATGTAAAATCTTTCAAAACTTTCAAAACTGAAAACCTTAATCGCATTATAATAAAATCTCATGCCTATTATGAGTGGCCGAATCGCCTTGTAATCTTATTTAGACAGACTTTAAAAAAATCCCCCGAGAATGTGTTTTTAAAACGAATTTTCCCTAATGGAAAACAGTGTCCTTGTGTTATTTTTTTATTTCGGCACATTTAGATGGTGGAACGTAACGATGAAAGTAAATGGATTTCTTTTATGGACTCCGCGCAATGTTTAAGTATGAATTACCTTTTCTTATTCGTTCAAATATGGCGGTTTCACGTTAACGATTACGTGAATAACGTGGGCAAAGTTTTACGAAGTAAGTTTAAATCTTGGCAGTGGTGAGCCATTTGAAATGATTCATCGACAAGGTAATAGTTACGTTATAATGTGACGAGAGCAATAAAAGGAACGTATATAAATTAGAGGATATACTTGTCGTTGCTAATCGCCACTCTACGTAATGAAACTGGGACAAAGAATATTTTACTGGTAAAGCTTCAGTTTTACATTTTTAACAATAAAACAGACAAAAAAATATTCTCTTCCTTGCTTTATCATATGATTGAATAATTTAACCTCCATAAAGTCTTATCAATTATTCTGATACTATTTTCGACCCCAATCACTTTGATTTTTATACTCCAAGTGAATCCTAAGACTATATTTTGTTAAATTATGAAATTATTGCACTATACTATACCCGCCTCACAAACGTATCACACCGGAGGACAGTTAGGTCTCCTTGATGATGTGCTCATTCAGATTATGATCAGAAGTGCTTAGAAGAAAGCATCCGTGAAAGAGATTATAATCGCACTCAGAGGTTGTAAAGAGATAGAAATAGAAGATAGATTCCCTCACCAAAAATACGAGTGAAAGTTGTTAATTCGTAGATTTCTTTTAGTGGCCACAAAATCTGCATGCCTGATAGGGTGGAGGCAATTACCTCGAACTGCATCGAAAAGGACTCTTCTTTCTAAAAAAATTAACTGACTGTCCCAGAGAATATGCTTTGAAGCTGGAAAGGGGCACCACAGGGGCAATTAGGTTTTGAAAGTAAATTATATGAGCTTAATCTGTCATTAAAAGTGCAGTGCCCAGTCATTAGTTGGGTAGACTGGTGATCAGGGCCTATTCATTTAGCATTAATTTTAATGTAAATGTCTGGAAAAAACAGATAAGTAGTACTATATTTGGTGGAAGATGACCAACGTTTTTGCCATGCGGTAGTAAGGGCATCAGCACAAAGTTTATGGGTTTGGGAGTAGCGCTCAGCTGGAGTAAGATGTCTCCTATCTTAGACGCACGACCGTGACGAAGGTGATATAAAGCAGCACGTCGCTACATCTCTAGAACCAGATAAGCAATCCCCAGAACCGAAAGTGCCAGAAGGCCGGAGTTGTGAATTTACGGTGTTAAATTTAACACTATCCAGTCCGATAACACAATATGTGTGTAATCGTTCCGCCAACGTTTAGTGGCCGACTATACACAGCTTTATTAATGTTTTTTCAAACGTTAGTGGCCGATCACATAACAAATGTGTTGTTTTTTCGTTCGACCGTAATTCAAAGATCTCAAAGCTTTTCAGTGAGGGTCATGTTTAATTTTATTTGAACACATATCGATAAAAAATTTAAAAGAGCATTTTTTATACAAAAATAATAATAATGTGAGATTATACTTTATCTGGCTTGTTATAATTATTATTTTTAAATTGGGAAAACGTCTATCGTTTTTGTCGATCAATATTTCGATTGTAGGCTTTTAAATTTTATATGTTTGTTAGCAAAATATTTATTTCCCAAAATATAAACTGTTTTTAAAATTTTATTTTATCTTCCAATGCAATATATTTTAGGTTAAAATTAGTTGACGATATACGCTGATGCTTTGTCTTATATTCCCGATGACGCCAAAGAGATCCAAGATGCGACGATGATGGGGGATGGATATATATAAACAAATAAATATTTGCGATTTTTTTGTATGCAATTCTTTAAAAAATAGTCGGCCTCTAGCGGAAGTTTAATGGCGTACCGCGTGGACTGGATAGTTGAGAAATTGAACTGTTGGTTAATAATCAACTGTAAAAAATGTTAAGTTTGTGGATCACAATTTCAACTAATGCCAAAAATATCACCAATCTAAAATCCATAAAAATTGTATGGTCCAAAACGATCTTTCAGCTTCCGTACAATCCTTTTATTTTCCACAGTATAAATAAGAGTCTTATCGTCCATAGCAATTGCTGTTCGAGAACAATCTGTTATGGTCCGGTTTTATTATCAACACTAAAAGCCGTCATAAATTGGATAATCGAGCAAACATCCGATAAAAAAGTCACTCTTTTAAAGGCGTCCGGTTTTTTCAGCACACGTTATAAAAAAATATTATTTTATACGTTATATATTACGTAATACATATTATTGTACCTTTTTCCGATAGCACGGTTAAATAAAAAATACGCACAGTGTTACATCAGTACAAATGAAATATCAAAATCACAAATAATTCAGTTTTTTTTAAATCATTAATATTTCTCTAATAATTCATATTCGGTTTTTGATTCAAAGCATATACCTGAAAAAATATTTCCCGTATCATATACAAAAGTATTCAACAAAAGTATATGAATTTGTGTTAAGATTTAAATTAGGCTTTCCCGTTTTACGATAGATTTTCTTGTTATCCCTTTTGTGTTTATTTATTTTTTCCAAAAATGGAAAATGTAAATCTAAATATTCTTAAATTTAAAAAAATACATTTTCGTCTTCAAGGCATGACTTTGGGTTGAGCAGTCTCTTAGGATAAAATGCAGGCCAAGGGAACATTAGGCTTATCATATGATTTTGTGGAGGACTTCTGTTTATCAATTGTAGCAATTTCGCCATCTCTGCCTGTCTAATAATGTTTGCCTTATATGTTCCATAGATGTTGGTAGAATCACCGTCACCAGAGTTCGCTTCAAGTACTATTACACCTGTCAAGGTGGGAGAATACGGACCAGATCTCATATCGCTTCACTTCCGACGCCTCCGTAACCTGATCATCAAGCCGCCCGTCAGATAAATCACTGTGTTACGCGCCGCTCTACGAATCGTTCAAGTCACACCTACCTACTAGTAAAATTTCATTATTCAAAAAATCATTTCTAGAAACTTCCCAATAAAATAGAATCTCGTTAATCATTCAATTCAACCTAATAAAAATATTCTATAACTTTTAACCTTTAAAACTATTTAAATATTAAGCTTACTTACAGACATTAAATTTCCCGTGATATTATACCGTGTTCTTATTTCTTTTCATTCTTGTTTGGAATGTCGGAGTATTTCCAGTGATGCTTTCCTAACACGCATAACAATACCTTCTCAGCAATCCAAAGATTACAACAATACATCCACTACATATTCCCACATCCCAACAATTTTCTAAAAAAAAAACGATTTAAAAATCACCCAAAAATTTACTTCGGATCCAACAGCTCTCCCTCTTTAAGTACTCGGACTTCTGCACTGGAGATTGTCGGGAACCATATATGTTACCAAGTCGACCTTCGGATGCAGATATTTCCTAGAACAAGGAATGGAAAGTGGCAGCTGTCAGAACTAAATGGCAGCAATTTGTGATGATCATATATTGCATATATGAAACGGATATTAGTAGAAGAAAGCATTGCTCCCAACATATTTTGCTCCATTACTTCTTCACCAATTCAGAAATTATTTTTTCCAAACTTAAATTTGTGGATCATGAAATATTCATTAAAACTGTAAAACACAATGCGGTAGAGCTTTCAGATAATACAGTACGATTTCAAACGGCAAATGATAATCCTTAGAGGTACACCGTAATGCCCCATCGCATGTAATTGCGTCTAATCGAGCCTTTATCGCAGACATAAGAAACTATTGTATTAATAAAGGAACCAAAAACGGACCGAATAATACGAAACCGCCAGGACTTCCCCGGGGATAAGGATATACTCGTAATTGTACGTTATGCTTACATAATATAGGAACAATAAAATCCCCACATAGAATTGCTTCTATCTTGTTGTATAATGGTAGGCAGTATTGTTTCATTTTCATTTTTGCTGCCTAAATTGGAAAATATGGTCCTCACAAACATCAACTCTTCCAACCCACATGATTTCTGACTTATTTCATCTCAGCTCTGCCTCCCAGAGCTCCGAAGAGCTACATTATTTTGATATTGACTCGATATTAAAAGATAGAATCCGAAACGAGGAAATACGCAGAAGAACTCAAGTAGTGGACGCTACCCAACGAATAGGTACACTCAAGTGGCACTCAATGGAGGTAGGACATATCCGTCAAAGACGACGGTCGAATGAGGGCCTGGCAGTTTTACAGCGGACCGACTGAATGGCGCCCAAGAACCTGCAAACGAAGCATTGGCCGACCCCTTACAAGATGGACGATGATATAAGAAGAATAACGGGATTGACCTGGATGTGGAGGGTGGAGGATCGAAGAGGATGGAGACTCATAGTGGAGGCCTACGGTCAGCAGTGGACGGACACAGGCTGATGATGATGATGATGAACTCGATATATCCATTTTACGTTTCGAATCCTCGATATGGAATCTTTCGTCTCACAATTTTTGTTTTCTCGTCTGACACACACATTTTTTTTTAAATGTACGTAGTTAGAAGTAGCGTCGTTTATGCGCTATTTCGTTTATTTTGTTGTGATAGTCCCTTAAGGTCAAATGGCGTAGTTAGTGTTACAGATAGGCGTTTTGATTGTTCCATGTTTTGTCTGGCGTTACATAATCACTTATATATAAACATTATAATTACTTTGCAAAAAAACTGATGAATTAGTAGGTTTATTACATTTTTATAACATTGAACCATAATATGATCGTCGTCCAGCTATTTTCCTATTAAAAGCAAATGTACGCGAAAAGTTTTTTCAGTTTCGGAATAATTTTACATTTTAAAAATAACACTCCAATTTACGCCGAGATTTATAATAATATTTCTGTCCCTTAATTTTGAAAGCATTTACATAACAGCTCGCCGGTTTATTTGAGCGGAAAAGGCATAAAACACGATTTCATTTTGGAAAATGGGAAGAAGACTAACCGAAGAAGTTATTTTATACAAGACACTTCTAAACTGGAGGTTCATATAAGACTAATAAATTCTCGTTTGAAAATGTCAAATTTGAATAAAAAGTGAAACACCTAAATTTATATTTTTTAATGAAATGAAAATTCAAAAATTTATACGTACAAACAAATTAACTGATGAGAAAAATATCAAAGAAGACGATTTTTTATGTAAATTTGTATTTACGTATCAATTGCTGAATATTGATAAGGATCTTTAATGATCTAAAATTATTATAGTATCTAACATCCCCGTTACTAGAAGAAACAACTTTACGTCACCGGGATAGTTATCAAAATGCATAGTAGAGGAATGAGGAGAAGACGAGCAACACAAATAACTTTTAAAGAAGCACATTGAAATATATTTAAGGTAAAGATTGACATTCTTTCGGTCATCTGTCCAAGACGGAGCATACTGCTTCAGGCCCCGCACTGAACGTCCGTAGTGGGAAACAGCCCAGCGCCGCAATTAATACAGTGGCAATCTTCAGAACTAGTCCTGTCAAACAAATAATATGGCGACACATGCGTGTCTAACAAGCGAACAAAAAATAATCACGGAAGATTGTATATTGAGGTTTACGTTTCCAGCCTACAAGGGCTATCAAGCTGATATCATATCAAAATATATTGTATAAATCTACCAAAAAGAATTTATAGTAATTTAAGAATCCAGTAAAGGTTCTTCAGTAACACAAGTAAATGACTGGCTGTAAAATGTCCGAGTGGGATCAACAAAATTTTTTTTTTTTTTCAAATTATAGCTTAGAAGTAATCCAGAGGGTACACTTAGTAGATGTATTGTTGTTAAAAAAATAGTTGTGAATACAATTAATTGATTGCTTCTTACAAATAATAATTTCGGCTCAACAAAATCGCTTTCTATACAAAATGCATATAAATACAATACGTTTGAATTTCTCATAGCCTTTTCATTAAAATTGTTTGTAGACGAAAGTCGTCCCTTGAAAACCAGCCATCCATAGAGAGTTCCTTTAATAAAAGGATGCGTGAATTTATGACTCTAGTCTATAATTTTGATGGATCAACACTCCAAAAGATAAGCGTCATATAATCAACACATGAGATGTTTCATCACTATCGGCATCTGTCAGTAATTCTCTTGGATGTAGTTATAAGGAGGCACAGATTGTTCGTTCTACCAAAGAGTAACACTCATCTGCCAGATACTATGCCTCTTGAGAGGGGCATTAGACTGTTCAAGCACACCACCTCGTTTGTTGATATATTTCACGCAAGGGAGGCCCAGTTCAGGCACGAACTCCACAAATTCGTTTGGAAGAATAATTTGTTGGAGTCTATTTGATAAGTTGTGGGCCTTTCTGATGCTTTTCATTACTTTATTTTTCTTAGTACTTAATCATAAGTATCTATATTTATATATATATTGTTTCTATTTATGTTATATTATTTCAGAATCGTATTGAATAAAATTTGTAATGTTGCTGAAAAAATAAATTAATAAATTGAAATTAAAAAAAAATAAAAATGCTTTCAAAAAAGTCCATGGAAACTTCCGTACATTTAATTGTTATATCAGTTGGTCTGCATTTTCTTTTGGATTTTTCTCACGCGCAAGCTTTTCACTTTGCGTACCAAAAATCTATCCTTTAGTATTGTTGGACCTCAGTAGCTCAGCTGGAAGGTCTACCGCATGAAGATGGATGAGGCTGCGAGGAAAAGGCCAAACCGTGGTCTGGATCCTTTGGGGTTATCGCATACATTGCCAACCGAATTATAAAATCATATTATTTTATTTTATATATTGTCTGTCAAAGAGACGACGGTCGATGGGGAAGAAAAGTATTGTAATGGTGCCCAAGAACTGGCAAACCAAGCATTGGCCGACCCCCTTCAAGATTGACAAGACTGACGACATAAGAAGAATAGCGGGAGTGACCTGGATGCGGAAGGCGGAGGATCGAACGATCGTTCAACAGTGGACGGATACAGGCTGGTGATGATTGACGATTTTTTTTCTAGAAAGTGACATTTTATGTTTGAATAAAGGTGACTTCAGATGACTGGGCTAGTCATCCGGATGCGTGTTGGATGGATGCTTTGTGAAAACCCTTCACGTCCTGTTTTGGAGACCCAGATGGGGACTCGTAACTGGACGCACGCAAAAAGCTTCTTGTTCGAGAGTGGCTGAAGACCTTCCTGTTGGATAAACCTCAGCTTAAGGGATGCGAAGTCGGATAGATATGGAGCAGGTCGCCAAAGCAAAGAACTTGTCAAGAAGCATATTGACATTAATTTTAAGTAAAAGAGACTAACAAAATTCATTCCATTACCTGGGACAGCAAATTTTGCTTACTCCACAACTCCTGGACAGCGTTTGGCACCGTGGTAATGAGTCACTGCGCAAAAAACTTATAGCGGCCACGTTGCGAACTATGGTGCTCCACATGACAGATATAACTTGTCAAAACAAACAAAATGACGCATGCAAGCTCCGTGTTTCATAAAAACTTAAAATCTAAAAGACTAAAAATTTTTATATATGCGTGTCAGATGAGCGAAATAAAATAAGATACATAAGATGACAAATGGAGGCTTTTCGGCACCAGCCTGAAAGGGCTATATCGAGTTTCTATAAGATCTTTATATGCCCCCTGTTAGGTTGGTCTATCCCTAAAAACCCAAAAAACAAAAAATTGGGGGCGTCCGACTGATCATCCTTTTTCCTTAAACTACTGATAAATGAAAACCAAACTTTCTATGGTACTTCAACCGCAGTCTATGCAAGTTCACGAGCTTGTAGGATTCCAGGAACCATTGTGTTCTCACGTGGGCCTCCGGGTATACAGGTGTTCTGGGATAAGGTATATACAATCTGAGCTTACAGAACTATTTAACCCAAATATAGAGCGGATATGTTAAAAAATATATTTAATTATTCAGGTTTGGTATCCCTGGCTTAGAGTAACATATAAAATAAACTCTCGATATTGTGACAGTGTCGGACTGGCACAAGGGGAAAAATACGCAAAACATGTCAATCGACCTGCTTCCCATTATACAATATTATCCCGCGCCGCAGGCAGGCCAACTGGAATCGAATGTGGAAGTGGAATTCCAACGGAGTGTATTCAGAAAATAAATTCAAATTCTATTATGAAAGAAAATATCTACCCATTGTGACCAATCGATAGATTTGTAGTTGGTAGCAAAATGGCTGACAAAATTCTTAAACTTGAAAAATACTTGCTTTTGTTCAGCAACTTTTTATTTGAAATAAACGAGTTACTGATCACTTAGACTCAACAAAATTTGTCTAGTTCTTAGCATTCACTTTGAGATCCATTTTAATAATAAATTTATAAGTATTTCATATCTTTTTTTAACATGTATCACACTGTGCACTGTTTCATCAACGAATGCTTGATTAAGTCCAACGTTTATAAGCGTAAGTACGCTGAAATTAAAGTCAACCAGATCAACTATTAAAAAATAATAACTATTTAACTATAACTTTAAATATAATTTACTTATTTCTACCTTCTAGTTGCAACTTGTGATTACGACAAAATACTACCTTACGTTCACCTGTGTAATTATACCTTATACTAAATCAAATTATACTATGCATCATTGAACGACGGGGATTTGCAGTCCCGTATGGGACTACTGGTCGATTAAAGGTTAATTGATAAAATAGTCAGACCTAACATACATCACTTTTCCAATTGATTCTAATTCAAACTGTCGCAAGTAGTGAAAAAAAGATACTGAAAATAATTTACGAAATGTTCAAAATCAATTATTTTTATTGTACAACCTGATATTTAACATGTTTCTAGTGAATTCAAACTGTCTCAAGTAGTGAAAAAAATATATTGAAAATAATTTACATAACGTTCAAAATCAATTATTTTTATTGTACAACCCGATATTTAACATGTTTCTTCGCCCTTCCTCATCCTTGGCTCAACTGGCTATTTGCCCTTCCTCTTCACCTTTCTATCCATCATTCATTAAATTTTCTTTATTTTTGTTAGTTTAAATTTTGTCCTGAGGATGGAGAGTTGTCACAAAAACCGTAACAATAACATCTAAAATTCAGCAGTATTACGAAGTGTATTATTTCATTAATTCGATGAAATTCGGCTCTGTCGGATAGAGACCCAAATATAACAAACATAATTAACTTAGAACCTGTATACCCGTCTAACTAAAACGCTCCTTCCATACATTCCTGTGTACTGTCGAAAAAATAAAGTATATTCAGAAGCTATTTTTGGTACGAAAGCTCCATACCGGAAGCTCTCAGGCATGCCAGCAATCCATCGACATAATATTCAATCACTTTACTGTATCCGGAAGCTGAGAATTCCAATAGTTCTATGTTACACTTACAGTTGAATTCAGACTCTGGGGGAAAAGTTGCCTCATACTACCGAATCAGCGATCGTCAACTATTGAAGCAAGTTATTTTAATAATAATGCTGGATTTTTTAGCCTGTAAACATTAAATGAACAAATTTTACAGCATATTTTGTGAAAATATATAAATAACATTTAACCAGGAATAACTCGCATTTTCTGAGAATTTGCAAAAGTCTAGAAGAGAGCAATATAAGGACAATTAGATTTAAAATTGAATTGATGAGTAAAGTCATAACAAAGCACCGGGCTAGTCATCCAACCTATTGCAGTTCAAAAGGTTGGATGGCAGGTTTCTGCCCTATGAGTCGTCGAAACCAAAATATGTTCCAAGGTAGACTATTGAAAAGTTGATATGATGTCTGGGCTATGAGGCATATGAACTAGTGGCAATCCATAAAACTGAAAACTAAATTGAAGGGCAATTTGTGCCGCAACGACCATATTTGCAAATTTGCAACGTATTTGAGAAAGAATCGTGGCAATAAACAGAACTGTTTGACAGCAAATCATAGCAAACGTGGGATCTAACCAGTGAGTAATAATTACATGTATTTTTTTAAATTAATTAAGAATGTATTTATAGATGAAAATGACCTGCGTCACGAACAGTGAGGTTCTCAGGATAATCGAAGAAGATAGGTACCTAGTAAGAACCATCTCAGAAAGGTGAGCCCGATGGATCGGTCACATCATGCGCCACGACGGTCTTCTTCACGACATTGTGGAAGGGATGGTTGAGGGTAGAAACTGTAGAGGGCGCCCTAGACAGGAGTATTTGCAGCAAGTGTTCGAGGACATGAGTTGTAGCCCTTATGCTGATCTGAAGAGGACTGCAGAGGATTGTGAAAAGTGGAAATCAAGATGCAAGATTTTGTTGCTACAAACCAATCCACCGGGTTGATACTACGAAGAAGATGACCTATTTAGGGATGTTGTAAAATGGTTCATATCAACTGATTTTGGTCCTGAAATTTTTCACTATTATTGGTGAAGTTTAGTTTTCAGGCATACCTCCCTGAGGTCTGGTGAAAAATTTTAAAATAACTCCGCGAGATAAAAAAAGTGGCATTAGTGTACTTTGCGAGAGAAATTTGTCAGAAGGCGAACAGACGATTTTTTGAAAACATTTTTAAGTTAACTTCACCTCTGAAAAAAATAAAACATTACACAGATTACAGTGAAACCAGGTGAAGGAATTTCACCTTGAAAAATGGCTGTCAACCCTAAATTAGAGGTCGTTACCGTAATGTACAATTTAAAAAGCAGGTTTTATTTTTAAGCGCAGTAAACGTATAAATAGTATATTTTTACCTGGCTGCTACGTAACCCCATCACGTAAAAAATACATTATTTCCAACATAAGGTTATCTAATGCATCTTAATGTTTTCATCATATATATTAATTTTACACATGTTCAAGATATTGTTATGCAATGAACATATTTATAATTTTAGAATTAATTTTAATTTAAAAATTAATAAATTTAAAATATTTAGTTTTGATTCACAATTTATTTTAACGATTACATGTTTCGGCCTTCCTGAAGACCATCTTCAATAATGAAAAAATAAAAACAGGCATAGGCTTATATAGGCATGGACAGTTAATTAGTTCCTACACACATATTTACAGGTTGTATATGTGTGCGGGTAATACAATTGAAAAAAGACATTATAAAATTAATGAGTATGTGGATTTCCTAATGTATGTAATCATTTATGTTCTTAATTTGAAAAAGGCATTATATAATTATAAAGTTACTGGGTATTTGTCATTTTAATGTGTTAAGCTATTATATAATACTAAATTTTTGATTTCAATTTAAAAAGGAATATAAAATTACTGAGTAATAGATGATTTTAATGTATTAAGATATTATAATAATAAATTGATGTGCTTAAATTAAAAATTCCTTGTAATTCTTCGGTGTTGATGATGGCTAGTCCCTGGGAGTTTTGGTTTTTTATCAGGACTAATTAACTGTCCATGCCTATATAAGCCAATGTCTGTTTTTATTTTTTCATTGTTGAAGATGATCTTCAGGAAGGCCGAAACATGTAATCGTTAAAATAAATTGTGAATAAAAACTTAATATTTTTAATTTATTAATTTTTTAATTAAAATTAATTCTACAATTATAATTATGCAGTTTCACCAAGTATTGTCAGTTGATAACCTTAATGTTAATGAACATATTTGACAGTTGATCTGACAAATAGACATATTGTTGCTAGTTGGCTCATCATCATCAGCCTGTATCTATCCACTGTTGAACGTAAGCCTCCCGCATGAGTCTCCATCCTCGTTGATTCTCCGCCTTCCGCATCCAGGTCACTCCCGCTATTCTTCTTATGTCGTCAGTCCATCTTGCAAGGGGTTGGCCAATGCTTCGTTTGCCAGTTCTTGGGCGTCATTGCAATACTTTTGTTCTCCATCGACCGTCGTCTCTTCGACATATATGTCCTGCCCATTGTCACTTGAGTGTGCTTATTCGTTGGGTAACATCCACTACTTGGGTTCTTCTGCGTATTTCCTCGTTTCGGATTCTATCTTTTATCGACACTCCAAGCATGGATCTCTCCATAGCACGCTGGGTGTCCTTTATTATGTTGTGTAAGACTTGCTGTCAGATTCTACGTCTCTGCGCCATAAGTTAATACAGGGAGGATGCATTGGTTAAACGCTTAAAGCGAGTTGGCTACGATTAGCAAATCGTCCAAAAAAAAAAAATAGACAGTGGCATCTGACTGAACTGAGAGGCAGGAATTTGTGTTGACCATATTTTCCATATATATGGAAAGGATTTGGAAAAAAATAAGAAAAATAATCAAAAATATATCCATGATATATTATCAAATTTTCTTTAAAATACTATAAGAACTTTTAGTTTCCAAATTTCTTTCCTTATTCAACTGGTAGCTATGGTTTTCCCTTATTATTTTTTTCTTCATACAATCTAGATCTCTTCAAGAAACGGGTCGAACTCTAAATCTCTCCAACCCACGCAACAAACATTACAAATATTTCTAGCATACAGTTGTCCTGATTTATCATCATAGAACGATAATGAGCATGTGGGGAGGCGCATCTGAGGGGAATGCTTGGTTTTCCCCGAAAAAGGACCTAGTCCCTGGACACAACCAGGGGTAGAATATATGGAGGTCTCTTAACAGATTTTGGACCGGAGTATGCAAGACAAGGGCACAAATGAAAGCCTGGTAGTTTTACAGAGGACCGACTGAATGTGACTGCGGCGTGGAGCAGACCCTGTCAGACCTTCTAGAGTGTACGCTGTGGCCGAATAGCTGCACCCAGGAAGACCTGATGATGGGCGAGAGTAACGCCATCGACGTCGTCCACTTCTAGGCAGACAGAATCTGACCCTGTTAAATATAATAGAACGCACAGGTTTCAACTGGTTGAACTCTCCTGAAAATAAAATTCAATGGTAATTAATAGATGTAGAAAATACTTTGTGTCCTGAAATAAATGATACATTTGTTATCTGAAATATTTTTCTAGGTGTAGTTAGAAGGTACATATATTATTTAATACATCCACACTCAAGTCTCCTGGATGGTCTTTTAACGTAACAGAAGCAATTTTTCTGTGAAATTACTTTTTTTTTCTAAACTATTCACAATGATGAATTCACGTTATTCTAAAATATATTGAAGCATATTAGGTGCATAATATTTTACGCTGTGTATAATATAAGAAATAAATATTTTCGTAGGCGTACAAGAACGATGGGCAAGATTAGTAAGACGGATATGTTATATAAAACCTTTACCGCGGAAGAGAAATGTGTTGGAAGGATGAGATATAGAACCTTTCATACATTTACCATTGTCAGCTCGTCCTTGTAAATAATGTAACAATAAATATACACATATGAGAGTATGCAGTAGAGCATCAGATGAAAAAAATAAGACTTTATGACACTTTGGGTAAAGCCGCTCATTAGGGCCAAATGGTATTAAGAGACATGTCGTGCCTGAGGAGTGTCATCCACAGACGAAATATGTACCTAGCTAGAACATAAAGAATACTGGGAGTACGATGGTTTAATATTGTTAGTAATGACAAGAAAAGCGAGACATGGCAAGATACGATTTCGGGTCTGGCTGGAACATTGCTGCATCGGATGCCTCATAAGAGCATAAACTACAGCAGTCTTTTTTCGGGATAGTGCCGTCTGGAAGATACTCGTACTCAACAGAACTCGATGAGGTATAACATACGTGAGATAAAACGAGGGAACATGACTTTTAACTTACCTTTGTGGTAACAGCTTGTGATGACCGTATGATCCAATTATGGAAAGAGATATAAAATGATGATGTTACTTACAGAATGCATTAATTATCTCAAATATGATATTTTATTGAACGCTTGGATGAAAGTCAAAACCTAAATCCGTGACTGCAATTCTTATCTCTTTCACAGGTTATCTATCTTTAACACTTCTGTGCAGTGGCCACAATCACAATTAGACAACAATCTCACTGGGTTTTATACCTACCCACTGATTTTAATCTGAATAAACATTATTAAGAAGGCTTACTTGTTTTCTGATGTGATGGTGTGAAACAGAAAAAGTTCATTCCAGTCAATCTTGTTACCACTAAGTCATACTCGTCAGTATTTTCTTTGAAAACCTTTTGTTTATTGATTATTTAAAAAATATTATATTTTTATTTTTTAATATATTTGATATCGTTTTTTTAAGTTCACCCCTGTGCGTTATCTCACAAAAGTAATCATCCAGGGTTGTATTTTAATTAAGAATATTAATTAATATGGAAATATTGCCGATGGAATTATTTTCCCGTTTTGAAAACTTGCATCCTTTTAAATATTTTTTTATTAATAAACCAAATAGCATTTCCCTTTTTATGAATAAAGTGATTAATATCACGGAATTTAAATTGAAATAATATATAATTGACTGTATTGAAATTTCATGAATACATACAATGAATATCGTAAAGAATACTTCAACAATGGGTATTTTTTTAGCTTTCAATACAACAATTTTGCCATTTTCAAGTGCACTTGAGGATTTCTTAGCGTAAAAAAAATGAAGACTTGACATAAATAAAATTGTGGAATTCTTAACTACAAAAATTTGTTTATTTACACATTGTTATTTTGGAATCCCACCAAGAATTATCTAATGAAAAAAATACAATTTTCAATCGTTTTTTAAAGTAAGTACTGACATCAGCATGATAAAGTCCTTGCTGACTGTTACCGAAAGCTTCGATTTACAAACTTTCGTATCTTATTTCTGTTCGCTTGTTGTACATGTATGCGTCACCATATTGACATTTTTGACAAATGTGATCATGGGTGTGTGACGTAAGTTATATATAACGCCACTTGCGGCGCTGGATGTCAACGACAACGGCGCCCAGTCAGTTGTGTGCCGACGGTGGCGAGGTCATATTGTCGCCGGCCTGGCCTGAATTCTGTGCCTAGTTCCGGGCTAGAAGTTTTTGAAGTTATCGAAATATATATGTCAATGTGTTTCAGAAAAAGTCTTTGTGTTGTTAATCTGCTCCTCATCCTGTCACCACGCAATTCAATAACTAACTCAGAGAGGAGGATTTAAGGATGTATTCTAACTTTAATTTCTGACACGTTGTTCTATTCACAAAACAATCAAAATTAACAGCTATTGATATGTACATACGATACATGAACACACGAACAGATGATGTTTGCTGTCAATACGTATGTACGTATTAATTGTTGAATTTTATTATGGAGCCTCGTTGATCTATAAATATTAAAGAAATGAATTGCATTCGTTATAATCACCAAAAACAATTTCATATAAGTCACCATACTCGTATAATATACGTAAGCAATTAAAATTATATAACTGCTCCTCATCCTGCCACCACGCAATTCAATAACGAAATGAGAGAGGATTTCAATACAGAAGAATACCGAACGATGGTGTTTGTGATGCAGAAATCATTTGTAGAAACTATGATTCTTACTATTTTACTTATGGATATGCGCTACATGCGGAGTGTTAATCCGCCAATGTCATTATATTTCCTGACATTTATGCATCATCTTTTTATACACTATGATGGATACTGTTCACGGAACGACATTCGTCCACCACTAATTTTCATAAATAGGCTAATACTGGCATTTTACGGATCATGGATCAAATTTACACAAACCGGAGTTGTTTATATAAGGATAGAATTCGATTCAAAAATATATTTTTCTAATCTCCATCGTCATCGATGTTAGATCCTCTATCCCAAGACCTTCAGCTTGGTATGGAAAAGTTTTCCCGCTACAATAACCAACGACACGTGATAAGCTACATGTGGTGTCTTTTAAGTTTCATTCCGCGTCCGTTGATTTACTTCACTAATTTGCATGACCATCTCGTTTTTTTTTTCATTTCTTTTTTGGTGATATATTATCTAAGTGTTAAATTTCTTATAACTCTTATCCGAAACATACAATTAAGAATCAAAAGTAAAAAATATATACTATATCATCCCCTTTACTTATAGAAAGAGACGACTTCACGTCGTCAGAATCGTTATTAGAGCGCGTGGTGGAGGAATGGGGAGCAGATGTTTAATTAAAACGTTGAAAAACATTCGGTCTGCTCGAGGAATGACGTGTAGTTAACGCCTCGAGCAGACACAGACTGTCGGCTGCCGACTGAGCGTTCTTCGGTGACACGCAGCGCCGTAATTCATCCAGTGGCGATCCACATAACACCTGTAAAACAAGCAGTATGGCGACACATGCATGTCTGACGAGCGAACAAAAATATAAGACGAAAGATCATACATCGAGATTTTCGACACTAGGGATATATCAAGCTGATATCAACCAATATTTAATGTTCATAATCGCTCGTTGAACATGTTGTATAAATGTTTTGAATCCACTACCGGTGTTTTGCTTCGTTTACTTAAAAAAACAGTGAACGAGATAAATAAACACAATGATTCAGTTTTTGTAATGAAAAAGCAATGGGTTTCGACAATTTAATTTTTCCGCAGCATTGATGGAATTTTGTGATTGGGTAGAGGTTTTTTTTTATTTAATTTGAATGATGAAAATCAAATATGTATGTTAATATTACTTTCGAGGCTTACAAATGAAGCATGATATTTCGACAACGCGTCAGTTTGGTCAAAAATACAATTTTGAGTCAACATTGCAACTAACTATATTACATTTCATATTTTTTTTGCAATATCTTGTCTACTCATGTTATATTAAATTACTCAAATATTCTTTACATAGTATTTTTAGTTAAAAAAAATATTTATTTTATATATATAAAGTATTTAACTGTCATATTTAGCCCGCGGGTATAGCTCAATGGTCAAAGCATTTGCTTTGCAAGCCAAAGGTCGTAAGTTCGATCCCCAACGGAGATTAAAAAAAAAAGATTTGTAATCGATTTCTGAGCTCTAAAATACTCCCGGTAGGCGTGAACTTGATCCCTCACCCGTAAAATTTCAGTCATGGCCTATTAATCAAAATTAGTGGTAGACGAAAGTCGTCCCGTGAAGACCACCCACTCAAAGTAAATTGCTGTAATAATAAGGATGAAGCGTGAATCTCGGGCCGTAGTCTATATGTTGGCAGATCAACACTCCACATGCAGCACTTAGCCATATGCACCATGGTAAGCTATCTGTCATCATTCTCCTGTAGGTGTTAACATAAAAAAACATATTCTGTTAAGTTTTTTGACTTGTCCTAAATTATCTCTACAACCAGAGCTTTTCGACATGCTTCAAGAACAAAGAAATTTGGTAGATTTGAGAACCGTTCATTCTCTGCATATCTGGATGTATGGTCACCACAATTCACCGCCACTCAATTCTGTCTACGACCAGTATTCAACTCTCGTTTTTTGTACAATCTTTGCCTGAAAGTTCCCTCTATTTAGTGATGTTCTCTGCCACTGTCCATTCTTCGTTTTAGGACATACGTCTACCCAAAGATCTACTTGGGAACATATATGGTTCCCAACAACCTCAGAGCAAAAATTCAAGTTCTTGATGGGGTTCTCAATATGTAAGGTATATATTTCGAAGATTTGTTATACAAATCGGATGTTTTTCCCAACGCTCTCAAGGCCATGACCATTTTATTGTATGATCCGTTAAATATGCAAGATATTATTTTAATCTTTCACATATGTATTGACATCCCCCGTCTTTACAAAGACATTATTCAATCGCATGGTGGCAGGATGAGGAGCAGATTAACAACACAAAGACCTTTTCTGAAGCACATTGACATATATTTCGATGACTTTACAAGCTTCTGGACCGGCACTAGTCAGCATTCAGGCCGGGCCAACCTCAATCGGACACTTGTAAAGGTCGGGGGACAACGACTGACTCGGGCACCGCGCCATGGTCGATGACACCCACGCCGCAAGTGGCGATCTCTATAACTAACGTCACTCCCTTGACCAGACTTGCCAAAATGCCAATATGTCACATACATGTACGACAAGCGAACAGAAATAACATTGTATATCGAGTTTTCCGGTACCAGTCAACAAGGGCTATAACATGCGGATGTCAGTATGTATGAGAAACCGTAGTCTACAATTAAGTAAATAAATAGTAATAATATGATTTTCATTACAACACTGTAAAAAATAAACATCTATTAATTATTTGAAATTGTTCTCAAAGTGAATGCTAAGGTCATGAAAACATTGAAATATTTAATTTTAAATAATTGACCTTACCATACCTCTTACCACAATCTGGTCAAATGTAGAATAGAGTTACGTTTCTGAGTTAAATGTACAGTACATCTTGATATTTACACTATAAAGTATGCACTGTTTCAAAATTGCGCCCATCCCGGGCGTGAAAAGCGCCCAGAAGCAGGATGTTGGATGCATTATGCAGACGCCGCGACGCGAAAACTTTTACAAATCGCTTTCCACATGAATTGCAGATAAAGCTCCGTCCTGAATCGAGACGATGCGAATATATACAATATGAAAGAAAGCCTCTCCTCCCATCTGCGCGAGGACAAAAGCGCCTGATAAAGTTTTCTACCGCGGAGATTGAATAATCGCACCGTTCATAAGAGCAAACGTGTCGCAGCTTCCGCGTGCAAGTAAACTTTTAGAAATAAATTGCTTCTGTCGCACCTTTCGTTTCATTTAAGCGGATATCTATCCAACGTAGATAAACATACTAACACCGTGAATTCATACGAGATCTGTTCTAGAAACTTAAACACACAAAGAACAGAGCTAGCAAAATGTTTTGGGTCTTAAATAAAAGGCTCAATCAAGTACCCTGCATGCCAAGTATTTAAATAATGTGTACTGGTAAGGATTGGCAGAATGCATAGAATTCTTAATTATAAAGAATCCTATCATAATCATCCTCATCACCATGACCGCAACAGCAGCATATGCTTGTCACAAGCTGCCGCCACAAAGTTGTGACAGTCGCCAAAGTCTTCGCCTCATTCTATATCAATTATGTCTCCCGCAGCTCCACGAAGGACGTTCTATGTATAGTTTCTAGTGGTCTTCTTAGAAGACGTGAGCTTGAAGAAAAGGCAACTATAGTTAAATTAAAAATATATATTTTTTCTAAGAATTGAGTTATTTAAATAATGCATCGTCTAATTATTAGCAGATGGCGCAAAGATGTGGAATCCAATAGCAGGTCTTTCTCATAAAATAAAGGTGACCCAACGTACCATCTGTTGGTATATCGGTCGGGGTGTCTCTTAAAGATGAATCCAAAACGATGATATCCGAAAAATAACTCAAGTAGAGAAGTGGAGGCTACTTAAATAAAATAAGGCACACACAAGTGGCGATAGGCATGATATATCTGTCGAAGAGACTACGGTATATGCGGAGGAAAAGTGTTAGAATGGCGTTCAAAATATTGGCAAAATAGAGTGTTGTTTGGTGCAAAATGGTGCAAAATTGGTTGACAGCATCTGAAAAATAACGCAAAGAAGCTGGATGCGAGAGGCAGAGGATCTAGAGGAATGGAGACTCATGCAAGAGTCCTACATTCAACAGTGCATGGAGAAAAGCTGATGATGATGAGTGTTGAAGATTCTTGAAGATATACAAATTGTGCTGAAGAATAATTCCAAAGTTGAGTACAATATTAAATATACATTTTTCGATTTATTTATTTTTAAATAACTGTCTTACAACACATATAATAGCCTTCTTCTTTTTCATTAATTGACTATTATATAGTAACACGTATCAAAATACAATATTATCAAAATTGAAAGTGGCTACTCTAAGAAGTTGAAATACTCGAACGTCAAAAATAAGAAAGTTTCAACATTTTTTAAAACCTGTTTCATTTACTAAAATGAAATTCGCTTAGTATTCTAAATATATTTTGATTGCTTACAATTATGGATGAAATAAATTCTTAATCATTAATTCGTGTACGCAGTGCAGTTAGTTGATTTATTATTTAACATTTTTTCGACTGTGTTTATTTTATTTTATTGTTTTTGTTCCACAAAACGATTCGCCAATGATCCACGTGAACGTATCCATTGTCCGCAAATCCCACGTTAATTTTAAATCAACACGATGTTTTTAATGACCCGAGAACGGTTTTAAAAATTAACAAAGCAATTTGCAATCGTTCATCATTAATTTTATAACCATTTCGCTTGTTGAGCATAGCTTGGCAGTAATGTAATTATTTATTTTTTAATTAAACACACGTGTATACTGATTGTTCATTTAATAAATGAAACTTTTACAGTGACCTGGGATCTCTCTCACGGCTTCTTTCTTTTAGCACTTCTGTGCAGTGGCCACAATTGCTCAGAGGGGACTCCCACTGAACCTATCAGTTGCTAAGTGATCATAATCTGAATGAGCACGTCATCAAGAAGACTTAACTTTCCTCCAGTGTGATGCTGGTGTGAGGCGGGTCTAGTCCAATGACCTGGGAGCCTGAAAAGAAGGCAGTTGTTGCTATGCAAAGCTTTTTTTAGTGTTTATTTATCAGCCTTATTAACCTTTTCGCATCGATTGTCCATTTATGCCATCCACGACTCCCCTTACCGTTGACATCGGGAGCCATGATATATCGTTTTGCTACTTTCAGTACTCATTATGACATCTACGGTAGGAACTTGGAGCTGCAGTAATTTCCTTTATCAACCTACATGTATTCTTTACAGGAATCTGTAAGCATGTAAATAAATATCGTTAGGTTTCGTCAGAGGAGTGATTTTTTTGTAAACCACATGTGTCAATGCCACCACATGTACGGAGTTAAATAATGAACATTTTTTAATCTTAATAGTTTTTTATGCATTATAATAAAATAAACTTGCGCTAGTTTTTTTTATATGTAAACACATTCAGGAGAATACCGACAGATGGTGATAGTAATTTTGAAGTCTCATCTGTGGAATTCTATGACGCTTACCATGGTGTATATGGCTAAACGCTGCATGTGGAGTGTTCATCCGCCAACGTCATAGACTACAGCCCGAGATTCACGCATCATCCTTTTTTATTACAGGAATTTACTATGAATGGGTGGTCTTCACGAGACGACTTTCGTCTACCACCAATTTTAATTAAAAGGCTATGACTGACATTTTACGGGCGATGGATCAAATTCTCACCAACCGGGGTATTTTAGAGCCCAGAAATCGATTAAAAATACTTTTTTTTTTTAATCTCCGTCGGGGATCGAACCCACGACCTTTGGCTTGCTAAACAAATGCTTTACCATTGAGCTATGACCGGCGGCTTGAGTTTTAAATAGTTACACCATTTAAAACTCAAGAACGGCTGAACCAATTTAAATGAATATTGATTTGTTGGATTTGAATAAAACAGTAGACATTGAAAATAAATCACGATAAAAATTATAAAGGAATTAACTTTCTCAAATTTTTTGTACGGAACGCCTTTTTGGATTTTGCTAGTTCTAGTAGATAGCGTTGCATGCATATTATAACAGTATTTGTATAGCACTTTTTTTAAGACCAAATGGTCATTCTAAAAGCGCTTCTTTGCCTCTCTGAGTAAAAAGGTGGGTGTCGAATCTGCTTCTGAAGGATGCCTCCACTTTAAGTTCTCTTATGCTTTCCGGCAGTGAGTTCCAGGCCATTGGTGTCGCGTAGCTGTAAGCACGATCGCCAAAGACCGTGCTAGGACTACCTCCCGTCAGCTGCAGGGTGCTTCTACTTGCTTTGGCTGATCTGAGTGTCTCTCCACGCGCGCATATTTTCAGTATTTATTTAAGCTTATTAAAAAACTGAATTTGACTTAACTTAAATAGGTGAACAAAGCATTTATTGATTCTAAGGCGTTACAAAGTTCACCAGGTCAGCTAGTTTATATTAACATCCTCCTCTCTTTAAAGGGTAGTTATTCAGTCGCGTGGTGGCAGGATGAGTATCAGATTAACAACACAAAGATTTATTCTGAGGCACATTGACATATACATTTCGATAAGTTTACAAACTTCCGGCCCAGACCACAGCATTCAGGCCGGGCCACAAATACGACCTTTTTCGTGGTCGGCACTCAACTGAGCGCGCTCGTGATGGGCCGCAAGTGTCGATCTACGTAACTAGTTATCCTAACAGCATTACATACAAAATGACGACACATACATGTACGACAAACGAACAGAAATAAGAGATGAAAGTTCGGTACCAGTCGGCAAGGGTTATATCATGCTGATATCAATATATAAAAAAATAAAAGCACAATATCAATTAAGGTCGAACGAATGTCGATGTGCGATCGACCGTTTGGGAACTTTTGCAGTATAAAAAGGTAGTTGTTTTGGGTGAGGGTGTGTGTGATGGTTAAGGTGAGTGTGAGGGTGGTACGTGGATGGCTTAACCCCTCTCTTTTCCCGTTAATGGACCGTCCGGCGGGAACAGGGGGACTGCAAATGTTTTTCGGAAAAAATAAACCACCCGGCGGATTTCCATAAGCCGCGATACGGACCATAAAATATCACCCGACACACTGTTTGGTACACCCTGTACTTTATTATGCTCTGTACTAATAAATACGTAATCGAAACCTTTATGTAATAATACGAATATATGTATTTAAAGCCTATATCCGCTCCATATCTGAAACATGTGATCTCAAATTACCGTCATAAAGTTATGCCAGCTGCTGAGTAAAACGATCTCTTTATTATTTTACGTCGTAACAAGATTTAGATTGTAAACGGAAGAAATACGTATGCTGACTTTCTCCGTCTAAATAAAGTGACACCGGATCGCCGGGATCGTCATCGGGACGCATGATCAATGGATGAAGTCGTCGAGAAGCCCATTTGATATTTTATTTAGTTTTTTTTATGAAAACACACACATTATAATACCGATAGATGGTGATAGTTATTCTAAAGTCTCAAATGTGGAATTTTATAACGCTTATCATGGTGCATATGGCCAAGTATAGTCTGCAGCCCGGGCTTCACGCTTAATTCTTATTATTACAGGAATTTACTATAAATGGGTGGTCTTCACGGGACGAATTTTGTCAACCACCAATTTTAACTAATAGCCTATGACTGGCAGCTTACGGGTGAGAGATCAAATTCACACCAACTGGGCGGAATTATGAGCTTAGAAATCGATTAAAAATCCTTTTTTTAATCTCCATCGGGGATCGAACCCACGACGCAAAGCAAACGCTTTAGTTATACTCAACGTAAAAAAGGACTGACGAAATTTGGTTCACTGCATTTTGTTTACTGAACCGCTTACTTCCACGACACCCGGCCAGAGAATGAGACGGTTGTAGTGGCAGTCATTGCGCCGAACACTCATAGTGACCATCTGGCAAACTATGCCGCTCCACGAGCTGCGTCTTATAAGTACTTAAATCTGAAATTTAGACTAACATTTTTATAAGTCTGTGTCGGACAAGCGAATAAAAATAAGAGACACGAGATTGCCAATCGAGGCTTTTCGGCACCAACTTTCAAGGACTGTATCGAGTTGATAACAGTACTGATAGATATTCTGAACCTTATCTGTTGTATTAGAGGAGGAGCTGAAGAAAATACTTGTACCAACGGCTACGGGTAACGAACATATATCAGCAATTAAGGTTTCAAGAAAACATACCTATAACTTATCCCGCATTAAAGAATATCGCAGTATATTTTTCATATCTTTATTATTTTCATTTAAATATGTAGTGGAAACATGGTGCTTATCTGAAAGTGATAAAAAAAGACTTGAGGCCTTTGAGATGTGGACATACAGAAGAATTCTCGGAATTTCCAGGAGAGACCACGTCACGAACAATGAGGTTCTCAGAATAATTAAGGAAGATAGGCACCTAGTAAGAACCATCTCAGAGAGGTGAGCCCGATGGATCGGTCACATCATGCGCCACGATGGTCTTCTTCACGACATGGTTGAGGGTAGAAACTGTAGAGGGCATCCTAGACGGGAATATTTGCAGCAAGTGTTCGAGGACATGAGTTGTAGCTCTTATGCTGAGCTGAAGCGGGTTGCGGCGGACCGAGAGGAGTGGAAATCGAGATGCAAGATTCTGTTGCTGCAAACCAATTCACCGGATTGATACTACGAAGAAGAAGTAGTGGAAAGGGGTTTCATGAGGACTGACACATAGTGCCTATCCACGAGGAATATAGGTTTAGGAAGATAAGGTATGATATATCTTTAGATATGTATAGGTATAAATTATTTCACACCTTCCGTCACTTATTTTCTAAACTATTTCGCGAATAAATATAACGTCCGGATAATGTTGCATTAGCATATTTTTAAGGGGATTTCCCTCACATTCTGTTTTCTGGCGTATACATAATACATGGAAGTTTAGAGAAAGACAAACAGGAAAAACACCTTCCGAGTGCGTGATAAAGCCGTAACAACAGACTACTTGTTAGCATAACAGGGGAGCTTAACATTTTTATTAGAGTGTCTTGTTTACTACGACCTTTGCGAGCTCACGGCTAGCTGCTTGTATCAATATAGCTGGATGCAGTGATCTGCAACCTTTCCAAAGTTATTATCATTCATCATCACTTATGTCCGTACACAGTTGAACATAGGACTCCCACGTGAGTCTCCGTCCTCTTCGATCATACGCTTTCCGCATTCAGGCTAATCGCGCTGTTTTTCTGATATCGTCAGTCCATCTTGTAGGTAACACTTTACTTCCCTATCAACCATCGTCTCTTCGACGTATATGACCTGCCCGTTGTCAATTGAGATCCTATGTATGTTTGTTTTTCAAGACCAATTTAACGACTGCAATGGTTTTTGGTGGGATACCAAGATCGCATACGCAAAAGAAGATGGAGACAATAACACAGGCACTGTATCGTCATTCTTATATAGCGAGATTGCCGGCGGTCATAGCTCAATGGTCAAAGCGTTTGCTTTGCAAACGCAAGGTCATGGGTTCGATCCCCGACAGAGATTTAAAAAAAAAGGATTTTTAATCGATTTATGAGCTCTAAAATACCCCCGGTTAGTGTGGATTTGATCCAATACCCGTAAAATGGCAATCATAGCCTATTTTTATTAAAGTTCGTGGAAGACGAAAGTTTTCTCATGAAAACCACCTATTCATAATAAATTCCTGTAATAATAAGGATGATGCGTGAATCTCCGGCTGTAGTCTATGACGTATGCTGATAAACACTCCACATGCAGCGTTTAGCCATATGCACCATGGTAAGCGAAAAAGAATTCCACAGATGAGACATCAGAATTACCATCACCATCTGTCGGTATTCTCCTGTATGTGCTTACATGAAAAAATATCGGATTCTATCAGGAAAAATGTTCGTGGATTTTAGTAGGTACGTTAACCATTGATAACTATCACTGAAATTGTTCAGTGTACATACAATGTACATAAATTCAGATCTGTCTCTCCATCCACGTACAGTAATAATTCATTTTCAGGTCATAATAACATTGACTGATGATTAAAATGGATATATTTTAACATCCTCCTCTCTACGGGAAAAACGACTTCACGTAGCCGGGATGATTATCGGATCGCGTGGTGGAATTATAAGGAGCAGATTAACAACACACAGACTTTTTACGAAGCACATTGACATATATTTTCGATACACACTTGGTTTCCCGATCGATCGTAACATGGCGTTACTTTCGCCTCGATCGATCGTGACTTAACTCACGATTGAGCGCGCTCGTGATGGGTTTTCGCCGCAAGTGGCAATCTACGTAACTAGTCCTCCTAACGGCATTACAAAATGACACCTACATTACAAGCAAAAATAAATAAGAGACGAAAGATTGCATATTGAGGTTTTCGGTACCAGTCAGCAAGGGCTATATCATGCTGATGTCAACGTATACATCTATTTATTATTTGAATTGTTCCCAAAGTGAATGCATAGGTCATGAACAACATTATATAACAAGGGCTATATATATCATGTTGATATCAATTTTCACCAAGAATCTGTGGAAATATTGTTGACCCATATACAGGTATATCTAAGCTTCGACAAGAGGTATGACTTAGAGATTAAAACTTTTGATTTTCAACGAGGCTTACATTAAGAAAATATATATTTTTATATAAACTTGTACAAAAAATAATAATGCAGGAAAATTGATGGTTATTTCACATCAACATCATCGGACTATGCTGCCCGTCAATAAGTAATGTATTTTTATTTTTCATCCGCTATGCATCTTGTCAATATGAATAACCTATTTTTATTAATATAATTACGTTAAACTTGATTACGTCAATTAATAAATAAATAAGTCAATTAATTTTTCTATGATGAGAAACGTTTTAGTTTTCATCAAAAGCGTGTAAATTTTCCCCACAGCGTCGAACGAATTTTTCACACAAATTTCAGTATTTGAAACTATTCATTCACTTGTATTATTCGCATGTAATAAGGTTACAGGGTTTAGCTCTTCATACTAACTTTACGTCTAAGTCGATTTGACGAGGGCAGCCCTTCAGCGATACAGCGGGTCAAAGCAAAAACTGGGAACAAACGCAGACACGTCATACGTTTTTGTGGCTTACCTTCCTCAAACTGGCATTTCTACGTGAGACGGCTCCATACGTTTTTGCAACACTGCTTGCGTAATATACAGTTATTTTAGGATGATTGAAATTCATCTCTCTTTACAATACCAGTTACTAATAATAGCATACATACAGTGGACCGACTAAATGTGACTGCGGCGAGGAGCAGACCTTGTCACGCCTTCTGGAGTGTGCGCTGTGTCAGAGAAGCTGCACCCAGGAAGACCTATTGATGGCCGAGAGTAACGCCATCGACGTCACCCACTTCTGGGCAGACAGGATCTAACAATGTTGTTTCCGACACGATTATATATATAGCATATAGCAACTACAACCCACTGCTAAAGCCTCTGCAACCGTAAAATACATAACTTGTAACATAATTCATCTAAATATAGTGACTCCGTTTCACCGGTATCGTCATCGGGACGCTAGGTTGAAGGGTGAGGAGCAGATCGCTAAAGAAAAGAACTCGTCGAGAAGAACATTGACATATATTTTACGGCAAAAGACTGACGAAATTCGGTCGCTTGGTGAAAACCCTCCCTGTCCCGTCTTGTTTTTGGAGATCCAGATGGGGACCAATTACTGGACGCACGCAACAAGCCACTTGTCAGAGAGTGGCTGAAGGACTTCCCGTACTTTTAGGTGCATCAGTTAGATGTTAAATAAACCTCAGTCTAAGGTTGCGAAATTAGTATACTACAGCGAGTCTCGAATTGCTGGAGTAAAGAGCCATTACTTGCGTCTGCACGCTTGCAGATGGACTCGCAAAAACGCTCAAAAGCAGCGTAATTTCGTTTGTCAGCAACGAAGTCCTGGTGTTCTTCCGGACATGATGCCAGCCGGACCACAATTATGTCATCCGGAGCATACAATGCTGTGTACCTCAAATGCCCCAGACAGACTACCTACCCCTGAGCCTGACCGGCAGTAATGACAGTCACCGCGCCGAAATCAACATAGCGTCCATCGATGGAACTAATTGCTCCCACGTAACCTGTATCAAATGTCGAAATGAACAAAATGCTGCATGCAAGCGCTGATTCGTTAATTATTTTAAATCTTTAAAAAGCTTGGACTAACATTTTTATAAATGTGTGTCAGACGAGCGAACAAAAATAAGAGACAGACGATCGCATATCGCCGCTTTTTGGCACCAGCCTCCAAGACAAGAGTCTGGGAACTTGCATAGACTGCGACTTTTATACCAGATAAATGTTTGGGTGCTCAATAATCAGATTTTTTTGGAAATCTGATGATGAACCCGACGCTTCCGTGGCCAGAATGTTTTTTTTGTCCTTAAGGCGTGGCTCAAACCTACCGGATCATGAAAGAAGCTTAGATTTGATTCAATATTTTTTTAAATCAAGCTAGATCGTGTTTTTAATAAATGGCGCCTGAATGACAAACAAACATCTTTCAACGTCGGGGTCATCGCGACTTCGCTGGAGTCTCTCATGGAGCCTGAAGTGTGGCCTGAAAGGACCATCGTTCAACCTTGGATACGTGTAAGACAAAAGAATCGCAGTGAACAGTAGTTGAAACCAACTTATGTGAAGTTATTGACAAATTTAGTGTAATATTGCTTCAGATTCAGTGCTGGTGTTGACGGATGTGAAATTTTAGACATTTGATTTTGTGACAATAATGCCGTGTTATTTGTGTGTCAACCATGATAAACTTATGACATGGTTTTTGTTGTTGCAAGTCCAACTATTTGGGTTGAGTATCCCGACACTTGTTCTGAGTGTAAGGTCATTGACACTAAATGTGTCAATACATTTACATCGCCACACTTATGTTAAAAATAAAAAAGTATGTAAATAGTATAAAAAACAACTGGACTATACCATCCGGTATATATATTAATTAATTTATTGTTGATTAATTTTTAGGGCCTACTGTAACACAATGTGTTATATTATTCATAGCTTAAACAATAATGAAATGTTTAGATGGTGAGAACTCTGTTTGCATCCATACAAACGGTTGTTTTTATAGCTCCCGCGAGGCCAGGGGTCGTCATTTTGAACAGCGGTCGTTTGTCAGGTCCCCCAGGGGCGGTTATCTCTCTATCGCTCTGGAGGGCCCGGTTAAGGGCCCTGAAACGGCGATGGTAAGGCCTGTCACTATAGTTCACGATAATATTAAATACACGGAAAAGATTTGACGGTGTTTGGAGCGAGCCGAAAAATTTAGATTGCTATCACCGAGGGAATAGTTATATATAGAATAGAATAGAACTATTTTGAACGCATTATCCATTGCCGGTGGGTGTAGCTCAATGGTCAAAACGTTTGATTTGCAATCCAAAGGTTGTGGGTTCGATCCCCGACGGAGATTAAAAAAAAAACGATTCCTGAGTTCTAAAATACCCCGGTTTGTGCGAATTTGATTCCTCACCTGTAAAATGCCAGTCATAGCCTATTTATCCAAATTGGAAATGGGCGGAAAATCATACCATGAAGACCACACATTCAAAGTAAATTCCTTTAATAATAAAATATGATTCGTGAATCTCAGGCTGTAGTCTATGACATTAGCGGATCAACACTCCACATGCCATATGCAGCATGATAAGCGTCATAGAATTCCACAGATGAGACTTCAGAATTACTATCACCATCTGTCGATATTCTCCTGTATGTGTTTACATAAAAAAAACATTCAACCCTTCTATAACGTAAGCTCTTTTTATTTGCAAAGGAGATATTTTCTATAATTTTTGCGGTACCTTTTCACACAAGAGTCCCTTCTACGAGTAATTTGTTATTTTGGGCTTAACAGTCTTTTAGGACTAAGTGGTTTAGGCTTCAGGAGCATCAGGCTTATCATTTGTTCTTAAAATAACGTTATCTTTTGCTAAGGTTAACTGTATCTCGACAATTATTGATGATTGTTGAAAGTCGTACCGTGAAAATCACCATTATACAGTCAATCTACGTAAAAATGCACTGTATTGAAATAACATTGATTCTACGTACATACGTAATAAAAAATACTATCCTGATGTAAGAATTATTATTAATGAGGCTAAAAACTCTAAGGAGCAATTGCAAGAAATTATTATTTTCAGTTATGTTTCCTACAAAACTTGATTTTACATTATCCAGGAAAACTATCGAATACTAAACGCATTCGGTGAAATTAAGGGAACCTGATGAGAAGAAATTTACTCGCCTTTTTTATTATTTGGCTTATGGTTACCAAATTTGTATTTAAGTAATTTAAGACAGCTTATATGAATCAAAATTTATGTCATTTTTTTTTTCTAATGAATTAATGTAAATTTCCATCTTTGATTTAACAAATAATAAATATTTGTTTTGATTTCACGTGTATTTTTAAGTGATTTCATGTTGCAGACTTCCTGGAGTCAAATTTTTTAGACACTAAATTGTGATTTACTGTAAGATCATTAGAAAATGGCATCTTGACATCTGTACTATGGATTAAATTTAACAATAATATTATGCCATAATATTAATAATATATAAAATGTTTTTATATGTTAAACATTTTTAAGTAAAATAATACACAAACTAAATATACGGGTGTGCACTATCACATGTTAAACGCATATACTCATGGATTAAAGTAAATACATGTAGTACAACAAAGTAAAGCAATGTACGAAAATGATGTGTCAATAGGATAAAGCTGAGGGCGTTCATATCAGCGCACGCCAGTATAGAGACAAACAAACATGTCAATAAATATATGAGGCGGTATGTGCGGAAAAGGTTTTTTCAAGCTTTGGACTCATGAGGTCCTTTAAAGCCTTCGAAAACGATACATAGAATGTGCTAGACTGAGCTACGGGTAGCAGATCTGACTTAAGGTGAGGTAACTAAAACCATAATTATACGCAATATAACGAAATTATAACGCTGCTATAAATCACTTGAAAATGAAATGTTGATATGGGAGTACCAACATTATTTCTGTTAACTGAAAATAAATCATTAAAATAATACATTTAGCTTCTCGGTGGATTAATCTTCGTCCCATTGCATAGCATTCAAACGCATTTACATATGGACAATATTTTTTTTCCAATATCTCTTTCATTTGTGTCATATATGGAAACTACTAATTTCCATAATGTATTTCTTTCAGTCACCACTGTCCATGGCTCTTACTAAGACTCTAGAACCATAGATCCAGCTGGGGACATATATGGTTCACAACGACCTTCATGGTTGAAACCTGAAAAATTCAAAAGAAGGCTGATGTATTGTAGTATCCAAAGCATATTTTTGTATGATTTTTTTAGTTTTCATAAAGGAAATCGGTTAATTAGCCCATTTGGTCATAAGGATTGGCTCAACCCACCTAGCGACACGCGATTGGCAACAGGCAGTGACCCATCCCTATTTTTCTCCACTCCCAACCTTGCTTAACATCTATGATAAAACTATAATCATGTCAAGGATGTGTCATTGCTACTGACAATATCCGAGCCTAATTTCACATATACGTTGCAACTAATAAGGTTAAAACTAGATTCTATATCAATGCTAGACAATATAACTTCTATATAGTGGCTTCTTCTTCGTAGTATCAATTCGGTGGATTGGTTTGCAGCAACAAAATCTTGCATCTCGATCTCCACTTTTCACAGTCCTCTGCAATTTTCTTTAGCTCAGCATAAGAGCTACAACTCATGTCCTCGAACACTTAAACTGCAAATACTCCCGTCTAGGGCGCCCTTTACAGTTTCTACCTTCAACTATCCCTTCTGCAATGTCGTGAAGAAGACCATCGTGGCGCATGATGTGACCGATCCATCGGGCTCGTCTCTCTGAGATGGTGCCTATCTTCCTTGATTATCCTGAGAACCTCATTGTTTGTGACGTGGTCTCTCCAGGACCTTTCGAGAACTCTTCTGTATGACCACATCTCAAAGGCCTCTAGTCTTTTTTTATATCACTCACTTTGGATGGCTAGACAATATCTATATATATAAAAGAAAGTCGGGTTATATTTGTTTTTATAACTCAAGAACGGCCTAACCGACTTGGCTGAAAATTGGTGGAAAGGTAGCTTAGAATCCAAAAACGTCCATGGTATACTCAAAATTGATTTGATTAAGAAAAAATATTGAACATTTACGTAAACATGTTTTCATACAAGACTATTGTAACTTGACAGCTGTCAGTTAAGACGGTGTTGCCATAGTCAGCAACATAACTAAAAATGACGCAATAGTAGGTATTGTAAGTAGGTACCTAGGTAAGGTACGGAATATTTTGAAACAAAAAAGAAAACAAAAGGCAGGAAAAAAAAGACAAAAACAAAATAAATATTAGTGAAAATATCAGTTTAATCTTTTATTTGTTAAAAATGTTATAACAAAAAGCAAATGGAAAGGCATCTTCTTATTCTATTGTGTTATTTTTACTTTTTATTATTTAACTCAAAAACTGCTGAACCGACTTGGCTGAAAATTGATGGAAAGGTAGCTTAGAACCCTAAAAAATTAAAAGATACTCAAAATTGATTTGATTAAGAAAAAATATTGAACATTTACGTAAACATGTTTTCAAACAAGACTATTGTCATTTGACAGATGTCAGTTAAAGAAAGTGTTGCTATAGCCAACGCCATAACTAAAAATGACGCAAAAGTAGGTATTGTAAGTAGGTACCTACGTAAGGTACGGAATATTTTGAAACAAAAAAAACAAAAGACAGGAAAAAAAGTCAAAAACAAAATAAATTTGAGTTAAAATATCAGTTTAATCTTTTATTTGTAAAAAATGTTATAACAAAAGGCAGGGAATCTGACAACTGATATTATTATTGTCTATGGTTACATAGATATTTTGAAGTCTATCGGTTGAGGTTTTGTTTCAAGAACTTTCGAGTTTCTGTTAGCTTATTGTGCCGATATTTGCGACCAAAACGATCGAATCTTTCACGAAAAAGCCATCATGGAACTGGGGATTGAAACATTACGAATTTAAGGCAGTGATTTGGTGGTTTTTGGCATCCTAACCTCGAATACCAACGATGAAATTGCGCGCTTTCAAGTTTGGTACAAAGCGATTTGGCGTATATTCGCAATCCCTTATCACGAACTTCATACTGCTGTTGTGCATTTGGCGGTGCATCTGGAGAATGGTCATTGGGTATATTTCACGGCTTCAAATGTTGTTCAACGTGCTGAGACACCTCCAGCGACAACATTGACAAGTCTCTTTACGATCTGCCAAAGCGATCCGTTTGCACGAACTCTAGAATGGTCAAGGATTTAATCCGACATTCAAGGTATTTATTTATTTATTTTTGTACTTACACACAATTTAATTAACAGAACAACATACTACACTTATTGCTTTGAATTACGTATGCTAATTCTTAAAAAAAAAGTGTTTATAAATCAGTAATATTGTCTTTGCTTTTGATTCTGTAGATACAAGGACAGATTCACCATCGAATCGGATCATTCCAACCTCTCGAAGATGCACAGCATAAATTTGTAAAAATATACTTCAATGTCAATATGGAGGAAGAACTTGATCGAGGTCTACAAAGTCGTGATCAGAGCGGATAAACGACTATCTGGTACACACGTCGTGATACTGGGCAACTACAACAGATATCTGAAACACGTCGTTCATATGACACGTTGCAATACCCACTGATGTTTTGGCAAGGAGAAGATGAATATTATTTCAATATCAAAATGAAAAATCCATTGAATGGTGAGTAATCAATATATATATAATCAATATCATAGTTTTGATTCCGTCATGACATACATTTTTCAGTGCTTGGTTTTGCTTTAGGTTTCCAATAAATGACCAATTACACTGCTTATTACCAGGAAAATAACAGACTTAAAGATTAAGATGTTTTTTTAGAGAAAATTGGACAAACAACCGGCAAACGATTTAAAATCATTTATCTTCACCCCTTTATAATTATGCTACAAATATGGATGTTAGCTTTACATACAAAATTAAAAATCTATTGTCTTAATTTCAGGTGAAGAAACTACCAAGAATCTAAACTCGATGAATTATAACGCATATCGTTTGACGATTCGTCGAAATGCTGACAACTACTTGCTGAAGTTTCGTCGATTACTGCAATAGAATTCAACCAGGCCAAATAAATGATATCATATGTACCGAAAAATTCAACTTAATAAAATCCAAAATCTGCTCATTTATTGCCTTTCGAGTGAAACAAAGTTCACCGGGTCAGCTAGTAACTTATATAAAGTGGCCACAATCGTTCAGAAAAGACTCCTACTGAACTTATCAGTTACTAACTGATCATAGTCAAAGTGATAATATCATCAAAGAGGCTTAATTTTTCTCTCTAACTCTACAGTGTGATGCAAGGTATGAATCGGGTTAAGTACAGTAATCAGGAGATACTTTAAGTGGCGTATCGAAAAAATGCGAAAAAACGAGTTTACATATTAATTCATTTAATCAACGCGGTGTAGGCTTATCCGCCTACATTCTGCGTGTTGATTACACGCCCATGAAGCCTGCGAGGATTAGTTAAATTATTCAGCGTCCCTCTAGGGGGCGGTCAAAGCGCCCGCCAGGCTGAACATGTTTTCAGCGTACTTTCAGTAGAATACTATACAACTGAGTTTATTACAGTCAGTAAAACAATAACCGTTACCGAAAAGAGTCTTATATGCTACATTCATCAACTATAAAATCATTACAATGCACAATTTATTAAATACTTCACCATAAATTGGGCCCATATCGTTTTATAAGTCGTAATCCTTCACCAATATATTTGTATCATTTCGTTCGGCTTCCCAGGGTGGCGACAGCCCAGAGACTTAAAAATACTGCTGTAGTTTATGATTTTGGATGGCATTAAATAATAATAATAAAGTCCATAGTTTCATCCAGGTCCGGTATACCTTAATGGTACAACATTTGCATCACTCTCCAGGCTGTGGATTTGTCCCCCAAAGAATATTTAAAATACAAATTATTAAAAATCCACTTCTAAGGTATAAAAATAACACAAGACATAGTCTGTTAATCAAAATTGCTGGTATTTTTTTTGCTGTGAACACCACCCATTTACTTGTATATTGATTCCTTGTTAAAATGGTCGAGAATGGCGGGCTGTAGTTTATAACGATTAACATTCGAAGTACAACATAACACAACGTTGAATAAATATAAGGGTTCTTCGTTTATCGATATTCCTCTGTATTTAATTATTAATAAAAATATCGTTTTTTGTCTCTAGACTGGCTGAAAGGCTGCCGTATCCGCTCTCTTGCCATTACATTCCTTACGCCTCCTCATATTCCTAATATTACCAAAGTCAATTAAAAATATACTCCGAGTAACATGTATGACTAAAAACTATTTAATGGAAACAATATTGACTTAATATAAATATCTAACAGCTCTAGTTTGAATACAAAAATAATATTGGGTTTGTCTGCCTATCGAGGCCAAGTATTCAAATATTTGAGTTTGTCGGACTAATCGTCCGGTTGGAATGCTGGAGTGTGTGGCAGTGTTGTTATCTGTGGATTGCTGAAAAATAATTGTGACGCGTGTCAGGAAGTGATCAATGGAAATACACGGACATTCCGCACACAGAAAGAAAAGAAATACGATCACGGTATAATGTTACGGGGAATTCAATTTCAGTACGTAAGTTAGATCAATATTCAAACAGTATTGAAGGTTAAATGATTAACGGAATATTTACAATCAATTTGAGCCGAATGGATTTAAGAGTGATTTTATTAATTTGCAAGTTCTAGAAATGATTGAAGAATAATCAAAAGGTTACTCGCAGGTAGTTACTTAGGTCATATATTGAGTGATTGATCACGTTACGAAGGCGGTCGAGAGAGAAGAGAACTGGTATCTATGGTTGTCTCTTTATATAGATCCTGCTCACTCACACACGGAAAGATGCGATACTTATTGAAACGACCTCTGTTGACGGCGATTCTAACGATATATATGGGACATACAAATTAAACATTAATAGACAAAACATAGATACCGATTTTGCTATAATTGATAAAATAGAAGTCCGTCACAGTCTGTTATTCTAAAAAATGCTAAATAACAAAACACCTAATTATGCCTCTTATACAACACCTGCAATCCCAATACAGGTACCTTATTAAAAATGAAACCTCATACTTTTATACAGTTCCGGTTTTAGGGGTTGACGCAGTGAGTCGTCGGGATAGGGCGTCAAAAGAACTGGAGCGCAGAAGGCGGACTAACTTGTTCAGATTTTTCTTGTTGGGCCTTTTCTTTATTTAATATATATCAATAACCTCCTCTCTTTCAAAAGGTTGCTACTCCGTCATATGGTGGCAGGATGGGGAGCATATTAAAAACGCAGACTTTTTCTAAATTTATTTACGATAAACTTTACAAACTTCCGGTCCAGGCGGAATAATATGCCGGGCCGGCCGTAATGCGCCCTTGACGGTCAACACACAACTGGCGCGCCCGTGATAGGCTGTCGCACAGCGCTACAAGTGACTAGCTCCGTAACTATTGCAAAATGCCGACATGGCGACACATGCATGTCGACAAGCGAACAGAAATAAGAGAAAAATTGTATATCGACGTTTTCCGTACCAGTCATGTAATATTAAATTACTTTGTTAAAGATTTTTTCACGGGCAAAACATTGCAAAAATAAATCTGAAGATGTATCTCTTCCGCGCAAGAAAAAAAATGACAGGGGTCGCCAGATGTTTTTTTGCCCCAGGGCGCCGCAGAGTCTAAGGCTGGCACTGCTATTATAAGTCCATTATATAAAACATATTTTGATGTGAAAACATTTTGTTTTAAATCTGATTTGATCGCTAATAGAAATATTTTAACATTTTAATTAAGAGCATCAAAAACGTAGCTTAGAAAGTTACATCGATAATGGTTATTATAAATTTAACCGTTGTTTCATCTTCTTTTATAACTTGAAGCTTATGTTCAGTCATCTGAAACAAACAGCTAATGCTGTCTTTGAAACATTCAGAATTTGATAATTATTATTTAATAGACTTAAAATGATTCTACTTGTCATTTAATTAGATTTGGAGGCACTGTCTTCACGGAGACTTAATCAATAAGTTTAATAATTAATTGAGTAAGACAATAGCAAGTTGGAAACGCGTCTCGTTAGATCACTTAAGCAACATTGTACGCGGGCCAAACTTGGATGGGCTACCGCTTGTATCGTAAGATTAAGCAATCCAGGACTCTGTAGCGTCGGACTAATATGATATCCTTAAAAAAACACCTAAAATATGCTTCGAATACTACACGTTCAAAACGTAATTTTGAACCTAACTATTTCGTATTAAACATCAAAAAGTCTTTAAAGTAATTGTTATAATCAAACTCTCTATCATATATGGAATCTGTCAAATTATACAGTCAGGTACGACACAGGGCAGTTTTGCCACTCTATGTAATTTAAGTTAGATTTCAATTATCACAGAGATGCAACTACATAATAGTATAAGAATATTAAGTATTTTAACACATCATATTATGTTGTATCAAGAGCATAATTGATTTCATGTGTTCTAATTTTGTTTGATAAATGCGCTTTAAATTACATATAGTTTTTTATTTTTCTTATGTAAACACATACCGACAGATGGTAATAGTATAATTTTGATGTCTCATCTGTTGAATTCTATGACGCTCACTATATGACAAAGCGCTGCATGTGGGGTGTTGTTCGGCCAACTTCATAGACTACAACCCGAGATTCACGCATCATTCTTATGTGATCTTCATGGGACGACTTTCGTCTACCACCAATTTTAATTAAGAGGCTATGACTGGCATTTACCAGGGGTATTTTAGAGCTCAGAATTCGACTCAAATTCTTTTCTTTTAATCTCCGTCGGTGATCGAGCCCACAACATTTAGGTTTAAAAGCTAAAACGCTTTGACCATTGACCTATATCCGCCGGCAGACTACTAAGGATATTGAAAAAATCTTTTAAATCTCCTAGTAAAAATTAAATGATATTTACTTATTTTTGTCGAAGGTTTTCAATATATATTAAAGTATAATTTCTAAATTGCTCATGTCATTCGCGAGTTGTAAGTCTCCATATCAGTGATTCTAAACGTTTTGTTCGATGCTATTCTCGATGGAAATTTACAATATATAATTATTTAAATATCTTTACGTACTCATACACAGTGAGCAAGCAAATAAACGTCACACGTCTTACCAAAAATTTATGACAAAAAAAACACCTTACCTCTCAAAAAAAAAAAAAATTAACAATGAAATAACGCACTCTCATGAAAATATATTTTTTAAATGGTAAATTTATATCAATATAAATTATTCTAACAAACAGGTAACTATATATGTATACTATTAAATAAAATTTAAAGTTTTTTTTTAATTGTACTGACATCAGCATGATATAGCCCTTGCTTTATAGTCTCCAAAATGGACTACTGCAACCCACTGCACGCAGGCCAGCCAGCCAAACAATTAAATCGATTGCAGGCGTTACAAAACGCAGCGGCACAACTAGTCTACAACGCGCCCAAATTCTGTCACATTACTGCATTGGTTGAGAGTTTCGGCTAGAATCCAGTACAAATTATGCCTTTTAGCTTACAAGGCACTCAACGGAACTGCACCGGGCTATTTGACAGAACTTATCAAGCCTTCAGAAATAAGCGAGCGTGGAGAGACACTCAGATCGGCTAGAGCAAATAGAAGCACCCTGCAGCTGACGGGACGTAGTCCTAGCACGGTCTTTGGCAATCGGGCTTTCAGCTACGCTGCACCAATGTCCTGGAACTCACTACCGGAAAGCATAAGAGAGCTTAAAGCGGAGGCATCCTTCAGAAGCAGACTAAAGATCCACCTTTTTACTCAGAGAGGCAAAGAAGCGCTTTTGGAATGATCATTCGGCCATAAAAGAGCGCTATTGAAATACTAATATAATAATAATAATAATTGCTGACTGGTACCGAAAACCTCGATATACTATGTTTTGTCTTTTATTTCTGTTCGCTTGTCGTACATATTCCGGAAATTTTACTTATTAATCTTGAATTTATCTCCAGTGGTTGGAAACCACTACTTCAGATAGAGAACTTATCTTTAACCTTTAAAAGTTCTTAGAAAACTCCAATCCGGAAATTGGAAACGGTAGAAAATAGTCGCGTTTTATGGCGAGGCTTCAATGACGGAAGAAAAGAAGCGATTACAGCTGGAAACACCATCTCCTGGCCGTATAACTGCAGAGGGGACCGACGGAAGCCCACGTGCCGCTGCGCTAACTGAGCTGAGGTAACTTGGCACGTGAAATAACTGCGAGATCTTCCTTCCCGGTACTGAAAGTGGCCAGTTAGTAGAGAAATTACTGAAAACGAGCATTAAAATTAAGTGTCAACTATTTTGTTAACACTTATTGCACTTTGCCCACCGCAAGTCTATCAAATATAAGTTTTGAAGAAGATAAGATGTGGTCATACAGAAGTATTCTCGGAATTTTTTGGAGAGACCACGTCATGAACATTGAAGTTCTCAGGATAATAAAAGAAGATAGGCACTAAGTAAGAACCATCTCAGAGAGGCGTGCCCGATGGATTGGTCACATCATGCGCCACGATGGTCTTCTTCACAACATTGTGGAGGGGATGGTGAGGGATTACGCTTATGACTCATTATCTTATGACATCTTTAAACACTCTCTTACAGATCTAAAGGATATCATCAACAGGTTGCAAGCAAACTCTATTTGCCTTCATCTTTTACCATAACCGCTCCATCTTTAGTGCATACGGATACCTCAGATTGTCATTTCACAGTTCTGTAAGGTCAGGTTGTCTAAAGGTAGTCCCAGAACACTTGTATACCCGGAGGTTCACATAGGAACATAGATTGTTTTTTGGAGCCTCCACGGCAAAGCCCGTGAACTTGCATAGACTGCGGCTGTATTACCAGAGAAATTTTTGGTTTTCATTGATCAGCGTTTTTTTTAGGGAGATCGGATGATCAGCCCAACGCCCCTTTCAACTTCATGCGCAGGACATGGAATTTGCTACTAAACTCGATCACAAGCAAGTGAATTCTATATATATGCTGTAGTTACCATATTCTTTTATATGGCAGTGTATTTTGACGCTTCACAATAAACCCATACAATTGTATAATAGATTTCGAGATCGTTTTCTTGCGCATATAAATGTATGGTTTGACTATGTGAGGTATGACGAGTTAATATAGCGAATACGGCGATCGACCAGTCTAAAAATACGACACGAGAGTCTTGACATTCAGGAACTAAATCGGAAACTACAAGATTTTGACGGAGTATGCTAAGGTTTGCGCAAAATTTGGATGGCGTATTGTCAAACACCCACCCTACAGCCAGGACTTAGCCCCAAGTGACTACCATCTCTTCCCTGTCATGAAGAAACACCTGGATGGAACGCATTCCGGCGATAGAGAAGAGCTGGAAGAAGCGGTTCTCAGGTATCTGCGTGGCTTGGCGGCACATTTTTTTGACTCGGGCATTCAAAAGCTCGTATACCGCATGCAAAAATGCATTGACTTCAGTGGCCACTATGTAGAAAAATAGGTATAAGTCTGAACTTTCCAAAAATGTACACATTTATTAAATTTAAAAAAAATTCCACTGTGAAAAATCACTGGGAATCTTATTTTACGGATAACCCTCGTATTATACTCGTATAATATAATCAGCCGAGATTTTCAGGGTAGAGCTAACATGGGATAAAGCGAAGACCATAACGGTTGACAGATCTTTGGCAGCAATTTGTGACGATCGCTTGCATATAAATATGATGAAAAAATAAAATTTTTTCGTCAAAATCAAACCCATAACCTCTCGCATAGTAAGAGAGCGCTTTATATGCTAACAAAATAAACATACCATCTTAAAATTCAGTAGGTTTTTTATTTGTATGTTTCCATTCTCTTGGATGTGCCGGTGTTAAAATAAAATGTGGGACGACTTTCGTGGACGATGGCCTTCATTAATTATGTGTCCTTTTCTTGCTCCAGCGGACCCTTAAGGCAAGGAACGCACGTCCTTTCCCACATTAGACCTAAGTGATATCCGGATAGTAAACACGACTATCCAGTCAAAAAAAAAAGCTTACTATCAAGTCAAATAATTACGTATATTGTTTCAAAGTGATATTATATTTTTCTGATTGCTTAATTCGTTTTTCTTCTTGATTATATGTTCCTTAAATTTCCTTAACTTTCGAACCAATCTCCATTGGACAAACACAAATCGAGGTTGTAAATGAATATACTTCTGGGACAAGTAATTCAAGTAGGGCAAAACAAGTTGTCAAAAGAAATCGACATACATATACAACTGGGGTAAGCAGGATTTGGAAAACATAAGTACATTTTTAAAGCAAAAATTCAGCAATGTCTTAAAACTGAGGCGTTTAATTAATGCAGCCTCCTAGTATTAACTTATTGCGTAGAGACTTGGAATCTAACAGGAGATCTTACCTATAAAATAAAGGTCACTTAATGTGTCATGGAGAGATACATGGTCGGAGTATCTCTAAAAAGTAGAATAGTAAACGCGAATATACGAAGAATAATTCAAGTAGTGGAGGCTATCCAAAAAGAGGAACACTCAAGTGGCAATGGAGAGTACATATTTGTCGAAGAAACGATGGTCAATCTGGATGAAAGGTGTTGGAGTGGCCGGCAAGAACTAGCTGCAACATTGACTAATGACGACAAACGAATAGCGGCAGTAGCCTGGATGCGGAGGGCGATGGGCCAAGAAGAATAGAAACTTATGTAGGAGGCATACGTTCAATAGTGGACGAACACAGGCTAATGATAAAGATGAAATATATATTGTTTTATAAATAGTGAAAAATTATATTTAAAGTCCCCTGTTGGTATGAAAAGAAATTACTTTTTCAACAACCGAATATTTTGTATAGAACAGCTTACACTATTTTAATGAAAGGATCCATTGAATCATTTATATATGAATGACTTAGCGAGGCATTCTTGAGTTGGACAATAATTCACGCGACGGTCGAACAAAACGCTGTCGAACAAAAGCACCTCCCGTACAGACCAAAGGCTAACGTTAGGTTTACCTCACAGTAATAATAACCGAAGTGAATGCATTGAATGAAATACCTGCAGCGCGAGGGATGCAAGGCACGCCCGGTGAATGCAAGAACGTCAAACAAACCAAACCTCATCAAAACATTGACAATCATGCCTGAAATTAAAGATTTCTTAAAAATAAACTTTATTTATTAAATATTGTTTCATACCACGGCAGATTATCATATTTAACAGTATAATTGGACATAACTGGTTTGTGAACATTTTCATTTACTTCAAAGTAAACATAGATTATGCACATTGATTTTAAGCATTTTTACCTTTTCGATTGATTCATAGTCTTCATTTACAAAACTTAAATAAGCTGTTCTTGTTGTAACTATGTTTATCCTAGAATGATCCTTTGCCAAGACGGACGGAATAATCTTTAAAGGACTTGCCTGATGGTTTGATTTAATGAATAATGACGAAATGAAATGAAGAGCAATCAATGCAGCCTTAAATACTATAATCGTTGAAGAAGAAGGTGTACCTAGTTAGGACATACACTTTGGATGCCTCAGGAGAGCATAAAATACAGAACATTATTTCTAAGGCCGTCTGGTACTATACATATAGTGTACTCAGCGGTTAGACCGAGGATCATGACGGATGGCTGAGAGCTTTATGGCGACAGTTCGTGACGACTTTACCATCCAGTAAGAGTTGAATAAATGATTTTGACTATCATAACGATCATTCTGGCGTAGTTTTAAAGGTATTGTAATCTAAAATAGAAATCCACACAACCTCTCACATCCGGCCCTGAAAATGAGAGACTCCAACTCTGGCAACAAATCGCACCAGAGGATTTCATTACTCCAAAGGAAGGCCTCCCAACTGGCAAGAGCCTTGACTGGCCGACCTTGAAATCCCTAAACAGATTAAGAACCGGAGTTGGTAGAACAAAGGACAACCTCGAGCGGTGGGGAATGCTTCGGCAGGGAGATACACTATTGTGCGACTGTGGAAACCTGCAGACCGCCTCACACCTACGATGCTGCTCCATGTGCCCAACAAGTTGCACATCTCAGGACCTAATGCTGGGCAACACACGAGCTATCGATGTTGCCAGATATTGGGAAAAAATAATTTGACGTCGCTGACACGAAGAAGAAGAAGAAGAAGATCTAAAATAAATGCCATTCAAACTCTGAAACTATAATATTAAACAATATTCCAATCGTATTAGGGTAATGCCCTTTTGATTGACCCGCTAGTTCGCATAGGGAATCACCAATCGATATCAAAAGCTCGCGATCTCAGAAAGTTCATTCGCAACCAACTTTCCCTTGCAACCAATTGCCTGCGCTTTTGTTCAGCGGAATATTAAACTTTAGAGTTTAATCTTTAGTATGAAAATCATTCAGCGATATGATTTTCTTCTTTTTTAAATATAATTTTACTTTGATATCTCTTCATCATTTTCAATCTCAATATGCCAATAATGTCAACATATGAATACAATTGGAACCTTTACAAAAATCAAGTATTCAGTTATTCAAGCAACAACCCGACACTGACAATGCTTACATTTTTTTCGATCGATATTTGTGATATTATGTGATAAGCTAGTACGCATTGATATTAGCTTGATGAAGTTCTTTTAGGCTGATGCCGAAAAGCCTCGAAAAACGAAATTTTGTCTCTTATTTTCGTTCGTTCGCCTGACATGCACATCCAATAACGTTAGTTTTAATTTTATATATAATGTCATATATATATATTGCACGGCGTTTGCATACGCCATTTTATTTGTTATGATAGTTGCTCCATTTCATGTTGGTTCAACTGTGATCTTTAATTATCTTGGCGGCGCTGCATGTTACAGTGTTGCGGCGGTCATCAGTTAACTCTCGTCCTGTCGGCGAAACGTCATATACCATTCGGACGAGGAAATAAAGTTTTTATTTAAAATAAATGCGAAATGTGCTTCAAAAACAAGTTCTTTGCTTTGCGACCTGCTTCTGCATCCTTCCTCTACGCGGCCACGTGCTGAACCCGCTACTTGTCACCTTTTTTTGAAGACGGAGGATGTCAGCATATTTACGTTGAAACTAACGAAGCCTTCATTTATGGCTAAACTGCAGTCTTTCAGCATCAAACAGTGTGATCCACGTTGATGCAAGGTGTGAAATATTCATCTTTTTAATAGGATCTCAAAGTGAATGCATAACACTAAATATATAAATAATATCCGTTAAATTAAATTAAATAATACATACATCTTATTATTCTATATTTTTTGATGATATTTTTCAGCTTCGTAGAGTTTCATTATTGAATAACTTCTTAGGTTTTCAGGGCCAGATTTGATATTGTGGCTTTTGGGTTTTTTTTTTAAGTTTCATCTGTGGAATTCTATGACGCTTACCATGGTGTATATGGCTAAACGCTGCATGTGGAGTGTTGATCCGCCAACGTCATACGGTGTATATCGGACAAACATCACGACTTTCGTCTACCACCAATTTTAATTGATAGGCTATAACTGGCATTTTACGGGTGATGGATCAAATTCACACCAACTTGAGGTATTTTAGAGCTCATAAATCGATTAAAAATCCATTTTATTTTAATCTCCAATGGCGTCAGCACTGGCAGAGCATCTGGCTGACACGGCCATAAGTTTTCGTTTGAACCCAAAATCGTGGCTCGTACACAAAAATGAAAATATGGCGTCACGCCTAGTTTTCGTTCGAACCCGAAATCGTAGCCATTGAAAAAAAATCAAAAAAGACATCCCCATCAACATCAACAGGGATGACGGCTTGATTCTCAGAACAGCATGGCTTCCACCTCTAGCACATACTCTAAAACCTGTACAGACAAGCAAGGACGACCACAGTCCGACATGACGTTCGTGGAAGTACAATTCTTAGAACATACCTACCGTATTCTTTGAACATACCTACCGTAGTCTTCAAATATACCTACGATTCTCCGGAATGAAACTTGAGTTGCTCATAAATATGTATATACATATATACTCTGAATAAACCAACTCAAAACTAAATAAATTATCAATCCTGAAGAAGACCCCTGCAATGGCGGTCGAAATATTGGTTGAAGGAAGTTCGCCAGACACGGCTCAACCCAAAAGCCACAATTTCATTATTGAGTTTATTAAAATATATTAAGAATCTTTTTGTTTCTCTGTCGGGGAACGAACACACGACCTTTGTCTTGTCAAGCAAACGCTTTTACCATTATATACCCGCCGATGATTTAAAAAAGTTAAATATTTACTAAGGTTATAAGACATAAAAAATTTAAGAAAATATGATGATAGCAGTATAAAAACGTAATTTTTTAATTTTCATTTTTTCAGCTATGAAGTGAACGATTCAATATAAAGTATTCACACGGTATTATCATGAAACGTCAAAAAGCTTAAAAAACGTTGAAAGGCATGAATTATTATCCGGGTGGCATGTTCTTCCGCCAAATAATTTAAGGCATTACTTGAATGGCACACCTATATGTGTGCCATAAGCATTTCTGCTCACGGGAGTAATTCAATATTTATCGAAAATACGCAAAATGCGGGGCATTGCGTGTTCTTTAGCGGCGATCGGTGCTCGAGTAGAAAAATGAAAAAAATCATGAAAAAAATAATGTTCCTACATTCAAAAGAATTTCTTTAAAAATAAAATATTTGTATACAATTACATCCCTGAATTATTGGATTATTTAAGTTTTATTTAATTTTTAACGGAAACTAGTTCCAAGTAAAATACAGGTAGTTACAATACAACAATACAATAATTAAATTTATGATAATCAAGCAAATAAAATGTATGCATAATATCATCATTATCATCAGCCTGTGCCTGTGTAATGTTGAACGTAGGCCTCCCGCATGAGTCTCCATCCTCTTTGACCCTCCGCTTTTCGCATCCAGGTTACAACCGTTATTTTTCTTATGTTGTCAGTCCATCTTGCAGGGAGTCGGCCAATGCTTCATTTGCCAGTTCTTGGGTGCCATTCCAATACTTCCCCATCGACCGTCATCTCTTTGACTTATATGTCCTGCCCATTGCTACTTGAGTGTGCCTATTCGTTGGGTAGCATCCACTACTTGAGTTCTTCAGCGTATTTCCTCGTTCCGGATTCTATCTTTTAGAAACACTCCGAGCATGTATCCTTGCATGGCACGTTGGATGAACTTTTTTTTATGAATAAGGCCTGCTGTAAGATTCAACGTTTCTCCATTCTACGCACCATAATTTAATACTGGAAGGACGCATTGGTTAAACACCGTAGTTTTAATACATTGTGAAATTTTCCCTGTAAAAATGTACTTTAGTTTTCCAAATGCTTCCCATCCCATTTGTATATGCCAGTCGATTTCTTTCGAGAAGTTATTTTGTCCTAGTTAGATTTTTTCCTCCCAGGTAAGTTTGTTTTCGTTTAAATATTCCAACTAAATATTCATTCACAACCTTGATTTGTATTCCTCTACATTTCTATCGCCAACTGTAAATTGTTCCTTGAAATTCGATTGACAGCAAACTATTTTTTTTAAGTAAAAATATCGCCGATTTGTAAAAATTGTGGCTCAATAAAAGAAGTCAGCATTCCAGTTTAAGTGATTGTTGAAACCATTCATGTTTAAATTCTTTACATCTTTGCTTATTTTGGAAGAACTAACCAACATATTTAATTTACTTACTGAAAGAATAGATATCTTAGTATTATAGGTCCGCCATATAAGTTTTTTTTTCAACTAGTGCTTATTTCGTTAACGGTAACACTCAGCTCATGTCTGATTTGACAAATGATTAGTTTTATCCTTCCGCTGAACGAATGTGGTTGTGTATACGCTTAACCAATGCTGAGAAATATTGCGACATTACTTTGAAAATCAGGCCATTTTTCTTCAAAAATGAGCAAGGAGTGGCCGTTACAGTCAACGACGATCGTTATCGAGCCACTTTTGTTCACAAAAATTAAAAAGGAGGATATTGGCAATATTTGGTTTCAATACGACGGCGTTACGTGCCACACAGCCGAAGCTACACTCGATGTTTTGCGCCCCATTTTCAAAAAAAAAAAGTTATTTGGCGGACCCGTTATATTACGGGCAAAAAGGAAATGAGCGGGGATTTTCACACAGCTGCAACTTAGAGTAAATTGGAGCCAACACTAGTCCTGAAGGATCTAATGTTTATTTTTTTTAATAAAGTGCGTAATTTCTTGTCGAGCACTTTGGCCGATAAATCATTTCTTTCATTTGCCAACAATAAGAGTAATTCTCCGTCAAATCTATTTCTCGCGTGAGGTTGCCGCGCTGCCAAGTGTTACCGACAAGCAGCGCTTACTCACTAATCTTATACATATTTGATTTCAACCCTCGGAGCACGGAATTTGCGATTCCTTTACATGCGGTGAATGGAGATCAACAAACTCAATATAAAATTTGGATGGTAATATTACCCTAATTGCGACCACGAGTATTGTTTTTTTTTTAATGTCCTTAAGCGTCTAACCCGTTTATCTGACAACGAAACGTAAAGCTCATTAATCACAGTAAATTTGTAAGTGTATATTTTTGTAAAAAATAAATACGTAAGATACAATTTATGATTATCCATTCTTATGTCACTTATTTAAATAATAATAATAATAATATTAATAATTATTATTATTATTTTTATTTAGACATCAGAGCCATAAAAATTACAATTTCATACATATATAAAAAATACATGGTAATAAATAACATTTAACAAATTTGACAACTACTACTCAGTGAGTGGAGCACCGGATCCCCGCTGGATGGCCAAGCAAAGGCGCATCCAGTGTCCCTCCAACCGGGAGTTCCACCTATCCGCTCACACAGAAACCATTAAGTTGGGGCTGCCCCGAACGCGTGACGCTTCCTTATTAAGTCATGGAAGCCATCCGCTCGCACCTCCGTCAACAAGCCTGAGGCACTGCAATTTATGCATACAGGAGAATACCGACAGATGGTGATAGTTATGCTGAAGCCACATCTGTGGATTCTATGACGCTTACCATGGTTAAACACTGGATGTGAAGTGTTGATCCGCCAAAGTCATAGCCCGATATTCACGCATCGTCCTTAATACTACAGTAATTTACTATGAATGGGTGTTCTTCGCGGGATGACTTTCGTCTACTACAAATTTTAATTATTAGGCTATGACTGGCATTTTACGGTTGAGCGATCAAATTCTCACCAACCAGGGATATCTTACCGGAGAGCATGGAAATCGATTAAAAAAATTTTTTTTTTAATTTTCTTCAGGAATCAAACTCACGACCTTTGGATTGTTAAGCAAACGCTTTGACCACTGAGCTGTACCCGCCAGCCAAAAATATGTTATAAATGAAATCATGACGTTACCACTAATGAGAGTCTGCTTTATATTAAAATTCCGCTAAATTCATTGTTTCTCTAGTATGTGGATTTCTATAATGATCAAATAAGAACATATCACGTAATTTCTGCGAATTACTTTTTAATTAATCGCTTTGAATTGTCATACATATTGATTAATTAAATACTCTCTTACAAAGCTTCGAAACAATGTAAGAAAAGAAAGAAATATAATGTAAATATTATATGTGAATATCAAGTACACAGTAATCGTGTTATTCATTATAACATCCCTTTACTAAAGAAAAGACGACTTCACATCGCCGGGATCGTTATTAGGACACGTGGTGGACAGATAAAGAGCAGATGAGAAACGCAAAGTTTTTTTTAGAAGCACATTGATATATATATTTCGGTTAACTTGACGAACTTTCGGTCTGAGGCGGAGCGTATGCTTTCAGACCCCAGCCGGAACCCAACACGCTACAATACGCCGAAATGTATCCAGTGCTTATTTGGAGTTTTAATACGCCATTTACAAATCTAACGGCGCATCGATTGTAATACCTAAACAACCAAAAAGGTGATTTATGCGAATCCGACGAGCGAACAAAAATAAGAGACGAAAGATTGTATATCGAGGCTTTCGACACCAGTCTAAAAGGGCTTTTCAATTTGTCTATTCATCAACGGTCTATTCATCGTTATTGGCTTTTCATGTTAAAAAGGTACTTAGTTCTTGTCATAAAGAAATATGTTTAAATATTATACGAGTATATATACATAATCGTGTCGGAAATAAAAGGGACAGATCCTGTCTGCCCAGAAGTGGGCGACGTCAATGGCGTTACTTACGGCCATCATCAGGTCTTTCTGGGTGCAGCTACTCGGACACAGCGTACACTCACAGAAGGTGAGACACGGTCTGCTCCGTAAAGACTGCCAGGCTCTCATTTGTGTCTGTCTTGAATACTCCGGTCTGAAGTCTGTTAAGGGACCTCCATATATTCCACACCTGGTCGTGTCCAGGTGCTAGGTCCTCTTTCGGAACAATCCAAGTATATAGCCGATAATATTTTTTTTTTTTTAACTAAATATAAAATCTCAATATATATAATCGTAAGTAAATACTCTTTTAAGGGTTAAAAATAAAGTTTTTCTGCGTTTAATAGTCTCCAATTAGGGTCACTTATACAGTTTCGTTGGATGTTGTTGTAAAAGCAACGATTAACTTATAAAGAAAAATAAAATAATCAAGTCACGTGGAAAGTAGCCTATTTCTCCTAATGGCTCAAAAATATAACCAGAAAAAAATTGTATCGCTGCCTATTTTTTAGCCGGCGGTAAATAATAGCGGCCAGAAATTTGTGCAAATTATTCAAAGCGCGTCGGCATTTTGCCGACGTGCAATTACTGATACTTTGGTCGAACTCTAGTAGTCAAATTTGCGAAATGCTAGAATTCATAAGTTATATTTTGGCAAAATATAAATTTACGTTATTAAGTTAATGTCATCAACGTAACTTTGCGAATGTGTTATATTTAAATTTTGTAATTATCAATTACAATGACTCTCGTGATATTAGATAACCTGACACCAACTCACAACTAAATCATCAATCCTGAAGAAGACCCCTGCAATGGCGGTCGAAATATTGGTAAAAATAAATTCACCACACACGGCTAAACCCAAAAGTCACAATATCTATCAGGAATTTGAAGATCTTCAATATCAATATTCATTATTGAAGTATGGAACAATTCAAATTTCGGTCTCATACGTCATGCCCATCTGTCTTCAATCACTTGATTTACTCGATTGCCTTAGTATGTCTCATAAATCCGGTGAGAATTTCTGATCATTAATTGCAATTATTAATTATCTACAGAAGTTGTTCACAACATTTTCGGTCCATTCAACTATTACAAAATATTCCTTTGTGAATATCCGTTCCATGTGTGAGTTTGATCCCTCACGCGTAAAATGCCAGTCATAGCATATTTTGAAAAATAGTTTTAGTCTACCCATATACAGTGATTCACGTAAAAATATATGATGCATGAATGATCTTTTCGTTTGCCAGTTCTTGGGCGCAACTGGCAAACGAAGCATTGGCCGACCCCCTGCAAGATGGACAGACGAAATAAGAATAAAAGCGGGAGTGAGCTGGATGCGGAAGGCGGAGGATTCAAGAGGATTCAGATTATCTTCGATCCTCATGCGGGAGGCTTACGTTCAACAGTGGACAGATACAGGCTGATGATGATGAATGATCTCTAGCCTGGCAAATTCAGTTTAGTTCTAAGTGTGTCAACTCAAACAACGTCATGTAGTCAGCATCAGGGGTTGTTTACTAAAATTATTTCCGCGTCCAATTTTGCTTTACTTCGATGATAGAACAAGAACCATGCTTACAGTGACCTATTGTTGAAAATACACCTTCAAAATAAAAATAAATTATTACCGTTTTTCTTTTAAAATTATAGAGTAATAAACAAACGCCTTTTTTATACCAGAAAAAAAAAACAGATTAAAAAAAAGATTCTTAATCGATTTCTGACCTCTAAAGTTCCCCGGTCGGTGTGAATTTGATCCCTCACCCGTTAAATGCCAGTTATTTAAAATTGGTGGTTGACGAAATTTCGTCCCGTGACGACCACCCATTCAAAGTAAATTCCTGTAATGATGATGATGCGTGAATCTCAGGCTGTAGTCTATGGCGTTGTGCGGATCAACACTCCACATGCTGTGCTTAGCCACATGAACTATGGTAAGCATCATAGAATTTCATAGATGAGACTTCAGAATTACTATCACCATCTGTCGGTATTCTCCCGTATGTGTTTACATAAAAAAAAATATAAGACCAAAAAACACCTCCTTAAATTTTCAAACTAAGAAACTCTAACAATAAAAATAAACAACACACCGCTAATAACGGTCCCCCATCTTCTGGGACTTAAAGGTGTTTTTTACATTGCTTAGGAACCACTGATCTAGAGGTTTCCAGTGAAATCGACCTCAACCTCGTGTAACTCAACGTTACCGAACCCCAATTGTATCGATAATTGTTAAGAACAATTATATTTCCTTGATAATGCGCTCGTTTGGTTTGTTTTCAGTTAGCAAAGGAGTAAATTCAGTAAAAATAGCATCTAAATGATACTTACTGCGCAAAATTTCTTTGATAAAATAATTAGTAAAATAATTACTATGGGAATCGAACGCATGATTTAAAATCCATTCAATTCAATCAATTTTGAACATTACCAAACTGTTTTTCTTCTAGGGATGCTTTTTCCCATTCGTTAATCGAGTTCCGGAGGAAAATTGCTGCTCTTGAAAATTCATTACTTCTTCTTCGCGGTGCAATTCACAACCCTGGGATTATTGAATGTTTTAACTTCTATGTTCCAGATAAGTACACCGGTGCTCGTAGCCATCCATTGTTTTTGATCCCAGTTGATACTTGTGGAGCTTCAAGCACTCAATTTAGTACAACGACAATGGCGCTCCTAAATGGCATACCAGCACACCTCGATCATTTTCTTACATCCTTTTCCTCTTTTGTCGATGGTATTGTTCTCCTTGATCTATGTGATCTTTAACACATGTCATATTTTTCTTCTTTTATGCAATTTTTATTATTTTATTATCTTTTGTATGTATTGTATGTTTATGTATACTCTGTTTCCTATTATTTCGTACCTTGGAACTTCGGTTCTGTGAAAAATAAATAAATTTCATTTAAATAAAATTAAATAAAATCATAATGATGATTCCATTACTAAAAATAATAATTAAATGAAGGCATAAAAAACGTTATAAGACTATAATGAACGGTACATCAATTGATTTTCGCTACATAATTTAAATTTAAATTACATTGAATTGAAATAACATTAATTGTTGCACTAGTATTTTAAACATATACATTAATTCAGATTAATGAAGTTATCAGTAAAAGTAATTGTTTTTTTCTAATTTCAAGCAGAACAATGCTGGAGTGATAATGTAGAAATATTATAATAATAATTATTATATATATAAGGAATGATTACAAAAACAATGTTACATAAATCAAAATTATTTTGATTAATCGTATAAAAATGTATTTCAAATAATAATTACTGAGTAATTAATAAAGAAAATACTTTTTCATTTAACATTAATTAATACAAATATTATGCTGAAACAAAATAATATCAAAGCACAACATGAGAACAATAATTCTTGGAAATAGTAAGGAGAAAATGTTTGTCAAAAAACCAATGAATATAAAAAATATGGTAAAGTAAAGGAGTATTAAATAAACAATTACAAAAATAATCGAATAGAATATTGTAACTGTTGGTTAATTATATACTCATACGTGTATAATAGGATATATATTTGATAGATATTATTTCTTTATTACCGTACAGAGCCTGTGACGTTGCCAATCTTCTTTACGGTTGTGAATCTTCGCATTTTACTAAATAAAAATGCAGCCAATCAATGAGTTTGAATAACAGAAGCTAGGGTAGAAGACTGGAGCTACGATGGTTTGACTTTTTGAAGAATGAAGAGGTAAGAGAGTGGACAAGGCAGCTTTCGATACTGCAGTCGGTCAACAGACAAATTTGGACCTGGCTGGGATATGAACTTAGGATGCCGCAGATAAGCATAAACTAAAGCTGTTTTTTCTTTGTTTCGCAGTCTTGGAAGGTCGTCGGGAACTGTAAATAAAATGTACTCGGTGGAGTACGGAAGGTAGAACTAAAATGGGATGAGACAAGAACTATTGCAGCTGATAAAGCTTTATGGCAGCAGTTCGACATGACCATGCTAATCCAGTTAAGGGACCATACATGGTAATTACGATGTTAGTTTTTAGACATGGAATTTATCACCATCATCATCATCATCAAACTGAACCCGGCCATTTTTGAACGTAGGCCTCCCTCTTTAAACCTCCGCCTTTCGCATTCAGTAGCCTGGATGGAACGGATATGAGAAGAAATATTTGTAAATTCAGTTTCTCATTAAAAACATGATATTCATGAACTAGATAATATGTGACGAACTGTTAGACATGATATTTATAGTCATTATCGGCACATCGTATGGCATTTGAAAGGATCGTCAGCCCAGGGGTATGCGAACTGTTCGTAATCGAATTCTATCTGTCAAACGCACCATCGGACCCCTGTAAATCGCCCGACATCTATACGTCACCCCCAATGATCGTCGACGCAGAGGAATGCCTCCGTATCGCTAGCGATGGCGATCCCTAATACCCCACCTTGGTTTATCACCTATAAAATTTAATGTTCCATAACGGAGGAACACCCTATGATGTATTGCACCTTCCTTACAACGATCAAACCGCTTTAGTGCTGCCAATCCGAACGATAATTTATATGATCTTATCTCGCGTAATATATCTACAGGTGTATACGTGTTGACATCCTCCTCTCTTAATGATTTTATTGAATCGCGTGGTGGTAGGATGAGCAGCTGATGAACAACACATACTTTTTCAGAAGCACATATATTTTTACGATAGGCTTTACAAACTTCCGGCCCGGGCCTAGTCACAGCTTTCAGGCGCCGGGCCTGCCACAATCAGACACTCGTCGCGGTTGGGGGATAACTACTGACCACTTTATATAATCGTGTCGGAAACAACAGGGTCAGATTCTGTCTGCCCAGAAGTGGGCGACGTCGATGGCGTTACTCCCGGCCATCATCAGGTCTTCCTGGGTGCAGCTATTCGGGCACAGTGCACACTCCAGATGGTGTGACAGGGTCTGCTCCACGCCGCAGTCACATTCAGTCGGTCTGCTGTAGAACTGTCAGGCTTTCATTTGTGTCCTCGACTTGCATACTCCGGTCCGAAGTCTGTTAAGGGACCTCCATATATTCCACCCCTGGTCATGTCCAGGGCTAGGTCCTCTTTCGGGGCAATCCAAGTATTCCCCTCTGTTGCGCTTCTCCACATGTTCAACCGCTACTACGGAAAAAAATGGCCTTTAAGCGCGCAAGTTTAAGTGGCAATCTACAGAATTAATGGCACACCAATCACAGCAGCCATGTATATAACTAACGCCACACCCGTGACTGGACTTGTCAAAACGCCAATATAGATATATATGGGTCAACAATATTAGCATAGGTTCTTGGTAAAAATTGATATCAGCATGATATAGCCCTTGCTGACTGGTACCGAAAACCTCGATGTACAATCTTTCGTCTCTTATTTCTGTTCACTTGTCGTACATGTATGTGTCGTCATTTTGTAATGCCGTTAGGAGTACTAGTTACGTAGATCGCCACATCACGAGCGCGCTCAGTCTTGAGTTAAGTCCCGATCGATCGAGGCGAAAGTAACGCCGTGTTACGGTCGATCTGGGAAACCAAGTCTTTATCGAAAATATATGTCAATGTGCTTCGGAAAAAGTATGTGTGATGTTAATCTGCTCTTTATAGTTCCATCTATCCGATAATTATTCCGGTGACGTGAAGTCGTTTCTCCCGTAAAGAGGAGGCAGTTAAAACCATTCTGAGAAGCCTTGGAGCAACATGCTACTTACTATCCTTAAAATATTATATGCTAATTGCGTTTTATGTTTGCAAGCCAGAAAGGTTGCTTTATATAGGCATGGCAAAAGGTTTCATTTCTGTTTGGAAACTAACATTTTTCTGGCACACCTTTGGGTATGTGCTATTATCCCTATAAATATCAAAGTAAAATGCGATTTACCGTCAAAACCCAGACAGTTGGCTTTATAACGGCAAGGCCGAAAGGTTTCATTCCCGTCAGGATTCTGCAAGCACCTTTCTGGCACGTTTGTGGGGTAATGTGCCATTATCTTAATAATCGTCAAAATAAAATGCGCTTTCCCGTCAAAATCCGGATAGTTTGTTTTATAACGGCACGGCCAAAAGGATCCATTCCTGTCTGGAACCTCGCAAGCACCTTTCTGGCACGCCGCGGGATAACGTGCCATTATCCTAATAAAGATCAAAATAAAATGCGCTTTATCGTCTCGTCAGAAGAATTACGCTCACATCCGAGTAATAACGCGGGATCGTAATGCCATACTCACTCCAACCTCGAATAGCACGAGATACGTGTTGGAAATGTCATGATTAAGTTGTTATCTGCCAGTACCTTTGATCGCTTCCAATACATTTGATTGACGATATTCTTGGCTATTTGGGCATTTCACAGCCAGACACATCCGTTTTCGAGATATTTCTAAATATATTTTTCATATCATGATACTAAAAACATCGTATCGATCTCCAGGTCAGTGCTCTTCATGAAAAATACGGTTCAACTGAGGCTACTGAATGTATTATTGATATTGATCTAATTCTATTGCCTAACAAAAATAAATCAATGGTTTGATATTTGTTATAATTACGATATAATTAACACGATGACAGTGTTGATTATACAATCAAAGTTATATTATAAAAATAAATTACGATAATAATATGTAAATTATTTTTGTATGATAATACATTCTTCTTCGTAGTATCAATCTGGTGGATTGGTTTGCAGCAACAGAATCTTGTATATCGATCTCAATTCCTCTCGGTCCTCCGCAACCCTTTTCAGCTCAGCATAAGCGCTACAATTCATGTCCTCGTATACTTGCTGCAAATACTCTCGTCTAGGGCATTATTTTATGTATACATAAATTTTATTGTTGAAAATTTACGCAACTAGTAACAATACTTCTGTTGTTTTAATCGTTTAATAGATGTGAAATAAAACTGCATACTTATATTTTGAAAATGTAATGATAATTAATTTATAATAATGTAATTTCACCAAGACTTGTCAACATATAATCTTCACTTCATTGGTAAAATAAAGTCCACAGAATGGACAAAAAACATATATAAACCATAAAATTTATTAATCCATTGGTCCACTGTATTGGAATTCGATTTCGTGCATTTTAAATTTTCATACCACCTCAACCGTAAGACGAAGACGAAAACGTACATAATCACTTCGTGTTACATCGCATCGTCTTAGGCCTACTTCATTTAAATTTGCCGAGAATATTTACGAAAATTTACTAAGCCAATAAGAGACAAAGGTCCATTAAAACACTTTCCAATGATACAAAAAGCAAGTACTTTCAACAACACAAAACATTTTTTTAATTTTCGTCGAAAGTTGTACAATATTTTCATGAAATGCTTCGCACGAAAAAATAAAATGTGATTCTTATCTCGCCGCGTAGACGACGCATGTTTCACGTACATTCATAAAAGATGTAAAGTCATTACCATTCTGCTTCCCTCACTACTTTATGTTTCGTTCCGCATAACGAGACAAGTAACGTAAACGTAATAACGTTTCATAATGAGAAATGCCTCGTACGGTGGACTTGAACTTGATGTGATCCTAACGAGTTGAAAACAGACATCTTATCATGTCATCTAATTTTATTGACATATCCTTCATGACTGCATACTTATCTTTAATGTTAAAAAAATACATGTTACCTTTAAAAATCACACATGGTTAGAAATATCAAGCAAAGAGACAAAAAATTAAGAAAAAAACATAAGTCTATTCCAGGTGTTAGACGAAAGCCGTCCCGTGAAGACCACCCTTACATAGTAAATTCCTATAATAATTAAGGATAATGCGTGAATCTCGGGCTGTGTCTATGACGTTGGCGGATCAACACTCCACATGCAGCGCTTAGCCATATGCGGCATGGTGAGCGTTATAGAATTCCACCGATGAGACTTCAGAATTACTATCACCATCTGACGGTATTCTCCTGTATGTGCTTACATAAAAAAAAATCAGAAACACAAGGAACTTTTCGAGAAGCATATTTTAATTTATTTAAGACAAAGATTGACAGACTTCGGTCACATGCCCGAGACGGAACATTCTGCGTTCCTCAGATCTCGGACTGAGCGCCCGCAGTGGGTGACAGCCCAGCATCGAAATTAATACTGTGGCCATTTACGAAACAAGCATCGCTAATGACAGGACTTGTCAAGCAAACAAAGTGGTGACGCTACACCGTTACCTTATAATGGGTCCGCCATCTTACATTTTTTTTTCAACTAGTGCTTATTTCGTGAATGGTAACACTTAGCTCATGTTTGATTTAAAAGATAATTAGTTTTATCCTTCCGCTAAACGAATATGGTTGTGTATACGCTTGAACAACGCTGGGAAATATTGCGACATTACTTTGAAAATCAGGCCATTTTTCTGCGAAAATGAGCCTTACAGTCAATGCAAATTTTTGTTCACAAAATTGGTATTGACATTTGGTTTCAACAGGACGGCGTTACGCGCCACACAATACCTCATTTTCAAAAAAAAGTTATTTGGCGGATCCTATATTATATAAATTTTTAAATATGCGTGTCAGACAAGCAAACAAAAATAGGAGACAAAATATCGTATATTGAGGCTTTTCCGGAACCAGTCTGCAAGAACAGATATCAATAAATATTAGAGAATTTTAAATAGATTTACTTAAAATTTCCAAAATAATATTCATTATTCGCTTGATCAATGCTCCATTTTCCCAAGTAATCTTCCTGGAATTATGATTCATTTAGTTCAACTTACCTGTAAAATTATAATATCAAACAGAACACTACTGTTGTGAATGTGTGTAGGATAATTATCAATGTTTGACTTGAGAATCAAATTTACTAATATCCAAACATAATCACAGTACTACTACTGAATCAATGTATTGCTCACCTGTATGGAAAGGTAATATTAATGTAATAATCATGTAAGCAAGCAATCCAAATTGATATTAATTTAGTGTAAATTAACTAGTCAAAATCTAATTACTACATTTGTACAAATTTGTATTGCATCCTGTATAATAATACACTTTGCAAACAACGAAGCTGCCTATATTACAAAGTTGATAATTATTTATTTAATTGTTCAAAAAAATGTAACCTCCAAATATTTTATTTCACAAAATATTACCTCCAAGAATTTCCCTCATCTTTTGGACCCCTAAAATTGATTGAGCAAAAAATAGTCAACGTTAGCTATGTTTCGTTATGGCTCGGCGGAATACAAATTATACTGTCGATACGGCGTGAATTTTTCAAACCATTATTTTTGCTTAAAACTAGTATTTGAAGCGTAAATTTACTTATCTGACCTATTTTCATATATCACATTGGTTCTTGTATTCTTTAGATATCAGATGATGCAAAAAAAAAAAAATTAACAGTGCCGTCTCTTCAAAATGCCGTTTTCCTGCTATGGAGGCCGTTGAAAAATATACTCGTACAATATTTTTACCCAAGTGGACCTACAGATATAGAGATGTACACCCGTGCTCGTAACCATCCATTGTTTTTGATCCCAGTTGATACTTGTGGAGCTTCGAGCACTGAATTTAGTACAACGTCAATGGCGCTCCTAAACGGCCTAACAGCACACCTCGATCCTTTTCTTACATTCTTTTCCTCTTTTGTCGATGGTATTGTTCTCCTAGATCTCTGTGATCTTTGACACGTGTCATCTTCTTCTTCTTTTATGTTTTTTTAATTCTTTTTCTTTTAAATCATTTTCCTCTTTTGTCGATGGTATTATTTTCCTAGATCTCTATAAACTTTGACACGGTTCTTCTTAAAATTTCATGTTTTTTTCTTTTGAAAATTTATGTATATTATGTACTTTGTATTGCTATGGATAATGGTAGCTGAATTAAAATTACTAAAACTGAACTAAAACTATGTGGTGGTATCTTGCGACGGCCATTTTCTCCAGATTTGGAAAGGATAAAGTAAGAACATAATGTTTTTTGTTTAAAGCACTTTACAAGTTTCCCTAAGTCTCAGGCTCTTCTTCAAGTTAACTGGTTGTATTCACCAAAACATGGTATTTCGAGGGCAAAGTTAATCCACTCCGCGTTATGTTCGCCGTGATGGATGGATGACTTCATCTAGCAGTGGTGGGCTGTGGTGGTGAGCCAGGGGCACAAAAGTACCGGCTGCGGTCGCTACCATCTGGAGAACTTGTAGTGAACAGATGTATTAAGAGTTTCCTCATTTCCAAACCAAAATATACCAAAATATATTAAATAATTAAACTGCATATAATGTACTTGTACAACAAAAAAATATATTATGAGGTAATTACTTTTATACTTCATTAAATATTGGCCGGCGGGTATAGCTCAATGTTGAAAGCGTTTGCTTTGCAAACGAAAGATCGTGGATTCCATTCCCGACGGAGATCAAAAAAAAAACATTTTTAAACAATTTCTGAGCTCTAAAATACCTGTGGTTGGTATGCATTTGATCCTTCGCCCGTAAAATGCCAGACATAGCATATTAATCAAAATTAGTTGTAGACGAAAATCGTCCCATGAAGACCTCCCATTCATAGTAAATTTCTGTAATAATAAGGATGATGCGTGAATCTCGGGTTGTAGTCTATGACGTAGGCGGATCAACGCTACACATGCAGAGTTTAGTCATTTTCGCTATGGTGAGCGTCATGGAATTCCACAGATGAGACTTCAGAATTACTATCACCATCTGTCGGTATTCTCCTGTATGTGTTTCCATAAAAATAAAAAATAAATAGTCAAAAAAACTACGGCAGCCTGAGGAAAAAAATTTCGAGCATGATAATGTATTTGCATTTATTGGAATTCCAAACTAAACTCCCATATTCCAGAACAGATAAAGCCAACTATTGGTACTGTGTGGCAAAATTTTATGCTGACTTTATTCTTTACATATTGATAAGGTATAGGAAGAAAAATAAAACAGTTTTTAAATATAAACAATAAACTAATAATTGCAACATATAAGAAATCCTATAAAAGAGAAAACAGTTGTGTCACTCTAATAAAATGTAAAACCAAGATACACTTCTGCAAGTACTTTAGCAGAACTTGTAAATTTGCGTATTTTGCGTGAGTGCCTCATCCAGAAAAACGCATTTCCTCGCAGGAAACATACTTTTCAGGCAAAGTGCGGAAGGCCATCATTCCAAGCCAGCCCATTTGAGCCTATCCGACCGAAATTAATTATAGAGAGCGCAGCATCCGCCTGTCTGGCGATAGAGCTAAAGCCTCAAGATTCATCCGCATCTCTTCTTACTAAAGCCTCGGCCACGTATCGTGAAAAGCTGAAAATTCTGTCATAGAGTATTTATTTCTCATACAAGTTTTCTATTTAAACAGATCCAAATTTATCCCTATTCTTGACACCTAAATCCAATGCACTTGGTTTTGAGAGCAGGTGCTTGCACAGAAAACAGGGATATCAGGTCTTACTTTGTGAGGAATGTTGAGATAAGGAAGTAAACACGAAAAATTTAAGTTATTCAAAACAAGAAATTAGTCTTGTCCCTCGAAATGGTCATTGGATGGGGTGGGGTTATCTCAAATATGTCAAGTTTAACTTTTTCAAAACATAATTATTTACATTCTTCGCCTCTTTACTCGGATATCCTTACAAGAATGATTTTTTTTATCAAACTACCTTGGTGTGACCATCTTTAATAAAGTCTAAATTTTAAGTCAATTTAATCGTAATGTGGATAAACTACGAAGAAAACGATAAAATACATTGGCACAAGGTGTATTGTTAAACAAAATATGCTTTTTCCATTCGTGAAATTTGTGCAAGTGTTTCACTAGTATATTTCAAATTCAAAATATATTTCAGCGAATGGTTAAAATACTAATAATTATTATATATAATCCTGTCGGAAGCAACAGGGTCAGATCCTGTTTGCCCAGAAGTGGACGACGTCGATGGCGTTACTCCCGGCCATCATCAGGTCTTCCTGGGTTCCAGCTACTTGGACACAGCGCACACTTCTGAAGGTGTGATAGGGTCCGCTCCACACACGCCGCAGTCACATTCAGTCGGTCCGCTGTAAAACTGCCAGGCTTTCATTTTTGTTTCCTCATCTTTCATACTCCGGTCCAAAATCTGTTAAGGGTATCCATATATTCCACCCCTGGTTGTGTCCAAGGCCTAGGTTCACTTTCGGGCAATCCAAGCATTCCCCTCAGTTGCGCCTCTCCGCCTGCTCAGTCGCAGGGTGGCCTCAGGTATCACGAGTTCCGTTGTCGACTGTAGGAAACTTCTTCTTGATTTGAGCCGTGTGGTTATCTTTTGATACCCAAAAATAGGGTAGAGTGTGTCGTGGGTTCCTTTGGAGCGCTGTTTCTTGGTGATGACTTCTCGCCGCATATTTGGTGGGGCGATGCCCGAGAGTTGATATAGCTTCGATATTGGGGTAGGTTTTAGGGACCCCGTAACCACCCGGCACGGTTCATTCAGAGCAATATCCACTTTCACAAATAATGATTTACAAGTATAATACAAGTTCTTTCGTATGGACATAGCTTTATATTCTGGTTCCCCTCAAAGAAAGTAAAACTGCGTGGAGTGATAATCAAAGTGTTATGAAGACATCTTTTAAGGGGCAGAAGCATTTTTATCAGCTTTGATAAATGGAAACATAATATACAATATGACTTTTACCCATTTTGAGAATTTATCTAGCAGAAATGTAAGAAAAAATATAATAATCTATGTTTTATAAATTTAAGAAATATGCATTACTTAGTAAAAGATTATGGTTATATTTATATATTTATACTTATAATACCGAAGATCGTGTGTTCGATTCCCGACGAAGAACAAAAAAAATATGTTTGTAGTTAATTAAAATTTAAGCAAATCTTTATAAATACGCTCTGTTCGGTGTAAATTTAATCCCTCATTCATAAAACGTCAGTAATAGTCTTTCAATCAAAATTGATAGTAGACATATTATAATGGATGATACGTGAATGCCGAACGCCGTCCACGAAGTCGGCAAATTAACACTTCATATGCAGTATTAAGACACACTTAAAAATGGTAAGCGTCATATAATTCACATAAGTGATTTATATAACCATCTTTTGGTATTTTCTTTTATTCTTACTTTAAATTATAAACAACTGTTTGAGTATTTTTATCAAATAATGTATTGTTATGACGCTTATTTTCCTGCAAAGCAAATTTAAAGTCTCCATAAACACAGGTACACTAATAAAATGGGATTCAATAGTTGTAGTTAATATCATAGTTGTGTAAGTACGAGTTAATAGTTTTTGAATCCCATTGTAAATTAGTATAACTTATTTATTGAATTATTCAATAATTAATATCAAAACAACAGTACAGAAAACAACAATCAGAAGCAGACTCAAGGCCCACTTCTTTACTCAGAGAGGCAAAGAAGCGCTTTTGGAATGACCATTCGGTCATAAAAAAGCGCTATACAAATACTGATATAATATATATAATAATAACAGTGCTAGTGTTTCATCTTTGTCTAGTTCTTTTGACTTGTGTATACACGTTGCATTATTTAATAAGTCTCCACATTCTCGAATCTTCTTTCCGAAAGAGAATATTCAAATTTAAAATGCTTGATCCAGTTCTCGAACCTCGTGTGTATTGGCACTTGCAGAAATCGAGTTTGTATTTACCCGCAAGATTGCAAGATTGCAAGTTATTCCTGGAGTATTCCCGGCTTGACAAATAGACGACTTTCCGGTTAGAAGTGGCGCACTGCGTCCTGAGTTTTCAAATATCCAGGCGATCGAATGTTTGTGATGTTGCCATCCATGATACAAAAAAGTTCATCATATATATATATTTGTCCAATATACTCGTATATACCCCCAACACGCAGACTGAAGTCGCAAAGCAGCTTTCTGAGATCCACACAACCTCTCACATTCAGCCCTGAAAATGAGAGACTCCAGCTTTAGAAACAAGTCGCATCAGAGAATTTCATTACTCCAAAGCCTTCCAACTAGCAAAAACCTTGACTGGCGAACCTGGAAATCCCTGAACATATTAAGAACTGAAGTTGGTAGAACAAAAGACTACCTCGAGCGGTGGGTAATGCTTCGGCAATGAGAGTCACTATTGTTTGACTGTGGAGACCTGCAAAACACTTTACACGTAAGATCCTGCTCCATGTGACAACAATCTGGAAATCTCAAGACCTAATGCTGGGCAACACACGGGTGATCGATGTTCCAGACACTGGGCAGAAATAATTTGACGTCGCTGACATGAAGAGATGAAGATTTTTCCAATTCCAGTTTCATAGTTAATACAGCAACTTTAGGGCTAAACTACACAACTTAGGCATATCATAGATCTCATCAGAAGAGAGTCTATAATGTTACGGGTTTGATCAAGATGCATCCCACGTTCTGTAAGACTGTTCTCTGCACCACACTGACTGAGTTACACTCCTTAAAGCTGTCCGTATATATCGATTTGTTGCCACCAAATCCAACCATTAAGTTTGTGTTTATACAAGCTAAAAGTGCCACAAGCGCGATAGCAATCGTGAAATTAGTTGCAAGCTATTCATTGGTTCTTTTAAATTATGAAAAGCAAAAATTAATGAACAGTTTTCTTCTTAAACCTTTCCTTTACGATGCTAAAATAAAAACGCGCGTTAGTATTTTCAATATTAATAGTAAATTCCTGTAATGATAAGGATGATGCGTGACGTGGCTTCTCTGCGGAGGTCGGGGGCACTTGTCTCAATCCTCCGCAGGGTAAGATCTCGAAAGAAACCGAAAAAGAAGTAAGACTGGCGGCGCTCGCAGCACGGCAGAGCAGATGGTCGACCTCGCTCAAGGGTAGACACACATATTCCTTCTTTCCTTCTGTCCTCGATAGAATGGAGATGCCGTGGCTTATTCCAAACCACTGGACTAGTCAATTCATGACTGGGCACGGCAATTTTAAGGCTAAACTCTTCAAGTTTAGCCTCGTTGATAGTCCAGACTGCCCATGCGGCAGCCCCTTGCAGGACGCTGAACACGTTCTGTGGCATTGTCCAATATTAGATTAAGCGAGGCAAAGGCTCCTTAGCGTAATCCAACAGAAGTCTGGACCGGTTGGATATATCGATCTCATATCTACGGAGCCCAACTACCAAGCATTTTCTGTATTCGCGGCGACCTTCGGCGAAGAAGTCTAAAAGTCCAAATTTTAACGTCTCGACTACTAACTTATATCTTAAATAATTACATGTATTAAATTTCCTCTGTTTTGTATACAACTATCTTAACGACTGTATTTAAACAAGGCCTTTAGAAACGTCATGTTTTATGCAACCATTTCACAAACCAAAATACGATTAAATACAACGTGTTTACTCAACAATAAAACTAGAAACCACCACTTTCAGTATTCAGGTCTTTCCGCTACAGGACGATCAGCCCTTCTCTTTACTCCGTGTGTAAAATCCATAATTTCAAAAGCTTGCACAAATTACTTCATATTTAAACACAATTTTGCGTTACTTACTGCAAAACGCCACGGGATTATATTCGCTAATTTCACTGTAAATTTCGCGACTGCAACTAGTTTTCAAGAAATTTTACTATTCATTATTTTGCTTCGGTTTAAATTGTGTTTTCTAGAACGTAAGCTGCCGTTGAAATTGTTGTTTTAACTTACACTTATAAACATAAATATTATTTTTCGTAATGTAAATATTTTTATCAAAACAAAAAAAAAATATTCTACAAGTATTTAAATCATGTTATTTGGAATTAATTTAAATAACGATCACCCTTAGTAATTTAGTTTTACAATCATTTATTAGTTTAACAACTCACATTAATTTTTACCAATATTGAATATATTACTGCCATTTTAATTTTATAACTGACCACATTCATACCGACACAGTGGATACAGTCAATAAATTTAGTCTAGTGGCGAATCATTTTATTTTCTGCCAATTGATTTAACTTACTGCCAAAACCTTAAATTAGTTACTCAACAAAGAAATACAGACCTTATTTATAATGTTTTACCATTAACTCTGAGATTTATTAAATATATAAATACTTCCTACCTTGTCTTAAAATGCTCAAACGTATATTTTTATAGAACATATCTTAACGTACGTAAATAACTGAACAATTTTTCTTTGAAAGCAAAACTACGGTATTTAATTCTGTGAACAGAAAACTCATCAAAAAACGAGAAGGAGCTTAAATATATTCATCATATCATTGCGTTTTGACTTGCTTTTGTATTTCTATTTTTATTTTATTTCATTTTCATGTAAATAAATAAACTTAATACGCAAACGAAAATTGGATGTATAATTAAATATTAAATATTAAAGAAACAATACTATTGTAAATAAAATATGCGCACTTACTGATTCAACAGAAATAAAATCGCTAACAAACCAAAACCTAGTTACATTGTATTCAAAATGAAGATATTTTCAGTTTCAGCGCGCTTCGCTGGTCCTGAAACTTCACCCCAACTACACACGTGTAGTGTGTATAATATATGCGCGAAAGGTGTGTAAACACTATTTTCTTCCCCTCTATTCATTCGCAGGTTCTGAATTAGAGGTTAATATAATTAATATAACAAGGTTCCAACTCTCGGCGTGCACACACTATACCGCCACACATACAGCATCGACGTCGCAAATAATTAATTTTGTTTGCATAAGCCCACATATAAATTTTACTACAATAATGTGGAACGGCACGATCTGGAACACACACCCCTAGCGAGTAGTTTCAGTTCAAAGTTTGGAGAGAGCTTTCGAGTATCGGAGCAAAGTTTCGTCTCGCATTATTGTCCCCGGATCGAACGTTGGATTATTACACAACAAGAGGTGAGAGCGCGTTGACGTAGAATTTAGATGCATTCAAAAGTACAGCAAAATATTTTCAATTATATTTAGAACGTGGTTTTACGTGTTCAAATAAGTGTGACCTATTACACGGCTAACTACTTGTACGTGGAAGCTTTCCATGGATGGTGTATTTAGCTAAAAGCACTCACTGCTTTTTCTAAGCCCAAGAGCTGTCACATTGTAAATTATATTTAGACAATAAAGTGCCTGCATTATAACCTTTTTTTGTACAGTTGTGGTTCGTAGTACAAAGCAACCTTTCATTGTTCTAATGTAGCTCAAAAGACGAAATGAACATCGCATGGAAATGTTTATACTGAACATGGAGTGAATATGGAAAAATGAGAACAATATTTTATTTTAAACTTTACTTTTACCTGAAGCGTATGATAGTCACAAAATGTCTTCACACAATACCATAAGCTTACATTGTCTTAACAAATCATTTTTGTACCAGGTATTAGCTAATTATCTATATATTAAGGTCATACCTCATTAATTTAAAAATTATATCAGCATTGATAGAGCGCTACTTATGACCAAATAATCACTTCTAAAGCGCTTCTTTGCTTCCCTTCAGACTGAAAAGAGGATCTTGATTCTACCTCTGAAAGATTCCTCCATTTTCAGCTCTTTTATACCTTACAGCACCGAGTTCCAGGCCGTTAGTGCTGATAAACTGAAAGCTTGTTTGTCAAAGACGTGCTAGAACTACCTCCGTCAATTGAAATATACTTCGACGAGCAAGTACTACCTCCCGTCAGCTGTAAAGTGTACAATATACATGCACTGATATGAGTGTCTCTCTACGTCCACTAATATCTGATGGGTTGATAAGCTCTGTCAAACAGGTCAATGCAGTTCCGCGAAGTGCTTTATAAGCTAAAAGGCAGAACTAGTACTGTATTCTGCATGCAACTCTTAACCAATGCAATTGGAGAAGTATCGGAGTAATGGGACGAAATTTGAGCGCGTTTTATAAGAATCGTGCCGCTGAGTTTTGTTTTGTTTTATGGTTACTAACGTATTACCAATCCAAGTATAATCTGTGCTAATGAGACAAAAGCTGTTGCTTTCTATAGGATGTTTTCAGTCGAACTAAATGATATAGGGTAAGCACTTTTTTTGCAGTGTTGCGGTTTTATTTTTTTAATTCAGACAGGTTTATTAAAGAGTTAACGGCCCGCTGAATACGATCTGAAAAATAATAATATGTGAGAGCAGCGGAGCTTAAAAAACAATTTTTCACGCACCCGCTGCTTGAGTAGGAATCGCTTTGTGTAGGCAGCAATACAAAATATGGTGTTTTAAAAAGAAAAACAAAGGAGTATTCCATTCCAGTGCCTTTCAACGCCATAAATATTACGCCGCCATTTCCTCTAATAATGTGACCGCCATTTTATGATCGGCCATGAAACATTCAAACTTTATGAGACGTTCGATGCTTCGATACTATTCAAAAGTTATGGCTGCACTGACGACCTGTTAGTACCTCTACTTGAAATATTATAGATTGACCCTTATGACTATTGAATTATAAATATTTATTTATTTACCTTGTTTTCACATGGATCACGTAACAAAAGTTCTCTATTAGGAGACTGCAGTTTCGCCTAATTCGTAGCCTTTTTCAATCCTTCTCTAGTTAAGAGATAACTGAGCTGCGTTGTACTAACCCATTTACATAGTACTTGTCTAACCTATTTTTTGTAGGAGAGGGGGTGGGGCTGTGTCTATCAGGAAATGATAAGAGAGGGAGATAAGTAATGTTGCAAGGATGAAGGAAGAAATAAATACATAAAATGTCTAGGTATAATTTTTATTATTTATTTATTTTATTTTATTTTTATTACTATTATTATTTTAAGTATATATATATTTTTTTAATTACTTATTTATTTAACGGAAACATTTTTAAAATTGGTGAATTACTTATGTTATTTTTTTGGTTATTAATTATGTCTTCATTTTTATTAATGGCTTTATAAGTTTCTAAGTATTCTAAATTATTTAATTTAACAGTTTTATTTTCTAAGTGCAATATTTTTAATCCTTTTTCTAAGTTGAATGAATGAATAAATTAGAAAATACTATTGAATGGTTTCGTTTCCAAAAATAAAATAAAGCAAAGTATGATATTGTGGCTTTTGGGTTTAGCCGTGTGTGGCGAACTTCCTTCAACCAATATTTCGACCGCCATTGCAGGGGTCTTTTTCAGGATTGATGATTTATTTAGTTTTGAGTTGGTTTATTCAGATTATCTTTTTTATAAAATATACAGCTAAACCCACAAGCCACAATATCAAATCTGGCCGTGAAAACCTAAGAAGTTATTTAAATCTAAGTATGATTTAAAGCTTTTTTTGCAATAATCGGTTTGAATTTCATGACGATTGATCAAGCCGTCTGGCTGTATTTAACCCGTATACTATATAAACTAAACTAATTTTTAATTATTAGTTTTAGTTATGGATATTTATTAAAAATTTGATTGTGTAGCGCATCGGAAATATTAAAATTCGAAGAACGTAACTTAAATTTGAATGAATTTGCTGTCGGCGGGTATAGCTCGATGGTCAAAGACTTTACTTTGCAAGCCAAAGATCATGTCCTCGCTCCCCAACGTAGATTTAAAAAAAAAAAATTAATCGATTTCTGAGCTCGTTGGTGTGAATTTGATCCCTCACCCGTAAAATGACAGTCATAGCTTATTAATTAAAATTTGTGGTAAACGAAAGTCGTCCCGTAAAGACCACCCATTCATAGTAAATTCCTGTAATAATAAGGATGATGCGTGAATCTTGGGCTGTAGTCTTTGAATATACATTGGCGGATTAACATGCCACATGCTGCGCTTAGCCATATGCACCATGGTAAGAATAATAGAATTTGACAGACGAGACTTCAGAATTACCATCACCATCTGTCGGTTTTCTCTTATTTACGTAAAAAAAATGCAGTACAGACCATATGTATGCCATAGGTATGCCCGGACATTCACGTAATAATGCATACAATTCCACTATTTTCCCATTCCCGTTTGAAGTATACTTTTCTAACATAAACCATTGTGTACATACACGCAATTATTCATGTAAGTTTTATTGCAATCAATTGAACGGTTATGGCAGTAGTATAAAAACAAGAAAAGAAACACTTATTTTTAAATATGTATAAGAAGAAGACTGAACGTCTGTTCTGTGAATCTGTGTTTTTTAGCTTCGTGAACAAACAACGCCACAACTTTGACTGAGCGTAATAAAACGTTTTACTTCTAAGCTATACCCTTTAGTACCTCTTTATAACATTAACTCTTTCAAGTTGAAATTCCACTTTTCTGACGTTAAAGTATGGTCGCCGTATCTCCCATACTTCAGGCCGGGTATGTTTTTAATACTCAAGCTGTGGCGAAGCCTTGCAGGCTGTATCTAATGTATGGCGAAAGTTTGATAATGAATTATGTATCCTATGGGTGGAAATGGGGTGCACACACGTCCTTGACCGGCGCCGGGAAAGCTCACATAAGTACAGTTGTAGCAGTCACGCTACGTTAATTATTATAATATAAGATATCATACATGGAAGCACGAAATTGAGCCACCTTTAAGGACCAAACTGACCTTGCCTTCAGAGCGTCAGAGTTATCAACTTTTTTTTTTCATCTTATCAATTGCCTTAGTACGCTATAGAAACCTTCTCTCGAACTATCGTCTTAGAGAGCATTTTAATATTTTGTTGTTTATGTATTGATATCAGCTTGATATAGCTCCTATAGGCTATGCCGTAAAGCCTCGATAAACGATGTTTTTGTCTCTTATTTTTGTTCGCTCGCCTGACATGCACATCTAATAATGTAAGTTTTGATCATATAAAATTAGACGGCGTTTGCATACGCAATTTTACTTGTTATGGCAGTTGCTCCATTTTATGTTGGTGAAATTATCATCTTTAATTTGCTTTTTGCCGCGATCATTGGCGGCGTGGCATGTCACAGTGTCCCGCAGTTGTCAATTAACTGGCGCCCGGCCGGCGAAATATTCCATACTGGTCGGGCGTAGAAATCAAGTCTTTATTTAAAATAAACATGAATTGTGCTTCGAAAACAAGTTCTTTGTGTTATTAATCTGCTCCTGCATCCTGTCACCCAGTAATTCGATACCCAACTTAGAGAGGAGGATATCAGTATTTTTGTTTATTGTAGCACATGGTCTGTTCATAAAAAAATAGCTAGTGACTTGAGGCAAGGATCATGCCATTAGTGTGAAAATAATATACTTAATGCGTCAGTAAAGAAAAGAAATGAGTAAATAAAAAATACTCTTAATCATGTGCCTAATTTGCAACTAAAACATCATGTTTTAGTTGACATATTGTTGCTAAAAATTTCTGCCATAATTCCTATCAGCTCAATCCATGTAATCTATGCCTCCCGTACATTGTCGAGTACATTCTACGTCTAATTCTCGACGGTTTACGAGTACATTAAGAGTAAAATAATTTTACTCTTGATGTACTGGAAAGCTTTAAACATTTGAGGAAAGGGCAATTATAATTAATATAAATTTGTCATTCTTATTTTTTTAAATTAAAATAAGCTTTCTTGCTGCATCCGAATAACATATGTCTGTTGTAAGATAATAGTTCCGAAAGAGTGCATCATCCATGAGAACGGGAGACGTGTTTTGTGTTGTCGCCTGGGATAATCTGCCATTTTTCGGGAAGACCTTTCACAAATGCTGCTTGGTTCTGACGGTGCCTAGCTGTTAAACTGCATAAAATAAATCGTGGAAATAAAAGGAGCGGTTAACGAGGGCGGCACGGAGTGGAGCCTTATTTTTTTTTTCGTTTTTCGTCTCTTCGCTGGATCTAAACCTTGTGTTTAATTTACAGGTTAATTCGCAACCATTTTTTCTTAAAAAAAAATATGCTAAGAAAATTGATCAAAATGCAAATCGGATAACATACTTTATAACCAGGTTCACCTTCGTATCTTGACTGATCATAGGATAGCTGACGTATCCCGTACCTCATCGTTTCTTATAAAGTTATCCCATCGTATTCCTAATATACGTTCACGCAAGTTCTCAGAAGTCATTTTAAGGCTCTATTGTATTTTAACAAAAAGCTTCAATTTATGTTAAACTAAACATACTGATATCAGCTTGATATAGCTTCTTTAGGCTGAAGCCCTAAAGCCTCGAAAAACGATCTTTTGTCTCTTATTTTTGTTCGCTCGCCTGACGTACACCTCTAATGTTAGTTTTAATTGTATAATAATACACGTTATTTGAATAAGCCATTTTATTTGTTGTGACAGTTTGTCCATTTCCTGTTGGTACCACTGTCATCTTGAATTCGCTTTTTCTGCAGCGACGGTTGGTAGCGCGAGATGAGAGTTCACCGTCAGTTGACAGTTGGCAGCTCGCTCGCAACTGTTATGGCGCGCGCCTAATAGCGTTCGCCGTAACGAGTGACGAAACAGCAAGTATTTGACAAATAAACGCGAATTGTGAAACAAAAACAAGTTCTTTGTTTGCTGACCTGCTCCTCTTCCTGCCTTCACGTGGCGGAATAACACCTTTTTAGAGAGAGGAGGATGTTATTACACAATAAAAATAATTTCAAAAACATACTCGTATTACAAAAAACAATAACTAAACATGTTTAAATATTTCACGTTGTTTTATGATAAGATAATGGTTGCCACAGGACGCTTGCTCCTATTAGTGACGCATGAAAGACCCCCTTAATGAAGTTTTAGCGAGCACACTTAAACGCTGCATGCAGGTGTTGATCCGCATACGTCATTAAAACTCAGCGCGGTGCGCTTGCATAATACACGAATTTAATTACTAAATTCCTGGTATAAAAGCATTATCAGTTAAGTATCTCCTTACCAGCTCATCTTTAACAGTTTTGAATGCGTTACACCGAAACTGTGATATTGCTTATTTGAAGGAGTCTATGAGTATAAGCGGCACTTCGAATGTTGGTTTTGTAACTTAAGAGGGCTTAAATTGCCTTATAATCGGATTCAGTAACTAAAATACATTATTTTGAGTGACATATAAAAAATTTAAAACTGTTAGGGAATTATTTGATTAGTTCAAGAAAAAAAATGTTGATAACTATATACCTGTATTTGTTTTTCGATTTTTGGATGTTTACTTTTTTTGATACTTTTGACCATTGACTTGTTGCGTACCTTACCTCTTGCGAGCTTGGTAATTAAATCCTCTGAAAACCTTTAAAATGAAGACTCTTTGATCGATTTCAGGACTGACAATCAGAAACAAAGTAATAAGCTCTAAAAAAAGAATTGCTAGCGGCGTCGAAGATGTCAACGGTCCCTCCTAAATTCCTGCAACTTTCGTACGACGAAGTAGTTCAAGAAGTGGTACTGGAGAGATCGAACGTCCAAGAAGACAACATAAAAGATGGCGCGATAGCTGGACATCCGTGTTGCTGGAACATGCTCCAAGTTATAACACAACACAGTCCTACAGAATGCATAATGCCTCTTGGGAGAGGGATCAAACTGTTTAACCAAATTGCTTCGGATGGTGATATATTTCACATAAAGGAGGCCCAATTCAGACATGAACTCAAAGAGTTTCGTTGGAGGAATAATTTGTTTCAGTCGACTGTTTGATGAGCATTGGGACCTTGTGTTGCTTGTCTTCATTGCTTTGTTCTTAGTACTTAATCATAAGTACCTATATTTGTATATATATTTATTTTTTTTATTTTAGGATTAATTCTTATTGTACTTCAGAAATGAATTGTGTTGTTCAAATCTGTAATGTTTCTGTAAGGATAATAATAAATAAAATTAAAAAATTTAAATTAAAAATAATAATAAACATTAGAGAATTTTATTTTATATAAAATAAACTGTATTTGCTTTAAAATGTATATTATTGAAATAATCACGTAATTTTTCTGTTTTAAATTTTTTAAATCAAATTAATTATGTTTCATAGAAATGTTACAACAAGTTCAGAAACGTGTGAGTTGGCTTTAAAATTTAAGTGGGAAGCCTTAAATATGTATTCACAAATATAATTAATTGAATAACTTCAAAGGTTAAATTTAACATATGATTACCTATGAACGCCTGTTTTAATAATACAATTATATATTACATTTCAATACATTAGGTATAGAATAAAAACAATTAAGGCTTTATTCCGAAATATTCCATTCAAATTAATTAGTAAGTAAATAACGAAATTTATTGAGAATAGTAAAATTAGAACATAATAAACCTATTAAATGTCATTTTTTTCTTTCACATGAATCAAATTATCCTGAGTGCTTACAATATAAACATGACTTCGGTTTCGTGCACCGTGTATACATTCATCAATCCTTTCTTTGTGACGTAAGGCAGGAATAATAGGTGATTGACTCATATTAAAGCAAAATAAAACTTTAAAGATAATATGAGTCAATATAAGCGCAGTTCCCAAAAATATTACATACAGGTATATTCTTAATCGATTTCTAAGCTTTATTAATACACTCAGTTGGTGAGAATTTGAACCATCACTCATTAAATTCCATTCATAGCTTATTAATAAATATTGGTGGTAGACAAAAATTCGTCCTGTGAACACCACCCATTCATAGTGAATTCCTTATATAAATGGATGATGCGTGAATTTTGAGCTGCAGTCTATGACGTTGGCAAATCAACACTCCACATAGAGCGCTTAACTATATATATAACATGGTTAGTGTCAAATAATCCACAGATAATAATTTAATCACCATCCGTCAGTATTTTCCTGCATGTCTTAACGAAAATAAATACTTCTTGTATTGAACCTCGCTGGGTGAAAACCCTCCCTGTCCCGACCTGTTTTTAGATACCCAGATGGGGACCCGTTACTGGACGCACGCAAAAAACTACTTGTTAAAGAGTGGCTGAAGGCCTTCCCGTGATTCTAGGTTCATCAGTTAGATGTCAAATAGACCTCAGTCTAAAGCTGCGATCTTAGTATACTACAGCGAGTCTCGAATTGCCTTCTTTGGTAACACGTTGCTAACCACGAAATACGTAGGAATGGATAAGGAAATGCTGAGGTTGGGAAATGGATTCCGCAAATAGCAGACATCAGTTAGGAATCATTACTTTCGTCTGCACTCTTGCAGTCGGATGCGCAGAAGCGCTCAGAGCAGCGTAATTTCGTTTGTTATCAACTTGTATTGAACCACCTCTAACAACCAAATTGACCAGTCTCCTTAATATTCTGGTTAAAAATCACTCAAAATATGCAACGGATTTTATATACTTTCCGTCTGTTCAAGCCACTGGACTCTTTAAGGTATTCAAAAACTATACATTTTCAAAGATAGACTTCAGGTGCAGAAATTTTGGAATAATTTATAGACAATGGCAATTTATTACTCGTATATATATTATAATAACTTGTTTGTATAATTTAATCGATTATTTATGGAAAATTTGCCATTGTTGGTAATGCCTCGAAATTATTACAGTTATTATTAAATAAAAAGCTAAATTAACATTTGACAGCCGGTGTAGGTCAATGGTGAGAGCGTTTGCTTTACAAGCCAAAGGTGGTGGGTTCGATTCCCGACGGAGAATTAAAAAAATAATAATAATCGATTTCTGATGAGCTCTAAAATACCCCCGGTTATTGTGAATTTGATCCCTCAGTGTAAAAAGGTCAGTCATAGCCTATTAATTAAAATTGGTGGCAGACAAAGTCGTCCCGTGAAGACCACCCATTCATAGTAAATTCCTGTAATAATTAGGATGATCCATGAATCTCGGGCTGTAGTCTATAACGTTAGCGGATCATCACTCTACATGCAGCGCTTAATCATATGTAACATGGTAAGCGTCATAGAATTCCACAGATGACGCTTTTCAGCATCATTATCACCATCTGTCGGCATTCTCCTGTATGTGCTTAAATAAAAAAATCAAGAATTTCCAGTTAATAACCAATTAACCTTAAATTATTTAGTTTTTTCGATCGATATTTCTTGCTGGAATTCCATAATTCATATCCATCTTTTCACTCTTTGCTTTACATAGAGCCTACACTTACTTTACTAACTGACTTAAAAATGGCCATCCGACCTGGCTGAAACATGACGTCAAAAAAATATTGTAGGATAAATTCTAAAAATTATTTTATTAATATCTGAAAATAACCTTAAAGTTATTGTACTTGTGTCCTTGAACCTTGATCAACAATAGAGCTTATGATACAAAGCTTTCGTTGATCAATACTGCTTAAAATTAATTATCGTTTATAGCCTGATTGTACTTAATTATTTGCGCTGGATCCAATCTTGTGGCAAGAACATCATCTCATATGATGAACTGAATGAATATTACATGATGTATGGAGTGGGTTGTGAATTGCGAGAACAGAGAACTAAATGTGTCGTGGGTGGATGAACTGTGAAACTCAAAATTCTCTACATTTAACCCTTCAAGTACGCACGCTTTTATGATTTGTAACGGAGATTTTTTCTTAACTACTTGCGGTGATTTTTCAGATAACGGTCTCTCCTAAATTTCTATAGGAAATGTCTGATTTATCAACTACTCAAACTAGTTAATACAGTCAACCCTTTTATAAAGTACTAACATCATCCTCTCTAAAAAGACGTTATTCAGTTGCGTGGTGGCAGGATGAGGAGCAGATAAACAACATAAAAACTTTTTCAGAAGCACATTAACATATGTATTTCGATAACTTTACAAAGCTCTGGCCCAGACCTACTCACGGCATTCAGGCCGGGCCAACCTCAATCGGACTCTCGTCACGGTCGGGGGACAACTACTGGCTACCGCACCGCGCCGTGATCGGTAGCACCTCAGCGCCGCAACTGGCGATCTCTATAACTAACATCACTCTCGTGACCTGACTTGTCCAAAATGCCAATATGGCGACACATACATGTACGACAAGCAAACAGAAATAAGAGACGAAAGGTTGTATATCGAGGTTTTTGGTACCAGTGATAAAATAGCGCACAGTCCCTGCTGTAGCGCACGCTTTTTTGTAACGAATATTTTTTCATACTAAAATATTTTCGATGATTTTTCAAAATATCGGTCACTTTAAAGGGATAAAACTACGATATCCTACTCTCTAAGTTAGTTATTGAATTGTGTGTTGGCAGGATGTGGAGCAGAAGAATAGCACACAGACTTTTCCAGAAGCACATATATTTTCACGATAAACTTTACAAACTTCCGGCCGTAGTAGAATAACATGCCAGGCCGGCCATAATATAAGACCTCGTCACGGTCAGCTTTAACTGGCACCGGGCGCTTTAGTTGGTGACAAACAGTGCCGTAAGTGGCGATCTATATAACTAGTCATCCTAACGGCATTACAAAATGACAACATATGCGTGTCCGATGAGCGAACGAAAATAAGAGCAAGGGCTATATCATAATGATAATAATAAGATATAACAATAAGTTTATATTTTTGGTTGAATCGCCTTTTAAGACTAAATGTTCATGGAAGCATCGAGCTAATCATCGTTTATTTGTCGGCCATTGATGATGTTGTACAGATCTTCAGTAGAGTGTTCTTTGATAACAGTCTCATCAGCGCACTCTAGATCGCAGACATTGAGAAAGTCGTTCACAGCCACTCCTCGAGGTTCCAAGATTCACATCGATTAAGAAAAATGTGGACGATACAGGCGCTTTACAGACGGCACTTTATTTCGATCGAGTACAACTGCGAGTTTCAGATATTGCGAATTTAATTCAAAGATGCTCCAACGTTAGCAAAGGTGGAGGTGAGCTCCTTCTGCAAGCCATCGCTCTCAGTGACGTGTAGCATTGGCTCAACACCGTACTAAATGCTTCATAACTTTATACTGATATCCACTTGATATGGTTCCTTCGGGCTCAAACAAATAACCATCACAAATGATCTGTTATCTGTGCTTCGCTCGCCAAGATACACAATTATAAATTTAGGCCTATAATTAAGATAGAAATAAGTAATTAGATTCAAGTCAAATATATTTTTTTAAAGATTTAAGCCATTTGTAGCTAACTGGCAACGGACCCTCCACTACTGAGTAACACAATAGTGCAGAGAATCGATTTATTTCCCGCCGCTCTCCGCAGACGCTTTTTTTCGCTACCTGCATTGACCCTTAGACGTTCGTCGTGCCGCTCCTGAACACGTGGTCTGGATCTCGGTGAGTTTTTGTAGTTACTCATCTATTCTCAACAGTTTTGTCTTCCGGACACTGGCTTTTATTTGGAGGTGTGTCAATACAACTGTACTATCAATAACGTATACCATACATTGGTTTGCGTTTCGCTGTGTTCTCATCTACACAATATATCATGCTTCTAGGTATCATAGCATACTGCTAATCCCAAAAGCTGCGAATTATAAATACGCGGTTTTGTCATAATTTGTTCCATTAGCAATTCGTGTTTGAGCGTTGACAGCTTAAATGGTTTAATATGGAAAACACGCTGCTGCACCGAGTCTATAGAGAATTCATAAAATTAATTAGTGAGAATATTATCCACGTTTTATACGATATAAATGTGTTTATTCGGTTCATAAAGATTCGTCCATACGTAAATTTTTGAAAACGGATATGAATATTTTAAATAAACATGCGGGAAACGTGTGTTGTGTTCGTGTTTGTGTGTGGGTTGGGGAGATTGGAAGTGTATATTTATATGTTTCTTGAAGAGATTCAGATTGTAGGAATGAGGTAACACAGACGCTTGAAGAGCATTCCAAAGCTTACCAGTGGCATTAAGGAAGGAACTTTGGAAACTGCCAGTTCATGGTTGACAACATTAATCGTGAATGGATGTTCGGCAAGAGTAAGGACGAGTTTGTCGGTTGTGGGTGGGTGCAGGAGGAATTATTTTTTTAAGTTTCGAAGAGCAGCGACCGTGGTAATAACGGTAGAAAGATTAAGTGCAAGCAATCTTACGCCTGTGTTCCATTGATTGCGGGTTAGACGTAAGAGTGTCATTGTTTATTAAACGAATTGCTCTTCGGTAAACATATTTTTCAAACAAACAAAAAAATTATGTCCATGGAGAAGATGTATTGAAGATGATGTACTGATGTACAAAATATCCGTGCAAAAGATTTATCATCATCATCATCAGCCTGTATCCGTCCACTGTTGGACATAAGCTTCCCGCATCCAGCCTCCTCAAGTTATTTTTCTGATACTGTCAGTTCATTTTGAATGATGTCAAACAACACTCTATTTTTTCCAATTGTTGAACGCCATTCCAACACTTTTCTTCCACAACTACCGTCGTCTCTTCGACAGATATATCCTGCCTATCGCCACTTTTGTGTGCCTTTTATTTGATTTTATTCCACTATTCTTCTCATGTCGTTAGTCCATCTTTTAGAAAGTCCATCTTGCTCTTCGACATATATGTCCTGCCTATTGATTCAATCTGCAAAAGATTAGATACATATATTTTAATCGACCCATCAAGATTATTTGAAACGTCTTAGTTGATGATAAAAACAATCTTAATTTACTTACAACTTATGCAAATTGTATCTATTGTAATTCCATCAAACTTTATCTAACTTCTAAGTAAGTCTTATACAGTCAACCCTATCCTAACCTAAAGCATACTCGTATATTTTTTGTCATGTATCTGAAAAACAGTTTTTTTCTTTTGTTGTGTTTATTATATTGACATCCCCCGTCTTTAAAAAGACGACAAGTCGCGGGTTCGTCACGTGGCCGCGTGGGGGAAGGATGCAAGAGAAGATTAACAACACAGAGAACTTTTTTTGAAGCTTAATTCGTATTTATTTTTATTAAAGACTTGATTTTTCGTCTCACCGGGTGAAAGTTAACGGACAACTCCGGAACACTGTGACATCCAAGACAATCACGGCAAAAAAGCAAATTAAAGATGACATTTGCACCAACATGAAATGGAGCAACTGTCAAAGCAAATAAAATGACGTATGCAAACGCCGAGTAATTTTATATAATTGAAAACTAACATTACTAGATGTGCACATCAGGCGAGCAAACAAAAATAAGAGACAAAATTATCGTTTTAAGAGGCATTTCGGCATCAGCCTAAAAGAGCTATATCAAGCTGATATCAATATATTTTCCGTTTTTTATATATTTTTGGTTGAATTTAAATAGATTATATAATTATTTTAGTCATATTTTATTATTATTGGTCCGGGTTTATCATCCGATCTTAAAATAATGATTTAAAGGGCAGAGTTTCGGGAGGCAAAGCTTTCATGGGATGAGGCGAGGACAATAGCAAATGACAGAGGTTTGCAGCTGCAGCTTGCAATGCCCATATGCTCCAATTACGGGAGTAGACATGGAGATTTCAATTTCAGAGAGAAACATCAATAAATGAGAACGCATTTGATGGCTGCGTTGTTATAAAGTCAATATCTGATAACAACTTACAGATTTGAAGTAACCTTCAAATGCCTCAACTACCTGAGTCCCACGACATTGTTGGCCTTTCCAATTGATCTCATCAATAAAACTCCCGTCTCTTGTGAGTGACGTGATGTAGTTCCATCGATTCCACGTATGCCCGATAAGCCATTCGAATATTACGTTTTACTCTTGCGCGAAGCAAACTAAACATTTCGTAGTCCACTCTACTGTGAGTAGAGGTCCACTTCTTATGATAGATTTTTTTTCGATTGTATGTCCCGCAAAATTGTCTTTGAAAACCGATGATGATGTTGATGATAAAAGTATACTTTTCTAGATGTTATTTACCCGATGACAAGTCTGCACTTAATTCTGCTTGATTACAAATAATCATGCTTGGGCAAATGCTTAGCGAGGTTCTATACTCAGTATTTTGTCGGTGTGTTATCCGCGTGGTACCGCATGCGCGTGTTAACATCCCGTTTCGCCGAGCTGCACAGCCTTCACAGTAGGAGTAACGCGATTACAGCAAACTCGTCCTGAAAACCTGAAACACTGCGTTGACAGACCGCAACTGAGTGAGAGAAACGCCATTCCGTAAAAAGCTCCCTGTCAGTAATTTAAACTCGACTTTTGAAACCTTATTAGGATAAGAATTATGATAGAAATTTTTGGCGACCATACACTCCATATAATGCCTGTCTTTCTTAGATATTTTTGTTGTTTTAAAAATAACATGATATTTTTATTGCAAATTACGCACAATATTATGAGTATTTTATATTTTCTTATATTATATATAGAGTGCCGCCTTTCGGATAGACAACACGGTTTTCGTAGTGGAAAATCTACAGTTACTAACCTGTTAGCATACAATAAATTTATCTTACATTCACTTATCTCTAAGCCTAGCACCAGGTCGACTCAATTTATATCGATATTTTCAAAGCATTTGATCTTGTTAATCATGACTTACTTCTTAGTAAAATGAGCGCTTTCGGTTCCTCTTTTAAGCTCATTAAATTCTTCTCTTCTTACTTCTCCCATCTTTAACAATTCGTAGACTATGGTGGATATGAATCTTTTCTATTCTCTGCATATTCTGGAGTACCTCAAGATCTTAAAAATATAATTTATTTATCATTATTATTTTGTATCTCCACCACTACAGCCACATTTCGGTCAAAGCCATATTGTTTGCCTTATCCCATGTCAGTTGTGCCTGCTGCAGCTGCGCCGAGTATATTACGCTTTTTAAAGCCTTCTGTCAATCTTTCTACATGTTCAGCCTATGGGCTGACTATACTCAGAAGGTCTACAGTGCACTCCGGATCCAGTATAACAACGCCTTCCGAATTTTGTTGGGTCTGCCGCGATAGTGCAGAGCCTCAGGCATGTTGACGGAGGAGCGAGTGGATGGCTTCCATCCCATAATAAGGAAGCGTTGCGCTTCTTATTTTCTACATGTAATAGGCTTAAAAGTAATATACTTAATTATTATTTTTTTATGTAAACGCACGCATGCAGGAAAGCACAACCGGTCAAGACCAGTGCACTATGACGCTCAGCCAGGGAGGCTGGACGCTGCATGCGGGAAACGTGTGTTGTGTTCGTATTTGTGTGTGGGTTGGGGAGATTGCAAGTGTATATTTATCTGTTTCTTGAAGAGATCCAGATTGTAAGAAGGAGGAAACACAGACGCTGGAAGAGCATTCCATAGCTTGCCGGTGGCATTAAGGAAGGAACTTTGGAAGCTGCCAGTTCTTGGTCGACATATATTAACTGTGTATGGATGTTCGGCAAGTGTAAGACGAGTTTGCAATTGTTAGTATTTGAACTTTGTTGCAGCGTATAAATAAATATATAGGCATAGTTAGATTTCCTTAAAATGGTTCGTCTCTGCCCCCTGAAATTCCGCCGAGTACATTCTGTATATATTTCTCGGCGACTTTCTAGGATGGCGAGATATATACCCGGGTGGGTAATATTGAAAAAATAATTAATTACAAAAACTGACAAACTGCTCTTGCTGGTAGATAAGTGTAGATCTTGCAAGATCATTAGACAATATTAAAACTTGGATACTTACTACTTTAACTTGGGATTATCGCGTATCGTTGGCTGTGTTAAGCTTTCATTCAGGATCAAATAGTCCAGGTCTCGGGAGCATCGGACTTATCATGGTACCTTTTAAATATTTTGAATAAGAAATCAATCAAAATGAGCATCACAAACCTGTATTTTTATGTTTTAGACTCTGGTGGTTTTGGGAATAATATATGTTCCCATGTAGACTTTTGGGTGCACTTATCTTTGGACACGTTGTAAACAGTGGCAATTGACAAATTCATAGTATTTTGAGCATGTGCATGAAGCAGAATGTCAATGAATATTAATTTAAAATATTAAGAGCTTTTCTTTTCTCATTAATCTGAATGGGCGCGTATTATATCCGTTTAAAATTTAAAATTCTACAGCTTTCGATAATTCGTTTAAGATATTTATTTCTTTTTTTTTTTATTTTAATTTTAATTAGAATATTTTTCAATATTCAAGTCTTATTTTATACATCATTGACTATATTTCTATATTATCAGTAATTAAATACACATATACAATTCTACATCAAATTTTTATGCATCCATTCATTTCGAACTGGCTGTCGGTAACTAATAATAATATTAAAAGCTTGTGAATAAATATTGACTGATTGAATCATAAAAATAATAATATACATAGTCTGAATTTATACTACAGCGACATCTATCGTTATATGATGTTAACAATGGTATATATACTTCAAGTTTCGCGTATCTGTCCAGGCAGATAATGGTCGTGTGGATATTGCGGTGTGTAGGATAGAGCAAAGGTGCAACGATCGAGGTTCGAATCCCACGTCTACCGAAATTTTTTTGAATGAATTGATGCGTAAAAATTTGATGTATAATTGTATGTGTGTATTTAATTACTATTTATTTCTCGCTTTAAAAGCGCACCAATCCGGTTTATAATCGTTTAATTCACTCCATTGGCTACAATCGGTCAGCTGTTCATTGTTGTCCTGAACGATAGGGTCAACCACATAGTAGCTATTACGCGACATGTTGCTCGCTGACATAGCGTTCACGACAAAAAACTACTTAAATCATTTTCACGGACAAATTCATATTTATTATACGACATTTAGTTAACGTGAATCACTGAAAATTCATCATCGATATCATTATATATTATAGTTTAAATTTACTATAAATATATATATTTTAGAAATAAAGGGTCCGCCATCTAACGTTTTTTTTTTCAACTAGTGCTTATTTCGTGAATGGTAACACTTAGCTCATGTCTGATTTGACAGATAATTAGTTTTATCCTTCCGCTAAACAAATATGGTTGTGTATACGCTTGAATAACGCTAAGAAATATTGCGACATTACTTTGAAAATCATGGTAATGTTGCAGAATGTGTGCGAAAATTGCGTACGGATTTTGGAAGAAGAGAATCACCGTCAGCTCCGTATGTTCGTTATCTTGTGAAAAAAGTGAAAAAAACTGGCATCCTCATCGATAAACCAAAGCGTAAAAAGCGAAAAACAGTGCGCACACCCGAGAATATTGCTGCTGTGGCAGAAAGTGTGCGTGAAGCGCCATCAACATCAATTCACCGTCGTTCTCAACAATTGAACATTTCTAAGACATCATTGAGACGAATTTTACTTAATTTACTTAATTTTAACACCAAATCAGGAAAAAGTGCAATGTTGTAAGATCATTTTGATCATAAGTGGAAATAATTAATTAAAATAACATGTGTTTTTATAAGTTTCTAAGACACACTAAGAAGTATCGATATTTTTGGTTTAAGAACAAATGGTCCAAATGATCAAAAATGACATTTAAACATCATTTGTGTATAAAAAAAAAAAATTGTCAAAACTCCAGTGATTATTTTCTACAATTTATTTTTTGCAGTTTTTTTGTTGAAGATGCATCGTGTTCTGCAAAACCAGTTGAATCTGAAAAAGAATAACAATTGATAATATAAGAGAGATTAAATTTATTGAATTCGACGTTCATAATCACTTAGAACGAGTTATGTTAAACGTTCGATTTACTTTTTCTTTAAAATCGAAATTTCTTTTTAAGCAACCTAATACTGACCGGGATGCTTACCCTAGTTTAATTCCGATTGAATTGTTTGTATGCATTCGGAACAATGCGTTTCCCCTTCATCGTTAGTGACGATATAAAAACAGTGTCCCAACAGTTAAAATTAATGCATTGTTCAGCAGTGTAGGTGTTTGCTGCTAATAAATTGCTTGTTCCGGGCTTTATACCAGGTTCCAACCGCTGGAAATTCAGGAATTTCACAAAGTTTCAGTAATAATTGCATAGAATTAATTTCTTTTCAGGAATACTTAAATATATTGCAAACAAAGCTGGATTTATATTCAGTCAAGTTTCTTTAATTGTATTTATTTTTCATTTAATTTTTTTTCTTCTTCGTGTCAGCGACGTTAAATTATTTTTTCCTAGTATCTAGCAACATCGATATCTCGTGTGTTGCCCAGAATAAGGTCCTGAGATGTGCAACTTGTTGGGCACATGAAGCAGGATCTTAGGTGTGAGGCGGTCTGCAGGTCTCCACAGTCGCACAATAGTGATACTCCCTGCCGTAGCATTCCCCACCGCTCGAGGTTGTTCTTTGTTCTACCAACTCTGGTTCTTAATCTGTTCAGGGATTTCCAAGTCCGCAAGTCAAGGTTCTTGCCAGTTGGGAGGCCTTCGCTTGGAGTAATGAAATCCTCTGATGCAACTTGTTGCCAGAGCTGAAGTCTCTCATTTTCAGGGCCGGATGTGAGGCGAGTAAAGCTTACAAATGGAACACTTGCATATCATATTAGGGGTCTTGAGTTCGATCCCTTATGAAGATCTAAAAAATATATTTATATCTAACATATATAAATATCCTCTTGGTATGAATTTGATTTGTCGCGCATAACATCAATAATAGATTATTTATCAAAATTATTAGTATACCTACGGTGCAATTTTCTTTTTTATTCGTTCATAGTGTCTCCTTGTAAAAATGGTTGATGCGTGGATGCGAGATTGTAGTCTAATGACTTCGTTAGTTGATCAAAATACAATGCCTTGCCATTCTATCTTGTTCTCAAAAGAGGACTTAAATATATTTGATATTGTTTCTTTTGTGCTTAGCCGTGTGTGGCGAATTACTCCTTTCAAATATTTCAACCGTGGCTAAGCCCAAAAGCCACAATATCAAAATCTGCCGTGAAAACCTAATAAGTTATTTAACTTTATTTTTTCACAGTTAATATCACACGTGACCTGCATTATCATTACTTACATTTTGACAACTGTTATAGCAAGGCTTACTTTTAAAAAAACTAGATTGATTTAAGAAAGCAGTTTTTACTTTGGTACTTTTAAAATTTAAAAAAAAAAAAAAAAACTTCTTTTTTTTTTCCTTACAGAAACATTACATATTTGAACCACTCAATTCATTTCTGATGTACAATAATAATTAAATCTAAAATAAAAAATTCAATTTATACAAATATAGGTACTTATGATTAAGTACTAAGAACAACGTAATAAAGACAAGCAATAGAAGGTCGTGATTCTCATCAAACAGCCAATAAATTATTCCTACAAAGAAACTCGTGGAGTTCATGTCTGAATTGGGCCTCCCTTACGTGAAATATATCAACACTAAATGTGAAATGAGGAAAGCAGTCTTTTCATCAAAGTTCGCAATTGAAAACATAATTATCTTTATAGTTTATATTTTATTTGTCAAATAATCAATTTATTTCCGGCTCAATGTGGCCGCGTAACAGCAATTTGCGAGGCCTTCAGTTTCCAAAAATGTATTGGAGTTATGATTTAGCATTCGTCTGCATGTGACCACTTCAGTAGCGAGATACGTAAAGAAAATATTGATGAGCATGAAAATACGAGACAATTTTTTCAGTAAGAAAAATATTTACAGTATTTTTCCACGATTTTTATTCAGACTTTTTTTCTGTTCGTAGATATTTGTACTTAATAAGGTGGAAGAAACATTCTCAAAGGCAAATCCTCTTTGAAAATTTCATGCATTTTATTCTAACCTTCAGAGCGCTCGAGTTTTCCTGAAAAAATATCAATTCGGATGTAAAACAACAATCTATTTATTTTGGGATTTCCTTAAATTTTTCTGGAATATATATATAATAATTAAAATATTAAACATTCGGTAAGACTCATATTTAAAGTCTCATTAAAAGTCTTTCATTAGTAACAATACAAATTGCGTGTTGCATGAATTATTGCAAAAATATTTATAGTATTTAATTTTATTTATTTATGTATACCCAAGCACAAGCACACATTTCTTCTATTCTTTGTCTCATTGTATCCCAACATACCCCGTATAAAGTGAGACAGGTATAACCATTGCCACCCATACGGTACCTCTGGTATGCTGTCTTATAATTACGAGTATACGATAACGCTACACTTAATAACAATAAATATTAGTTTGTTAAGTGCACCCTAGTCAGATATTTTATTAAGATAACAGAAAAATTCGGTCATCCGTGCGGGACAGACAATACCTGTACCTCACATGCAGTAGTGATAATCACAGCGCCCGAAGGCCAGATATTGGCCACCTGATGAACTATCTGCTTTCACATGACATATAGCAACTGTCAAAATCAAATTGAAAAAATGGCGCCTGTAAGTGACGCATCTTATGGCTTCTTACATCTTAAACTTAAAGTAACATTTTTATATGCGTATCAGAAACGAACAAAAATAAGAGACAAAATATCGCATATCCAGGATTTTTGGCACCAGCCTGAAACGGCCATATTGAGCTGGTATCAGTTCGTTCTTCTTAGGAGTGATAATAATCTGCCAGATTTTGCGTCTTGGGAAATTGATCAGACTGTTAAACCACATTGACTCGAATGTTGATATATTCCAAATGAGAGAATTCCCAATTCCAAATCCCAATTCCCAATTCCCAGTTCAGGCATGATTTCCACAAAATGTTCAAGAAATAATTTCGTGGAGTCTTCTGTTTAATAAACCAAATGTAATCTTTTTATATTTAAAAAAATAACAATTTATTTCTATCTTTATCTAATGAGAGAAGCCTGAAGCTTATAGATAGAACCATTCGAACATAAAAAAGTATATTGCGCAGTGTTTCCTTGACAACACTATACAATATATAAATTATTGGGGGTGTGATGGTACGAAGAATTGACCTTTCAATGATAATATTATTTAATCATATCAACTTTATTCTAAAATTAACAATTGCATACTGATAATAATCTCAGTGAGAGCATCATTAAAAAAACATCACGGTCTTTCAGCATGCTGAGGGTGTGTAGGAGGTAAAGTCTAGACTCTAGTACATATGATTACCTTGATGGTTATTGATAACCAATCACTGATAAGATAAAAAAGAACTTAGTTTCGAAGGATAAAGTGGTATGGTTATAACAATTAATTGCTATTCAAAATGTCACGTGTTTGATCTCCACGTAAATCAATGATTTTTTTATTTAAAATACATGTTTTCGAGTGTGTGTGGTGGTGTTTTGATTTATGGATTACTAATAAAGAATTGTTATGCGTGTTAGGAAGTGATCGAATGGAAATACACGAACATTCCAAGCATAGAAAGAAAACAAATAAGAACATGGGATAATGTCACGGGGAATTTAATATCAGGTAAGTAAGTTATATTAATACTTATACAGTATTGAAGGTTGAATGATAAGCGGAATTATTTACATTAGATTAGAGATGAATTGATCAACGAGAAATTTTATTGATTAGCATGTTTAAGAAGTGATTTTTTAATATTGAAAGGTTACTCGTAGGTAGTTGTAGTTTAGTCAGTCGTAGATAGGGAAGATGATTCCAGCGGACGGTTGAGTGATTGATAAGGTTACGGAGACGGTCGCGACCGAGAATATTTAGGGTCTTATATAGAGCCTGCTCAACTTCCACAACACCCTTGATTGTTGCAATAGTATTTAAAGTGACCTCTGGTGACGGCGATTTTAATGACATCTATGAAACATACAAGGCAAACATTAATAGACAAGACATAGATACAGAAATTGGTACAATTTAAAAAACGAAATTCCGTTACATGATTGATGTGTGAGTAATCTTTTACGCGTAAAAATGTCTGTCATACCTTATGATACAATATCTAAAACACCACACATTCTCAGAGTAAGTACCGTTGTATAATGACTTTGCCAGTACAATATTCCAAGCACAGTGCTTAGCCATCCTAAAATGGTAAGCGTCAATAATCATTTGACAAGATTATCCATGATTGTCTGTCGGAAATCTCTCGTATGTGTTTCAATATAAAATGGTGGAGAGATAATATTTTTTTCCTCATTGGTCAGAATTATAAAAATACAATTATATAACAAGTTATTTTAATCCAGTTTGGTACATTTCGATAGTAATCAGGGACAGAACAATCAAAACATTGTGCAAAATTAATCTTGATAAAAGTCACAACAATGTTGTCAAATTCAAAAATATTGCAGGTGTAACAAATGTACTTGAATATATTTATAGGTAATTTCCTTTATTATTCATATTTATTCTTAATTCCATATCCGTTCCATATAGTTATTAATTCCAAATCCATATCCATTTCCACCACACAGTTCTGTCTACTGTCATTGTCCATGATATTTTCCAAGAAATATCTGCACCTGGAGGTGCACCTGGGTACATAATAGTATAAAGCTACCGATGGCATGCACGACAATATTCCGGAGACTTGAAGATACAGTAGCTGTTGCTACAGCTGTTGCATCTTCTAAGGTATTTTTTTTGTGGTTGTTTATCAAAACTTATAAGAGTATCAGATGATTAGTCTGATACTCCCAAGACCTGAATCCTTTGTTTTGAAGGGTATAAAACTCAAAATTAATGTCATAATTTAATGTACTTTAGCAATTCTGAAAATCGAAATTAATATTTCAAACACCCTTCAATAAAAATCAGTTACTTCTTCTCCCCATATATATTCTTTATCTGGAGCATATATCCACCACAAATTTCCACCATTCAGTTCAATTGCCACTGTATATGCCTAGTCCCAAGACATCTATGCAAACGGAGGTCCACCTAACAAAATATATAGTTCCCGATGAATGAAGATAAATCGACTGTAGCTGTAGTATGCAAGCCATTTATTATCGTTATTTGTTGATTATAAAATTTATGGTGATACAATGATTAGCCTGACGCTCTTGAGACCTGCATCATTTGGTATTAAAAGGCATCTTAACCCAAAGACAGACGTTGACGGAAAAATGGCAACTTTTTATGGACATTTTGTTGGAACGAAATTTAAATATTCATGGACGGTATGTCGTGTTGCTGTGCAAAATTTTAGCTAGATTGGATGACAAAAAATTCAAACAAATCAAATGACGAAAATCCGATTTTCATATTGAAAGTACATTTACAAAAAATCAAGAACAATGGCGAAATAATTAAAAAGTATTTTAAAATAATAACTTGACATATCTGATAGTGATATAAGTCTCATATAATTAATTATTTCATAGATAACGAATCACAAAATTATCTTTCATCTCACTGAGTGATATCGTGATTTTTAATACGTAATTACCTGTACCAATAAGTAAAGGTAACTATGACAATTTAGTACTCAGTAAACCATACCCCCAAGATGTTGTCGTTTTGCTTGTTTGCCTCTCTTCTTATTTTGAGCCACGGTAAGATATTATTTTTTTCTACCTCACGTCTTTTTTTTTAAATAGAATACCTAACACCTCTTACACATAGCATAATTGCTTAAGAACTTCATGATGATCATTTAAAGCGTGTCATTTTATATAAAACGTGAAAAAAATTTACTTCTAACAACAAATTTACATTTCGGTATACATAAATATTCTACACGGTTTTTAATGGACAAAAAATAATGATCAATCTGATCACGAAATTTTGACGTCTTACATTACTTTTTTGAATGATTTTTTTTTGAGTTGTTAATGTTAATCAATTAAATATCAGTCCTTTAAGTAAGTTGATTTTCTGGCGCCTGCAAATGTCTTATAGCTACATAAATCTAAAATTTAGACTAACATGCATATATTTTCCGGCGGGTATTACTCAATGCTCAAAGCGTTTGCTTTGCAAGCCAAAGGTCGTGTGTTCGATTCCCGACGGATGATTGAAAAAAATAAAGATTTTGAATCGATTTTTGAGCTCTAAAATATCCCCGGTTGGTGTGAATTTGATCCCTCACCCTTAAAATTCCAGTCATAGCTTGTTAATCAAAATTGGTGGTAGACGAAAGTCGTCACGTGAAGACCACCCATAATAAGGATAATGCGTGAATCTGGAGCTGTAATCCATGACGTTGACTGATCAACACTCCACAGGCAGCGCTTAGTCATATACAGCATAGTTAGCGTCATTGAATTCCACAGATGAGACTTCAGAATTACTATCTGTCAGTATATATTGTATATCAAGGCTTTTTGGCATCAGCTTGCAAGGGCCGTATCGAGCTGATATCATTTTTTCATGACAGGTGCTCGCGTGGAGAGAAGGTCTTCTGAAGGTTGGCGCATTGTTGGTGGTACCGAGGCTGCTGCTGGGTCAGCTCCTTATGTGGCTTCCTTGACTGACACTTTCTTCGGACACTTCTGTGGAGGAGTAATCATCAGCAAAAACACCGTACTCACTTCTGCACAGTGCTTGGAAGAGTAAGTTCATTCTAAATCTGAACTTAACCCTCTATATATATATTTTAGCAAGAATAGTGGCCGCAATTTCCTGGAGAGACCACGTCACGAACAATGAGGCTCTCGGCATAATCAAGGAAGATAAGCACCTAGTAAGAACCATCTCAGAGAGGCGAGCCCGATGCATCAGTCACATCATGCGCCACAATGGTCTTCTTCACAACAATGTAGAAAGGATGGTTGAGGATAGAAACTGCGAAGGGCGCCCTAGACAGAGTTTTTGCAGTAAGTGTTTGAGGACATGAGTTGTAGCTCTTATGCTGAGCTAAAGAGGATTGCAGAGAATAGAGATGCAAGATTTTGAAGCTTTAAACAAATCCACCGGATTGAATATCCTAATAATATTGAATATGAAGAAGAAATGGCGGCAGTTTATGGAAACTATATGTTGCAGACTTGGAGCGAATATTATTATTACCATTGCTGCTCCTTTAACATGAGCATATGGTATTCACGAGTTCGGCCGTCCATAGTCTTTCATCTCATCCCATGTCAGCTCTTCCTCCCACAGCTCCACTGACTATATTCTACGTATATCTTAGGCCTTACAGTAAAGCGAGAGCCTACGAGCTTCAATAAAAGGCAACTGTAGTTAATGCTTTACTGGAGCTCTCACAATACATGTCTCAGCCAGGTCCACCTTCATCTTTTCACCGACTCTAGTATGGAAGACTGCCTTGGCAACTTTCTCACTTGTCATTCCTCACAAGGTCAAATCAATGTACCCACAGTATTCTACATAGGGATCTGTTCTTGAAAGTCATTTTACGGCTGCATTGGCTATTGGTGAGATGCCAAGATTCACATTCGTAAAGTAAAATAGAGAGCGGATATGAGAATCAATACTATTTATTACAATATTATTCAGAGATGTACGAGCATCAATATGCACTTGCAATCTAATAATAACCGTTGATAATTATAACATAAATATGTTTACATAAGTAGTCAATTTTCAAACAACAAAAAAAAATCTTACAAAGTTTTTCCGGTGACGGAACCAATGATACTCATATCAAAAGGTTTATTGGATTTCTATCTTTTTCTTTGCAGAGCCGATCTTCCTGATACCGTGGTTAAGGTGGGCACCAACTCCCTGCAAGTGGGCGGAGACACCATTAAGGCCTCCAAGTTCATCACCCACCCTGATCTGGATACAGACGAGTTCAGTAATGACGTGGGGCTGGTCATTCTCGCACGTCCCATGACACTGTCGTCGCTGGTAGCTACTATTCCTTTGCAGACGACCTTCGTCGATGGAGGAGTTGCTGCTACCCTGAGTGGCTGGGGATACTCCGTGGTGAGTCATCATCACCAATTCCATTTCCATTCCTCGAACTAAATCGTTTCATACTGCCGTCACGAACAATGAGGTTTTCAGGATAATCAAGGAAAATAGGCTCCTTATAAGAATCATCTCAGAGAGGCGAGCTCGATGGATCGGTCACATCATGCGCCCCGATGGTCTTCTTCACGACATTGTGGAGGGATGCTTGAGTGTAGAAACTGTAGAGGGTGCCCTAGACGAAAGTATTTGCAACAAGTGCTCGAGGACATGAATTGTAGCTCTTATGCTGAGATGAAGGGGGTTGCGGAGGACCGAGAGGAATGGAGATCGAGATGCAAGATTCTGTTGCTGCAAACCAATCCACCGGATTGATACTACGAAGAAGACTGCCGTCATGTGGAATGAACCATCGATCGCATGGCAAAAGCGTAGGTTATCTTCCACTAAAGATAGAATAAGATCTCTATTCTTCCAAGATATTAATTTCAGACTCACTCCTAAGTGGAAAAGCCCTGATTACGGGCTTACCTAGTAAATGACTGGACACAGATAGACTATGCTCAATAATTTCATTTTGAACTGTAGATCCCCTTTATAGTACCTCTTTTCCGACCTCAGAACACATTCTCTGGGGTCCTAGGGGATTAGGATCTCAGTAGCACCCCTGCTAACAGATGGCCAACGAGAAAACCATGTAGTTTCCTGTGGCATCGCGGGTAACAGGCTGGTTGACGTAGCACCAATCAAGGACATAGTGGCCGATCAATGTACCATTCCCCACGTGACCCGCAGTCTGACGCCTACCGCACATACAGCGAGTCAAGGTTGAGTCGACCTACTCTTTTGCATTAACGCATGACAAAGTTCTTATTTCGATTTTGTTCTATTGTAATTTTTAAATAAACGATATTAATCTCAAAGTTTTGACTTTAGTCAGTTTGCCCATTAGTACTTAATTTAATCATAAGATATCACCTAATTATTTTGTATTCCAGGATGCAGATATGACCACAAAACTGCAAACCCTCAATCTGAGGACTATTTCCCTCAGCCAGTGCCGCAGCAGCCTCACAAACATCAACCCCATCCTGGACAGCAACATCTGCACATTCACCAAAAAAGGAGAAGGAGTATGCATCGTAAGTTCCCGTTAAGAATTCAATTGCAAGACCAAATTATCGCCTCAAGAATAATTTCTTAAAAACTCAGTTATGAACAGTTTTGATATGCAGCTCTCCCGACTACTCTTTAATTTCTTCTTACCATATCTGGTCTAATAGTTTTGGCGTTTGAATTATACACACAGTGCTTGTCCGTCCACAAAACCACAACCTTAGTAGGATCCTAAAATGAGTTTTCTCCATAATTGATTGCTTTAACTTTTATATTTTGGATAAGTATACCCGTGCTAGTAGCCATCTATTTTTTTTCATTACAGCTGATATCTGTGAAATTTCGAGTACTAAATTTAGTTCAACTGCGATGGTGCTTCTTAATGTCCTACAAGTAAACCTGGATCACCTTTTTTTCTCTCTTATCGATGGCATTGGTTTCCTGAATTTCACTATTTTTTTATACGTTTCATATATATTTTCTTTTTTTTTATGTGCTCTCTATTTAACAAGTATATTTATGTAACATTCATATATAAGGTTTTATTAGAGCATGTGTTCTGTTTATAAATAGATAAATGAATCTAAGATATTCTAAAAATTATTCACATTAAAAAAATAACAACATTTAAAGTCCATCAACTCAGTATTATAAATACTACATAGATTCTATTATGGTGCTTATCTGAAAGTGATAAAAAAAGACTAGAGGCCTATAAGATGTGGTCATACAGAAGAATTCTTGGAATTTCCTGGAAAGACCACGTCACGAACAATTAGGTTCTCAGCATAATCAAGGAGTATAGGCACCTAGTAAGAACCATCTCAGAAAGTCCATCAACTCAGTATTATAGATACCACATAGATTCTGTAATGGTGCTTATCTGAAAGTGATAAAAAAAGACTAGAGGCCTATAAGATGTGGTCATACAGAAGAATTCTCGGAATTTCCTGGAAAGACCACGTCACGAACAATTAGGTTCTCAGCATAATCAAGGAGTATAGGCACCTAGTAAGAACCATCTCAGAGAGGCGAGCTTGATGGATCGGTCACATCATGCGCCACGATGGTCTTCTTCACGACATTGTGGAAGGGATGGTTGAGGGTAGAAACTGTAGAAGGCGCCCTAGATGGGAGTATTTGCAGCAAGTGTTTGAGGACATGAGTTGTAACTCTTATGCAGAGCTGAAGAGGATTACAGAGGATTGAGAAGAGTGGAGATCGAAATGCAAGGTTTTGTTGCTGCAAACTAATCCACTGGATTGATACTACGAAGAAGAAGATTCTATCGAAGGACCAAACATGTCCCTAGAAGTCTCCATTTGTACAATATTATTCAATCTATATGAAGCTACTGCATTCTCTAAGGCTATTGCCATTACTTGAAAAATGTCCAGCTGTCGTGTCATATATACCTAATAAAACATATACGGATGACCATTGTCTCTCGTGCTTTCAGAATACATTCATCTCACAAGGTCTTGTTCCACCTCCTTGATCTTTCCCAAAGCATCAACACATTTCTCATTGCAAACCTTTCTAACGTATTTCAGCATTTCTCATTTTATCTCCAATTGTCAGTACTACAACGGTGTGAAAATTATTTCTAAATATTCACGTGCGTCTTTTTTCTTTCAGGGTGACTATGGAAGTCCTTTGATCGCTGGAGGCAAGGTGATAGGCATCGCATCCTGGGGCAAGCCTTGCGCTGAAGGAGCTCCCGATGTATATGTGAGGGTTTCATCTTACAGCACATGGATCAACAGCAACACCGTGGCTTGAGTTCCAACATCAACCCTATGAACGATAAATTGCTTATAAGACTTCTCCTAAATATGATAATAAATAATGTCCTTTTCGTGATTGCCGTCATCTATGAATCATATTTCTTCGTTGTATCAATTGTCTAATGCATAATATGCTTCTATTAGTTAAGCTGAGACCAATATCTTAGTTTTTAATTTTAAAAATAAAATATCACACAAAAACTAATATTTTTTTTTACTTTTACGAGTAAATTAATAGTATGATATTTTAGTCCAATTTTCCAAGTAAATAGTTGTTTTTTGCAGCATTTTACTGTACTTTTTTCTTTTCCAGCTAAATCTTCACATTTTAACTGTTTCAAGATAAAGTCACATTGAATTATGATTTCTTTAGTATTAAAGCCTTTTTGCGACTCTAACTGACCTCAGACTAGTTTTCTTGATGTAAGTACACTACAAGCATGCCTCGAGTTGCCATCCTTGGCGATTTGTTGCTTTATCGTAAGGAGCGTAAGGATTAGTGACTAGTCGATGGTGAGACTTGACCAAAAGATGCACAAAAGCACTCTAAGACGGATTAGTTGAATTTGGTGACAACGAAATCACCATACACAACCTAGCCTATTTCATCAATATGCTGACATCCCCCGTCTAATTAAAGCGACACTAGATCACAAGTTTTTCATTGGGATTCTCGTGGTGGATAGATGATGAGCAGGTCGCTAAAGAAAATAACAATCAAAATTTCACATGCAAGCACCGCGTCTTTTAACTACGTTAATCTAAAGAGCGAACAAAAATAAGAAACAAAATCGATCGTATATCGAGGCTTTTCGGTAAAATCCTGAAAGGGCTGTGCCGAGTTGATATCAATGCGAACATTTGAACAAAAAATAATCTCTAAAAAACACGTTCTTTTACTTTTTTTACGATTCACCTAACAAATATAATCGTTTAACAGTAACAGCCGGCTAGAGATATCTTAAATTATTCAACTCCCCGGGACGTGGCTCTAACGGGGAAAATATTACCCACAAGGCCGCTTCAGTGGAAGGCTTTATTCCTAAACACCTGTGACCGGCTGAAGCATGAATTTTCAGATAATGCGCGAATAGTTGATTTATGCGGCCATTCGCGAGGCCTGAATCGGTTATTTTTTGTATCTCCAGAGAACTTCCCGAACAGAGAGTAAGGCGTATAAACATCAAATATACATTTGAGTACGGTTGCTAAGGCATCTACAATGAAAGCTGTTCTTTCTTTTAAACTCTTACGCCCATATCGATTTCTCTTAACACGAAAATATATATTTTTACACATCAAATTGCCGTTTTATAGCTCTGTAAGTTCAAGATGTCGATGTCTTGTTACAGATCACCTGTATACTAAGAAGTCCACATAGGAATTTATAGTTCCCGAAAGCCTCCAGGGCAAAAGCCCGCAAAAATTTAATAAGCTGTGGCTGTACAACCAGAGAAATGTTTGTGCGTTTATTAATCAGCTTTTATTAACCCGACGATCGCCGTAAGCACACATGTACGCTCTACGTAGATGATCGCCATAAGCGCAGCTGTGCGCGCTTCGCAATATTCAAAAGATGTATTTCAAAATTTATTCTGATTTTCTCACAACGATATCTATGAATATTTTAAAATATTAACAAACCAAAAAGGATCGCAATTTTTTGATAGTTTGGGAGATATTCAAGAGATTGTGTCAAGGGCTGGCATGTAAGCATGTGGCGATGAAGTGGTTAAGGAGATCGGATGATGAGCTCGATGATTTCAAGAACAGGACATGTTATTGTTTTAAGGGGTTACTCTACCCTACAGAGGGCATGTTAAGAGCTTAGATTTTATTTAATCAATTTAAAAAATCAAGCTTGGTCGGGTATTGAACCGACGGCGTCTGTATGACAAACAAAAGCCTTGCCACTGGACTATCCCGCCCAGTATAATAAAATTAAAATAAGGGTTCATTATTATAATGGCATATGTGCTCGTGATGAGAATCTTAAATCAATCTTAAAACTGCCGGCGGGTATAGCTCAATGGTCAAAGCGTTTGCTTTGTAAGTAAAAGGTCGTGGGTTCGATCCCCGACGGAGTTTTTTTTTTATTAAATCGATTTCTGACCTCTAAAATACCCTCGTCTGGTGTGAATTTGATCCCTCACCCGTAAAATGCCAGTCATAGCCTATTAATTAAAATGGATGGTAGACGAAAGCCGTCTCGTGAAGACCACCCCGTTCATAGTAAATTCCTGTCATAATAAGGATGATGCGTGAATCTCGGGCTGTAGTCTATGACGTTGGCGGATCAACACTCCACATGCAGCGCTTAGTCATATGCACCATGGTAAGCGTCATAGAATTCCACAGATGAGACATTAAAATTGCTATTACCATCTGTCGGTATTCTCCTATATGTGTTTACATAAAAAAATGGAAGTATTTAGTGACTAATAAAACAGGGATCGAGAAGGATGGAGACTCAAGACAAGATGATGATTACATAAATTCAATAAAACTGTGATGATAAATAGTTTTAGACATTATAAAAAACGAAAAAATACTTGTTGCTGTTTACAAATGGACGGGTATCTCAAACAACAATGAATATTTTGACGTAATATTTAGCACAGATATCAGTGACAGTAGTGCCAACATAAAATTAAATATAAATTCGAATTGCTTAACCCGCGAAATTTAATATCGAATTTCCCGGTATTTTTTACTCTACGGTATTTATAAATTTCATCGTATGACGTAATCTGTTAATCCTGTTGAACATAATACAATCTTATTTATTGTATAAGATAAGATTTAATTTTATTGGTATTTTTTATCTTTTTCAATTACATAAAGAAACAAGATAACAGTTATTTATGAACTTATTTATACACATTATCAATTGGAACAATCAGTTTGAATTATCGCCCAACAAGATGCTGACCAAATTAATCGTGATCTTTGCACTATTTGCAACAACATGCTTAGGTAAGATTTTTATTTTTTTATTTTTTTGTATGACTTTATTATTCATTATTTTTCGTTCATATTCTGAAGTTTATGTTTCTACCAAATATCGTGATAAAGTTTTATATGCTGAGATACTCTGCGTTATATTCCAAGCCAACTTAACATCTGATAAAGTCACTAAGTAAATTATATTCTTGGCTATGTTTCTGGTGGCTTTCCAGGACGACGAAAACCCAGAGATTTTATTACAAAATGTTGTAGTTTTTGGTTATTATTTGGCATTCGGGTAACATGTACATTTTCGTCAATTGGAGAATGCGGAATGGTTATGGAGTGGGGATAAAAAAGAAGAGCAAAAAATTAGCATACAATATGGCAAAGGTCCCTTACTCTATAAATGTAAAACTATGGAGCATCCCTTAATCCAGTAATGATAAATAGAGTTTGAACAATACCAAGAAAAATACTAAATGTAAAATTTTCGAGGTCATTCCCTAATGGGATTGCACACGTAAAAAACGCCATGATATTTATTAACCTTGTAGTTTTTATTTTTTCAAGATTATTGATATCCTTCTCTCTGAATTGAGTGTCGAATTACTAGGTGACAGGATGCAGGAGCAGGTTAACAATACAATGAACTGGTTTTCGAAGCACGATTCTCGTTTATTTTATTACAGACTTGCTTTCTTGTCCGACCGATATGGCATTCGCCATACCGGTCGAAAAGTCAACTGACAACTAGTGGAGCTTTCTGACACTAGCACCCCAAGACAGTCGCGGCAAAAAAGGAAATTAAAGATTACAGTTGCACCAACATGAAATGTAGCAACTGTCATAACAAATAAAATGACGTTTTTAAACGTCTGCGTAATATTCTATAATTAAAACTAACATTAGATGTGCATGTCAGGCGAGCGAACAAAGATACGAGACAAAAGATCGTTTTTCGAGGTTTAACGGCATCAGCCTAAAAGAACTATATCCAGCTGATATCACTACATACGAAAGTGGCATTAAACGAGAGGTTAAATTTATTTAGCATTAATTGATTTTTTTTTACAGGAGACCAGATTGAAAATGGAAGAAATTGGCGTATAGTCGGAGGAGCAGATGCTGCTCCAGGATCTGCTCCGTACCAGGTTTCTCTTATGGGTGAAGAAGGACACTTCTGTGGAGGCTCCATAGTCGCAAGGAGCACAGTCCTTACTGCAGCACATTGCTTGATGAAGTAAGCCCTTTTTGGTTACATCCCCATCTTTTAAAAGTCGACAAGTCGTGGGTTCGTTGTATCGCCGAAAGGATGCAGAAGCAGGTCGCAAAGCAAAAAACATTGTTTTTGAAGCAAAATTCTCATTTATTTTCAATAAAGACTTGGTTTCCCCGCCCTACCGTTACATGACGTTTCGTCGGTTGGACGGGACTAAGCTGACGACAGCCGGGGCACTTTAACATGTAGCGCCGCCAAGATAATCGCGGCTACAACAAAAATTAAAATTGACAGTTGAACCAACGTGAAATGGAGCAACTGTCAAAACAAAAAAAGTGGAGTATGCAAACGCCGTGTAATTTAAAAAAAAATTAAAACTAACATTATTAAATGTGCATGTCTGGCGAGCGAACAAAAATAAGAGACGAAAGATCGTTTTTCGAGGCCATTTGGCATCAGCCTAAAAGAGTTTTATCAAGCTGATTTCATTGGTTATATTAATTTGCATCAAATACTTTGCAATAAATATTTTTATTTGTAGACGAAACGTGGACAATATGATCTTACAAAACAGTGTAACGTCAATTTGCGGTGCCCATATGCTCCAAATATGGAGTGGATGTGGTAAAAAAATTAACTATTTTGAGGACCACTAACTTACATATCATGAAAATTGCCTATGTTACATAATCCAATGAAAGGTATTCGATTAGATTACATTTTTCTCTCTAAGAGGTATTTTCCTGAATTTGCTTAAAAAATCACTTTTTTTAATATGTATTTTTTTCCAGTGCCGATATTGGAACGACCTTAGTTATGGTGGGTTCTAACACTCTGAACCCAGCCGGTCTAAGATACAGTGCAATGAGGTTCATCATTCACCCAGAGTTTGATAGAGAGATCTTCGTCAACGACTTGGGGCTGGTAATTATCACGAAAACCTTCCAGACGTCAAACCTCGTGGCTCCAATCGCTCTGGGATCGTCTTTTGTAGACGGTGGAGCATCTGCAACGCTCACAGGATGGGGATTCACAGATGCAAGTGTTTAATAATCCTAATTTTTCACTATATTACACAATGTTGTTATACAAAATGTTATTCGTACATTATTTTTAAAAAGTCTGACTTAAAGTAACTGAATTTTTTTACAGTGCAAACTAAACTGTGACGCCATTAATTAGTGACTCAACTTTATCCATGTTCAATCAAAGAAAATGTACTATTTTACAGATTACGTCAGATCTCTCTAACAATCTACAATACATTGAACTAAAGACCATTAGTTTGGATCAGTGCAAGAATGCCATGGCCAACATTAATCAAGTGTTTGACTCTCAGATATGCACTCTTACGAAAGAAGGAGAAGGAGTATGCGTCGTAAGTATATGCATCACTGCAATAATAAATTTAAACATCTAAAGAATAATTTGTGAGGCGGCAGTTTTGCAAATAAATACCAATTTGACATAAGAAACAACATCGAAGATTAATCAATTAAAATATGTAGTTCCAAATAAGTTATTATGACTACTGAATATTGTTTATTTAATTTAAGCAAACGTGAGTGATCGCGTATCATTTCTGAAGCGGGTATTGAATATAGGCAATTTAATAATTAAGTAATATTATATGTTTAGTATAAATATTCTATTGAAGTTATATTGGAGTTTACCTGTCGTAGGAAATGATAAAAGAGACTGAAATATTTTAATTGATGTCCTCAGATAAACTGTATATAATACAATCAAAGACTGCATTTAAGCAAAACGGTAGAAGTTGAGTCTTTACTCGTCATGGGTGAAACGGTCAAGTCATTTAAATTGTGAGTTTTTTTTAATTAAATGGAATAGATTTTTTACTCATGAAGTGGATGCTACCTAAAGATTGTGCACATTCAAGTGGTAATGGGCAGGACATATCGGTCAATGCGCAAGAAGATCGTTAGAGTGGCATCAAAATGCTGGAAAATGGAGCATTTTGCCCCTGCAAGACAGACTGACGACATCAAGAATAGCGAGAGTAGCCTGGATGTGGAGGACGGAGGATTATGGATGGAAGGGTGGAGACAAAGGCCTACGTTGGACAGTAGAAGTACACAGGCTGATGTAGATGAATGATCATTTATAATTTCACTGTTTTTTTTGTTTCAGGGTGATTCTGGAAGTCCACTGATTGTTGAGGGGAAGCTCGCTGGTGTGGTTTCTTGGGGAAATCCTTGCGCTAAAGGATATCCCGATGTCTACACGAGGGTTAATGTCTTCTCCAACTGGATTACCAGCAACAGCATATAAAAATTACAATTACGAAAATTATACAGCATGAGCAATAAACGAAATTCAAAAATTTATATCTTTTTATTTTAAGGCTACAATTTTCTGACCGAATTTCCATTCAACTATACAAAAATATTTTGTAGGTTTTCTCGGCCATATACGTAAACATACAGGAGAATACCGACAGATTCTGATAGTGATGCAATAATTTCATATGTGTATTCTATGACACTTCCCATGTTACATATGGCTAGGCGCTGCATTCGGAGTGTTGATCCGCTGACGTCACAGTCCGATATTCACACATCATCCATTTATAACAGTAATTTGCTATGGCTTTGTTAACGAGACGACTCTGGTTAACAATCAATTTTAATAAACAGGTTACGACTGACATTTTATGGGTGAGGGATCAAATTCACAAAAATCGGAGGTATTTATAGAGCTTAGATTTTCTTTAATCTTTTAATCTCCAACTGGAATTGAAGCTATGACCTTCGGTTTGGTATGCAAACGTTTTCACCACTAAGCTATACCCGCCGGCCATTGTGTGTATGGCAAATTTCATCTGCTCTTTGATAATTCGACAACCATTAAGTGACTGCTTAGTAAAATATTTTAATATCCACATAACTTCGCTGATCATTATTTCCTTGAGTCGAATTAAAAGCATGTCCAAAAAAAACATTAAAATATTGTATCTACTTCATTTTAACGTTTTTGTGTGGATATCTAACTTTAAAAATTCAGTTAAATATCTTGGCTATAGAGCATCGCAAGCAGACTTTATATTCTTACTTATATAATACCTGCTTTAATAATTGATGACTTACACTTATGTATTATGCCCGAAATGCCTAAAACTTTAAGCATCACCAAGTTAAAGAATGGCTTATAGACTTATAGCAGTTATAAGTAAAGCAAGAGCAAACTATTCACTCAATACTCAAAGGAATTCTTCAAACTTTGACGCGTCTAAGAAGTTTTAATATTCTTTCAGTCTATCAAAGTTCTGCAAACATATTTACCAGCTTCAGTGGAATGTTATTGGTTACAATTGTTGACAGACTAGTCCGGCCAATTCTTTCTTTATAAAATACACCAAACACTAAACAGAGTGATGAAAACGTCGACCAAGATAGAGTCAGTGATTCCAATACGATAAAGATTTTAATTACAGCATTTGGAAAACTAAAAAGAAAACTAAACTAAAGGCGTTTGACCAATGCATGTTCCCTGTATTAACTTATGGCGCAGAGACGTAGAATCTGACAGCAAGTCTTACCCATAAAACAAAGGTCACCCAGCGTGCTATGGAGAGATCCATGCTCGGAGTAACGCTAAAAGATAGAATCCGAAACGAGTAAATACGCAGAAGAACTCAAGTAGTGGATGCTACCCAACGAATAGGCACACTCAAGTGGCAATGTGCAGGACATATCTGTCAAAAAGACGACGGTCGATGGGGAAGAAAAGTATTGGAATGGCACCCAAGATCTGGCAAACGAAGCATTGGCTAATAACAAGATGGACTGACGACATAAGAAGAATAGCGGGAGTGACCTGGATGCGGAAGGCAGAGGATCGAAGAGGGTGGAGACTCATGCGGGAGGCTTACGTTCAACAGTGGACCGATACAGGCTGATGAAGATAAAAGATTTAAATTTATCATTGAAAATAGTTTTATTTTTCGTACATTTTTTCGATAATCTTGGTGAAATTTCAAAATCGAAATGATATATAATATATAGATTAAATCCGAATCTTAGTACAAAATTACAAAATTCCAAATATTCATGTTTACTGAAAAATTCAATTCGTTCAGATATGATAACCTATAAAATGGGACGTGTCCGTTTCTCTGCGGTGGTGTTTTTAAATTTTCAGCCTGAAATTTTCAGAGAGCCGGTACATTACAGACTGAATATTCCTGTATGAAATATGTGAGGGAATTTACTTCTCACGCGAGCTTGAAAGACGTTACCATCAAAAATGTATCTGCATATAAGACGTGCTGCGAAAAATTTCGAAACCGCAATGAACGCAATAATTTATTACGTGAAGATTTTATATTTCATAGCCCTACTCTAACTGAAGCAAATAGTCGTCACAGAGAGCCGGCTCGGGTTTATTCTTTTCTGCAGCAAAAAAATCTTGCATCTCGATCTCCACTCATCTTGATCCGCTGCAGTCCGGCTTTATCACGCACTCGGAAGGTGTTTTTTCTTCTTGCCTTTCTTTAAACTTCCATATATTATGTATACGCCAGAAAACATAATGTGAGGGAAATCCCCTTAATAATATGCTAATGTAACATTATCCTAACGTTATATTTATTCGCGAAATAGTTTACAAAATAAGTGACGGAAGGTGAGAAAGAATTTAAGCCTATACATTCATACAGACTTAGACCATATCTTCCCAAACCTATATTCCTCGTGGATAGGCACTACGTGTCAGTCCTCATAGACCCCTGGTGGTTGAGCTGAAACCCTACTTTCCACTACTTCTTCTTCGTAGTATCAATCCAGTGGAATGGTTTGCAGCAACAAAATCTTGCATCTCGACCTCCACTTCTCTCGGTCCTCAGCAACCCTCTTCAGCTCAGCATAAGAGCTACAACTCATGTCCTCAAACACTACACACTAACAGAACAAACGACGTTTGTGGCATTACAGGTCGGCTGACTGGAACGGATTACGTGGATTTTACGGAGAATACCCGTGGGGCGATATTTGCTTCAAAAATAAGGACCCTTCAACATGTGCCAATCTGGTGGAGGATGTAATCATCCAAGGAATGGAATGCTTTATTCCTCACTCCACGAAAACTATGGGCACCACCTTAAAAGCTGGCTTAACCGTGACTGTGCCGAGGCTGTAAAATGCAGGAATACCGCATACGACAAACTACGAAGAAATAACGACCCCATAAGTCGTGCAGCATTCAATTTAGCCTCCAAAGAATGCAAGAAAACCATTAATGACTCCAAAGACAAGTTCAATGTACAAATTCGCATGTGAATGATTTGCTTCAATGCGCAAATATTCACTGTTATGCCGACGACAGCACTGTCCATGAGAGTATAATCTTCCATAAGCCTCCGAAACATTCGGAACTATCTGCTGCTAGGGAATCTCTGGTGGAGAAAATGAACATGTCTCTTGAAAGGGTTTTACGATGGGGCGACCTCAACCTCGTCAGTTTCAACATTACCAAAACCCAATCATGTACTTTCTCCACCAAGAAGACTGCTATGGATCCTGTATCTTTCAACGGTTGTTCTCTTCCGAAAGCAAGCTCCGTCAACATGCTTGGATTATCAATCTCGGATAATGTCAAATATTACGAGTCAATTAAGTGTTAAGCCGGTCTCGCTTCCGAAAAACTAGGTGTACTATATAACAGATCACGTCGGTACTTCAACGATAAACAACTTCTTCTTCTATATAAAGGACAAATCCTTGAATACGGCAGTCACCTTTGGATTGGAGCCCCAAAATACTTTCAAAAAGCTTAATTGACTCAGTTCAAAGAAGACCAATTCGTTTGATAAACAATGACACCCTTACGTCTAATCCACAATCAATGGAACACAGACGTAAGATTGGTTCTCTTAGTCTTTTCTACCGTTATTACCACGGTCGCTGCTCTTCGGAAATTAAAGATCTAATTCCTCCTGCACCCACCCACAGCCGACAAACTCGTCTTACACTTGCTGAGCATCCATACACGGTTAATATATGTCGATCAAGAACTGGCAGTTTCCAAATCTCCTTCCTTATTGCCACCGGTAAACTATGGAATGCTCTTCCAGCGTCTGTGTTTCCTCCTTCCTACAATCTGGATCTCTTCAAGAAACAGATAAATATACACTTACAATCTCCCCAACCCACACACAAACACGAACACAACACACGTTTCCCACATGCAGCGTCCAGCCTCCCTGGCTGAACGTCATAGAGTGCACTGGTCTTGACCGGGTGTACTCTCCTGCATGCGTTTACATAAAATAAAAATAAACTTGCTGCAAACACTCCCGTCTAGGGCGCCCTCTACAGTTTCTTCCCTCAATCATCCCTTCCACAATGTCGTGAAGAAGACTATCATGGCGCATGATGTGACCGATCCATCGGGCTCGCCTCTCTGAGATGGTTCCAACTAGGTGCCTATCCTCCTTTATTATGCTGACAACTTCATTGTTCGTGACGTGGTCGATCGAGGAAATTCCGAGAATTCTTCCGTATGACCACAACTCAAAGGCCTCTTTTTTATCACTTTCAGATAAGCACGGTGCTTATCTGAAAGTGAAGTTTATTTTTATTATTTTACTGTTACAGAAAATTGACGTTTCAGTTTCATAGCAACTGAGTGAACTTTGTATTGCGCTTTATAAATAGTTAAATAAAAAAAAGTTTAATTAATTAATTAAAACTAAATTTGTAATTCAAGCTTTATCGGGGATTGAACCGACGGTGTCTTGCTTTGTAATCCAATGCATTATTTAAAGCCATAGCCTTGCATTCATATACATCTCATTCCAGAAAATAATCAATTTCATTTTAGAAATCCCGTGTTATTGCGGTGACCACACGTTCATCATTTATCGGTACATTAATTAAATCTTTTTAAAAAATTATTCATCTCGACCTCGACACGCATATATAAAAATGTTAGACGAAGTTGTAGATTTAAGTAATTATAAGACGCGGTGCTTGCATGCGCCATTTTGTTTATTTTGTTTTGAAAGCCAGCCTTGTCGTGTTAGAGCGGTTAGTTCTTAGATGGCCACTACGTAATTTTTGCAAGCAGTTACTGTCACTGCCGCCAGCCGTCAGTCTCTGCCCGGGCAATGTCAACTAAACAGCATTTTTCGTCCCTGGCAGAAAACCGAATTTTGTCACTTTTTTAACGTGAACTAAATTTCAATGTGCTTCTTGTCGACTTTTATTCTTTCCTGCTCCTTATCCATTCACCAAGCATCCCAATAACAATTTTGCTATCTGGAGTCGCTCTAATTAGACGAGAGATTTAAAAAAAAAATCATTTCACAAACGGGTAAGAGTCTCTTTGTATTTATATCTTAGTTAATTCATTTAGTTAACATTTTGTTTACGGTGCTAAAATAAAACCGGGCGCTTCGGTGTTGAGTTATCAGTACACAATCAAAATTCAGCGATTTCAAATCGGAAAAGTAAGAATATTCATAGCTAATCCCCTTAATCAATTATAATTGAAGTCAAAATTATAATAATTCAGATTTATTGGCTGAAAACATTAAAAAACCATCTGTCAACGCTCACAGAATGGGCATAGGTCCACTCTGGTTTTAAGCTCGAGAGAAACTGCCGCTAGTCGTGAAAGTGGCCGGACTGGCCTACTCCCACTCTCTTCGTGAAGTATGAAAGTGTAAGATGCTAATTTAGTGGGAATTTAGGAAACGGATGTAAGAAAAGGATCGAGGTGTGCTGTTAGTCAATTTAGAAGAGCCATTGTTGTTGTACTAAATCGAGTGCTCGAAGCTCCACAAGTATCAACTGGGATCAAAAGCAATGGATGGCTACAAGCACGATTGTACTAATCTGAATAGATAATGGAGGAATACCTTAAATCTTAACCTTGTATTTATTATATTTATAGAGATATTGATGGTTATTAGATGCAATGTGTAGAAGATACTCATCACAGAGAAGGAATGGTTAATAACCTATGTTCGACGCATACATTGATTAAATTTTCCATTACGATTCGTGACATTTGAATCTTTTATGCGAATCTATTTTGCATTAATAGCGTGTGTTCCATTGAATCGCTCTCTCGCTCAATCGCTCCGCCGCTGATTGTTCGCTAAATTGGAAAATCTATTCGTTTGTCGATTTCGAAATATCTTAATATCGCAAACAAAGCCTTTTCAACTGAAACGATACCTTTTCCGAAGGCACAAATGCCATCCAATTAAAATTGCGTACAACCACTTTTAATGAACGAATCGAATGCGACATTTTTTTTTTGGAAAATAAAATGTCGCGTGTTCAAATACGTGATTGGAAAAACAAGCAAATGAGGTAAACAAGTCATGGAAAAAAACTGATGTTTTTTCAAGACAAATCGAAAAAAATAATGCAATATTTTAATCATCATTATTATCACCATATTCCATCCTTAATTGGTGCATACGACTTTCACAAACTCCCGCAACAAAGCTTTGTCAACCACTATAATTTTCGCATCATCCCATCAGCTCTGCCTCCCCAGTTCCAGCGAGTACATTCTATGTATAGTTGACGATGGCTTTCCAAGACAGCGCAAAAAAAGCACCTCTTATTTACGCATCCCTGCGGCATGTCCTGTCCTCTAAAGCTCTGGTATTTCTGGCATATTTGGATATTTATATAATTTCATTTTCAAGGATTTTGATTGACAAGCTCGACACTCTTAACCTTTTCGCATCGGTACCCGATATATGCCGCGTAAGATTCCCCTACCGTTGACATCGGTAGCTGTGATATATTGTTTTGCCACTGTCATAGAATAGATTTTTACGCATCATCTGATAGCTAAACGATACAAGAACCAATGTATATATGAAAATAGACCAGATAAGTATATTTATGCTTCAAATACTAGTCTTATAATTGACAGTATAATTTGTATTCCACCGATCTATAATGAAAGGGTTAAGGTCTAGAATAAACACCGTTTTTTTTTTCAGATAAATGTAAATTATGTAAGAATAATTAATTAAATTTACTAACTAAAAATCATTAAAATAGAAACTTGCTTCATAAGTTGTAAAAAAGAATATGCCATTTTTTATTCCGCATGGTGGAAAGAAGTATTCTCCCCTATGATTCAATAACAAACTTACTTCTTAAATCGAATTATTACTAGAAATGGTATATTATATACTGTGAAACTTTCTGATTTATCAAGTTTTCATTCTAAGCACGTAGGGACCAGTAACGTAACGTAATTTCAGTGATTGCTTACATTGCATGGACCCTACTACAAACCTTATTTCATCTCTTCTCAGAGCATCTTCTTTTACGTCATTTCGTTATAAATTGAGCTTAGTTCATCATCAGTATGTATCCGTTCACTGTTAAACGCAGACTTCCAGAATAAGTCTCCATCTTTCTTGATCCTCCGTCCTCCACATCCAGGTTTTTCTCGTTATTCTTCTGATGTCGCCAGTCCAGCTTGCAGAAGATTGGCCAAAGCCCCGTTTGCCAGTTTTTGGACCCCACTCCATCACGTTTCTCCCCTATTAACCGTCGTCTCTTTGACAGATATGTCTATGCCACTTGAGTGTTCTAATTTTTGGGGTAGTCTCCACTACTTGAGTTCTTCTTCGAATGTCTTCGTTTAAGATTCTGTTTTTCGGAGACACTCCGAATATGAGTCTCTCCGTGGTACGTAAGGTAACGTTTATTTTATTGATAAGACCTGCCGTTAAGTTCTACGTCTCTGCAGCATAAGTTTAACTTCGTGGTCGTATAATTGCTGTACTTGATTTATTTCGCCTCAACCAGTCTGCTTGGTGATGCGCTCAACTAGGCTGTATTCAGTCAGCAACTCATTCACTGGGACTCTTTTCTTCAGTGGGTTTGTGTAAGCAATTGTACCCACTACTTACACTTGATAAAGAGAAATAACTCGTGAAAGTAATTACAATTATATTCACGTTAATAATAAATTTAAAAAATACACTATCACCGAAAATATAAACAAAATAAATAAACGCTTGGAATTATATAAATATTTTTGACAATCACAAAGTCTGAATGCTTGATAGGGCTAATATACTTTTTTGAATAACATATAAAAAATACCATTATTTTTAATAATAACTTAAAGTTGCAGATATTCTAAAGAGGTCTTTAAGGGTGCACCATTTGAGCAACTTAAGTTTGAAAGTAAATTAAATTACTTTAATTTGTCGTCAAATACTTGCCTCTATGATATTGTTATTTTATCATGCAGCAGGTCTTTCAGTTTTTAGTCTTATTTACAGATCATTGGTCTGTCTTAGTGCAACCGTGGCAACTATCGGTGCTCACAGTAGGCAGCCATTTTACGACGCCTAGTCTTAAACGTATTAGGCGAGCATAAGCTTGCTTTCTTTCATTAAATATTTAAGAAATCCCTTCAAGAACGCCGCCATTATTTAAAGTCGCAAACTTTGGCGAAATTAATGTTCGTAATGAACGGTTTTTTAAGTCGAGACGGCCGAAGAAAAGGCAATGAGAGATCTCAGAGTAATTATCTCCGAGAAACCTTTTTTTGTGTAAGCGTATACGGGAGGATACCGCCAAATGACAAGGAGAAAACTCACCTGTGAGTGGTTCTAAGACCTTTTTACGTTTTTAAAGTCAACTAAGTTCTGCGTGTAAAGAGTTTTTAGTCTTAAAAATATGGTATTTTAAAAAAAATGTAAGCACATACAGGAGAATTTCGACAGATGGTGATAGTAATTCTGAAGTCTCATCTGTGGAATTCTATGATGCTTACCATAGTGCATATGGCTAAGCGCTGCATGTGGAGTGTTGTTCCGCCAACGTCATAGACTACAGCCCGAGATTCAGGTATCATCTTTATTATTATAGGAATTTACTGTGAATAGGTGGTCTTCACAAGACGACTTTCGTCTACCACCAATTTTAATTAATAGTCTATGACTGACGTTTTACGGACGAGGGATCAAATTCACACCAACCGGGGTAGTTAAGAGCTCAGAAATCGATAAAAAAAAACTTTATAATCTCTATCAGGGAACGAACCAACGACCTTTGGCTTGTCAAGCAACCGCTTTGACTATTGAGCTATACTCGCCGGATTAAAGGAGAGCAAGAAGATGGACACACTTGGTATTGGAAAAGTGTTCGTCAATCAGCATGGCTCTCAACCCCAAGGATAGAGAATAGTGGTCCAGAAGACATTTTAAAAGACCAGCAGTACTTTCAACATCAAAGAAAAAACATTAATAGTTCTGCAATGCCTATTTTAACGGTGACTCACTAGTGAAAAGGTGTGGTTCACTGTTCGTTTACTACCATTTTCGATTAATTGGGTACGACAAGTATTTTACAAGTAACCGATAGGTTTACAATCTGGGTATTTTCGGATATATTATACTCATATGTGAAAAATTAAAAAATTATTATTTAATATTTCGATGGACATCAAAATTGGTTACAACCATAGTGCGTATAAACATATTTTTATCGAAATAACACAGTTATTTAAAAATGAGATAATATGCACACGATGGATTTATCTTTTTTCAAATAAGCATTCTATGTTTTAATAATAATATGTCAACTTATGTTTTAACAGTAGTTGGAGAATTTTTTTTTTACGGCTCTATAGATTTAATTGGTTTGATATCCGCCAACACAACCCTGTATAATAAAATTATATATTTTTAATATTATCTTATAGCTAAGCTTGATCAAAATAAAATGACGCCTACATAGCGCCTATATTACCCACATATTTTTATATTGCTGCGAATCTTTGCATCTCACTACAAAAACGTAAAATGGGTTTTGAAAAAGCAGCTTGCTAGGGATAACAAAGGATTTATTTCATGAGGTATGATGAGGTGAGAAAGCGGACACTCAGCCTTCTATACTACAGTTGGTAAAGAGAAGAAGACTCCGCCGAGACTAATATTTTATTTATTTTACAGAATCGAAATTCCAATTTAACAAATATTCAGAAAAATAAGTATACATAACTATACAAAAAAAAAATAGAGAAAAAAATAAGAAATAAAAATTACACAAAAGAATCAGCAGATGACACGTGTCAAAGATCACAGAGATCAAGTAGAACAATACCATCGACAAAAGAGGAAAAGGATGTAAGAAAAGGATCGAGGTGTGCTGGTAGGCCATTTAGGAGCGACATTGCCGTTGTAGCAAATTGTGTGCTTGAAGCTCCAGAAGCATCAACTGGGATCAAAAACATTGGATGGCTACGAGCACGGGTGTACCTATCAGGAACATAGAAGTTAAAACATTCAAGAATCCCAGGGTTGTAAATTGAACCGCGAAGAAGAAGGAATGAATGTTTGAGTGCAGCAATTCACCTCCGGGACTCTAGCGAATGGAAAGAAAGCATCCCTAGAAGAAAAAGAGTTGGGTAATGTTCGGAATTAAATGAATTGAATGGATAGTTGCCGTAAATATAAAAATAAAGACGTCGAATTGAATATAATGTACTCGGTGGAGCTGCGAGAGGCAGAGCTGACATGTAATGAGGCTAGAACCAAAAATGGTAACAGAATTTTATGGTGGTGACTCGTGATGTCCATATGCTCCAGTAAGTGTACGAACATAGAAATGATTATCATGATCATGTATTATCATGTTACTTTTTCTCTGAAATCGCCTTATATTATTAAGCTTTGAACTCAAGACTGTTTGCATGACAGTCGAGCACTTTACGACCTCGTTAAAATAAAATGTTTAGACTTGCCCGGGACTGAACCCTGGAGGAGGGATGCTTATCTACAGCAATTAACTTCTTCGTGTCGGGAAAATTTATTTCCAAACATTTTTTAACCCCTCTGCTACTTTCCCCGTGTTCTGTAAGCTATCTTTCGAGATGCGTTGTTAATGAATGAGCATCGTGGCGCCAATTATCTGGCCCATGTAAACAAATCTCACTTTTATATTTGTCGAAATGTGGAGTATGTGTGAAAGTTTTTTTGTATTCCTGAGAAGGAATTGTGCTATGTGTTAGGATGGATCGGAAAGGAAACGAACATTCCGAATATAAAAGAAGATAAATAAGAACACGGTATAATGACCCGGGAAATTTTTGTATCAAGTAAGTAAGTTATATGAATATTTATACATTATTGAAGGTTGAATGATTAACGTAATATTTACAATAGATTTGAGCTCAATTGATTAACGAGTGACTTTATTTATTGGCAAGTTCTAGAAGTGACTTTAATTTAAATTATAATAATGAAAGGTTACTCGTAAGTAGTTGAATCGGTCGTAGATCGAAGATGAATGATTCTTGCGGACGACTCTGAGCTGATAGTTACGAAGGATGTCGAGAGAAATGAGATCTGATCCATATGGTCTTCTCTTTATATACAGCCTTCGCAGGCATACACGGAGAGATGCGATAGTTATTAAAGTGACCTCTGGTGACGGCGATTCTAATCACATCAATGGAACATACAAGGCAAACATTAATTAGACAAAACATAGATACTGAAATTGGTACAATTGATAAAACAGAAGTCCGCTACATATTTATAAATATCTGCACCTGAATATATACACCTATTCAGTACTACTCCGTACGAGGATATCCGAAGAATTACTCTGACGGACGCTTCCGATAGAATGGGTGTACATAAGAGGCAATTAGCAGGATATAATTGCCGAAGACGTGATGTCTGATGGGTAAGAAAAGTGGCGCTGAATCTAACAGCAGGTTACTCATAAAATAAAGGTCACCCAACGTGCCATGGAGAGATCCATGCTCGAAGTGTATCTAAAAGATAAAATCCGAAACGATGATATCCGAAGACGAACTCAAGTAGTGGAGGCTACTCAACTAATAGGCATACTCATGTGGCAATGGACAGGACATATCTGTCGAAGAGACGTCGGTCAATAGGGAAGAAAATTGTTAAAGTGGCGTCCAATAACTGGCAAACAGAGTGTTGGCTGACCCCCTACAAAAGACATCAGAAGAGTAGCGGAATGAGTTTGTTTGCGGTAGGCGAAGGTTTGAGAGGAATGGAGACTCATGAGAGAGTTTTGCGTTAAACAGTGGACGAACATAGAATGATGATGATTATGATGATAGTGAGATACGATCCAGCTAGGGAGCGGATATAGAATTACGGTTATAATATGGAGTGAGGAATATTAAAATATTTCATTACGATATTAAATAATTTTATTTATACAAATAAATAACTGTTTGAATACTAAAAATTAAAACAAATATTAATACATTTCGAGTCAATTATTTTGAATATTAAATGTAATTGATAATTGTGTTGTACAGAGTGTCCATTTTGTATTTTACATTCCGTTCTAATAGTTGAAGAAATATGGAAAAAAAATATTCATAAAATTAAAATATAAATATGCTAGAGGCTTCGTCCTCGGTCGTTAAGTGACCCAACCACGTAAATAATTAAGTCCACACCTGAGACACCTGATCGAATCCAAATGTTCTTTAATATTTCATTAAAATATTTAGGTTACAAATATTTAGATTTTATAGCAAAAGCAATATTTTCGAATCGATGCATATCCTCGTTCGCTTTATTAAAATTATTTTATTATTTATTATACTCCCTAGGCGGGAGTATTTGCAACAAGTGTTCGAGGACATGAGTTGTAGCTCTTATGCTGAGCTGAAGAGGGTTGCGGAGGATCGAGAAGAATGGAGATCGATATGCAAGATTTTGTTGCTGCAAACCAATCCACCGGATTGATACTACGAAGAAGAATACGCTACGCTAATGTTACGTTATCCAGTGCTAATCCCCTAAAATTAACATTCTCGAAAATTTTGTATTTATGTGTGAATTCATTTTTTATATTTTTTTATATATTATGACTGAATATATTGTTTAGTTCAGTCCTGTTTTGGACTATGTTTTTACGCGGTTTCTCTTTTACGCACTTTTTTGGACAGTACTATTACTTTTTTCTAGCAATATTTTGATTGTTGGAACCGCTTCATTGAATTATAGTTGATATCAACTCGATATAGCCTTTACAGGCTGGTACCAAAAAGCCTCGATATAACATCTTTCGTCTCTTATTTTTGTTCGCTCTTCTGGCACGCTTAGGCAAAAGTGTTAGGCTAAGTTTAAACTTAATTCAAAAGCTATTCTGATGTGTCGACATATTGGTTGTTTGACAAGTCATCGGTGGGGTTAATTCCATAAACAGCCATAATATTAAACGGGGATGTCATAGTATACAAAGACTAACTTATTTTTACGTGATTATTTCTGGAACCAATTATCTCAATAAAAAGAGATTGGGTGTATATAAAGCATATAATCCTTGATATTGTGGCTTTTGGGTTAAGCCGTGTGTGGCGAACTTCCTTCAACCAATATTTTGACCGCCATTGCAGCGGTCTTCTTCAGCATTGATGATTTATTTATTTGTGAGTTGGTGTCAGATTATCTTTTTTACGAGCGTTATTGATTGATATCTCCATGGCAACTATACTCAAGTTTCATTCCGTAGAACGTGGGTATGTTCTAAGAATACGGTAGGTATGTTCGAAGAATTGTACATCCACGAACATCATGTCGGACTGTGGTCGTCCTTGCTTGTCTGCACAGGTTTTAGAGTATGTGTTATAGGTGGAAGCTATGCTGTTTTGAGAAACAAGCCGTCATCCCTGTTGATGACGATGGGATGTGTTTTGGTTTCAATGGCTTCTCTTACTAGGCGTGCATATTTTTATTGTGTTCGAGCCACGATTTCGGGTTCGAACGAAAACTTATGTCCCATGTCAGCCAGATGCTCTGCCAGTGCTGACGCCCTCCTGCACGATCTCTCATGTTCGCTTACTCTTTTACCTATAGTTCGCGATGTTTGTCCGATATACATATAATCTTTATTTAGCAAATTTAAATAATATAACTTTATACTCTTCAAATGCTTCCTGAAAAATTACCAGTAATTTATATCAATCATGAACAAGCAGAATTTATAATTGTTGAACGTCAACGGTAATCTACAGAATACTCTTCTAGCATCTATGTTTTGTCCTTCACAATATCTGAATATCTTTAAGAAATGGATCAATATACACCTTCAGTCTCCCAAGTCTTTACACAATTATGTATTATACATGCATTCTGCATACACCTTCCAGATGTCCTTGTTGAAGTTTCGTAGAGCTTTTTTATTCCAGCTACTAACTTTGCTCTTTTGCATACAATTACACTAATATCTTTGAAACCAACTTGAGTGAAGATATTGACATATTTAGTGTAATATTGCTTCAAATTCAGTGCTGCTGTGGACGGATACGAAATGTTGGACGTTTGATTTTGTGACAATAATGCGGTGTTATTTGTGTGCCAACCATGATATACTTATGGCATGGTTTTTGTTATCACCAATCCTAACTATTTGCGTTGCGTATTCCGACACTTGTTCTGAGTGTGAGGTCATTGACACTAAATTTTTCAATACGTTTAGATCATCACACGTTACTACTTCAATAAATAATAAAATTGTAATGTCATTGAAGGAAAAGAAATTTAAAAAAAAGTATTAATCACATTCATTCCATCATTTACAAATTAAATTAAATTTAAATTATATTCTTTAAAGTTAGTTGTCTGGTGGTTGGAATTAATGTTATGTTTATGTAAAAAGAAAGGGCAAAAAACGTATTTTTTGCAAGTGTTCAAAGTTTAATTACATTTTTGGAACGACCTGTACATTTAAAAGCTTTTAAGCAAACATATGATTAATTAATCCCACTAAAAGCATTTACTAAAGCTCGCCCAACAGCAAATAAAAAGAGTCCAATTACCAGCTAAATTCTGGAGTTTACTCAAAATATTTGCAGTCATATTTCAGTAATTTGAATATTACCGCCTGAATTAAAAAAAAAACACTGTTGAAAATGCGTTGGAAGGAAGTGAAACATTTTTTTTTTCTATTATCTTCTCCATATCCCAAAAATTTGTTTAAAACAAATTTCCACCACTCAGCTTAGTCAATTGTCACTCTCCATTCTTTGTGACATCTGTTCCGAAACCAAGTCGCGGTCCCGAAATGACGGCATCAGTTTAAATGGTGAAATGCCGGAATACCAAAGATCCGGCACTGAGGATAAGTCCAAAGACCGGAATTGCGTTGGTACTGATTTATTTGATAAGATACCCCTTTTTATACCTTAGTCTACAACATGAGTAAGCATTCATAAAATTAATTTCATTAAATTTCATACACTGCAAATTCCTCGATACTTGTTGTTTTGGACCTTGATCCCCTCAATTTACATAGTGGCAAAATGCCCTGTGTCGTACCTGACTGTATGAATCTAAGATAAAGAGTTTGACTTTAATAAATCCTTTACAAACTTTTGGATGTTTAATACAACATACTTATGTTCATAACCCTCGCCTTACGATGCTAAAAACCTCCGCGCGTTCCGATGGTGTCAACTCATTACACATTCTGATTTAAAGTGAATAAAATGAGTAGAAATTCGAAAAAATGAAAATATTCAAAGATATCGCTTAATTTTACAATAGTTGATGTCAATAAGCAGTAATAATTGACATTTAATAGCTAAAAACATGAAAAACATCAGACGAAGACCTCAAACAGCCAGACGCACCTTCGCGCTTGAACTTCCGAGAGATACTAACATTACTTGGCCTGTCGACATATGGATGAGCCGATATCATTTCGAACTAGGCGACTAACTGAGGTTTCCCGTCTCGCTCACTCATATTAGTACGTCAGCGAGAGTGAGGAGTATAGATGCCGCCGCATCTGTGTATTTTTTAATTTTATTTTCGCACACACTTCCGGCAGGTGCAATGATTCATAACAGTTGACGCGTCTTGATTGTAGTGGTGAATTTATTCCGGATTTTAGAAAAATATTTCCTGCTCCCGATGAGTGCCTATTATTATAAATATTTTTTTTTTTTTCAATACGTAAATGTATTAAGGAGGAATACCTAAAATCTGAACCCTGTGTGTATTATATTTACAGAGATATTTAAGTTATTACAAGCAATGTGTAGTCGATAGACATCATCGGGGAGGAGAGGATAATAACGGTTTGAACACTACTGACGATCGATTTTAATGTTATCGTCACAATTAATCTTGCATTTCATAGTGCGCCCCTTTTCGTTACATTTGCGGTTGAAAAAAATCTGATTTATATGAATTTTAATCGGCGATCCAAATCCAATCTAAATGAAAATTCTAGAACCGATTCATTAAAAAAAAGTTTTCTCTGATGTATTAGGGTGACCAATCAATCTGTCAAGCTTTAGTCAAAATAAATTATAGTGTTATTTTTCACTTTTGACAAAGATTCAAATATTAAAATAAATTACGAGTATATTTCTACAACGCACATTTATATGAACACTTTATCTTTATTTATATTAGCCATTATCATAATTCCATATTCACTCCGTATCTAAAACATATGGTGTTACAATTACATTATCAAAAACATTATCGCCGCAATATATGTCAGCTCTGGCTTTCGGGGCACCGCCGATTATATGAAATGCATAGTTCCCGACGGCTTTCCAGAATAGAAAGAACCCAGGAGGCTGAATTAAAGGCAATTCCAGTTTACGTTCTCCTATCGCATCCGAAGATCATGTCCCAGGCAGGTGCATCTTCATTTCGTGACCAATGTAGGTATTTTGAAAAATCTTGAAGGTTTATTAGAAACTGAACTTCAAACATCATCAAAGCTACCATTATGCAACCTATCTCGGTAGATAATATAAAATTTAGCTGCTTTTTCCGCAATACCTATCCCGGACTCTCAGATTTCTGGCAATCTGCACAAAATGTACTCAGCAAAGCTTAGTAAGGTACAACTGGAAAGGAATAACATGAAGACCATGGCGGCTGGCAAAACTTTGTGGCGCTTGTTTGTGGCGACAATATTTTAAAGGTAAGGGTAGCGGACATGAAAATTATGATAAATAAGAATAATTTCAAAATCAACGTTTGGTGATATTACTGATTAATTCAACCGCAAAGATCGGCCAATAACGTTTTCGAATTTCCATATAAATTATTATTTTTTAAAAATCGAATTCCGTGTCTGCACAATAAGATTCCATTTTTCGGGCAAATTCGTAATGGTAGGTATTGTTAGGCCCCGCCATTGGGGACAAATATGTTGATTTCAAGTGTAATGTCTCTTATTTTTGTTCGCTCGTCTGACTCGCATAATTAAAAGCCGTTAGTCTAAGTCTAGATTTAAGGAGTAAACGAGATATGGTGCTTTATCACTATTTTGTAATTATTTGACAGACCGTTGGCAGGACTAGTTCCTTAGATGGCCACTTGCGGCGCTGGGTGTCACCGACTACGGACGCCCGGTATCCAGTAATTCATTCTCCCCCCCAACGCGACGAGTAGCGTGTTGCATACGATCGGGGCCTGAAAGCATACGCTCCAACCCCGGACCGAAAGCTTGTCAAATTCATCGAAAATATTTGTCAATTTGCTTCCGAAAAAGTTTTTGTGTTGCTCAACTGCTCCTCATCTATCCACCACGTGTCCTGATAACGATCTCAGTGACGTGAAGTCGTCTTTTCCAAAAGTAACGGGGATAAACACCGAGAATAAACTTTTTCCATTCAAAAGATAAATCATTTGGGTTGAAGCCCCAAAACACCTTCCAGACTTAGTTCAAATAAAGTCAATTCGTTTGATAAACCTGTATACAGGTATGTCTATCCTCAATCAGTAAAACACAGACGTAAGATTGGTTTACTTTATCTTTTCTACCGTAATAACATTGGTCGTTGCTATCCTGCATGTGCGAGTGCATAACAATATATTGACATCCCTCTTTACTTAAGGAAAGACAACTTCTCGTCGTCGGGATCGTTATTACGACACGCAGTGGACAGATTAGGAGCAGATGAGCAACACAAAGACTGTTTTAAAAGCAGAAATATTTTCTATAAACTTGACAAACTTTCGGCCCGGGGTGGAACTTCCTTGCTTTAGGCCCCAGACCAATCACAATCGCTACCGGTCACGGTTGCGCACATTGATTACTGTCCACAGCGCTCGTAGTGGGAGACAGCCCAGCGCCGCAAGTGGTGATCTAAAGAACTAATAGCGCACCAATGACAGACCACGTACAAGACTAATGATACACCCGTGACCAGCTTGCCAAAAAACCAATTTGGCGACACATACATGTCCAACGAGCGAATAAAAAGAAACGAAATATCACATATCGTGGTTTCCGGCACCAGTCTGCAAGGGCTAATCAATCTGATTTCAATAAAATATATTTAAATATAATGCTTTAAATTGGCTTTGGCATATTAATCATAGCTTGCAAACGTTTTACATTATGGTCAAAATTATAATACATTTATACACAATAAAAGTAACAAACAATCATATAAAAAACGAGCTAAAAATATATCGTTGAGCGTATTCGTGTTTATTTGAATAAATAATACTAAAGCTCCTTACGTCTTGTTAGCATTTCAGATATAATAGATAGAGCTTTCGAAAGCCTAGGCTTAAATGTAAGGAGAAGATGAAATTGAAAACCAGTCTTTGAATTGAAGTATTAAGGATGAAGATTTGCTTTGATATAATTCGTATTGTTCGTCTATTAGTAATATGATTTTGTAACAGGTAGCATATCTTTTTAGATACAATATAGATGTTAATCTTATCCTTGTGTTTTTGTGTGTTTTTCATTACATCATCATCATCAGCCTGTATCCGTTCACTGTTGAGCGTAAGCCTCCAGCATGATTCTCCATCCTCTTCGATCCTCTGTGTTCCGGAACCGAGATCGTGGTCCCGAAATCACAGCGTCAGCCAAATGGTGACGCCGGAATACCAAGGAGTTGAATTGGTACTGATTTATTTGATAACATATCCCTCTTTATATCTTAGTGTACAGCATGAGTAAGCATTCTGTATTTTATAAAATTAATATTAAATTGACCTTGATCCTTTCAATTTATATAGAGTGGCAAAATATTCTAATGCTCGATGCCCTGTGTCGTACCCGACTGTATGAATAGACAAAATCGAGCTAAAATAGGGAGTTTGATTATAATTTCACAATTAATTAATATTTTAAGGGCATTTGGATGTTCTATACAAAATAATTATGTTCAAATAACGTTTTGAACACTCTGCCTTCTGCATCCAGGCCACTTCCGCTATTCTCCTTATTTCGTCAGTCCATCTCGCAGTGTTCGGCCAATGCTTCGTTTGCCAGTTTTTGGGCGTACTCCAATACTTTTCTGCCCCATCGACCATCGTCTCTTCGACAGATATGTCCTGCCCATTGCCAGTTGAGTGTGCCTATTCGATGGGTAGCCTCAACTACTTGAGTTCTTTTGCGGATATCCTCGTTTCGGATTTTATCTTTTAGACACTCCGAACATGGATCTCTCCGTGGCACGCTAGGTGACCTTTATTTTATGTGTAAAACTTAATGTAAGATTCCACGTCTCTGCGCCAAAATTAAATACAGGGAGGATGCATTGGTTCAACGCCTTAGTTTTAAGACATTAAAAATGTACTTTAGCTTTTCAAATGCTGCCGATCCCAAATTGTATACGCCTGTCGATTCCTTTGGAGAAGTTATTTCGTCCTTGTTTTAATATAAATCGTCTTACTAGGTAGTAGTGGCTAAAAAACAGTTTTTATGGATTAGATTTAACTAATCTTTTAACCAGATCAGAGACGCTTAAAAGGAAACCTCGTTTTATGAAAATATTTACATCTAATATGTTTTCTATTATCAGATATTCCATGTCAAAGTGTATGCCACAATTTGGCCAATATATAAATAGTGATATAAATACTGGTATCAATTCGATATAGCCCTTGCAGGCTTGTGCGAAAATCCTCGATATGCAATCTTTTGTCTCTTGTCTTTGTTCGCTTGTCTAACACGCATATATAAAAAATGTTAGTTTTTGTTTAAGTAATCTAAGACCCGACGCTTTCATTCGTTAATTTTATTCATTTGATTGTGACAGCCGCTACTTGTCATGTGAGAGCGGATAGTTCCCAAATAGCCAATATGTGGTCTTCGGGCGCTGCGACTGTTACTGCGCGGTCAGCGGAGTCATTTTCTGCCCGAACACCATCTAGTACACATCAGTTATTGGCAGAATACCGATGTTTGTCAGTCTTTATTTAAAATAAACGTCAATGTGCTTATCAAGGAGTTTTTTTGCTTTGTGATCTGCTCCTGATCCACGCGTCCCGATGACAATCCCGGCGACCTATAGTCGCTCTTTATTAGACGGAGGATGTCAATACTCATATATTTTTAGTGTAAATAATATATTCAACCATCGCAAGGATTCGAACTTGTAATTACTTACATGGCAGTTGACAACTTGACTACTCGGTCAATACCTTAGCTAAAATATTCAGCATGCGCTTAGTATAATCCATGAAAAGAAAACCATTTAAAACCTTTCTCTTAAACACAAAAAACCTCCCAGCCTGTGATTTTAAACCGAATGGAATATTATTTTTCACAACACTCGGAACAATTGAGAATTCGAACGTTTTTCGAACTTTTAAAAATAATCGAATATTATTTGTGAAGCCGATCGGTTTTGTAAGCAAAATGAGTATTCTATTTTGCGAGAAAACACACCTGGCTAGAACATGTTTGGTGAGAACATTTTGAAAGCGGATATGGAAGAAGAAAAAGGACTACTGCACACAGTCATCCCTTCTGTAGAGAACAATTCTAAAGAGAATTTTTGTATACCGTTTTGCGGCAGTTTTTTTTTTAAACTGTTCTGTAGTGTACATTTTAAATTTAACCACCGAAAAGACTAATCGTTCGATCTTGTTAAAAAGTATGAATCACGAGCATAAATATCCTAAAATATGGCTCAATTACATAACAGGTATTAGTGAATAGGGGAGTGTAGTTTGTCAGGATTCCGCCGCATTTCGTTCACAGAAAATTCGTTCAACGATTTATCGGTAACGATCTTATTTATTTATATCTCTTATTAACTAATCTAAGTTATTTCGTTAACGAGACATTTGAATCTCTGTACTCTACGATCACTGGACAAATCTCTAGGTTAGGTTAGGTTATATTAGCAAGACATCCAGTGCACCAGTTGTCCCTTGCGCCAAATTTCCCATGCATCAAACGTCTAGTATGCTCCACTTCATTACCGATAAGTTGCTGAACGTATTGTCTATGAACGATAGGTCGTAACACCGGTTGTGAGATATTAACCTCATCCTCCTTTTCAAAAGGTTGTTACTCCGTTGCGTGATGGCAGGATTAGGAGCAGATTGATAACACAGACTTTTTGCATATTGACATATATTTATGATAAACTTGACAAGCTTTTGGCCTAGGCGGAATGACATGCCGGCCGGTCATACTGCGACCTTCTCGCGGCCCGTGGTCGTTCACCAGCGCCGTAAGTGGTGATGTATATAACTAACACACAAGTCAGCGGACTTGTCCAAGATGCCAATATGGCGACAGATAAATATATGACAAGCGAACAGAAATAAGAGACGAAAAATTATACATCGAGGTTTACAGTACCAGTCAGCTAGGGCTACATCATGCTATGTCAACATGTTTTCACTACATAAATAAACATATACCTCTGTTTAGCTCATGCCTCTGAATAAAGATGGAAATCCAGAATCATGTGACAAAAGGTTGTTTAAGCCTGAAGTAAGATGATGATGATGCTCTGTTTCGATAGCTTGTGGTCTTGGTGGTAAGCACAGGATGTTGTCAGAAAATTTTCCTGGTGTTCCTAAGGAGATGCTTCACTTTAAGCCGAATGCAATTTCCCGAGCGCCTTTCAGGAATATTTTAATATAAATGAAATATTTATCTCGCAAGTTATTTCAAATTAATTTAACGTCACGCAAACTTCACCCCTGGAAACTTGAAAAGAATAATACTCTTCACCTTTGCAGCATCATTTTTTATTTCATACATTATTTATCTACATTGTAAGCTCGGCTCAATTACAAATGGAGTAAGGAAACATTGGATGCCGATCAAAACCTAAATTTTCCTATGTCAAACTAAATCGGCGACAGACTGCCGGGATCGTGATCGGGACGCGTGGTGGATGGATAAGGAGTAGGTCGCTGAAGCAAAGAACTCGTCAAGAAGCACATTAACATTTATTTTAAATAAATTAAATAAATTCGGTCTTCTGCCCGGGAATTGCTTACTTCGCGACACCTGGGCAGAGACTGAGACTGCGCCGAACACTCATAGCGGCCATCTGCAAGCAATGCCGCAAAATAAAAAAATGCGCTTGCAGGCGCCGCGTCTTATAACTACTTTAATTGTATTTCTTTGAGTAAAAAAAATTATATATGCGTTTCAGACGAGCAAGTGAACTGGTATCAATGTGTTATCGTATACTTTTTAATGCGTGTTGTTGGTTGGATAGAACCGCTATTTAAGTCCAAACTATCAATGGCTTGGGATTATCATACTTTATTGTTGATTTATTTCAGTCTTCCAAATTATGCCTTGGCTACTACAGTGGTTATCTTTTCAAGTCTCCAGACACCTGCTATGGAGGTTTTGAGGAACCATACGTATATGATTTTATAATAACATTTTTGAATGGTTTTACCCGCACAAATATACAATCTGTAAATATGTGTGTAGTAACGTAGGAACTTACACTTATACATACCTACATAAGCCACTGCCAGTTTTTAATTTAATCATTATTGAAGATGGTTTCCAGGGAGGTCGAAACATGTAATCGCTTAAAATAAATGTGAATCAAAACTAAATATTTCTAATTTGTTATTTTTTAATTAAAATTAATTTCAAATTATAACCATACATGTATCTAGGTGGATCTTTGAGGGCAGAGATTGGAACAATATTTAAATAACATGTGTCAAATGACAGAATTCAGTAGGAAAATGTTTCTATATGAAACGAATTAGCGCTGAATAACCAACATTACATGTTGTCAACGAGTTAAAATGGCACGAATATAAATTGAATTTGTATTTAATTGATTGTATTATACACAATATATTATGAACATAACAGATACGGGACACAATTTAATTTATATTTATTTAAATGTATTAATTAAATTTCCGGATAAATAAGCTTTTAAATAGAATGCTTGTATTCAAAATATTCTACAACAACGACTCAATTTTACCCTCTACGTGTCGTTGTTTATGCATTTTCCCTATATTCACTTATAGCGCAGAGACGTGGAATCTAACAGCAAGTCTTATTCATAAAATAAAGGTCACCCAGTGTGCTATGGAGTCATACATGCTCGGAGAGTCTAAAAGATATTTAATCCGAAACGAGGACATCCGCAGAAGAACTCAGGTAGTGGAGGCTACCCAACGAATAGGCACAATCAAGTGGCAATGGGCAGGACATATCTGTCGAAGAAACAATGGTCGATGGGGAAGAAAAGTATTGGAGTGGCGCTTAAGAACTTGCAAACGAAGCATTGGCCGACCGCCTACAAGATGGACTGACGACATAAAAAGAATAGTGGGAGTGACCTAGATGCGGAAGGTGGAGGATCGAAGAGAATTTTTAATAATCTTATCCTCCTCTAAACAGCGAATATAAATAAGAAGGATTATAACGTCATCGTCGTCGTTATCACCATCCATCGGTATTCTCCTGTATCCGTTTATATAAAAAAAGTTTACATTGATTAAAGCTCTTTAATTTGAAGAAGATATTAGAAATAAATTGAATTGTACAAAATAAAATTCCATTGTTGTCTTTCAATTTGAAGAACAACACAAAAATAAAACACATAAATTTCAACCATAATTGAAACATTTTCAATGCGGGGCAGATATTATAGTCAATACAAAACAACTAGGGAACCGTAGTGAGAAATTGTTTCCATTTCAATACAAACTTGTCCCGGAGAACTTGAACCACAAATAGTCAGGAAGAAAGTGGTTCTGTCACGTATTGTTCATTTATGCATATCGCAGGGTGATTCAGAATGAATATATTATTTTACATTTTAAATTACTTTAAAAATCTGAATCATCTTCATCATCAGCCTGGACTTTACCCGAATTATCAAATAATGTATTTACTTTACTGATGCGCTTTTTATTCAGATAGGATCAGTTGAACAGGATCCATAGATAACAACTTAACTGCACATTCACGTATTGTAAAGAGATGGAGATCAGAAAATACGAGCAAAAATTGTAATTGCGTGGAATTTTTTTTAGTGGCCACAAAGTCTGCATTCCCGATAGAGCCGAGGCGATTCCCTCGAACTGCATCGAAGACGACTCCTCTTTCTAATAAGAGGAACTGACAGTCCCAGAATATGTGCTCTGGAAGTGGGCGCCACAGGGGCAAGTAGGGTTTGAAACTAAATTAAAACAGTATCATCTGTCATCATCATCAGCCTGTGTTTATCCACTGTTGAACGGAGGCCTTCCACATGAGTGTCCATCCTTTTCGATCCTCCGCCCTCCGCATTCAGGCTACTTCCACTATTTTTCTGATGTCGTCAGTCCATTTTGCAGTGCGTTAGCCAACGCTACGTTTGCCAGTTCTTGGAACATATCTAAATGCTCGTTCCAAGACATCTCTGTACCCAAAGGTACATCTGTGAACATTTATTTTCCACGACCTTCAGTGCGAAAGCCCGGAGACGTGAAAAGTCAACAAAAATAGTATCTAAGGCTTATTTGGTATAAGTAAATTATCATTATTAAGATGATTAAACTGACGCTCCCGAGGCGTGGTCCATTTAATTTTAAGGGGTAGTAGAACCCAATTTCATACATATTATGTACGCTAGTATGGTTTTGTGACAAAGCGTTTACTTACCATACCGAAAGTCATGAGTTCAATCCTCTAGGAATATTAAAAATACAATCAATTTCTAAGCTATTTAAATATCAGGTTAGTATGAATTTAATAACTTACCGTAAAATGTTAGTCTATTAATAACAATTAATGACAAACGAAAATATTCATGTGAACCAAACCGCCTTATTGATTTTTAATTTCTATAAATACCTCTGGTCTATGTCAATTTGATCCCTTAAACGTGAAATTCCAGTCATAGCCTATTAATTAATTAAAATTGGTTGTAGGCAAAAGTCGTCCTGCGAAAACCACCGAAAAATTTATTATCAATGTCTTATAACATTATAAACTGTGATTTTTTATTGCAATTGAAATTTCTTACGCAGTCTATACTTTATGGAAGAAAGCATTCTCCTACAAACATATTGGTAGAGTATTTTTCCCGAAGGCATCGCCAACACTTGGCCGGGAAGTAAGAAAACTTTGGAGATGTTTTGCTGCGACCTTACCACTGATAAACATACTCTTTTATAAAATGTATAAAACATGTTGTCGTAAAGTGATAAACAAATATTTTATACAAAATCTAGTGAAGTCTTAAGTTATGCAAACAAAAAGCAGAGAAAGAGATTTCCAACACATTTCCAAAGCTGTTCTAAGTACTGTCAGTCGTCGTATAAGCTTCATATCCTATACAGACTTTCTCTTTTCTTCCTTTGGTCTGCTTTTATTTTCGTTATTGACGCATAAAAATGATATTTATTTGTGAGCAACGACAGTAGTACATTTTTAACACGGATATCTTGGATCACTTATTGTTCAAAACGTTATTTGAAAATAATTATTTTGTATAAAACATCCAAAAGACTTTAAAGTATTAATTGTCAAATTATAATCAAATTCTCTATCTTAGCTTGAATTTGTCAATTCATACAGTTGGGTACAACACAGGTCATTGACCATCACAAAATTTGCTACTCTATGTAAATTGAAGAGATCAATGTCCAAGACAACAGGTATATAGAAATTTGCGGTGTATGAAAATCGATTTATTAATATTAATTTTATAAAATACAGAATGCTTACTCATGTTGTACACTAAGATATAAAAAGGGATATGTTATCAAATAAATCAGTACCAATTTATTTCCGGTCTTTGGACTTATCCTCAGTGCCGGAACCATGGTATTCCGGCGTCACCATTTAGCTGACGCTGTAATTTCGGGACCGCGATCTCGGTTCCGTAATACTTATGTAAAACAACATTATAAAAAAACCAAAACATGGAAGGGTCTCTGTCTGTTTCTAACCGCGAATCATTAGTGAGGTTAATCTTCTGCTTAGGAACAAGTGATCTACGCCTCGGCAGCAAAATCAGATCTTCTTAAAAAACTTGGTAACAACGCCCAAATATGTCTCAGAAAATGTGATGATAAGTTGTAGGGGCTTTCGGGTGCAGATATGTCTTGAGATAATGATTTTGGTTGCTAATGAAACTGTGAGGATGAACTTTTTATATAGAACGGTGATACCGGACATCATGTGTGACGTTGGCATCGAAATTGTCATCTTGCGAAAAACAAAAACCTAGAACAATATTCAAAATTCAAATTTGGAACAAAATTTAAAATATGTTTTTCGAATATTTTGTTTTTTTCAGTTGTGCTCAATTGATTTTTCGGGATCAGTAGTGATTCTTTTTGACCGCTCAACTCGTAGTTTTAAGTTATTTCTTGTATTTTTTGAGTAATTCAAATAAATAAAAGTAATCTAGCGCCGTGAATTTCTATTGATAAACCTTTAAGTATCAACGGATATGAGAGAAAAAAGGTTTTTTAGGATCAAATTTTAAATTCATGACTTTTAGTTTGAGCCGTGTGTGACAAATTCGAATACCATTGCAGGGGTCATTATCGGAGTGTGATATGTTATATGAAACATGACTACCTTATAATTTTACACTACACTAGTTAATGAAGCAAAACTTATTTTTGGTAAAAAAAATGTAGATTCATTTTATATTTTAAATAAGTGCTATCAACTATTAATTTATAACAGACACATGCTGCAAATTAGGACCGGATATGGAACACCAAAAAAAACATAACATAACGCTTCCAAAGGTATGTATATATATATGATTATAGATGTTGTTTATAAGAAGAATCTTTGAATTTTTATTTCAGCCCACGTTTTCAGCAAACAAATAAAAAAAAGAAAACGAAGTGCTTTGTTCTTTTATCATGTATTTGATTTACGTTTCGATGCTGGACCAAAAGAGGCATAAAACCCTGAACCGGGTTTTGTTTATTTGCACAATAAATGCGGACAAAAACCTTAAGGATGATTCTTTTTAAGCTTAAAAACGCTTGTTTTCTATGCAAGAGGTCACGGAATCGATTTCCGATGAAGTTTAATAAAAATAAATAAAAAATATATACATTAAAATGTATGGCAAGTGTAGTAAATACGAGACATATATTTATCAATTAATCAGAAAAAAATAAACGGTGTATGTGAGGACTCGAATCGCAGACCATTAAAGATTAGAGGCAAAGCGTTTGCTTTCGATACCATATTTAACTAATAGTCGTGGATTCGATCCATGACTAAGATCAGAATAAAAAACAACAACACAAACATTTTCTAAGCTCTTTAAATACCATCGGTTGGTATGAAATTGATCACCTTAAAATACTAGTCATAGCATATTAATCAAAATTGGTGGTAGACAAAAGTAGTACCTGTAAAAATGCACGCAGCGTTTAGCCATCCCTAAGATAGCGAATGACATTTAATCAATAAATGATATTTCTCCATCAACGTCTGTCAGTATTTATCTGTATTTTTTTACATAGAGCATGAACCAATTTACTGCTTGTTCTTTAGCCTAGCCATTTCCCATCATCTGGGGTCGGCTCTCTTTGTGCACATTCGCCATGTCTGTCTGTCCTGCGTTGCATTCTCGGTCAAGCCCAGAGTTTTCACAGCCTTGTTTACAGTTGCAGTCCAGGTTGCCTGTAGTCTTCCAGGTCTTCTTCTCAGCGTGGGTATGTTGAGGGCTCTCTTCACCATGTGGTCCTCATCTCTCCGTGTCACATGCCCATACCATCCTTAGGCAGTTGTCCCTTATTTTTTCAGGTATGGAGGCCACTCGAAATGATCCCCGAATATGCTCATTTCGAACTCTGTCCACTTTAGTCACACCGCCCGCCCACCTCAGCATCTTCATCTCTGCCACATGAATCCTATCCAAGTCACGTTTCAGCGGGGTCCAACACTCCGATCCGTAGAGCATGGCTGACCTTACAGCAGTTTTGTGGGTTTTACCATGAACCAATTTACTTATTTTATCAAATCGAGAAATTAACACTTATTTTGTGGTTCCTATATATTATCAAAGATGTTACGTTTTATATTTTTTTTGCATATTTATATGCGTAGTTAAGTCAATTAATACGATAATCATCATCACAATGTTCTGCTCCCCTAATTGGAGCATATAGTGTTAACAAACTGCCACCACAAAGCTTTGTCAGCCGCCATGATCGATGATTTTGCCTCATCCCATGTCAGCTCTGCCTCTCGCAGCTTCGTGATTACAATTTGGCATCCCCGTTTATCAAAGGAACGACTTCACTTCACCGGAGTTATCACTCTATCAACGAGCAATGAACGATATAACTCCGTCGAGACCCGAGCCGACAGTGAATCGGAGCGCTCCGTAACACTGCAGCAATCTCATATCACGTGTCAGCCCTTTGACGAATTATCTGTCACAACAAGCGTAATAGCGATGCAACTCCTTTTCTTATATGACTATCATTTTTTTTATATATGTGAGTCCAAAAAGCGAACAAAAGTAAGAGGTGATATTAATATATGGAGGCTTTTTTCAGCACCAGCCTGCAAGGGCAATATCGAGCTGATGTCATTTTTTTTTTAATGACAGTACATTTATTTGGGGTCCATTTGTCTTGTACGAAATATAAATATATCGCGAGTAAATATCTTTCTTATCAGTTTCTTAATTTTGACTTTCAGAATATATTCATTAATATTGTCATTAATATGCATGGCCATTAATGTGGACGCAAAAATACTTAACGAAAAAGCGTTTTTGCGAGAGAGATAAGAACACTCAACAATTAGACTAATGGAGGCAGCATGATAATATTACATTACCGTAATTAAACTTAACAATTATTGTTTATAATATTTATCTTTCAGATTGTATAATACGACGGTAAAGGTATTTTATTTATATATCTACATTCCTTTTAGTTTTGTAATTTTATATTTGATAATATTACCTGGTGAGAATAATCGTCTAAGTTATTATAAGCTGTAAGATTTCAGTGGAGGTAAAAAGAGCCGTGGTGAAATAATCAGTATTAATTTCTACGTTAGTACACACATATTATATTTATATATTGTGCGGGTAAAACCATTGAAAAATACATTATTAAATCAAGGGGAATGTGTTATCTTAACGCATTAAGCCATTATATAATATTACATTTTTGTGTTCAATTTTAAAAAATCCTTGTTATTCTATCTTTGATCTTCAGCGTAGATGACGGTAATTCCATGGTGTATGGGTTTTTTCAGCTTGATACCTGAAAGAAGCAGTATCAACGATTTGTAGTTACAGTTAGCAAAGGGTGATTTTTTAATAGCTATAGGAAATTTTTTCCAAAAAAAGACACATAAAATTAAGAAAAATGCACGAAATCTTTATTTGAATCGATAGTACACTCCATATAATTTAATGTTTGAAGATTATTTCATTCAAATGTTGACCGCGGCTGCGCCTCAAATGGTCCATCCACTTAGTACAATTTTGGCATACACTTTCCAACATTTCGGCCGGTATCTCACGAATAAATGCTTCAATGCTGTCTTCCAATGCGTCAGTCGAAGCGGGCTTATCAGTATAAATATGAACTTTAACACAGCCCCACAAAAAATAATCTAAAGGCGTTAAATCGCACGATCTAGGCGGCCAATTGACCGGTCCCAAACGTGAAATAGAGTGTTCACCGAACTTGCCACTCAATTGGTTTATTGTTTCGCGTGCTGTGTAGCATGTGGCACCGTCTTGTTGAAACCACATGTCATGCAAGTCAAGCTCTTCCATTTTGGGCAAGAAAAAGTTGGATATCATCTCACGGTAGCGCTCAACATTCACAGTAACGTTGCGATTCGCATCATCTTTGAAGAAGTACGGTCCAATGATGCCACCAGCCCATAATCCGCACCAAACAGTAACTCTTTCTGGATGCATTGGTAGCTCTTGCAATGCTTCTGGCTGATATTCACTCCAAAACCGATAATTCTGCTTATTTACGAATCCATTCAGCCAAAAATGAGCTTCGTCGCTGAACACAATTTTTCGATAAAAACATGGATCAATAAAATTCAATGATTTGCAAGCGTTGTTCGTTTGTAAGACGATTCATGGTTAAATTATAGACCAAACTGAAGATGTTTGACAGTGACACAAAACACGAAACGTGCGACAGCTGTCAAAATCAGTGTTGCCAAAAAGAAAATAGTATACAATTCACCCTTTAGTTAGAACATAAGATTAAAAAAATATTTGTGTATATTCATTGTACATCCAAATTACGTGTGTATGGTGTCCTTTAAATATAAAACGCTATTATTAAAAATATCTAAACAATCAATTTTTAATGTTTTTTTTTTAATATTCGTGGAATTTCTTAGGTTACATAAAATCAAAAAGTTTTTTTTAATAAAACCGAATTTAATATTAAAATAATATATTTCTATCACATTAACGAGTATACTACAAATACATTTTTTTATGTAATCGCATGCAAGAAAGCACACCCGGTCAAGACCAGTGCACTCTATGACGCTCAGCCAGGGAGGCTGGAGGCTGGATGCTGCATGCGGGAAACGTGAGATGTGTTCGTGTTTGTGTGTGGGTTGGGGAGATTGCAAGTGTATATTTATATGTTTCTTGAAGAGATCCAGAATTTAGGAAGGACAGACGCTAGAAGAGCATTCCAAAGCTTACCGGTGACATTAAGAAAGGAACTTTGGAAACTGACAGTTCTTAGTGGACACACATTAACCGTGTATGGATGTTCAGCATGTGTAAGACGAGTTTGTCTGTTGTGGATGGGTGCGGGAGGAATTAGTTCTTTAAGTTCCGAAGAGCAGCGACCGTGGTAATAACGGTAGAAAAGACTAAATGAACAAATCTTACCCCTGTGTTCATTGATTGCAGGTTAAACGTAAGAGTGTCGTTGTTAATCAAATGAATTGCTCTTCTTTGAACTGAGTCAATTTATGTTAGAAGGTATTTTGGGGCTCAAATCCAAAGGTGACTGCCGTATTTAAGGATATGTCGTATTTGTCATTTATATAGAAGAAGAAGTTGTTTATCGTTGAAATACCGACGTGATCTATATATACACCTAGTCTTTTGGAAGCGAGACCAGCTTTATACTTTATTTACGTTTTTAAATTTTATTATTAATTAATATTTTAATTAATTTAAAGCAAATATCTAAGTAAGGTTAAATAGACTTAATAATTTTCATCGGTGTAACGCTTATCGGTCGGTTAACCCTTCAGGTGAATATTTCAGTAACCCATTGTTGTAACATGGCAATTACAAAGGACACCATATATATTGTTGTTAACCCTTTCGTGACAAATGTGCCCATTAGTCGACGGCGAGATGAATTGCAGAAATACTATGTAACGTGCTGCCTCGAGGTCGAAAGGGCTAATGTATGGCCCGACGACGTGTGATAACGAAGTCTGATAAATGACAGATGACATGTTAATTATACTTGCTAAAAATCTCAGCAGGTCAAATATTAGGCAATCCCGAAAGTAATGCCGTTTTTTTTATAGTAAAACGGAATCTTAATATTTTTATGTACTCACATCCTCCTCTCTAAGTTTGTTATTGAATTGTGTGGTGGCAGTATGAGGAGCAGATTAACAACACACAGGCTTTTTCAGTAGCATATATATATTCACGATAAACTTTACAAACATAATAATAATTTTTAATTACTTTTGTTTCGAAAAAAAAACAAATTCAATGGAATGATTTTCGAATCACCTGAAAATCAACGATTTAAATCTATTGTTTACTAAAGTTCCTATTAATGCAGGTGAATTCAGTTTGCTGTTGTTCGGAATTTCAATTAATGCATTCAATGGTAATTAAGAGAAAATATTAAGCTTCACGAATGAGCATTAACTAATGCTAACGGATCTGCTCTGTACAGAAACTTAAATTATTTGAAATTCATACACGTCAATTATGAACTTCTGCAAACTGTGAATAAAGAGGTGCTTACTACAGAGAAAGGTATGTTGATTGTTTACAAATGCATAATTCCCAACAAATCCCACTACCGCTTTGGTAAACTCAAAATTTTGCATCTGCCAGTGAATCTGAGAATTCTGTTATGTGAATGGGAAATCATTTGCGTTTATTTGTTTATTAACGTTCACTTTAATAATATAACGTGATATTGCATCAGATTCAGTGCTGGTGTGGACGTATACGAAATATTTGACGTTTGATTTTTTGACAATAATGCCGTGTTATTTGTGTGTCAAGCATGATATACTTATGACGTGGTTTTTGTTGTCACAAATCCTAACTATTTGCGTTGCGTATTCCGACACTTGTTCCGAGTGTGAGGTCATTGACACTAAATGTGTCAATACATTTACATCATCACACTTACGTTAGTATTTTCAATAACGAAATAAAAATATAATATATTTTGTTATGTCATTGAAGGAAAAGAAAAAAAAATGTATAAGCTTTGAACATAATTTTAAATAATAAGCAGATAAATCCTTTTTGATGGGGAAGTAAAGTATTGGAGTGGCGCCCAAGAACTGGCAAACGAAGCATTGGCTGACCCCCTACAAGATCATCAGCAGACGGACGCTGTCAACTTCTTTCAAAGTCGGGGTCATCGCGACTTCGCTAGAGTCTCTCATGGAGCCTGAAGTGTGGCCTGAAAAGACCATCGTTCAACCCTGGATACGCGTAAGACGAAAGAATCGCAGTGAACAGTGGATGAAACCAGCTTAAGTGAAGATATTGACATATTTGGTGTTATATTGCTTCGGGTTCAGTGCTAGTGTTGACGAAGGCGAAATTTTGGAAGTTTGATGTTGTGACAATAATGCCATGTTATTTGTGGGTCATCCATGATTTACTTATAACAGGGTTTTTGTTGTTACAAGTCAACTATTTGCATTGAGTCTCCTAACGCTTGTTCTGGGTGTGAGGTCATTGACACTAAATGTGTCAATAAATTTACAGGCCACACTTTTATGTAAATACTTCAATAATGACTTAAGATGTTAAAATATTTTGTAATGTTATTGAAGGAAATAAATAAATAATTGCCTAAAGATGGACTGACGATATAAGAAGAATAGTGGGAGTGATCTGGATGCGTAAGGCGGAGGATCGAAGAGGATGGAGACTCATGCGGGAGGCCTACGTTCAACAGTGGACGGACACAGGCTGCTGATGATGATGATGAAATACTTTTAATTTGTTTTGATATGATTCACGACCGTGGTTAACAATTATTGGTGTAATAAGTACAAAATACAACAGTGAAACGATTTGAAAAATTGAAATTTTCATGTAATGTTTTTTTCACATTATTTTTTTAACTGGACCCGTGTCATCTCTTGCAAAATATTCTTCTTCTTCCCACATTCGTTCCATATCTGGTACATAAGGTCACCACAAATTGCCGCCACTTAGTTCTGTTAGGTGCTACAGTCCATTCTTCGTTCGAGGACATATCTGCACCTGAAAGTTCATTTTAGAGCATATATAGTTCCCGAGTGCTTGAAGATGGGGTACTGTAATGTCTGAGGCGAATATTTGGGTATTTTTTTAAACAGATATTTTAATGATATCGTATGATTTATCGACGATAACGAGACCTGGATCATTTTGTCTTAAGGAGCGGCTCAATCCGAGAATTAATGAAAAATATATCTTTACAAATATCTATGTTCAAGATTGTTTTTTTAAATATGAAACGCGTCTAACAAGAGAGTAAGATTTTCATTTATTTTTTAAAAAACAAAATTATTTCAAAATAGTTTCATAAAAAAAGTTTAAGTATACAATGCATGCTCTATAAGTGAATTATTTTTTATTATAGTTATAAAAGTTAAATAATTACGTTTTAGTACATTTTGTTATTTTTCAAATATTTTTTCAGTAAATTCTGAACAATAACATATTGTTAACTACATAATTATAACTCGAAAATTTACAGCAAAATAAATCTAACAATATTTAACCCTTTCGCATCGGTTGTCGTCATAAGATTCCCCGACCGTTGACATCGGTTGACGTGATATTTCGTTTTACTTCTTTATTAGAATCGTTTTTTATGCATCATCTGATAGCAAAAGGATACAAGAACCAATGTGATATATGATAAAAGACCAGATACGTACATTTATGCTTCAAATACTAGTTTTATAATTGACAGTATAATTTGTATTCAAACCGAGCCGTAATGAAAGGGTTAATACACTTTTTTATGAGCTTTACTACCAAATATGTAATTTATGACTTAAACACATTCGGATGATGACCACAGCAACGTTAGTAGAAATTTTTAACGAGCAACACAATTCGCCTCACATGGCTCAGCCCAAAAGCCATAAAATACAATTTAAATTAAAATAACAGAAAAGCAAACGAAATTCATATTTCTTCGTGACCTTTTCGCTGCGTGAAGTTAGCCGCGTTTTATTGCGAAAATGAATTACAAATCATTCGGTAGAGGGCAGAGTGAACAGTTTGAATTTTACGACGAACCACCGCACGTGTTCTTGTCTCTTTTTATTCGTATCAGCGCGAGTATTTTATTTCAGGAGAGAGCGGGAGGGGCAATGGACGTGAATTAAGGGATTCCAAATATTCGAATACAAAAATGATAGAATATTTAAATATTTTTAAGAGACATCTACGGTAGGAAATCGGAAGTGCAGTCATTCCCTTTATGAACCTACATGTATTATTTACAGGAATCTGTAATGCATGTAAATAAATATCGTTAGGTTTCGTCACAGGAGCGATTTTTCTGTAAGCCACATGTGTCAATGCCACCACATGTATGGAGTTACATAATGAACGTTTGTTAAATGTAATAGTTTTTTATGCATCATCTGATAGCTAAAGAATAGAAGAACCAATGTGATATATGAAATTAGGTCAGATAAGTACATTTATGCTTTAAATACTAGTTTTAAGCAAAAAAAATGGTTTGAAAAATTCACGCCGTGACGAAAGGTTTAAAAATGATCGAGCATTAAAAGACTTAAATTTTAAATTGAACGTATTTTTTTTAATTAATACCACATTTTAATATATACTTTCAGTGACAGTTGGTAGAGACTTGTATAGGTGTAATATGTCTTATATATATAAATTGACATATTTACATATTTTTTCAAAATGCACATAAAATTGTTCTTTTCGCTAGGATCTTCTATAAAAAGGTAGTCTTTTAAGTTTTTTTTTTTATTATTTGTAAAAATCTAACATCGGTTTTATTTTATATATACGTGGGTTATTCGTAAAATAAGCTTCCCAGTGATTTCTTACATTCTAAATCATGTTTAATGCTATTAATGCGTACATTTTTGGAATGTTCAGAATTTTACCTATTTTTCTGCATAGTCGCCACTGAAGTCAATGCATTTTTGAATTCAGTATACGAGCTTTTGAATGCCCTAGTCGAAAAAAATCTGCCGCCAAGCCACCCAGATACCCGAGAACCGCTTCTTCCAGCTCTTCTCTATCGCCGAAATACGTTCCACCCAGGTGTTTCTTTATGTTAGGGAAGAGATGGTAGTCACTTGGGGCTAAGTGCGAGCTGTAGGGTGGGTGTTTGACAATACCCCATCCAAATTTATCGTACGGTCAACATTCTTGGCACGTCGCGCCGTAAATATATGTATCTCTATTTTGATGCACCTTTTTAAAGGAAAATTTATAGATGAAGAGGATTAATACAGTTCACACTATTGCAATGACGTCATTTATCTAAAGCCTTCCAACAATAGGCATCGATAAATATTTTCAAAAAATACCAGGTAGGAAAAATATAAAGTGAAAAATATATCAATTGCGCGTTGTATATTTTGACGAAAAATATTTGAGTAAATTTTCCGAAAATCGTTTATTTTTATTTTTATGTAAACACATACAGGAGGATACAGACAGATGGTGATAGTAATTCGGACGTCTCATATGTGGAATTCTATGACACTTATCATAGTGCATATAGCTAAGCGCTGCATGTGGAGTGTTGATCAGCCAACGTCATGGACTGCAGCCCGAGATTCACGCATCGTCCTTATTATTACAGAAGTTTACTATGAATGGGTGGTCTTCACGGGACGACTTTTATCTACCAACAATTTTAATAAATATTTTATGACTAGCATTTTACGGGTGAAGGATCAAAATCATACCAACCGGGGAGGGGGGTATATTGTAAAGCTCAGAAATCGTTTTGTTTTGTTATCTCCGTCGGCGATCGAACCCACGACTTTTGGCTTGCAAAGCAAACGCTTTGACCATTGAGCTATACCCGCCGGCAAAAAATCGAATATCTAAAAAGAGCCGAATACATTCGAATATCAAGTATTCGAATTTTCGATTGCAATCCCTAGACGTGATCCCTGAAAGTTTTTCAGGCCGACCATAAAGTTTTTCACATCATAGAGACGGGACGTCCCAAAGGGAATACACACCTTTCAAAAACAACGATAAGGTGATAGAACGATAAAAAAACGAAATTGTCATATAACCAATAGTGAATTGTACATCGAATAAATGTTTATTGACCAACGCCAATATAAAAATGTAAGTCTTTCGTTAAATCACCAAAGGAATAGGTGTCTGATTAAATTGCTTATTTTTGCTTTTATTTCTTAAAATACGGATAAAACATTACTATTAGATTAACTCACTATCCATTCAATTGAATCAATTCCGAACATTACCCAACTCTTTTTCTTCAAGGGATGCTTTCTTTCCATTCGTTAGAGTCCCGGAGTAAAATTGCTGCTCTCAAACATTCATTCTTTCTTCTTCCCATTGCAATTCACAACCCTGAGATTCATGAATGTTTTAACTTTTACGTTCCAGATAAGAATACCCATGCTCGTAGCCATCCATTGTTTTTGATCCCAGTTGATACTTGTGGAGCTTCGAGCACTCAATTTAGTACAACGGCAATGGGGCTCCTAAATGGCCACCAGTACACCTCGATCCTTTTCTTACTTTATTCTTGCGTATTGTTCTCCTAGATCTTTGTAATCTTTGACACGTGTCAGCTTCTTCTTATTTTAATTTTTTTCCTCTTGTATGTATTTAATGTAAATAAATTATGGCTTGAAATTTATTATAATCGTATTATAGTTCATATCACGGACATACTAAAAATCGATTCCTTCTCTGCACAGGATCCAGTTTTCTTACTCATAAATCTGATTAAGTTCAAAGTTTTCCTTTATTAACTGTTCATCTTTCTTTAACTGTAGCGCGCTCTTTTTCTCACCCGTAATAAAACCTTTGAACTTCGCCTTGAATTTTTGAGCATATTTCAGGGTACATATATTATATTATAAATAAAGATTTATTTATTTATCTTGTTTTTAAATGGATCACGTAAGATATGCTTTATGTTTAGGAGACAGATTCTTGACAAGCGATGGATTGAAGAAGGCTACGAGTTTACTAGGAGACTATATTTCAGTCTCCCAAACATAGACCATATCACACGTGATACATGTAAAAACAAGGTAAAAAAATAAATATTTATAATGGATATCAAAGTGAATGCTGAAAATATTGAAATAACTTTTATATATTATTAGTTTTTACAATACGTGCACCAAAACTTGGGTATATTCTGCTTACAGATACTATTTATTGATTGGGTTAAGCCGCCTCTTAAGACCAAATGGCCCAGACATCGGGTATTTGTCATCCCAAACTAACATTTATCTATGAAATGGAAGCTTGCCATGTAAATATGAAAACGAATCAAAGAACCACTGCGATGTGCAAGGATCTCACCACATATTTTTTCAGGAGGTTAACAATGATGAATTTTGACATAACTCACGAATTTTCATGCTTTCGTTCATAAACGACATTTTTTTGGTTGATTAGAGCAGGCGGAATTTCATGGTAACTCGTAATATACTATTTTTGAAAATAATATAAGGTAACTATCTTTATAATGACATCAGCATGATGTAGTCCTTGCTTACTGTTTCCGAAAACCTCGATATACGATCTTTCGTCTCTTATTCCGGGTCGCTTGTCGTGCATTTAGGTGCGTCGTGTTGTGATTTTGTTATTTAAAAATACCACCGCTCGTGGCACTATCGAGAGCCGGGACAGCGCGGAGATCGGCAGTCGGTCCCCGACCTTTGACGAGGCAAGGTTTCATTGCGGCCGCGCGGCATGTCATCCCGCATGGTCGAAAGCTTGTAATGTTTTTAACGTAAATAAAATCCATGTGCTTCAAAAACAAAATGTTTGTTTGCTGACCTGCTCCTCATCCTGCCCTCACGCGACGGAATAACGCCCCTTTTGAGAGGGAGAGAGGAGGATATTAACAAGTGATGTCGATAAACATTACTCATTCAAGTAGTAACTTTAGTTTCTTACTTTCAACTCTTTAATATTCTCAACGGCTCGTGTGACGATACGACAGTTTGAAATTCTAAATATTTAGCAATTTGAAGCATTACAGGTGACCCACCCAGGTGAATTCTTCGATAGCCTTTCTGGTTTAATGGAGAAGACTTCAAGGTGAGTTGACATCTTTGAGTTATGGCCTTTGGTTATTCGTGCTTGAAAAAGGCACGAACTAAGATCCTCTACCCTGATGTCGCTTCTGGCAAGAACCAAGAAATAATACATGAAAACTGGCTTATATCACACTATAGGCGACCCTGAACCTTATCTAGCACCTTACCCGTTTAACTGACAATAAAAGTTATAACATTAAAAATATTCTTTTTTTCAAACATTTATCATCATTTTTTTAACCCTAATCACTCAAACTGCTTAGAGCGTGCATAGTGAATCTGTTAATGCTGACTTTCGTGCTAAAAAATACAAATTTCACTTTCTTGGAGCATTCGAAAAATCTTCGTTTCTTTGTTGACCGTGAAGATAAAAAGCTGCCGTGTTCGCTACCTTACTGTAATCATTACTCACAAAGTCAAGCCACCATATACCATTGCATTATATGAAGACAGCTGTTCTTAATACCCATTATAAGGCTGCATTGCTTGAATTTTGTACTTTTTCATAATCATTATCAAGCTGTATCTATTCACTGCTGAATGAAGATTTCTTGCTTTAGATTCCCTACCTTACACGTCCAACGTTCTTCTGATATTTTTCTGTTATATTTATTTGCATATTTGATGAAGTTGTTTCAAAAAATTGTACAAGGAGATTACTAGATACTTAGACATTCTCATAATATATTATGTAATTTAGATTTTCAATTTTTCAATCAATAACGTATTGATGGAATTCGATAATATCAATGAAGTAAATGAAATATTTTTTAGAATTATTCCACCTTTTTTTTAATGCGACATGTTTAGACTTCTTCGACGAGCTTAAAAATAGAAAAACAAAGGTACATACAAGAAGATGTTAATAATAGTGTTGTGCTGAGAGCCCAATTGGGACTACGACTTTCCACGAGCGCGGTCATACCAATCTGGAACGCAAAGCTTAAATCATTCTGATCTGCCAATAATATGCTTAATCATGGTATAATACGAGTAGTTTAGTCTTCACTATTGGCATATTATTACAATGTTTGATATAATCGTTCAATGTTTTGCATGCGTCTCGTGAGCAACAGATTATCTCAAGAACGACGTAAGCTATGCCAACATTTATCACGTGATTAAGGTTCCTTCTTGGCGCGTAATTAATATTTAGAACGACATCATTTCCCGGTGATTCCAACTGACAGGCATGCGGCTTCCGGTTCCGGAGCAAACGTCTAATATCACTTTAGTCTACTATACAATATACTGCATCCGCGGTGAAGTATACTTCGGCAATTTCCTGTTTTAGTAGTCTCGAGTCAAGAAAAAGTGTTTTAAATTTAACGTTATCTAGCGAATCAAACATTATACCAAAAGGCAAATATTATATTGAAGAAATTCTGGCAAATTTACCACTGCTAATTGTTTAGTTTAGACAATTTTGTTACAAAATTAAGAGAAATGCAGACATAAGTATTTAACCCGGTGGATATAGCTCAAAAGTCGAAGGTCGTGGGTTTGATCCCCGACGGAGATTAACAAAAAAAAGAGGATTTTTAATCGATTTCTGACCTCTAAAATTACCCCGGTTGGTGTGAATTTGATCCCTCACCCGTAAAATGACAGTCACAGCCTATTAATTAAAAATGGTGGTAGACGAAAGTCGTCCCGTGAAGACCACCCATTCAAAGTAAATTCCTGTAACAATAAGGATGATGCGTGAATCTCGGGCCGTAGTCTATGACGTTGGTGGATCAACACCCACATGCAGCGCTTAGCCATATGCAGCATGGTAAGCGTCAAAGAATTCAACAGATGCGACTTCAGAACTACTGTCACCATCTGACGGTATTCTCCTGTATGTTTTTACATAAAAAAAATGTGATTGAACACGCACAATAGATGCGATTGTAAAATACGAGTATTGATCATATTAAACGAGGTGTAGTCTGTTGACCTAAGAAACCTAAGATGTTATTTAAACCTAAGAAGTTATTTGAGGTGTAGTCTGTTGCAGATTATTAAGGTCCTTGGTACTGGTTTATTGATGACCATACGCTCCCATTTTATTACAAATATTACAAAGAGGTATTAACATTTTATTATTCAGAGCATGAAACCAGTTTTCGGCAGTAAAGTTCTGGAGAGATTTATCTCATTTCAAAATTCAATATTGGTGGGTATTCCGTATAACTTAGAACATATGGACGTGATTTCAGAGGATATTTTCAAGAGAACAGCGCATCAAATACGTATTTAGTATTTAAAGCAATATCTTCTCTATGGTTAGAGCACATTTTTATGTTAACACATACAAGAGAAAACAAAATGGAAAGATTTTATCTATAGATTGAACGAAGATAATCATTTTTAGAGTGACCTAGAGCTGTGTGTAGAAATGTTTAACAGCCAACACCATCAAACTACAATGTTTAACTCACTGTACAAGTGGTGGTGTAGATGGAATAACATTTAACAATTGGTACACACATACAAATTTACATCAAGCGTCCTGTGGTATGACCATTTCTGTCTTCAATAAATCGGAGAAAAATAAACGTCATTCGAAACAGAATCAGTTTTATATTTACTTATTGCTGTCAAGAACCTTGATTGGTGGACCTGGAAATTCCTGAATAGATTATGAACCAGAGTTGGTAGAACAAAGGACAACTTCGAGCGGTGGGGAATGCTTCGGCAGGAAGAGACACTATTGTGCGACTGTAGAGACCTGCAGACCGCCTCACACCCAAGATCCTGCTCCATGTGCCCAACAAGCTGCACATCTCAGGACCTAATGCTGGACAACACACGAGCTATCGATGTTGCCAGATACTGGGAAAACATAATTTGACGTCGCTGACACGAAGAAGAAGAAGAAGAAGAAGAAGAATTACTTATTATTATTAAATTTAATAAAATTGTTAATTAAAGTTCGTTACAACAAAAAATCTTCGTCCATTTTGATTGATTTTAGCCGCCTCTTAGAACGAAACGGTGCAGGCCTCGGAAGCTTTGGGCAAATGACCTGATTTCCTTTAAAAATCGATTAACAAATCACCCAATAATATGCCTCGAATACTACAGCTACCCTTTCTTCAATCACTCGGATATCTGCTTAAAAGGTTTTCGGGATCCATATATATATACACAAGTGGACCTTCAGGTGTAGATATGATCGAGGAATGGACAGTGGCAACTGACAGAACTTTGAGGCGGCAATTTTGTGGTGACTATATTTTCCAGTTGTGGAACGTACATGGGAAGAAAAAAAACGTTTATATATCGAGTATGGTTCTATGAATCGCTTGCGTATCTAAGGCAACTAAAATCAACAAAGGATAAATTTTCGATCGTTGATACTGAATTCCTTTCATCTTAAAATAGGTTTAGCACGAGCTGTAAAATAATTTTAATGATACAGAAACCTTCCCGATTACGCAAATAACATAATTTTAAAATTGTATTGTGATTACATAAACAATAAAATTAATTAACTATTATATACGGGCGTCATAGTCCAGTAGGTAAAGCGTTTGCTTATCCCTCAGACGCCGTCGGTTCACATCCCGACCAAGTTTGATTTTCTTAAATCGATTTAATTAATTCTAAGCTCTGTACATGCCCCCTGTAGGGTCGAGCCACCCCTTAAGAACAAAATAAAAATTGTCCAGGCCTAAGGAGCGTCGGGCTGTTTATCCAATCTCCTTAAAACGCTGAACATTAAAACACCCAAATATTTATCTGATACTACAGCCGCAATCCATGCAAGTTCGCGGACTCTTACCCTGGAGGCTCTTGGGAACCATATATGTTCCTATGTGAACTTCGGGAGAATTCATGACACAGACAAACTGGGGCTTACAGAACTGTGATACGTCAATTTGATGTGTTCGTATGCTCCAAATATGAAGTGGCTTGGAAAGAAAATGTAAAAAAAAAATCGTATTAAGAGGTGGGCCTAAGAGTTTGAAGAGGTGTCCATAAAAAAATGTAGACGAGAAGCCATTCCCAAGTTCGAAAGAACTATTTCCTCCTGCACCCACCCACAACCAACAAAGTCGTCTTACACTTTTTTTTTTTTTTTTTACTTAATCAAATATATAAAAGATACATTTTTTACTCAGTAATTTACATTCCAATCTTTTTCTTTTTTTTTTCTTATTTCTTCTTTTTTTTTTACATTCGCTTACCACACCACTTAAAGATAAGATCTTGTGTGTGGCGTGGGATTCATCTATGTTATTTTACAGTTTTATATAATTATACAGAATTTTACATATATACATTTATACATTTACATGATTTTGATATAATACTAACATTATATAAATAAAAATTTAAGACACTATATATAGAATTAAATCTAAAGTATATATAAATTAATAATACATTTTTGGTACATTTCATTATTTCAATATGTTATGCAGTGACGTCGGTTATGTTTGTAAATCTTTTAAGGTACTGTTTAACCTTTTCAATCAATATTTCAATATCACTGATCGCTTTTATTTCCCGAGGAAGATTGTTAAAATTACTTGCCGAACATCCATACACGGTTAATGTGTGCTGACCAAGAACTGGCAGTTTCCAAAGTTCCTTCCTTAATACCAGCGGTAAGCTTTGGAATGCTCTTCCAGCGTCTGTGTTTCCTCCTTTCTACAATCTGGATCTACAAAAAACAGATAAATATACACTTGCAATCTCCCCAACCCACACACAAACACGAACAGAACACACGTTTCCCGCATGCATGAGTTCATAGAGTGCACTGGTCTTGACCGGTTGTGCACTCCTGCATGCGATTACATAAAAAGTAAAGTTCAGAATTCATCCTCACTTGTGGACTACAAAAAAAACCTTTGATATATACGTTGTTCTTAATTTATCTAAGTAGGTCTTAATGTTAATGTTTACATTTTCTTTTACTTTAGTAAATAAAAACAATGATCTCAGATATTTTTTTTGAGAAACACAAAATGCTTGTTTTGAATTATTATTATTATATGTATAGTATTTTTCAATTGATACAGCAACATATTTTCCTGTCGTTTTACAAATTGGGTTCTGTCAAATCTATATTGTGAATGTTGTCAATCATTTAAATTTTGAATCGTGTTTTTGACAACTAGAAAACTAAAGCCATTTTTTCCAATTTATTCACAAAAATATTTGCCTTAAGGCATGGCTTAATGCAGGGACCACCAAACATTTAAAAAAAACGGGTCTTATTTACGATTTTTTAAACATCCTTCAAATAATTTGATGATAAAAAAACTATCCTCTTTTCAAAAACAAGTTATGCTTCAAAAGTATTATTGACAAAATTTACAATAAAAAACCATTAAATATTTCCCTTTTTCAGAATATTTTTATTTAAAAATATCCGCCATGGTCGCTGTGTAGGCGGATAGGTGGGACTCCCCCGTGAAGGGGCACTGGATGCGCCTTCACGTAGCCATCGAGCGGTGATCCGGTGCTCCACTCACTGAGAGTCAGTAGTTGCTTATAATCAAAATTGTTGAATGTTATCAACTTTTATTTTCTTTTTTTTATGACTATGTAAAATTCAAATTATTATGACTGATCGCTGAATAAATAAAATTCTTATTATTAATAATAATAATAAATTGCTACCATTTTTTTTCATATACACGATCTTTTAAAAAAACGGACCAGATATATTTCCTTCCCGTGTCATAGCTTGGTGACCACTGCCACGCAATGGATTCACGTGCCCGCTTTTGAACCGAAATATTCGGGTTCTAAATCACATGCAGGTTGTCTCTTTTTATGGTCGCTTCGCGTATGCCTAAGCAACGGAGCCCCAATTTCCTTGTACTAGAAAACAATTCTCCGTTGAGTCTATTATCTTAGAAAAAAACGATCTTTGTCGAGGATTGAATCTACGATCTCTTGCTTGAAAAGCAAGCGCTTTGTCTCTTAACCATATCCGATGGCAAAAGGTTAGTAAATATATGAAATTAAATTTAACATCCCCCGTCTAATTAAAGCTATACCAGATCGCGGAATTGTTATTGGAATGTTTGGTGGATGGATAATGAGAAGATCGCCAAAGCAATAACTCCTCAAGAAGCACGTTAAACAAAAAATACTTGCATAATTCGGCCCTTCGCCTCGGACACAGACAATGCTGCTTACCTCACAGCGCCCGGGCGGTGACCGCCTTCCGGTGGCAATGACAGTCACTGCACCTAAAAACTACATAGTGGCCACACAGAAAAACTATGCCGCGCCTGCGTGGCACGGCGCGACTTCCAGAATGAAATAAACAAATAGACGCATTCAAGCGCCGCGTCTTATAGCTACTTAAATCTAAAACTAAGACTAAAATTTATATATGTGCGTGTCAGACGTGCAAACATAAAAAAGGAACAAAAAAGGCGTATCGAGGCTTTTCAGCACCAGCCTAATAGAGATATATTGAGTTGGTATCAAATTTTTAATTTTGATCTTTACGTATTTCAATACAGTAAGACCCCGCTTAACGCCGTTTCGTTTAGCGCTGTTTTGGTTTAGCGCTCTTTCATTTCAACCCGGGGTTTCCTCGAAATGTGCGCAGCGCCAGATTTTAAGTAAGATCAAAGACATTGGACACTTTGTCCATATGGATGAAATAGTAGAAGAAATAGTGGAATTAGCGAAATAAACCGGTTTAGATGAGGTAAATGTGGAAGACGTCGAAGAAATAGTTCAAAAAACAGCAGCTAGTCTTTTTTATGATAAGCTCAAGGAATTAACTAAGCAAGAAGAAAACAAAAATATTTATAGCAGTGATTTCGAAAAAGAACAAAAAGAACTTTGATTGCGTTTGTAAAAAGGAATTTGACCACTATAACTGAAATAATGGACCAATTTGTTGAAAATTATCCAAATTTTGACAGGAAGTCAAAAGCAAGACAGGGTGCTATAGATACTTTATCCACTTATCAACAACTTCTAACAGAACGCAAAAGGAAAACGCAAAATACAGAAGATGCCTTCTTGACAAAAAGGCAGAAAATTGGAAACACAAAATAGACTGAATGATCTGACTGACTTAGAATTTTATTTGTTTTTATAAGTATATTCGTTTAAATTGTTTTTATTTATGTAAGAAATAAATGTTTGGTTTTATTTTTATTAAAAATATATATATACTAAATTTATTACCTTACCAATTTTTTATACATCTTCCCCTAACGGTTAGGTTAGGTTAGTGTTAGATTCTATCTTAACATGTAAATAATAGGGTTAGTGCCTAATCCCATTATTTACATGTGGGATAACCTCTTTTAGCGCTGTTTCGCATTACGCTCTACTTTGATGGAACGTATCCCCCGCGTTAGGCGAGGTAATACTGTACATACTTTGTTTTTTATTTACTGGTATTATTTCAAATTATTTATTTATTTTTATCTCCTTTGTGGACGTAAACTCACTTGTTTTTTTTAGTATCACTAAAATGTAATTATACCCATCTCACACTCGACCCAAAAAACGTGTCTCGGAAGTCTAATGACCTACCATCATACCGTGACTAAACAGAAATGCCTGATGTAATTCGAAAGACGCAAAAAAATACTCGAAAAATCGTCGAAGGAAGCAGTAGTGCCTGTATGGGACAGGCTTTAATCCGTAAGAAATCGGTATGGTGACTTTCTCAATATCACCTGAGACTTATAAATACATACAGGTGAAAGTACTAGAATTACGAGTAGAATTCCTTGTTGAACATTATATGAAGGTAAATAGTACATCAATCAATGAAATCTAAGTCTTGCCATAAATATTGACATCAGTACGATGTAGCCCTTGCTGACTGGTACCGAAAACCTCGATATATAATCTTTCTTCTCTACCTTCTGGTCGCTTGTCGTGCATTTATGTGTCGCCATGTTGCCATTTTGGACGGGTCCGCTAACGGGTGTGTTAGTTGTATACACCGCTGCTCGTGGCGCGGGCGAGAGCCCATACCGAGCGCGAAGATCAGTTGCCTACCACCCTTCGGCGAAACCATATTGTGTTGTGGCTCGACCTACTGCTATGCCTAGGTCAAGCCCTAAAATTGTAAAGTTTTATCGTACATATAAGTCAATGTGCTTCTGAAAAAGTCTTTGTTTTGTTGACCTGCTCCTCATCATGCCCTCTCGCAACGGAATAACACTCTTTTTGAAAGAGAGGAGAATGTTACTTGGTCTAAGCGTTTGCTTTGCAAGCCGTAGGTCGTGGGTTCAATCCCCTACGGAGATTAAAAAAAAAGGATATTTAATCGATTTATGAGCTCCAAAATATTCCCGGTTGGTGTGAATGTGATTCATCACCCGTAAAATGCCAGGCGTAGCCTATTAATTAAAATTGGTGGCAGAAAGAAGTCGTCCCGTGAAGTCCACCCATTCATAGTAAATTCCTGTAATAATAAGGGATGATGCGTGAATCTCGGGCTGCAGTCTATGACGTTGGCAGATCAACACTCCACATGCAGCGTTTAACCGTATACACCATGGTAAGCGTCCATATAGAATTCCACGGATGAGACTTCAGAATTACTATCACCATGTATTCTCCTGTAAGTGTTTACATAAAAATAAAAAATAAAAAACAAAATGTTATAGCACATGCTGATTGAGAGTCCAGCATGCTGGCTCTTGACTATGTACACCTCAAATGCACAGAGATACTTCAAATTTAAATCGACCAGGGAATAAATCACAAGTTGAATCTTGTGGAAAGTTTTAGTCCGTTGGGGAAACTGTGGAACGCCGGATGCCGGGTCTAGTGTTCCACAAATCCTCGGGGACGGAACTTTCGGAGAATAGCTATCTTCGATATTCGTGTACTGGTCGACAAAATACTTGCAAATTGAAGGGATTTGTTGAGGGGTCTAGGCGTTCTCCGAGTCCAGTATTATCAGTTTATAGGTTGTAAAATAAAAAACCCAAATTATAAATATTAAATTAATGTTTAAATAAAAATAACTGTCGAAAATTTTCACTCGTCATTCGATTTATAATATCTGGAAAACAGGATATATGCAGCAAATACTTTTCCTTTTTTAATGATTCTATAAAAAAAATATCAAATCATGAAATTTCTAAAAAAACATCTTCATTTGGATATACTAACATCATCCTCTCTTTAAAAGATTGTTATTCAGTCACGTGATGGCAGGATGACGAGCAGATTATTAACACAAAGACTTTTGACTTCTGAAGCACATTGACATATATTTACGATAAACTTTACAAACTTCCGTCCCAGGCGGAATAACATGCCGGGCCAGCCATAATGCGCCCTTCTGACGGTCGACACGCAACTGCCGTGCGGCGCCGTGGTCGGTCACACAGCGCCACCAGTGGCCATCTATGTAACTAGTCCAAAATGCCAATATGGCGACACATATATGTACGACAAACAAACAGTAATAAGAGACGAAAGATTGTGTATCGAGGCTTTCATTCATTCAGTCATTTGGGACTAGTAATATACACCGCCGCTCGTGGCGCGGGCGAGAACCCATACAGAGCGCAGAGATCAGTTGCCTACTACTAGATAACATATTATATTGTGGCTCGGCACACTGCTGCGACGAGGCCAAGCCCTATATTTGTAAAGTTTTATTATAAATATCAGTCAATATGCTTTCAATCATGGCCTCACGCGACGGAAAAAAACACCTTTTTGAAAGAGAGGAGGATGTTAATACGTATCCAATTATGGTGTATAATACAAAGAAAGGCCTAGTATGACAGAGGCTTTTACTCTGCATCGGTTAAAAAAAAGGATTCTAATTTTAACAAGCGGAGCTGACACTCCTTGAGTATAAGTTTTTAAGTCTGTAAAAGTTCCTGGAGTAACTCGTTCTTAGCGTCACTAAAGTTGTACCCTGAACTGCTTGTTTAAATTGGCTGAAATAATTAAACAGTCCAACTTTTCATCGCCTTTCAGTGTTCTGTATATTGGCGCCGCGGGACGCCGAACGTTTTCCCGCTCGATTTAATATAATTATCATAGCTTCCATTTACACGCAATTAAAGACGCAAAATTCCGCAACGTTGCTTCAATGCGTAACGAATTATACCAAATAAATATTTCATTAGCTGTAATTTCATAGAGCATCCTTAATAATTATCGCTCTTTGGATCGAGCATACAAATTCACAACAAACGTCATAATATAAGACATTTATCTCATCATTAAGTGGGAGAAAAAAAACGGGGATGCTGGCATTCGAAATTCGTCCACATTATTTTTTTCCGATTATTTGATGAGAAAAATGTCATAAAAGATAATGTCAATTTGTATGAACGTATTAACATCCTCCTCTCTAAGTTAGTTATTTAATTTCGTGGTGGCAGGATGAGGAGCAGATTAAAAACACAGAGACTTTTTTTGAAACACATTGACATATATTTTTCGATAACTTTACAAACTTCTGGCTCGGACCTAGTCACAGCATTTAGGTCCGGTCAACCACAATACGACCTCGCCGCCGTCGGCACACAACTGACTGTTGGAAAAACTTCTAAATCTGTTGATATCTCCCATAATTCAATTCATATTATTTAATAAACATTTCGGTTTTTATCGTTAATACATAAGTATACTTTATTCGATACAGGGGTATCCGAAGAAGTACTCAAGTATTAAACGCTACAAAATAAATAGGTTCACTGAGGTGGCAATGGGCAATCATTCGAAGAGACGACGGTCGATGGAAATAAAAAGTGTTGGAGTGGCACCCAAGAACTGACAAATATATGGTTGGCCGATCCCTACATGATACACTGACGACATCAGTACGGTAGCGGGAGAAGGCTCAATGCTTAAGATGGAAGATTGAGAGGGATGGAGACTCATGCTTGAGGCCTACGGCAGTGGGTAAAAGCAGCATTTCACCGAAAATGATTAATTCATTTATTGGAAGAAAAATATTTTTTGTTGTTAAGTTTTTAAGCGGGTAAATCAAATTGGATTAACACCACATGCATATCTTTACAATTCTTAAAATAGCAATCGTCATATAATTCACAGATGAGATTTCTCCATCAACATCAGATATTAGCTGGTATGAGTAAAATTTTTTTTCACTGTATATAATTTAATAGGTACTGAACCCTTTCCTATCGGATGTCAGCATATGCCGTCAAAGATTCCCCGACCGTTGACATCGGTTGACGTGATATCGTTTTGCTACTTTCGTTACTCATTGTGATATCTACGGTAGGAAATTAAAAGTGCAAACATTCCCTTTATCAACCTACATGTATTCTTTACAGGAATCTGTAAAGCATGTAAATAAATATCATTAGGTTTCGTCACAGGAGTGATTTTTCTGTAAGCCACATGTGTTAATGTCACTACATAGGGATTATCTCATGGTTTACTGAGTCTGCTTGGAAGTTATTTTAGAGACAGACAGCAGTTTGTATCCTATGGCTTTTATCGATCACGCAGCTTTTATACGTATTCGGGAGTTCGGCAGGGCTCTAACCTGGGACCGTTGCTGTTCTCGTTGTTCATAAATGACATATCTGATGTTATAAATCATGCTATGTTGTTGTTGTTCGCTGACGACTTAAAGCTTTTCTTGGATGTAGTTACCCTGGACGACTACAGACTTCTCCAATCGGATATTGATAATATATCTGACTGGGGTGCGCGTAACAAACTGATATTTAATATTGCTAAGTGTAGCGTCTTATCGTATACTCGTAATTATAAGATGGTTTACCATATGGATGGTATTGGCATCCCGCGAGTATCATCCGTCAGAGACCTTGGCATATTCTTTGAAAGCAAGCTAACGTTTCATGCTCACATTGAAGCTGTGTGTGGAAGGGCACTGAAGATGTTAGGATTTGTTCTGCGTAGTGCCAGGACTTTCTCGAGCACTAACGTACTGGTCGTACTGTACAATTCATTGGTTCGTAGCATACTTGAGATCGGATCTATTATTTGGGCTCCCCACGAGTATAAATATGACCTCATGTTAGAGAGAGTTCAGAAGAAATTTTTGAGGTTTCTTTACATGAGGATGTATGGATATTATCCGTGGCTGTACCCATCTAACTTTATACGGGGTATGTTGGGATACAATGAGTTGAGAACTAGAAGAGATGTGTGCTTGAGTATCCATTTCTTTCGCCTAGTGCGCGGCGTGTTCAGAAATCCTGATATTTTGTTAGAAATTGATTTGTTTGTCCCTGACAATTATTTAAGGATAAGGAGACACACATTGTTCGTTCTTCCTAGAGGTAATACTAACCTGCCAGGGACTATGCCTCTTGGGAGAGTGATCAGACTGTTCAACGATATCGCCTCGAATATTGATATATTCCACTTGAGAGAAGCCCAGTTTCGACATGAGCTCCACGAATTTATTTATCAAAGTAATTTCGTGGAGTCTTCTGTTTAGCGGGCTCCGGGACTTTTTAAATGATTGTATTATTATTGTGTTATTTATAAATTGTTGTATTACATCCTGTTTCAGAATCGAATTAAATATTTATTTTTGTAATGTTTCTGGAAGAAAAATAAATTGAAATTGAATACATGTATGGAGTTACATAATGAACGTTAGTTAAATATAATAGTTTTTTAGGCATCATCTGATAGCAAAAAGATACAAAAACCAATGTGTTATATGATAATAGGTTAAATAAGTACAATTTGGCTTCAAATACTTGTTTTAAGCTAAAAAACATGGTTTGAAAAATTCACGCCGTATTGACAGTATAATTTGTATTCCACCGAGCCGTAACGAAATGGTTAAAAACATATTTTAATTAATGATTACGAGTAATTTACAGCCATAAATAATTAATTTGAAATACCTAACGAATACTGACTTATGGCTTCCGTAAGCATTTTGTTCGTGTTTACCAAAAGGTTATATAATATTACATTAAACATTTAATTACTTTCGCTTACCCCAATATATTATATAAGACGTAAAAAAATGCTTTTACGCAACATAAATATACCATATTGTTTTGTTGGTAATATGGCTGACAAAGGGTGATGCCGTTCATTTTAATATGCTTTATAACAACCCTCATCAAGTCTGAAGTACTGAAACGTGTTTAAAAGATCACTCAGTCTGTTACCTGAGTGGGTGTATCAATTTTAAGTTCGTTTTATACTTTCCGGATCGATGGGTCACTCACCTGATAATTTTTCAGGCATAAATACATGCACAATGCCTTCAGCATTGTAGAGGCAAAATAAAAGTGAGGAAATTCAAGGAGAAATGTCTGCTGTCTGAATTTTAGTGAAATAACTGAACCAAACCGCTCTATCAATCGTAACGAGATTGAAATCATGTCTTTTCTAAGTTCATGCGATAAGTGCCGGTTTTGGGGGTTGGCGAAGTAGGTCGGTGCCCAAGGGCGTCGAATAAGATCGGGGCGCAGTGAGCAATAATTTTAAATATTAACAATACGGGATGCTAGAAAAAGAATTGTCCTAGGGCGCCGCAGGGTGTAAAGCCGGTACTGTATGCGATGGTTTGTCCAAAAAATACACAGTACTTTTTTGCTTAACAGTGAGCTTACTAACAAGTAGCAACGCCATGCGCCAAGAAACTTTATTAACGTATAAAAACATTTTTTTCATAGTTCAACAATCTTTTTATGAATTAAGTGGTTTGTCAAAGCTAATTAATTTTTAATATGTATAAGTAAACGAAACGACGAAAACGAAAAAAAAAATCACTGAATAATTTATTAGATATTTTCGATCGATAATTCATGTCGAAATTCGACAATACTCGTACAATTTGTAAAAAAATAAAGATCTTCTTCGTGTCAGCGACGCCAATTTTTTTCCGCCAAGCATCTGGCAACATCGATGACTAATTTTTTTTCGGGCAATGGAAAATAAAGATGTTTTTTAGTTTATGATTCTATAATTTAATTTACGTTACCATATTTCGTTTTCATGAAGTAGCCACACTCAAGAATGGCTTTTCAATTGCTGCAAACAAACTGTCATAAATAAAATTGTGGAATTCGAAACTAAAAATATATAAAATCAATTAGTATTAAGAAAAAAAAACCTTAATAATCAAATTACTTTCAACGTATAGCTAGGTTCTTAATACGTTTCCTATAAATTCGCTCTATTCAACTGTTCCGTCTTTAAGTAATTAACTGTTCTGTATTTAAGTTTAGTTTCGTTTTTAGGGAGTAGCTTCTGACAAAGATGATGTATCACCGAAACCAGTATAGTGATTATTAATTTTAACTGAGATTTCATACAAATTTATTTGATAATTATATATTTTTGTAAATACTCATTAATTTTTTTTAAAAAAACATATTTCTTTTAAACGTGATGATTCATGAATACTTTGTTTATCTGAATTTTGTTATATTTTATTTGAGCTTTATAGAAAATCATTGAAGTCAAGTGCATCTGAAAGTGTGATACGAATACACATAACACCGAATAGCTTAACGGGCGTGTGAGCAACGAGTGTTTACCAACCTTTAACTTGTTGGTAATATATCGTTGTATTTGGTAGTTGTGCCTGTCAAACACAATTCTCAACAACTGCTATGGACTCCCGAGAGCGAACACTCCAGTGTTTCCTTGAGCATGAAATGGCGCAATTGCTTCTATAATTGAGTTACTTTCCAGAACAAATCACTCTTCACAAATGTATTACTTCCATTTTGAAAATAAAACTGATTTACAACCGGACGCGGTGAATTATTATTTTAAATTTTAATTACTCATTGATAATACCGTCTCTTAAAGTTGTCCCACTGCGGGTTTATCCTCTAAATGCTTAGATTGAGAAAAAAAATACAAAAAGTCCTACAGGTGCCGCAAGATAATATAAATAATGGTACATGTCCTTTAGATACCGCAATATGACATGAAATTTTTTACATGTCCTCCTAATGCCGCAATATAACAAAGTAAAATGTACATGTCTTGCATAGGGTAAGACATCAGGATATGATGGAATCAGTATAGAGCACATCCGACATGCAGGATCCTCAATTGCGCACATACTGGCTGCTCTATATACTGCTTTACTTGGACATGGATGAATGCCAAAAGATATGACCATGACCATCATATTGCCTATCATAAAAGCTACCCAGTTAGATGCCTCTATCAGCAGTAACTACAGACCCATATCACTCGCCACGATGATATCGAGAATCTTTGAAAAAGTAATAAACTCACTGATAGAGGATAAGCTGGTCACGGTTGATAACCAATTTGGATTTAAGTGTGTCAAGCAGACAATAGACATAAGCAGAAAAACAAACGTCTATGCGTGCTTCTTGGACCTGAGCAAAGCATTTGATCGAGTTGATCATAGGAAACTCTGGATAAAATTAAAAAAGCGCAATGTTCCGGCAGCTGTTGTGAACGCCTTGGCTGTATGGTACGCTCAACAAAAAAAATGTGAGCGGAGTTCGGCAAGGTGGTAGTATGTCACCTATTCTCTTCAAAGTTTATATCGATGACTTGATTCAATCACTAAATGCTTCCAGAAAAGGTTGTCATATAAGCGGCTACTGTGCTAACAATATTAGCTACGCTGATGACATGGTCATTCTATCGCCATCAATAAATGCACTGCGATGCCTTCTTCACCTTAGTGAAAAATATGCTAAATCCCAAGACTATAATTTTAGAATTAATTTTAATTAAAAAATTAACAAATTAAAAACATTTAGTTTTGATTCACAATTTATTTTAACGATTACATGTTTCGGCCTTCCTGAAGACCATCTTCAATAATGAAAAAATAAAAACAGGCATTGGCTTATATAGGCATGGACAGTTAATTAGTTCCTACACACATATTTACAGGTTGTATATGTGTGCGGGTAATACAATTGAAAAAAGACATTATAAAATTAATGAGTATGTGGATTTCCTAACGTATGTAATCATTTATGTTTTTAATTTGAAAAAGGCATTATATAATTATAAAGTTACTGGGTATTTGTCATTTTAATGTGTTAAGCTATTATTAGAGACCAGTATTTTTAGCATTTTGAAATAGATGCGAAATGGATGCTAAAATTTGGAATAGATGCTAATAAATGCAAATTTCATAGAATATGCAAATAGATGCTAAAATCTCAATTTGCTTGTTTTATGAAATGAATTTCACCTTTATAAATATAAAATTATAGATTTTTACATACCTATCTTATATGTACACACTTTACATCGCCTATGGCAATATACACCGGTAACATTGCCCATACATATCCTTTCGCACATTTATTTTGGGAGGAAATTGACGACATAAAGCGGAGCCTACAAAATCATATTAATGAAGTTTTTTTTGTTGAAACAAAACAAATAATTTCATTCACTAGTGAAAACATTAAAAAAGATCTCGAATTTTATTTAATTGAAACTGCTTAAAAAAGTCTTCTCAAACTTGAGTCTCATTTAGTAATAAATAAGACCAATTTATATTACGAGACTTTGAGTCAATTTTTTAATTCATCAGTAGCATGTTCAAAATGTACCATTAATGTTAAACAAGAACTTGGCATTATTCAATTTATTAACAGAATCTCAATGTATAGAAGGATATCAAAATTTTGGAAATTGTAAAAAGTGATTTACAACCAGATATTTTACCACTACTTTACGAGTATTGGCCACAAAAGTTAAGTATATTTTTTTTAGTTGTGCTGCTATTAAATTGTTGATATTGAAAAATTATTCAACAAATATTATCTAATAGTAACTGATCTTCGCACTAATCTAAAAAATTCATCCATTGAAGCACATAATAATTCATATCGCCAACCTATGCAACTCCCTAGATTTAGTAGCGCATCTGACATGTTTGCGGAGGGCGGAGTCCACTCATTCCCAGCATTATTGCGTCACCATGTTGCAGGCTTCTGGAGCAGGATAAGGAGGTCCAACAACACCATCATCCTGGCTGCTTCTGAATGGCTCAACTCTTCCCTGAGCCATCGCTGGATGGAGATGTTGCAGCGAACATCATGAATGAATTATTATGTTTATATATAATTATTATTTTGTATGTACTATATAAATATATATGGAACTAAAAATATGGCAGATTGGGTATTGCACAACCCACCCAATCCTGCTGGAATAAAAGCTTATTATTATTATTATTTGCCACAAGATAGTATTTAAAAAATCTATGTGCGGCGTCCAGCTGACCCGGTTGAGTGTCATAGAGTTCGTTCAAGAGGAAAAAAAATCTACTTGTGCTCTCCTGTGAATGCTTACATAAAAAAACATCTGCATTTTCTTTCATATCCTATAGTCTTGTAGTCGCATATTTTTGGAGACCTCTTATTAGGCTCTAGCTGGGAAGTAAATAAGTAAGTAAAAAAAAAAAAAAAGACGCCTTTTTTTATCTCTTCGCTGGTTAATTATATTTTAAAATTCCGAAAAAATTAAAACCTTTCCACAGATTTGCTTAAATTACTCAGTAATTTAAATATTTCAAAGAAATTAAATGCTTTGCGAATAATTAATTAATCATAAATCATTTTTGCCTCGCACCTTTTTGCCGAATTGAAATATCACCTTAAATAACCGCTATGCAAGATTCGCTTTCTTTTTAGAGTTTATGGACACCACCCAGCACGTCTATCGTTCGCCAGATACATACTTTTATCCCAAATCAGCTCTCCACATTATTACTCGTACATTATGTAGTCAATTATGGGCCTTCGGTATGACGATAATAAAAAAATATTTTTAAATTCGTATTTTCGAGAAAAAAACTTAAATAGGTTAAAATTCGTATTTTTTCTTCTAATTCCAGTTCTCTACACAGAAACACCTTCTTGTTATAATATTACGTATATACGATAACGTCAATCGAGAAAAAAAAACTTAAATAGGCACATCAGTCATAGAGTTTATAGCGAAAAGTGTTTCTTAAAGGAGGTATTGTGATAATCTGACTCTCACCATAAGTTAAACGACGAATTTCATTTTTAATGAGACTCATATATGTAATAGATCAGGTACAATAGAGCAGGTAAAAACGTGCCATAATATATTGTTTGTATGGAATTATAATCGAAATGTATTAATACGTTGATGGAAAGGTGAGGGAAGTTTATAAGATTAGATGGAAATAATATAATTGGTGAACAATAAAATTAAAAAAAAACTTTTATAATAAAAAATTGTGAAAACTTTTGCATTAATCCAAGATAATTTAAAGCAATTCGGTGGGTGTGATTATGAATAAAAATTACGTAAAAGAACTAGAAATGAAAACTCCTCGCTGAAAAATCGTTTAAGAATTGTCGATTTTTTTGATGGTCGTTTTTTCCAGAAATTAGTCGCCCATTGTGCCACCTGCAGACTTGTCATTATCCAGGAAGATTAATTAAACTCTAAAAGAATAGAAGGTGCCAGAATGAATCGAGAGCTCTCCACTGAAAAGAATTAAGCGAAAATAATAGTTATGACAGATTATATTGAATGTTCAAAATTCGTTAATAACAAATTTATAACTTGCCAATACCCATCAAGTTGATTTACTTTTTTATGAAGTAGGGCAATGATTTCGTGAACTGAATGCTTAAAAAAAAGTAGATCCACATTGCCAAAAAATATAAGTCATACTTATCGTTCTGCTTATTGCAAAATAATGTTGGTGGTTTAATATTTAAATATAAAAATATTGTTCCTAGTGACATGACTTTTAATCTCAAAGTGATTAATTTACTATTATAAATTTCATCGCTTATCAACTGTGAAAATATTACTTTTATAAGTAACTGTTAGTTTTACCAACTAATGGTTCGTGGAAAAGATAAGGAGTCGTGGTTTGTGAGTGCTTCGTTAAGTTTTGTGTTCGATGGCGTTGCGTCTCGGGGTCTGGAGCGTGACTGTTCGTTTGCAGCGCTGCGTTGGCGCTCTCTGTCAGCATGGTGTTGCCACAACTTTATATTTGTTTAATAGATCCAGTTTAATGGCTAGCACGATACGTTTTTGTAAGTTTTCGTAGGCTTAGAAATGCTTTATTCACTTAATTGCTTGTATTCAATAGTAGTTCAATTTCCTTTAAGAACATTGGCATATTCAAGGCTGCTGTTGTAAAACATAATTAAAATTATTTTAATTATATCGTTGATAACAAAACGCTTAACAAATATAATAGATTATTTCTGCTTATTCATTTTTTTTAAATACTGATTACGTGTCTAGAAAACGTAACCTTTTAAATGACATTCAACAACATAAGGAATCGGAATTGCTCCTTCTGAAAATATTTCTGGCGTGATGTCTCAGTTATATTGTAAAAGATTTTTAAAAATACTTAATGCTTTTTTACAATGGACCGATGATATCTCTCGTATTTCTTGCGTTATGCCACTAATTGCCTCTATTTTTATAGATAATTTTTGCCGAAGAAAAATTAAAGACAATTAAGAATATAAAACCAACGCAAACTATTTTTCAACTTTAAACTTATAATAGTTATTAAAAAATTAGTCGACCGACCAAAACAATCAAAATTGAGATATATATATTTTTAATACATTTAAAAAAATATTTATAAATTTTTGAACATGGTAGATTTGTTACAAGGCTTTAAATATGAAGTTTATTCTTTTTCAATCAAACAAACAATTCAGTTGCCATTCATAGTTTACAACTTAAATACAACATATTATATTGTAAATAATATATTAAGCTTATTATTAACATTGCAAAGGTAGAATGTATCTAAATAAAGGGACTCAAAAATCATTATACAATTTGATATCACGTATGCATGGCGCCGAATTTCAGATTTAACGTGAATGCAGGACCGCTCTTTATGACAAGGACTTTCAAAAACGCATGACGTAGTTTTAAGCTGAATTACGTTTTTTTTTTATTATTTATATATTATATTTTTTTAATTTCAAATAAAAGAGGTCCGTGGTATTTTTTAACCATTGATATTAAATTAATAGACAACAACCGCGCTGAAAGAGTAGGTGCAAGTTTTAATAATTCTACATTTTGTATTCGTTGTCGAGGTTTTTTCCTCAAAAAATATTGTGAGACGTTATTTATACTCTTCAACTTTTTTCGCGTATACAACCTTATTTTTTAAATAAAAATATTTGTCACCATAGTTCAAATTTAAATTTTCATTCTTTCTATCAACCACAAATTGTTAAAGAAAGAAGACGCCATGTTTGTTTTTTGACGTTTCGTGATGTCAACATTACTATCACACTCCGGCAATAAGTTTTGCTGCTTTGAAAACTTGAAAATTGTTGTTAACGTCAAGTATGTTGAATGTCAAGCACCAACACCCTTTTGAGGAGACTGGGGATGGAGAGACTTGCAGGTTATGTCTCTGCAATCAAGCAATCTTATCCATTTTTGAAGAAAGTTTTTTGATTGTTGCTAAAATACAATCTTGTCTGGACATTGAGGTAAAACAAAGCACACGTTATATTTTTTATCCATATTGCATATACACGTTTTAACGCTTGTTAAAAACTTTTAAAAAACATTTTTTTTTAATGTGATATTCTCTTTTCAAAATATGTCCAACATTTATTTATAAATTTCATATCCTCATTGAAATTTTCAACATAACTATGGGATTATAGTAGTACATATATATTTTAATTTTTCCATTAGTTTATTTTTTTTTTAATCTTTTATATTCTGTATTCATGAAACTTCAGTTCTGTCGAAAAATAAATATTCCAGTGCTTACAATGTTCCAGATGCTTGAACCATTTGACTCTTAGAGCGGTTCAACCCGACCAACGATAGGCATTGTTCCCAGATAATCACCTATGCAATATTTTTTATCTTAAATGATTAGATGAGCGTTAGATTAAATCACCTAATCTCTTTGATGCGATGTCTTGAAACAAGATAAAAATGTCAAAATTGTGGCAATTTGTGACGCCATATGCCCCAGATATAATGTGAAAATAGAAGAAAAAAAGGACTTATTTTAACCACTTCAACATAGATAACATTGTCACGAACATCCATACAAAGTTCATGACTGCTATAGATGAGGCTGAAAATTACACGTTTATGAGCATCATATTAAAGTTATATTAGGTAAATCGGAAAGAAATTACATGTCGTGGTTGGTATCATTTTGAAGCTCCTTGTGTATTCTTTCCTTATCAACATATATTTTATTCATTTTTTCCCGTTCCTCCATTTCATGCTAACTCAACAGCAAACAAAAACTGATTTTAAAGTGGCACGGCAGTAAAAATTACATTTCTTTCCGGTTTACCTAAATTGAAATAATGTTCTAATTTTCAAAATTAGCTAAGTACATTACAGAACATGTAATCTATTGGAATTGAGTTAAAAACTATGGCTGTCAACTGATAAATGTGGTTAACTAATTAAAATTTAATTTCTTTTGGCCTAACTTGTATATTATAATTTCATAAATTATTACTTTTTTAAGATTCTAAACATCAATGGACTGCCCAAGCACATTTGTACAGAATGTACTGATAGGGTGGAAGCATTTTTAGCATTCAAGAACAGGTGCGAAGAAAATGACAGACTATTAAAAAAAAGGCTTGTAAACGAAAACATCGAAACAAACGAAAACATTGAAACAAATGAAATCATTGAATCAAATAATTATGAAATCAATGAAGAATATTATTCAGACACCAATTGTAATGGTGCAGAAGAATACTTCAGTCAAGAAGAGGCTCCTCTAATACAGCAAATTAAAGTGAAGATAAAAAAAAATGTAGAGAAACCAAAAAAAATTAAAGCTGCAATAAAAACAAAACTGGAATCAGTTCTTGACAATGTGACTGTTACAAAAGAAGCTGACTTAATTAATGATGAATCAGATGTAATGAGTGTTACCAAATATCAGAAAACTAAATCAGATATAGAGAATGCTGCCAAACCAATAAAAAAAAAAACATCCGGTGGACTTTGTCCTGTTTGCGGAAAGTTTTTTGAAAGAAAATCTTTCAAAGCGCATGTAGATAGGCACACTGTTGACGAGGTGTTTGAGTGCTTAATCTGTTTCAAAACTTTCAACACGTCTTATAAGTTGAAAAAGCACGACCAGACGCATCTAAATGTCAAGAATTTTCCATGTGACGTCTGTGGGAAGCTGTTCACCACCATGTGTAGTGTCAGGAGGCACAAGATGTCTGTGCATCAGAAGGCCAAAGTCGTCCACTGCAAACTATGTGATAAAAAACTGGCAAACATCAAGTATTTAAAGGTAAAAAACAATTTTCACACATTCTTTGCCACTTATGATAGTGGTGATGCCTACTGATAAAAACTAGTATTAACGTTAAAACAATTTTGGGACAACCGGTTGTCGTGTTGGTTTAATTGGACCTAACCTAACCCACTTCAAAGAAGTAATTTTCAATGAGAAAATTTAGCTAGACATTATATATTTTGTTTGGTATATTTTAATTTTTTGTTGTAATATTTTTCGATTGTGTTAATTATTTATTATGAATAAATGAAGAATACTTAAATCTTAATAATATAAAATACATACATTTAATTTTCAGACATCTGTCATAATACGAAAGTAACAATGATGTAAATACGTTAATTCTCTCCACTCGATTGAGGCGGAGAATAGTCTTGGTCGATTGCGCTGTGCATAGAACAGAACTCAGATGCATGGTTCGTGGTTCGAATCCCAGCGTCTGCCGTTTTTTTTTCACCACAGATTCATGAGAAAATTTCTTGATTTGGATGTCTGTATCAATTTATATATATTTTGTCTTTGATTTTGCTTTCAATGTCGACATAAAAGAGATCTCAATTATAACATAACTACATCGACTTAGAGACCCGTATTTTTAGCATCTATTTTTTTCAAAATTAGCACTATAGAGCAAATAAAAACGTGGATTCTAGCATCTATTTTAGCACTATTTTAGCATCTATTTTTGTATGACACAAATATCAATTAATTATTAATTCCACTAAGTTTTAACATTTTTTTATTAAAATATTGACAAACATCCATGAATATTAAAAATAATAATTAAACGTACCAACACATTAAGCAAAATAATACAAAAATATTGGCAATAATCAAAATATTCATTCAATTATTGAAATTTTCAGAAATGGACTCTAACAGTCACCAAGTTCATTTATAGGAAATTTGAAGAGAAGCCGATAACGGAGAGTTCAATTAAGTTGATTGTTTAGTCTCCATAATAGAAATAAAAAAGGGTTACAATGTTACACTATTGAATTTGATCTTACAGACAATAATATCTAACTAATATTTCTTAATATTAATCATGGAGCTAGTTTCAAAGGATGATTTTTTTAGATTAGTTCGACGATCAGTTACTATTAAATAATATTTTCTGAAGAATCTTTCAACATCAACACTGTTTACTGGACACCAAATTGATTTGATAGCAGTACAACTAAAATATGTATACTTAATTTTGTGGCCAACAATTGTTGTAAAATATCTAGTTTTAAATCACTTTTTATAATTTCTAAAATTTTGATATCCTTCTATACATTGAGATTCTATAAATAAATTAAATAATGGCAAGTTCTTGTTCAACATTAATGTTACAGTTTGAACCTGCTACTGATGGATTAAAAATTTGACTCAAAGTCTCGTAATATAGATTGGTCTTATTTATCACTAAATGAGACTCAAGTGTAAGAAGACTATTTTTTGCAGTTTCAGTTAAATACAATTCCAGATTTTTTTTATTGTTTCACTAGTGAATGAAATTATTTGTACAGTTTCAACAGAAAAACCTTCATTAATATGATTTTGTAGGCTACGTTTTATGTTATCAATTTCCTCCCATAATAAATGTGCGAAAGGATATGTATGGTCAATGTTAACTGTGTAAAAATATTGCCATATGCGATGTAAAGTGTGTCCATATAAGATAGGTATGTAAAAATCAATCATTTCATATTTATAACGTTGAAATTAATTTCATAAAACAAGTAAATCGAGATTTTAGCATCTATTTGCATATTCTATGAAATTCGCATTTATTAGCATCTATTCCGAATTTTAGCATCTATTTCGCATCTATTTCAAAATGCTTAAAATATGGGTCTCTATACATCGTGTTATCAAAAGTACTTTACTTGAATATTGTTACGGTTTCTCCAGGTATATTTTCCTTTAATTCATAAGCTTTTTGTCTTGACCTATATTATGCTGTATCCTAGGGCCGAGGCGAGTCCCTCGAACTGTATCGAAAAGTACTCCTCTTTCTAACAAGAGTAACTGACAGTCCCAGAGAATGTGCTTTGAGGCCTGGAAGGGGGCGCCACAGCGGCAACTAGAGTTTGAAACTGAATTAAATGAGTATAATCTATCATTAAAAGCGCCGTGCCCAGTCATTAGTTGGGTAGACCAGTGATCATCCATTTATCAGTTAGTCTGAAGAAATTTGAGCTACAAATTTAGAACAGAAACATTAAATTTCAAAACCAAAAATATGATAGAGATGATGGTAAACGAGAGGTTCAAACATACGGTCATGGCATCTTAATTGTAAATTATTTTTCACAGAATACTTGATGTTATAATATATTGTTTTAGGGCCACATAAAAATTCACACCCGTGAGAGAGAGTTCCAGTGCGATGTGTGCAAGAAGAGCTTTGTGTTCAAGGGTAGTCTGGCGGTTCACATGCGCTGCCACACGGGAGAGAAACCTTACATATGCAGGTTCTGCGGCGCCAGGTTCGCGGTCTCGAAGACCGTCGTAGATCACGAGAGACTCCACACGGGAGAGACACCTTATCTCTGCCCGGTTTGCTCCAAAGGCTTCCAGCAAAAGTCCAACATGAAGAGCCACTTCCGAAACAACCACAAGGACGTTAAATACCCTGCTTTTTAAACAAAAAAAACTATTTTTCTGTCTTTTTTTAATGTAAGCACATACATGAGAGTACTGAAAGATGGTGTTAATGATTCTGAAGTCTCATCTGTGGATTCTATGACGCTTACCATGCTGCATATGAATTTTAAAGTACATTAACTAGGGTATTATTTTTTAAAGATTACATTGTGTACATGTAAACCTTGTTTATTTTTACACTCCTGTAACCTAGACTGAAATTTTTCCATTAACGTCCGAAAATTGGTTGGTGACAAATCATGCGATTCATTCTATATGTTCTCTTTTAATTCTTCAATAAACCCTAGCTTGCTTACACAAACCATACTTTAAAGATATTCTGAAAAGAAAAAGACCACTGGGGACAAATCCGGTCTGCGGGGTGGACAGTTAATGTCGCCTCTATTAGATATCAGTTTTTGGGCAAAAAAATCACAAACTGCTCCTATTACATTAATTTAATACATTAAAATAACTGGCCGCACAAATAAATGGAACCGAACATTTCCACATTAAAATTACTCTACATTTTTTACACATTACATTTACACATACACAGTTCATTTTTTCCCTAGAAAATAATAAATGCTGGGACTAATTATCCTTTCTTTTTAACGTCAACACGAAAATGCTGTCCAGCGTAATTCTCTTTGGCAGTTTCTCTTTGAGCGTTTGAAAGTACTCCGAATCTCTATCTATTTTATCAGGGTACCATTATCTCATATGATCCACCAACTTAGATGGTTTTATAGCGTCATTGCTTTGGTGTCGGCGGGAAGTGAGGTCTGCGGATGGGACAATGCTCGTTGAACAGGGTCCGAGATGTGATTCTCTTCGTAGACCCCAATTTTCATCTCTTAGCCCCCATTTTTTTCCTGTTACCGTAGACCTCTGGGGGTATATATAGACCACTTTGGGAACCACTGTTCTAGACCTTAAGATAACGGCTAGCGAAGCACAGATAACACATCATTTGTCGCGGTCTTTTGGTGTAAGCCTGAAGGAACCATATTGAGTAGATGTCACAACAGTCAAAATATTGTTTATTAAAGTACCATCTAATAATGAGTAAATCGCATAAAAAATGGTGTCGTCCAAAAAAAAACATAAAAGCGAAATTACATAAATAAAATCATGTAAAAAAAAAAAAATGGATTGGGAAATTGTGTCTTCGATTCCTTTACAATGGTGGTCTGTAAATGTTTTTAATAATTAAACCAATTTGCTTCAACCTAATGTAAAAAAAACATTTATTTCATATATTTTATACAATGGTTACATAATAAAATATTTTTTTTATAACAACATATAAATATGCACTATTATTGTACAAACAACAATTTTATTACAAAACATTTTTGTACAAATTACTGTATTAACAATTCAATAATGTATGTAGCTATTTTCAATGTTTTGAGCATTCACTTTGAGATCCATAATAAATTATAAATATTTATTTATTTATTTACCTTGTTTTCACATGGATCACGTAACAAAAGTTCTCTATTAGGAGACTGCAGTTTCGACTAACTCGTAGTCTTTCTCAATCCTTCTCTAGTTAAGAGATAACTGAGCTGCGTTGTACTTGTAAGTGGTGTAACACATTTTTGTTGGGGAGGGGGTGGGGGTGTGTCTAACATGAAAGGAGAGGGGAGGTAGGTAGTGTTGCAGGATGAAGGAAGAGATAAATACATAAAACTATTTAACTAATTAAACCACTTTTATGTATTTATCTCTTCCTTCATCCTTGCAACACTACCTACCTCCCTCTCCTTCATGTTAGACACACCCCACCCCTCCCCAACAAAAATGTGTTACACCACTTACAAGTACAACGCAGCTCAGTTATCTCTTAACTAGAGAAGGATTGAGAAAGACTACGAGTTAGTCGAAACTGCAGTCTCCTAATAGAGAACTTTTGTTACGTGATCCATGTGAAAACAAGGTATGTAGCTACTTTAAGACATTAAAAAAATATAATTTTGTAATACATGTTATAAAATTTCTAAAATATAAATAAACCTTATCACTTCATATATTAAGAAGAAAATCTTTAATACTCAATTACTTTTAATCAACACGTTTAACGCCAACATAGTGTTTTTAATGCATTCGACTCAGAGGCATAGGTCACATTCAATGTTAAAATTCCATTGAAATGTAACCGCTGGCGGACAGGGACTGTTTGTTCGAAAAAAAAAAACCTAGGTCACCGGTAACCTACAAGGCGCCCTGTTCAACAACAACGTAGGTCACCGGTGACCTACTTGGCGTGGAACGTGTTAATGTATAACCCAGTTCTTAATACATTTCCTATAAATTCGCTCTGTTGAACTGTTCCGTCTCTAACACTTCTCCTTTCCTCTTAAATTCTCCTTTGTAACCATAATTAACTGTTCTGTATTTAAGTTTAGTTTAGGTTTTAGGGAGCAGCTTCTGACAAAGGTACTGTATCACCGTAACCAGTATACATAGTGATTATTATTTTAAACTGAGATTTCATACAAAGTTATTTGAATATATATTTTTTTATTAAATCTTTTTTTATTAAACATCTTTCTTTTAAACATGGTAAGTCATGAATACCTTGTTTATCTGAAAATTTTCATATTTTATTTAAGCTTTGTAGAAAATCATTAAATTCAAGTGCATCTGAAAGTGTTATACGAATACACATAACACCCAATAGCTTAACGGGTGTGTTTCTGGGCAACGAGTGTTTCCCAACCTTTAACTTGTTGGTAATATATCGTTGTATTTGGTAGTTTTGCCTGTCAAACACAATTCTCAACGACTGGTATAGACTCCCGAGAGCTAACAGTCGAGTGTTTCCTTGAGCATGAAATGGCGCAATTGCTTCAATAAATGAGTTGCTTTCCAGAACAAATCACTCATTACAAATGTATTATTTTCCATTTTGAAAATAAAACTTACTTATAACCGGACGCGGTCAATAAGTATTTTTAATTTGATTTACTCGTCGATAATACCGTCTCTTAAATTTGTCTTATTCATCTAAATGTTGAGATTGAAAAATAAAAATAAATATATGCCCTACAGATGCCGTAAGATAACATAAATAATGGTAAATGTCCATGTCAGGAGTGACATCATTTTTTTATCTCAAAGTGATTAATTTACTATTATAAATTTCATCGCTTATCAACTGTGAAAATATTACTTTTGTAAATATTCTGTTACTTTTACCAACTAATGGTTCGTGGAAAAGATATAGCGTCGTGGTTTGTGAGTGTTTCGTTAAGTTTTGTATTCGGTGGCATTGAGTCTCGGGTTCTGGAGCGTGACTGTTCGTTAGCAGCGCTGCGTTGGCGCTCTCTGTCAGCATGCTGTTGCCACAACTTTATATTTGTTTAATAGATCCAGTTTAATAGATAGCACGATACGTTTTTGTAAGTTTTCGTAGGCTTAGAAATGTTTAATTCTCTTAATTTGAATTATATGGTCATCAAAATTTCCATACTCTTAGCATTTTGCTTATCACATACTGTATCTTTAATCTTTTGCTATACTATTTTTGCCTGACAAATTACCCCTAATAAATTGCTTGTATTCAAAAGTATAGTCCATCCAATATATGAAGAACCCTATGACACATTTATTGCCCCTTGTAAAAGGGATGGGGCAAAAATATTTATTTCGATTAGGTCGATTTTTTTTCTCTTCGAAAAAAAATCGAATTTAAATTCGAAGTGAATCGTATATAAACATCTCTATTTCCGCATGGCTGATCAGTACAAATGTTTGACTTTCAGTAGCGTGTTGTTCTTGATCGATTCGTGTTTTTTGTTGTAATTATTATATTTATTGTTAGTATTTTTAAAGTTGTTTCATTTAATCATATTTTTGTGTTTTTACAATGCCGAAGAGACAGAAAAGAACTATTCTCAGCAGTGAATCACGTGAATTTGTCGTACGCTTGCGTGATTATTTTCATCAAGAAAAACAAAATAGTGGACCATTGCTGTCTGTTGAAAACATTCGAGATCGGGTCGCGGATTCCCTAGGAATCAGTAAATCTACAGTATCTCGGATCACAGAGGAGAAATACGGTGAATCTTCATTAGAAGAGAAAAAATATTAACAAAAATAAGAAACGACAGAAGAAATGCTCAATAACAAAACCCGATAGCTTTGATTTGGCGGCAATTCGGAATCACGTGTATGCATACTATGACCGCAACGAAATACCAACACTTCTTAAACTGGTAGGTCGCTAAAGTCAGTCGGATTATTTCAAGGCAGTGCGACGTCTCTTAGTAAGGTATTGAAAAACATTGGCTTCAAATATAAAAAATGTGAAAAAAGAAAGTTTATAATGGAGCGCACGGATATTTCCCTGAAAAGATGCGATTTTTTTGAGGCAAATGAAGAGCATTAGGAATTGGGAGAAAGTCGTTTTTCTCGACGAAACTTGGCTCAATGCTAATCATACTGTTGGTAAAATATGGACCGACGACACGGCTAAATCCAGGACGAAAACTCCTGAAGGAAAAGTCCAGCGCCTCATTATTTGTCATGCCGGAACGTCAAAAAGCTTTGTGCCCAATTGTCTTCTGGCCTTTAAGTCAGTTAAAACGACAGAATATCACGAAGAGATGAATTTTGATAATTTCAGACAATGGTTTATGACCTTATTGTCAAATTTACATGAGCCTCACGCCATAGTAATGGACAACGCTTCGTACCATTCTGTCCAAATCAACAAAGTTCCTACTACGGCAAACAATAAAAATGAAATTATAAGTTGGCTTCGTGACAAAGGAGTGCCAAGTAATGAGGCAATGTTAAAAAATGAGCTGCTCCGATTGGTTAATTTGTATAAATCTCCAACACCAACATATGTATTGGACGAACTGGCCAAAACAAAAGGCCACACGGTAATCAGATTACCGCCATACCATTGCCAATATAATGCTATTGAAATGATATGGGCTCAAATAAAAGGTATATTAATATAATTTATCACTTCTATCTCACGCCATTTTAATCATTATTTATGCAATGAATATCCTTTTTTACATTTAGGTTATGCGGCTAGAAATAACACGTCTCCACCATTCACAGCGAACAAGATGTTGACTCTATTGAACGAGGCATGTGACAATGTCACGGCAGAAGATTGGAAAAAAGTGGTGGACAAAACAAAAAGAGAATATTATGCAGATTGGGATCGCGATGTACGCTTTGACAATTTAAGTGAACAGAACCTGATTATAAATGTGTGTGAAAGTTGTAGTTCTGATTCCGATAGTGACGAAGACAATTTAGAATGTACTGCTTTATCGGATTCCGACTAAAATATGTGTTTTTAAGGTTATGTGCTAATATTTATCTCTACACTTGCTTTTCTTCATAATTTTCATATTACTAATATTATTATTTATAGTTTGTTTTACATGTCTCTTAAAACCTGTTAATATTCACTTATAATTGATAATAATTCTAATATTTAATTTTAGTAGGTATTTACAAAAACAATCGAAAATACGATTATCTATACCCCAACACTGGTTTTCGCAGTAATGTGACATGGCCTTCTACTTGCATCAGATACTATAGTTACAAATTGCCGTATTTTTTCTAATTTGTAACAATATGCATATATTTTTTATTCATCATCATCATCATCATCAGCCTGTGTCCGTCCACTGTTGAACGTAGGCCTCCCGTATGAGTCTCCATCCTCTTCGATCCTCCGCCTTCCGCATCCAGGTCACTCCCGCTATGCTTCTTATATCGTCAGTCCATCTTGTAGGGGGTCGGCCAATGCTTCGTTTGCCAGTTCTTGGGCGCCATTCCAATACTTTTCTTCCCCATCGACCGTCGTCTCTTCGACAGATATGACCTGCCCATTGCCACTTGAGTGTACCTATTCGTTGGGTAGCATCCACTACTTGAGTATTTTTTATTATTTTGTTTTAATTGTGATATATTTACCTAAATAACTTATTATATATAAGAAGAGAGGCTTTTGTTTATGTTGATAAAATTAGTATAGGTAGCGAACGTTTTTACAACGTTATATCGGACGATATTTAGCACAGGGCAATAAATGTGTCATAGGGTTCTTCCTATATTGGATGGACTATTATATATTATAGTTCAATTTCCTAAGAACATTGGCATATGTTTCCAAGCCTGCTGTTGTAAAACATAATTAAAATTATTTTTATTATATCCTTGATTAACAAAACTTCTAATAAATCCAAAAGATAATTTCTTCTTCTTCATTTTTATCAATTCAATTTTTTTTTTTTAACACTGACAATCTATCTAGAAAAAGTAACCTTTTAGATGACATTCAACAACATAAGTAATCCGAATGGCTCCTTCTGAAAATATTTCTAACGTGATGTCTCAATAATATTGTAAAAGATTTAAAAGAATACATAATGCTTTTTCATAATGGACCGACGAAATATTTCGTATTTCTTGCATTATGGCACTAATTGCCTCTATTTTTACGGATAATTTTTGCCGAAGAAAAATTAAAGACAATTAAGAATATAAAACCAGCGCCAACTATTTTTCAACTTTAAACTTATAATAGTTATTAAAAAAATTAGTCGACCAAAATGATCAAAATTTAGATATATTTTCTTTTATACATATAAAAAAAATGTACACGGTGGATTTGTTGATTGTTAAAAGACTTTAAATATGGATTTTATTATTTGTCAATCAAACAAACGATTCGGTTGCCATTTATAGTTTACAACTTAAATACAATATACATATTATATTGTAGATAATATATTCAGCTTATTATGAACATTGCAAAAGTAGAATGTACCTAAATAAAGAGTCTAAGAATCATTATACAATTTGATATCACGTATGCATGATGCCGAATTTCAGATTTAACGCAAATGCTTGCTCTCAGGATCGCAGTTTATGACAAGGACATACACAAACGCATGACATAGTTTTAAGTTGAGTAACGCTATTTTTTTTTATTTATATATTATAAAATATTACAATTTTTTAATTGCAAATAAAAGAGTTCCGTGGTATATTTGTACGATTATAAAATATTACAATATTATATTAATAGACTATAGACAACAACCTCGCTTAAAGAGTAGGTGCAAGTTTTAATAATTCTACATTTTGTATTCGTTGTCGAGGTTTTTTCCTCAAAAAATATTGTGAGTAGTTATTTGTGCTCTTCAACTTTTTTTTGCGTATGCGACCCACTTTTTTATATAAAAATAATTGTCACCATAGTTCAAATTTAATTTTTCATTATTTCTATCAACCACAGATCGTTAAAAAAAGAAGACGCCATGTTTGTTTTTTGACGTTTCGTGATGTCAACATTACTATCACACTCCGCCAATAAGTTTTGCTGCTTTGAAAACTTGAAGAGTGTTCTTAACGTCAAGTATGTTGAATGTCAAGGACGAACACCCTTTTGAGGAGACTGGGGATGGAGAGACTTGCAGGTTATGTCTCTGCAATCAAGCAATCTTATCCATTTTTGAAGAAAGTTTTATGATTGTTGATAAAATACAATCCTGTCTGGCCATTGAGGTAAAGCAAAGCACATGTAATATTTTTTATCCATATTGCATGTACACGTTACAACGTTTGTCATTTCTGATTAATGCGTTTTTATAAAACTGAAAACAACTTTTTTAAATGTGTAATTCTCTTTTCAAAATATGACTAGCGTTTATTAGTAAATTTCATATACTTATTGAAATTTTCAACATATATATACGATTATAGTAGTATATATATTTAAATTTTTGCATTCCTGTGTACAATGCATAAATCGATTTATATTTTCTGTGTTTGAATTATTTTTATTCTTTGATGTATACTTGAAACTTCAGTTCTGTCAATAAATAAATACATAAGCACAGTGCTCCAGATGCTTGAACCATATGGCTCTTTGTGCTATTCAACGCGACCAACGATAGCCATTGTTCCTAGATAGTCACCTATGAAATCTTTTTTATCTTAAACTAGCTGACCCGGCAGACTTCGTACTGCGTCAATCGATAAATATAAGACCTAAACTTTTGTATAAAATAATCTTAAAACAAACAAAACGAATCCGTATTTAATAAAAAAGCATTTTTTCAATGAAGCATTAAGTTTTATTATTATTTTCGACACATCATGTTGCTTACTTACAAAACAGAGTTTTCCTGAAATACTGGCTATTTATAAGGCTTAAATTTGATATTGACAGACACACCCTGTTATGATACAGTACGATAATCAATTTAAAGCTTTCTTATAAACTATATTTTTTGTTTTGTTTTGTGGTGCGTAAATAAACAAAAAAGACGGTTTTCCGACGCGCGAAAACGTGACGTATTTGTTCATGCGCGAAACAGAAAAACTCCAAGCTGATTCCGCAAACTTCCAACGACTGTCCTTGCAATTTATTTATGGTCATCGCAAAGGCCAGTCGTACTGGAAATTGTAAGCGTTTAAAATCGAATGGTAAATCCGTTGGAATCATCGGTATCCGCGGGATCAAGACATCCTCTCCTTTGTATTTTCCTTTCATGATTGTTGCCTCAATGACGTTATTCATCAGCTTTTTCACAGCCAGTCTTGTTCCATTGCACAGTCGAGGTTGATTATAGTTACGCAGCATGATGACAACTGATCCTACTTTTAACTACAAATTGTGAGGTGGTAATCCAGACCATTCCAGTGAATTTAAAAACTCCGTGGGATAGTTGACTACGTTATTCTGGTTTATACGGTGTAGACTGATTTGAAGGAAACCAACTGTCCTGGAAGAAAATTCTGAATGGTCGCATTGAGATCCTCGACATCTTTATTTTTCGCTGCCAATATTGCTCGTTCACCCAGCCAATTATGGTCATTGAACTTTTGCGCTATATCTGGGAAAACACGCTGAATAAGCTCCTCTTTTGAGTCTGTGATGTGACAGAAATCTGTGGGTTATGTGATGAATCCAGTCGAGGTGTCCACTGCAACTTTATTATTTCCAATGTCTAACAATTGCTTCTCAAACACATTTGCAGTTTCATCTTGTTGCAAAAATACTCGCATGTTAGTTGTTAATTGGAGTGTCTCTACATACTGCCACAAATTCGATGATATTAGGCATGCATAAAGTTCATCAGCAACAGTTGATCGGGGAATAACTGGAAGAGTCTGAAGAAAATCACCTGACAACAGAATCATGGCCCTACCAAAAATATTTTGGTTGTCGCGAAGATCTTTCAACGTTCTGTCCAGTGCCTCCAGTGACCTCTTATGGGCCATTGTGCATTCATCCCAAACAATCAATTTGCATACCTGTAGGATCTTGGCCATTGCGCTATTTTTGACGATGTTTCAAATTGGTGTTTCAGTAATTTGCATGTTTGATGGTAATTTCAAGGCAGAATGTGCAGTTCGCCCGCCTTCTAGCAGAGTCGCAGCTATTCCAGATGAAGCCAACGCTAGAGCAACATCATTTCGCGATCTAATCCTCGCCAAAAGCAATGAAATTAAGAACGTTTTTCCGGTTCCTCCAGGAGCATCAAGGAAATAAATTCCATCCGATCCACTGTTCACGGCTTCTATAAAAGTGTTGTACGCAATTCTTTGTTGTTGATTTAATTGTGGAACATTTGTACGAACTGTTTCGGCCAATGATTCAATGTCGTAATGTTGTTCTCTTTGCAACTCGTGGTTTAATGCATCGTGCATATGACGATTTGGTGCAGTCATTCCCAAACACGACAATACTTTATTTGCCATCAATAAATACATATCTTCTATCATGATCAATGTCTCATTGCAAATTTCTGCAGTCATTTGTAGTGTAGGATTCAAAGTTTGACAGCGCACACAATGCAAAACATCCTTAGATATGTCATCTCTATACTTAACCCACAAATCTTTTGGATTCGAGTGGAAACATGTCGATATGATAATCGCAAACAATGTACGAATTTGATGCGGCGATGAAGATATTACGGAATCCTTGAGCGTATCATCCCCGTGCGAATCGTTCTCAAGTAAATGTTATAGTTGACATGCCTCTCAGCATTCAGCAAAGTGCGAGCAAAATTATCAGTTTGATAGACTGTGAAGAAACTTGTTAATGTTGTCAACGGTGGACGTGCCGCTCTGTCTGCTGCGTTTGATTCATTCAAATAAACTCGTTGACCATTTTCTAAATGGACTACTGTAGGGTGTCTTTCATGGATCGCAAATGAAAAGATACGCCAAATTGCTTCGTTGCTACTTACATAGCGACCCATCTGGTACTGTGATATTTCATCATTTGCATTGGTTACAGCGAAGACAGTCATATCGCTACCTTTGTTAACATATTTACATATGTACTTTATCGACTATTTTCTTGATCTGTCTCTCTCTGGTCATCAGTGCGGTTAGCACGTGAGGTATCTCTTCGCACATTTGATTGACTACGACAACCTAAGTCAGGTCGTCTTCTCCTAGGCATCGTAAATTGTAATTAATCAAAATGAGAAAAATTCTCGCTCAATTAGCAGTAAAGTGTCACTATCACAAAATATAAAAAAAAAAAGGATCACAAAGGATCACCAAAGTAAAGAAAGTTCTCGCGCACTCATAGATATCGTAACACAATATCGTAATACTTTTTTCCGTGTTCTGAATTGCGACAGGATGGATTGACATATTAGTTGGTTGTCAAATCTAATGTCAAATATTATTGTTGCGTTCAGAAATTTAATTTGTGACAAAACTTAATATTTATAAAACAAAATAATCTGATAGATTAACAACTGAAGTTAGCTAAAACTAAGTTTCATGAAGCCGACCAAATTGAAAATCAGTACTACTAATGATCTATTACATTTTGTGACTATACAATTTGGTCGCATTCGCGATATTATCACTTTTTTTGAGTTTCGGAACACGACATTAGATCCTCCAATGCGCACGCGAAGACTATTTTGATAGATATGATTGAATTTGAACTTTGTACAGCGGTAATAAATTGCAAATTGACTCTTCGAAGTTAGGAACACACCTACATTTCTTAGACAACAGTGAGTGATTATAATTTAATATGAACTTTATTGAATAGCAATAAAGTTCAAATTAACTCTACATTTTATTTAGAAAACGTTTATATGGGAAAAAAAAGAGCTGTTTTTAGGGTTTTCCCGGCAATTATTCAAATTTTTCTCACCTTTTGTACCTTCCTTAGACCTCCACGAACATTTCAAGACCAAGATAAGATAAATCCGTTCAGCCGTTCTCGAGTTATATAGATATATAGATATAGATAGATATATAAATAATACGTACTGAGAAAATGTGTCAAGTGCGCGGTAAGCACTCTGCGCATACAACGTTATTCAAATAACTTCTTAGGTTTTCATGGCCAGATTTGATGTTGTGGCTTTTGGGTTGAGCCGTGTGTGGTGAACTAAATAAATTATTAATCCTGAAGAAGACCTCTGCAATGGCGGTCGAAATATTGGTTGAAAGAAATTCACCACACACGGCTCAAGCCAAAAGCCACAACATCACAACGTTATTCGTTCACAAAGCGCGTCGCACAAATTAAATTGTGTGTATCAAAGTTGATTTTGTGTGCGGATCGTAAATAGTTATATTTTAGCGCGTGTCATGTCAACCGCGCGGTAAATATTATGTACACACTTCGCGTTTTCATAATAACACGCGGTGCGTGAAATGAATAAAGCATATGAAAGATGATATTGTGTATAGATCTTGTTTATATGGGACATTTATATGGGAACAAGAAAAGGGCTGTTTTCAGGGTTTTCCCGGCAATTATTCAAATTTTTCTCACCTTTTAGACCTTCCTTAGACCTCCACGAACATTTCAAGACCAAGATAAGATAAATCCGTTCAGCCGTTCTCGAGTTTTAGCCAGACTAACGAACAGCAATTGATTTTTATATATATATAGATATATAGAATATAGATGATTAGATGAGCGTTAGATTAAATGACCTAATCTCCTCGATGCGATGACTTGAAACAACACAAGAATGTCAAAATTGTGGAAATTTGTGACGCCATATGCCCCAGATATAATGTGAATATAGAAGAAATAAATGACTTATTTTAACCACTTCACCGTAGATAACGTCTATAGTTGTCACGAACATCCATACAAAGCTCATGACTGCTATAGATGAGGCTGAAAAATTGCACGGTTTGCATTACAGTTATATTAGGTAAATCGGAAAGTTTTTTTTTTTCTGATGCGTCACTTGAAAATCTGTTTCAACACATTTTTTATTAATTTTTTGCTGTTCTCCATTTTTCTCCAACGGCAAAAAAATTATGTTGAAATGAAAAGAGTACACAAAGGGCTTTAAAATGATACCAACCACGACGTGCTAACTCAACGGCAACCAAAGACTGATTTTAAAGTAACGCGGCAGAAAAAAATACATTTGTTTCCGGTTTACCTAATAGTAATAATGTTCTAATGTTCAAAATTAGCTGAGTACATTACAGAACATATAATCTTTTGGAATTGAGTTAAAAACTATGGGTGCCAAATTATATATTTGGTTAAGTAATATTAATGTTCTAAAATTAATTAACATTCTATCAAATATACAGATGCTTAATTTAATTATTTATCTTTGAAATTGTCTTGTGTAATTTAATTTCTTTTGGCCTAACTTGTATATTATAATTTCATAAATTATCACTTTTTTAAGATTCTAAACATCGATGGACTGCCCAAGCACATTTGTACAGAATGTACTGAAAGGGTGGAAGCATTTTTAACATTCAAAAACAGGTGTGAAGAAAATGACAGACTATTAAAAAAAAGGCTTGTAAACGAAAACATCGAAACAAGCGAAAACATTGAAAAAAATGAAAACATTGAATCAAATAATTATGAAATCAAAGAAGAATATTATTCAGATGCCAATTACAATGATGTAGAAGGATACTTCAGTCAAGAAGACACTCCTCTAATACAGCGAATGAAAGTGAAGTTAAAAAAAAGTTGTGAAGAGGCCAAAAAAAAGTAAAGCCGCAAAAAAAACGAAACTGGAATCAGTTCTTGACAATGTGACTGTTACAAAAGAAGCTGACTTGATTAATGATGTATCAAATGTAATGAGTTTTGCCAGATATCAGAAAACTAAATCAGATGTAAAGAATGTTGCCAGATGTAGGAAAACTAAATCGGATGTAAAGAATGTTGCCAGATGTAGGAAAACTAAATCAGATATAAAGAATGCTGCCAAACCTATAAAAAAACAAACCGCAAAAAAAACGAAACTGGAATCAGTTCTTGACGATGTGACTGTTACAAAAGAATCAAATAGGCACACTGTTGACAAGGTGTTTGAGTGTTCGATCTGTTACAGAACTTTAAAAACGTCTTATAAATTGAAAAAGCACGAGCAGACGCATCTAAACGTCAAGAATTCTCCATGTGACGTCTGTGGGAAGCTGTTCACCTCCATGCGTGGTGTCAGGAAGCACAAGGTGTCTGTGCATCTGAAGACACACATCATCTACTGTCAACTGTGTGATAAAAAACTTGCAAACTTAGGCTCTTTAAAGGTAAAAAAATCAATTTTCACGCATTCTTTGCCACTTATGATAGTGGTGATCCCTACTGTTAAACACCAGTATTAACGTAAATACAATTTTGGGTCAACCGGTTCCCAAACTTATTTCACTCGTAGACCCCTTGCCATGATTTTCGTTTTACGGTAGACCCCCTCCTACTCATGGTGATTTTTTTTTGCAAAAAAAAACATTAGTTCAGTGGTGTCAAACCCAAAAGGCATCAAAGGCCGCATAAGGTATTTTGAGTACGCCGGTGGTCCGCATCAAAAAAACTTAAGAATCACTGTGACATTTTTAGGGGGTGGACCAATAACCTCTTAATATTTAAAATGTCTATAAAAAATAAACACACCGTGTATATCAAAAACTGTATATTGAGTTTTAAAGGACATAAATTAGGGCTTAAGTTTTTGAAGAAAATATTATATAAATGTAAATTTTATTTATTTTCACACTCCTGTAATCTGGACTGATGTTTTTCCATTACCATCCAAAAAATGGTTAGTGAGATATCATGCAATTCATTCCATATGTTCTTTTTTAATTCTTCAATAGACACTGGATTGCTAATATAAACCATATTTTAAATATATCCCAAAAGGAAAAAGTCCACTGGGGACAAATCCGGGCTGCAGGGTGGCCAGTTAATGTCGCTTCTTTTAGATATGGACATAAAATTCACAAACTGCCGCTAATATAGTAATTTAATACATAGCAATATAATAATATTTTTATTGACAGTATTTTAAAATTTTGTATAGCTTTTGGGGAGCTATTAATAAAAACCAAGTATCACCCACTTCTAGTTTCTTAGATTTGAGTGTAGACTTCATTTCTATTAATTTTCTGCTGCTGCAGTAGTTTGCACTTTTTTGTCAGGCGTCAGCCGACTTAACTATTTCTTCAGTACAACTCTGCTGTCATGCGTTTGTAGTGCATTTTTGTGCGCAAATTTTGTACGCAAAACTACTTACGCGACATTACTTCTTGTGATTTTTACAATATTGAATTTGACATTTTGAAACAATTTTGAACATTGTTGAATATTATTTTATCCAGGTATATTTTTCTTTTATTCCTAAGATTTTTGTCTTGACCTATATTATGCTGTATCCTTGAGGGTCAAAAGTAATCCAATAGAGATTTAAATCAATAAATTACATTAGATTTAAACCAAGTCCAGTGAGAGTCCCCTCTGAACAATTGTGGCCACGAAAGACCCCTGAAAAAGATTAGAATCGCATTCACCGGTCATAAAGAGATGGAGATGGAAGATAGATTCTCTCACCGATAATACAAGCGAAAATGGTAAATGCATGGAAAATATTTAGTGGCCACAAAGTCTGCATGTCCTATAGGGCCGAGGCAATTCCCTCGAACTGCATCGAAAAGGACTCCTCTTACTAACAAGAGCAACTGACAGTCCCAGAGGCCTGGAAGGGGGCGCCACAGCGGCAACTAGGGCTTGAAACCAAATTAAATGAGTATAATCTGTCATTAAAAGCGCCGTGCCCAATCATTAGTTGAGTAGACCAATGATCAGTGCTTATCCATTTAGCAGTTAGTCTGAAGAGATTTGAGCTATAATTATGAACAAAAACATTAAATTTCACCAAAAATATGATCGCCGCCATGATGGTAAACGAGAGATTCAAACGTACGGTCATGGCATCTTAATTGTAAATTATTTTTCACAGAATACTTGATGTTATAATATATTTTTTTAGAGCCACATGAAAATTCACACCGGTGAGAAAGAGTTCCAGTGCGATGTGTGCAAGAAGAGCTTTGTGTTCAAGAGTGGTCTGGCGATTCACATGCGCTGCCACACGGGAGAGAAACCTTACATATGCAGGTTCTGCGGCGCCAGGTTCGCGATCTCGAAGACCGTCATAGAACACGAGAGACTCCACACGGGAGAGACACCTTATTTCTGCCCGGTTTGCTCCAAAGGCTTCCAGCAAAACTCCAACATGAAGAGCCACTTCCGACACAACCACAAAGACGTCGAATACACTGATTTTTTTACAACAAAAAAAAAATCCTATATTTATTTTATGTAAGCACATACATGAGAATACCGACAGATGGTGATATTGATTCTGAAGTCTCATCCGTGGATTCTATGACGCTTACCATGCTGCATATGGCTAAGCGCTGCATGCGGAGTGTTGATTTGCCAACGTCATAGACTACAGCCCGACATTCACACATCATCTATTTGTTAAAGAAATTCACTAGCATGGGTTGTGTTTACGGGATGAATTTCGCCTACCACCAAGTTAGATTGATAGTATATGAATGTCATTTTACGGGTAGGGGATCAAATTCACACTTCATATTTTAAAGCTTAGAAATTGTTTTTTTAATCTCTTATTATTATTGAAAAATCGTCGTGAATACATATATTATTAAAAAAATTGTTTATATAAACTATTGAAAATCATTTCGATATAAATAATTTGAAAAAAACAGTTTATGCAATTGCATCCAAGAGAGCACCCGAGACCAGTGCACTTTATGATGTTCACAGTGCCGGTTTTTAGGGGTGGCGCAGTGGGTCGGCTGCCCAGGGCGCCGAATGAACTGAGGGCGCTAAGGGCTACCTTAGCTCCTACGGGGGGGGGGTGTTTTCTGAAGATTTCCCTTCCCACCCAAAAAAACCAGGGAGCGCCAGATTTTTTTTTGCCCAGTGCACTGCAAGGTCTAAAGCCGGCACTAAACGTTCAGCCTGGGCATCAAGACGCTGCATCCGTGAAACGTGTTTATTTATGTGTGGGTTAATAAGGTTGCAAATGTATATTAATCTGTTTCTTGAAGTGATCCAGATTGTATGAAAGAGGAAACACAAGATACTGGAAGAGCATCCTAGAGTTTACCTTACTTTTACGGATGTAGACTCATGCGGGAGGCCTACGTTCAACAGTGGACGGACACAGACTGATAATGATGATTAGTTTTAATGCACAAGTAAGGAGACGCAGGAGATTATTTGAAACGTAATAAAAAAAATGTTTTTTGTGACCAGACCTCGAAATGACTAATTACTTATTTCTATCCTAATTCTAGACCTTAAGATAACAGCTAGCGAAGCACAGATAACACATCATTTGTCGCGGTCTTTTGGTGTAAGTCTGAAGAAACCATATTGAGTAGATGTCACAACAGTCAAAATATTGTTGAAAAAGTTACCATTTAATAATGAGTAAATCGCATAAAAAACGGTGCCTTCCAAAAAAATGCATAAAAGCGAAATTACATAAATAAAATCATGTAAAAAAAAAAAAAAGGATTGGGAAATTGTGTCTTCGATTGCTTTACAATGGTGGTCTGTATTTTTTTTTAATAATTAAACCAATTTGCTTTGACTTAATGTAAAAAACATTTATTTTATATATTTTATAAAATGGTTACATAATAAAATATTTTATTTACAACAACATATAAATATTGCACTATTATTGTACACACAACATTATTTTTACAAAACATTTTTGTACAAATTACTGTATTAACAATTCAATAATGTATGTAGCTACTTTAAGACATTAAAAAAATATAATTTTGTAATACATGTTATAAAATTTCTTAAAAATAAATAAACCCTATCACTTCTATTTGTAATTAAATTCTTTTACTTTTTTATAAATACACCTGTATTATAATAGGCAAATATGACAGCTCAAAATAAAAAAGATCTACGAAGAAATGATTCACAAGTCCAAACAACCCGGGTGAGCGTCATAGAGTCCGTGCAGGATTAAAGGTGCAGGTAAACTCCTGTTTTTACAACAATAAGTAAAAGGCATTTTTTGTTAGTATTTAACTAAATTAATGGGCAGTAATTATTTAGCAAACGGTCATACCTAAAAAGGTAAGTAGAAAAATAATAAATTAGCAGGAAATAAATAATGAATGCTAATTAATAATGAGTTAGGTTAGGTTTCCATTTTATGGGTTTTTTATTTATTTATTTTACATTATTTTTTACCAATATTGAATATATTTACTGGCATTTAAATTTTATAACTGACTACGTTCATACTAACACAGTGAATACTGTCAATATATTTAGAATGCTTATTTCATGCCAATTGATTTAACTTACTGCCAAAAATGAACAAAGAAATACAGGCCGAAGTTATAATGGGCGGTAACATTATTAAAATCACACATTTTGTAGACGACATTATTAAAACTTACAGTTCTGGATTAATTTACAACAATGTGAATTGAAATAAAATAATAACTCATTTATTTCAAATTCTCGACTTACGCCACCTTCATAATTGAGGACACAAATATATTCTGAGCCATATTGAATTAAATTTAATTCAAATTAATGTTTTTATCACTCTCCTGGCCTACGGTTACTTCAGGACTTGTCCTTTGTGGTTATTCCTAAAGTGACTCTTCATATTAGATTTCTGCATGAAGGCCTTGGAACAGACGGGGTAGACGTACGGAGTCTCCCCGGTGTGGATCCTCTCGTGATCCTTGAGCGTCTTGGAGACGGCAAACTTGCCATCGCAGAACCGGCATGCATACGGTTTCTCTCCAGTGTGAACGCGGCGGTGCAGTGTCAGGCTGACCTTAAAAGTGAACTTTCTGTGACAGAACTCGCACTCGTGCTCGCGCTCTCCAGTGTGTATCTTCATGTGCATCTGCAACACATTCATTTAAAACATAATAATGGCAAAAATTAAAAATGATCCCTGTGAGATTCAAATGAAATTGTAGAACCTAATTAAGGAGTGGGTAGGTTTGTTATTTCCAGTATAAGTTATTTGAGAAACTTTCATAATATTGTGTATTGTTTCGTAACCCAGAAATATGATACACCTTTTGCTTTATATAGAGCCAACACTCACTGAACTAATTGACTTAAAAATGGGCATTCCACGAGGCCGAAACATGTCGTCTACAAATATACTGTGGGATTAATTCTAAATACTCTTTTATTTATATCTGATATATGGTAAAATAACTAAAAATCAAACAATTTTATTTACAACAAAAAAAAAACATTAAAGGATTCATTTAAATCACGGGTCGTCAACCTGGTCCGTACCGCCCACTAGTGGGCGATACGGGCTTCCGTGGTGGGCGGTGGGCGATTTTTGTAGATTTTCAAATCCTCTACATTCCTTCTAGAATTTTTTCCACCCATATACTGAATTGAAATATAACGAGGTTAGTGGGCGGTAGGGAAATTTTAGCATGAAAAATAGGCAAAAGTGGGCGCTAGGCTTTAAAAGGTTGACAACCCCTGATTTAAATGGATGAAATGATAATAAAAAACACTTATTCAATCATTACTAGTAACTAAACAATAAATTATTCAGCAAAACTCTGTTTGGCTGACCAAATTAAAACATGGTAAAATAACGTCCAATTTACTAAATAAACTTTTGGAGGGGTATTATTATATCAGCATTTAAGCAGAGCATTTTTTATGACCAAATGGTCATTCCAAAAGCGCTTCTTGGTTTTCTAGGTAAAAAAGTGGGTCTTGCGTCTGCCTCTGAAGGATGCCTACATTTTCAGCTCTCTTATACTATTCGGCAGCATGTTCCAGGCTGTATAATAAGTAAGAGAGCATTTAAAAGAAACAAATATTCACATATCTATGCTCAGTCTTTCTCATTTGCTTGGAATAAACGGTTTATCTGTATTCTAAAATAGCTTATCTACCTTCGCTATAATTATCTTACAAATTTGGTGTAAACACAATAAATTAATTATCTTGCTCGTGTTCTAGTTGAATTACAGAATACACTAAAATGCAGTTTTAAATTTGCCAATACGTGCAATTACACCAAGCCGGCGGTCATAGCTCAATAGTCAAATCGTTTGCTTTGCAAGCCAAAGGTCGTGGGTTCGATCCCCAACGGAGATTAAAAAAAAATAAGGGTTTTTAATCGATTTATGAGCTCTAAAATACCCCAGTTGGCATGAATTTGATTCATCACCCGTAAAATGTCAGTCATAGCCTATTAATTAAAATTGGTGGTAGACGAAAGTCGTCCCGTGAAGACCACCCATTCACAGTAAATACCTATAATAATGAAGGATGATGCGTGAATCTCAGGCTGTAGTCTATGACGTTGGCGGATCAACACTCCACATGCAGCGTTTAGCCATATACGCCATGGTAAGCGTCATAAAAGTCCTCAGATGGGACTTCAGAATTACTTTCACCATTCTGTCGGTATTCTCCTGTATGTGTTAACATAAAAAAAAAAAGCTCCTCCTACCCACCAATTTCAAAAACATTCCCATCACAAACATACCCTCAGATTGCTGCTGCAGTTGAAGGTCTTCTTGCACATATCGCACGACACGGCCCTCACTTTCTGATGCACGATCTCATTATGCATCTTGGCGTGGCTGCTTGTCTTGTAAGTCTTCCCGCACAGCTCGCATGAGAAGTTTCTTTTATCGCTGTGGACGTTTGCGTGCTTCGCCATCTGTGACTTTGTGACAAAGCTTTTGGGACACTCGTTACAAAAATATTTCTTCTCCGTCCCGTGCATCTGAATGTGCATAGACAATGAGTGACTCTTTGAAAAATATTTACCGCAAATCGGACACAGATTACTGCGCTCGACTGTTTTGCATTTTTTCGCAATGTCATCATCTTCAGAGCATTTTTTAATTTTTGCACTTATTTTTTGTTTAATTGGTGATTTTATAGTTTTTTGTTCTTGAATATTCTCATTGAAATCTGGTTCGATTTTTGGATTTTCCGTCAAAGGTATTTCGATATACTTTTCATTGTTGCAGTCGATGAAGTTTTGTTCTACTTCAGGGGTGTAGTCGTGATCATCATCGTCATTATATTCTTCTTTTATTAATACCGGAACCTCTATTTTAATTTCTATCTGTTTTTGATTGAGGCCACGTCGCAATATTTCATCATTTGTTTTGCATAGCCTTTTAAATTTAATGAATTGGTTAATTTTGTTGAGGCATGACTTGCAAATAAATTCAGGGAGGCCATCGTTTTGATAAATCTGGAAAAAATATATATGCATAGAAGATATAGCATTCTACTTCACAGTACATATAAAATCCTAGGATTTGACCGGCAGTCATAGCTCAATGGTCAAAGCGTTTGCTTTGCAAACCAAAGGTCGTGGGTTCGATCCCCGACGGAGATTATAAAAAAAAAAAAGGATTTTTAATCGATTTATGAGCTCTAAAATACCCCCGGTTTTTGTGAATTTGATCCATCACCCGTAAAATGCCAGTCATAGCCTATTAATTAAAATTGGTGATAGACGAAAGTCGTCCCGTGAAGACCACCCATTCATAGTAAATTCCTGTAATAATAAAGGATGATGCGTGAATATCGGGCTGTAGTCTATGACGTTGGCGGATCAACACTCCACATGCAGCGTTTAGCCATATACACCATGGTAAGCGTCATAGAATTCCACAGATGAGACATCAGAATTACTATCACCATCTGTCGGAATTCTCCTGTATGTGTTTACATAAAAATAAAACTTTAAATTCAATAGGTACCTATCTATGTCAACTGTAATAATAGCTGCAATAGAAATTAAATAACATATACAAATATGTACTTGTAAAATTACACACTTATTATTCAATTAATATCCATAGTGACTGACTATTATCTTTTGACTAGTATTTTTATTGGTTTTAGTCAAACATTTAAATAGTTATTTAAATTCCATATCAGCCGCCATGGGCTTTGCTTCGTTTCAAATCACATCGGCCTCCCGAAATGATGAGTACATTCTTTAGGTCATTCCTAATAGCCTTCCAGTACAGTGAGAGCCTAAGGACCTAAAGTAAAGGCAGCATTAGTTTATGCTCTCCTGCAGCATATGAAGTACACGTTTCAGCCTGGTTCACATTCATCTCTTGGCCGACTGTAAGATTGAAGATTGCACACAACCATTTCTCACAAATCTGATCATCATAACCTTAATACTGAGCGCAGATACCTGGTCAAATACCATCATACGTTTGCATTGCCTTTTAGTAATATGCCGAATTTTGTTTACTGAAACCTTACAAAATCCCAATACACCTACAGCTACTAAAAATTTTATTTTTTCAAATGATATCTTAGTTAGAGGATACCTTATATTATAATTAATTGGTGTAATATACCAACTTGTAATTCGCAGCAAATCATACTTATTTTATTAAGCATTTCTGGGATGGTTTTGATACACTTAAAAATGTTTATTTTGGCTCCATTGGTAAGGCACAGACGGCAAGTTTCAGCGTTGGCTTGAAACCCGTCTTCTGCTCTATCCGTGTTTATTTCTGCAGATTTTTTCTTGGACATTGCGAAGAATCTTTTGAAGAAAACATGAAATGATAAAATCAACAATCTCAAAACGCTCAGCGTTGTAAAGTTGACCTGAAATACTCGGCAAGTGGTGCTGCCAATCAAAGGCTTAATACATATTTTAATCCGTTTTTATGAGAAAAATAATATCTAATAATTTTTATTTTTTCATATATTTATTTCTTCTCGAACTAATACATTTAATTACTTTTATTACTAACTCATTTTACGAAAATAGTCCTTTGCAATTTGATTTATATACTACGCTGGCAGCACTAACAGTAGAATTTTAGGTTAACTACATAACATTACTGGGCGAATGACAACCAATAACAAACATCTTCTTTCTTTGTATGGTGCTTGCGTGAATGCAATTATTTTCTATAACATTTGTTATACTAAAAAAAATAGTATTACTCCCGACTATTTAACTTAATAAATTATATATATTATGTCAAAATGAAAATACTTTAAATAGTTGAAAATATTATACATACATGTTTTTAGTTTCTTTATGGCAACATGGGAATCATTAAAAATTAGAAGAAAAAGAAAATCAAATAAATATCAATTTATAATTCATGGATTAAGGTATGTATTTTAATGTAAAACTACTCTGTATAAATTATGCGTGGGTCAGTAAACTATAATGCATATATGCGATCAAAATAATTATAATACCATGAAAATAAGGTTAATAATTAACTACCAGCACACATTGATCCTTTTCTTAAATTTTTTCCTCTTTTGTCTGTATTGTATATTTATGTATTATGTTTCTTATTATTTGTACCTTGGAACTGCGGTTCGGTGAAATAAATAAATAAAATAATTAGATATTCATCCATACTCATGGAATAGGGCATGTACGAGTTTTGATCCACTGCTAATATTTTTCTTTGGGCGTATTATTTACTTGCGTAGTTAATTATATGTAGTTTTAAAAATCACTTTTTCGTCTTTAAAATTATAATAAGTTAGATCTTCAAGTTTTGATATAATATTTACCTATTTGTTGTTTTATTAAGTCCAGACAAATTTAAAAAATCTGTTGATGCTGAAACGATTTTAAACGATTTTTTTTCGGTACTTTCTGAACGAAAGGCTGATAATTTGGAGACTTTTAATTATATTTGTTTTTTTTTTAAATTCCTTGTTATTAAGTAACTTACATTTTCAATTGATTCAGAATTTTTATCATTATAATATAGGAAAGGTTAAAATTATATTTTTGTACCACATTGATAAAATATTGTAATAAAAATGCACAAATCTTGAGTACCTAGGATTATTTTTTTATTTGAAATAAAATAAACAATACATTACAAACAATAGTAATAAATATTAAATAAATGTGGAATTCACTACAAATAATAACTACTATATTTCTACAATGGCACATTATCATAGTTTGGATACCTTTTAAAGTTTCAAAATGACTTTAAATATCATTTTTGAACTTACAAAGAGTTATTAAAAATATATGTTTAGGAACATAAATGATTAATATTAAGAATGAAATAATTATTTAAATAACATAAGGTACATAATTCACCATAAACTACAATAGTTAGGGAGGCAAAATATATTACTAATTTTTTAAAATGTTTTCAGCATTCACTTTGAGATCCATTATAAATAATAAATATTCATTCAATTACCTTGTTTTTACATGAATTATGTAAGATATGGTCTCTGTTTAGGAGACTGCAGTATCGACTAACTCGTAGCCTTCCTCAAATATGGTCTCTTGACAAGTGATGGATTAAGGAAGGCTATATGTTAGTCGAAACTGCAGTTTCCTAAATAGAGACCATATCTTACGTGACCCATCTAAAAACAAGGAAAATAAATAAATATTTATCATTGTATTAATATGTATAGTCCATATATTATTGAGAACATTAAGCATAGTCTTTTTGTGATTATTGTTTTGTTATTACAGTTGATTTTGACTGAAATTCCATTAAATCTGCTTTGAAATGTGTCTTTATCCACCCAGCTATGCTATAATTTAATATTTGGACTGCGAATTTCCATATTTTTCTGCAAAAGTACTAAATACAGAACAGAGGTTATGATTACTTTCGCAGTTTAATTATTTTAAATAATTTCTTGACTGAATAAAATTGAATTTTTCTGTGATCTATTAATCTGAATCTGAAGTCATAAATATGCTTCATTTTAAATCAGGTATCGTTTATACATGTCTTGGATCGATAACTTTTTGCACTATTGCAACACAGTGCAAAGAATTCATTCCTTGTGAATTTTATTCAAATACAGAAATAGGCAATAATAAATTAACTACAATTTTATGAAATTAAGATTTTTTTTAGACAAAAAATTTAAGCGTAAGATTTTGTTTTTTTTTCTTAAAAACCAATTTATCTGACTTATAATTTCAATGTAGTTTTTATATAAAATGTATACAATTTTATCTGAATGTATTTAATGTTTTAAGACATATACGGATTTTTTTAAATATTTATTAGAATATTATTTTATTATTTTCAATATTCTAATCTACTTTTATAGATCATTGACTATATTACAATATTATAAGTTATTAAATATACATATACATATACTATAGATAAAATTCGTTAAACGAATCAATTCATTCAGAAAAAATATCGGTAGGAGCGGGATGCGAACCGCGGACCTTTGGAACCAATTTTGCCCAGGTAATTATACCGCTCGGCCACCATAGCCATTGCTTCCGCCTGAGCTGACTCGCTTGGAACTTCTATATATGTTATCATCGTATGATAGATGTCGCTATAGTATATATTCAAATTATGTATATTTTTATTTTTTATTATTCAATCAGAATACATTTATTCACAAGCTTAATATTATTATTATTACAGTGGCCAAGCGGTATAATTACCTGGGCAAAATTGGTTCCAAAGGTCCGCGGTTCGCATCCCGCTCCTGCCGATATTTTTTCTGAATGAATTTACTCGTTTAAAGAATTTTTATGTATAGTATATGTATATTTAATTACTTTTAAGACATGGTTTTTGATTTACTGATATTATCTATAAAAAAAAAATTGACAGTGAACTAGGGTGGATAAAGCTTAAATAAAAATATCTATTCAGTTCTAAGGCAGAATATATCCAAATATTTTAAGGCAAATATTTTTTTGGCAGTATTTAATTCAATAATTGGGCAGTTATTATTTAGCAAACGGTCAGTAATAAATACCTAAAAAGTAAAATATTAAATAATCATTTGACAATAGAAAAATAATAAATCGGTAGGAAATAATTAATAAATGGTAAAAAAAATAGATTAGGTTTCCATTTTCTAGGTTAATTGTTCATTCATTTTACATTTAATTTTACTAATATTGAATTTATAACTGCCATTTTAATTTTATAACTGAACACATTAATACTGACACAGTGAATAGTGCCAATTTATTTAGACTACTTATTTCACGCCAATTGATTTAACTAACTGCCAAAATGTTGAATTAGTTACTGAACAAAGAAATACAGGCCGTATTTTAATATAAGGAATACTACAGTATACATTATAAATAGTAATAAAATAATATATTAATTACTCTTTCTTAAAGTAATTTTAGGAAATTTTACTCCTTTGTGAATAGATTTAAAGTGGCTTTTAAGATTGGATAATTGTAAGCAGGCTTTAGGACACAAAGAACAAACGTAAGGTCTTTCACCAGTGTGCGTTCTTTCATGTTCTTTAGCAGTTTTGGAAGCAGAGAATTTTGCATCGCAATATTTGCATTCAAAGGGTTTCTCTCCCGTGTGGATTCTTCTGTGTTGTATCAGGCGAAGTTTCACAGCAAACTTCTTGTCACAAAAATCGCAGGAAAAATCTTTTATGTCTGAGTGAACAGTTTTCATATGCACCTGTAAGTAGACAATATAAACTGTAATATATTTTTAATAAGTGTTGGCTTTTTAGATATTTATTTATTTTCAAAAGAATGCCCATACAACAATATATATACGTTAATATAAGATTTACTATCACAAAGCAAGTAGTGTGAATTTAAAAACCAAATTTAAAAAACTAGGAAAATGTATCATAGATAATTTCCAATGTAATTTTAAAGAAGCACATATATTTTAAGTTTGTAAGCTTTTCTTTACGCTTTTATTAATTAAGCTTTGATACACTTATAAATCTGTCACAAATAACACATTTACGACATTTTTTTTTGTTATTTTGGTTTAAAACCGTCAACTTTGGTTGCCGCTCCCTGTATTAGTGAAACTATAATTGGTTCTACTTTTTTAAAGTAAGTGGCATATAATTTATAACAAGTCCAACCAATTATAATATACATTATAACCTTATATGTATTAATTTCTTAATTTGATAAAGTAAACATGATCAGTAGTCAACATCAAGTGTAATGGACTTGTATTATGAATTTTTGGAGAAGACGCATACTGATGCAGTTCGAATCTCACATCCAACGTTTATTTTTCTCTGATTAATTGATGAATAAAATGTTATATAAGATGGTATTTACAAAAGATTCATGTGTATCAATTGTTAAACATGTCTGAACAAGTTTCAATGGTATATCAAGTACTAAAGAATATAAATTATTTTTTTACTATAATTTTATTAACACATTGTTTGCAGAAGACGTATTACTACGTTTTTTTAGTCTGATGCTCAAATGCGGGAAACGTATTACTACATTTTGTACTCTCTGGTGGTGGACGTCGGGTAACGTAATAATACGTGTTGCGCAATAACGGATTTTGTTGCTAAATCCTATATCTTACTTCAAACTACACATTTCACTCACAAATTTGTATTTATTATGCTTTAGTTTTAATTAATAAATAAATTATGAAAAAAAAAAGGCTAAAAATATATATAGACTTTTAAAAAATGATAAAAAAACTCACGCGCGAACCCAAAAATCACCCGCGCCAGGCGCAATGAGAATAAAACAATGCCCGCAAACAATGTGTTAATAGCAAGTATAGTTTGAACGGAGTCAAATTATAAATACTCACAACAAGACTCTTTTTATCTTTCACTTTCCTATTGCAGAGGTCGCACGTGACTGCATTAAGACTGTAATGAACATTCTCGGTGTGCATCTTTGATGTCATCGGAGTTGCAAAAGTCTTCCCGCAAATCTCACAAGGGTATGCCTTTGTCCTGACATGGATCTTACGGTGGTTCCGCAAGAGAGCTTTAGTCGTAAAGACCTTCTGACACTCTGGACACGGATGACACTCGGCTTTGTGCGTGTCCATGTGACAATGGAAGGCATTATAATTAGGAAAGCATTTTCCGCAAACCGGACATAACTCGGCGAGGTTTTCCGGACATTTGACAATCGGCAAACGCTTTTCAGAACCTTTTTCTTTGCTCATTTTACGCGAAACGAAATCTCCCGTATAAGTCAAAACGGTTCTTTTCTTATCGTTTTTTTCTATGTGATTTTCAATTTTGAATTTTTCTTTAAGCGGATTTTCTACTTTGCTTTCTGTGTTGTTTATTTCAAGAGGATCTGAATTGATGCATGAGAATATATCTGGTTTTTCATCGTTTTCACTTTCTGAATCAGAGTCTCCGAAGCTGCTGTGATCGGATGGTTTATAACTGTCTTGGTCACTTTCTGAACATGATTCTTCTTTCACAGACATCTCCACGGATTCAATGTCTTCAATGTCTTGTATATTTAGATTCCGCAAAGTTGTATCACTGTCTTCACATCTTTGGATGAAAATTGCAGTTTTTTCTAAATCGTTGAGACAACCACTGCATATGAATTCGGGTAAGCCATCTCCTTGATACATCTGAAAATATATTAACAATATAATATTTTTAAGATATTTTAATAAAATATGTAAAGCGGATGCGGATATTTACTTCAATTAAGTCAAGTGATCTTCAATCAGTAAAATTTATAGTTAGAAGGAAAGTCAGATATTATCTAGACATGAAGATTAGAAAGAAAATATAGAAAGGTGTTCTGGTAGTGTTATATAAAATGGAATCAGCTGCTTACTATTTTTATATTCTTTTAATATCTTGAAAGCGGGGTCCTATTGATAGATTTTTAAATCGATTTTTGGGCAAATTATATAGACTTAAATATATTTACTAGTACACAAGTATATTAAATATTGCTTAGGGTTTTTGACAGGAATCTAATATATTCTATAATAATTTGAATTTAAGTTATTTTGAACATTACAACAGTATAATAAAGCTGCAGTATGAGGCTACAAATTCAATGTAAAGCTCACAACTGCTATAGATATCATGTGCAGTGAATGGGTTAATTCTTCCAAATTGGCGCCACACAGTCTGCCATTATCTTGCCTTATCCTCAGTAGGTTTCAATAGAAGTCTGTTGTTGTGTCCAAGGTATACTTGGGCGTTTGTTAACATATTTTTTAAGGATCTGATGATAAGCCTAGCACTTCTAAGGCAAGGACCAAGTCTTAGCTAAGCCCAACCAACAACATAAGGGTTCCGAGACGGTCACCCATATAGTGAGATCTATGACCAATATTGCTTAACTATATACTAAATTTAGTTCTTAGTGGCCCTCTGGAAAAAGTACCCATAGGCTTAAAAAGGCAGTCATAGCTACAAAGTACCCATATCAATATAATCAGGTCAGGCAAATATTGAAATAAATAGTTTACATATGAATGGAGTACAAGGATTTAAGTTTTCTACTAACCTTTAATTTACAGTGTGATGTAATTTTATTGTGTATTTTTAAGTTTTCATTAAAGATATTGTAAAGTTTTGCATTTTTAATATTCAGACATAATCTACAGATTGTTGTGATGTTCTTTCGGACGTTGTCTAGGTTAATTTCTAAAGGTTTGGTGCAACCTCTACGCATCCTCGTCGAGTTTTTCATTCAGCAAATGTTCACCAGCGGCGTTTAAAAATATTTTGTTCAAGAATAAATTAAAAATAATGTAAATATTTGTATTCAAACGTCAAATGTCAAACGATTCTATTGGATTGACGCTTTGTATCAAACTTTTTCTTCTTTTATGTTAAATACCATAATAGGTATATTGCTGTTATTTCTCACCATACGAGTACAATACAGAAATGCCTTTTATCTAAAATCTAATAAATCAGTCATAAATAAAGGCACTTGTAGTGCCTTTTTTTAAATGATTAGTTTTCACAAAATATTATTTGATAAATCATGCAAAATTAAAAAACCTTTTTGTTGTATTTTTTTTATTTTTTGAAAATGATACAAAAATTCATTCATTATAATATTTTTTTATTTTCAAGCCAAACATAAATTGAATAATTTTATGAAGTAGGTAAGTTATGCCTTATTTCAGACAATTAATTATTTGTACTAAAATTCTTTATATTATCTTCTTCGCAGTATCAATCCGGTGGATTGGTTTGCAGCAACAGAATCTTGCATCTCGATCTCCATTCCTCGAAATTTTACTTGAGATGCAATAAATTTTTTTTGCTGATACATGGGATGTCTTTAAGACCTTTAATGTGGTATTTTCCCCTTTATTTCCACATCCTAATGCCGTTGACCATAAAGATTCATCCGCCTTAGGAGAGCATTTACTACCTCCAGGACAATAGAGTGCCCAAACCAGCTTGACCTGATGAGGTTAGCTGGGTGTTAGCTTATTCCGGCCAACATTCGGTCCCTGTCTATATTGGCCGACTGATGTCGCTCACCCCCCACCACGAGAAGGAGATAGATCAGGATTTTCCTTTCATCGAACCTGTGACCTTAAGGCATTTCGCAGAGTCCTCCAGTACTTTTAGGGGGCTTTTTATATTATATTATATTACACGTTTAATTCGTGTTGTGTGAACGCGTAGACCACTCTAATACAATTAAAATCTGCATATTCTTAGATGTTTTGTACTTTTTTTGTGTTTTTTTTATATGTATATGTACGCTTTTATTTTTTGGAACTTTGCGTCGTTTTTGAGGTTACACTGTAAACAGATCTAGGAGTTGTCATCGAAAAACAGCTGAAAAATAAAGATTTGTATAAAAAAACTTAACTGTGTATTATTGCAAGATCAAGTCAATAAAATAGTATAAGTGATTTCATTTATTTGGCTTAAAACTATTTTATTTTTATTATTTATCATGAAATAAATTGTTGCTGTTGAAAACCGCAATTGAATTTAATGAAAAGCCAAATATTTTGAACTAATTATATTATGGACTAGAAGCAAATATAAACCAAAAAAGTAACTCAAGTAATCGATATTAGTAAAAAAATATATTTCTATAAGTTTGTCAAAGTCATGATCAATGAAAGTACTTATAATGCAGGATTTTGTTATAGTCCATAACGTGGTAGGTATATAGCCAAAAAACATTATTTTGTTAATGTTTTGAGTATTTGAAAAATATCATACAACTTTAGAAACGTATATTTTATAGCTATCATTAATATGCGTTTACCTGTTGTTCCTCAAAATATGCTGTGGATCTGTAAAATATTCCATTCCAGATTTTTTCTGCATTCTAGTGCTTAGAGGAAGAGGAACTGAAAATGTAATATCTTCTGGTTCCTGTAGGTCTAATGCAGTGTATGGAGCTCCTTGGGCAACCCGAATTTTCATCTAAAAACAATTATTAATTAAATAAGTATACCTAAAAATATTGCCTATTTATTTTATTAACAAAATTAGGTCAAATACCTACTTCTTCTAATTTTGGTTTCTGCAATGCTAACTTCATGTTCAAAGCATTTTTTAACTCAAATTTACCCAAAAAACGTTTTTCCAAGATGCCTTCCAAGCCTGTAATTCATAAGTATTGTTGTTTTTACGATCTGTAAGTTTATCAATTATAACGAAAAATGGTTTTGAAAAATCCACGCATAGAAACCTTGATTTAGCTTTACCTGCTTTCTTCAAAAGCTCTTCAAGACTATGATCATCCGAATCTGAGTTGGAGATGTTATTTTTTTCATCGTCTGACTGATCCATGTCTGGAACACCAAGCCTGTCCATACTTTGAATTGGTTCGTGTCTCAAATGTCCAAAGTCTAACGTAAGAAAAACATTTAGAAATTAAATTTATATTAAAAAAAACTAATATCAATAGACAAAATAAATGTTTATACCTACATTCATTTTATGAAATTATAGTTTGAATGTAGATAAAAATACCTACTTACATATTTGTCCATACCTAGTATTAGTTTAATTTATTAAGTTATTTTAAAATGGCCATCATGTTACATGAAGAACTACAATGCAAGCAAGATATGTATAGGAAAAAACATAGAACAAAAAATGATCTGTACTGTAACTATCTGAAGTATTCTGCGGAATACGAGTACAAACGTTAAGATACAAAGTAGCCTCAAAGTTCTATAAATCTTCATGGTCTTCTCATGTACACTCTCTGTATAGTTTCCGAGGGCCTTCTGGGAAAGAAAGAGCATCTAAAGAACATGTTCCAACTAGGTCTACCCTTGTCTCTACACCTACTGTAGGATGGAAGGCTATGTGTCTGTTCACCTCTTCTCGACATTCCTCTCAGAGTAAAACCATCAAACCCCAGTATTTATATCTAACACTACTGTCCTCGTAGATGGTTATCTATGGTACTAGATAGAACTATTCGGGCTGTGAAAATTCTATCATTCTTCATGTGAATCTTATTGTCGACAATGTAAGATAGTGTGGCAACACCATGCTGATATGCGACCAACCACGCGGCAACACAGGCTGCCAACAGGAAGTCGATTTCCAGGATCCGGCACGCCAAGACACGATATAGTCCTCAACACCAAAAGGCCCCATGAACCGCTGACGAATTTCGACGCTACATCTCCTCCATGGACAATTAGTTCGTAAAACTAACAGTTGTCACTTATTAAATTTAGTATACCGTTTTGCAGTTGTTCATCATTCCATACTGAAGGTTTCCTTGGTCGGTGCATCTTTTCTGGTGGAGGTAGAAGCGGCTGGCTCTGTCCTGATGATGAGTCGTTGCAGTCTAGTACAGGAACATCCTTTTTGTTGGAAATCGAAGATGGCCACTCCTCCAGAGGCACTATGGCTACATGATTACAGCAGGCTACCAAGACCTCTGGACGCTTCCATTTATTGAAGTCACTGAATATAAACATATAACTATATAAACAACAACTTTTTGAAAAATGACTTATAAAATCGACATGAATATTTAAACAAGAACGATTTAAAATATCTAAACTCTTTTAAAACTGCTGTAGTCCGTAAGCGCTTTTGATCGATCGTTTTTAACATCACTCAACATCAAATCTTGTGCACCCATACAGAGTCTATCTATATCTTTGACAGTCATTTTCACTATAGTTTGATTCACTAAATTTGACCTTCACCAGCTGTAGCATTTTTCTGGTGTCTAGAATCTTTCTTGTCTGAATTTTTCCACAATTACTTAACGCCAACAGCGATGGAAACATTTCAAAGATCTCTTAGTGGTGAAATATTTCATTGGTTAAGAAACAGGCCACATTTTCAAAGTTAGACGTTTTTTCACTGACGCACTTTTGTGCAGCTTTCGAATACGGCAGTTTCCTTAAGATTCGAACTCTAAATTACCTGTTGGATACAATGATTCATACAAAAGAGCACTGCGTCTGACAAGCAATGCACCTTTACGACTAATCTCAAATTCACGGAAAGCAAGAAAGGGCTACAAATAGTAAATTTTATTTTACCCTTTTTTTAAATGAATACAAAAATCAATTGATGCCCAATGTGCATATATTGCCCATGTTATATTATATACGATTATGTCAAAAGGTGAAGATGTCACATATAAATAAATATATTTTGTTAATTTTTCAACCTTCAAAACTGTTTAAAATTAAGCTTTCTAACTAACATTAAATTCCCCGCGACATTATACCGTGGTCTAATTTATTTTCTTTCGATGTTCGCAATGTCCGTATATTTCCATTGATCTCTTCCTAGCATGAATAACAATTCTCAGTAATCCACAGATCACAACACTTCCAAGACACAAAACATTCCGACACTTCCTTCAATCCCATCCACACTTCCTCCTTTCTTACTTTCACAGTGATACCTAATACATGATTCATCTAGCTTAACCATAATTTATTTGCATATTTAATATATATATAAGCCCATGTTTAAAAATTGCTTGTGACTTAAAGTTTAATTTGACTCACGATATTCCTTTCAAAGTCAAATTTCTCTCGTTGCTGGAATTCTTCAATTCATCCTCAGCGGAATGATCAAACTTGAGTACTCCACCATCTTCTGCAAGCATCTTGGAGCTCCTTCTGCTCGTATTCGGTACAGAGAGTTTCCTTTTAACATTCAATTCGATCTCATCATTTCCGCCCTTCTTCCTTGCAGGTCCACAATAGAAAGATCGAGAACCGAATTGGATAAGCTTTCCGAGAATTCCAAATGATGGAAACGTTATATAGATGGATTGAATACACACTTCATCGATTATGTTCCATATCTTTAATACCTTAGAAATTCATAAACGCTTAAAATGTTATTATACCAAACTATTACAAGAAATAATGACAATTTCGCTTATATGAGTGTCTAATTATGTATTCCAACAAATGTGAATTAATTATTTTACACGATTTAAAATGACTGGTTGGCTTACCCCATTTTTGTTGAAACTGAGTACTGAATGAATGTGAGCTAGAATAACCAAATCCATTAAAGGCGAGTTTTGCACAGGGAATATGACAGAAGGTTTCGATGGAAAAACTGGTTCCCAAAGTCTTACTCTAGTATCGGATCCTCCAGTAGCTAAAATTCCTAAGCTTTCTGAATAATGGAAACATGATATTCCCTGAAACAGATAGTATCAAATTGTTATTATAAATTATAAATTTAATAATACTCGTACCATAATATCTAGTATTTAGAAATGCAATTTTAAAATTAAAGTTTGTGAGAATATTTGAATTGAAGATCTTACCCTGCTTACTTTAAACACATATGGATCTCTTATTCCTCTTATGTGCCTTATTATTAGAGATGCATTTGGATCATTGGAACAAGAAACGATTGAATCATTGTATTTGAGGTAAGTAACCATCTTTATTGATCTTGTATGAATCCTTCTATGAAATTTGATTTCACAGTACGGCTCTTGGATTGAAGATTGTAGATCCTTAAAAAAATACATAAATATTCCATCATTTACGTAATTTTTTACAACGTTCTTTTTTTAGAAATATATTGTCATTCAAAAAGGAAACTTACAATCCAAAAATATTCGTTTAATTTGTCGTGCAATTTTTTGAAGAACAAAGATGACTTGGGTTGTTTGAACGATATAACGGTGAGACCTCCAAGATCATCGCCTATAATCAAATGCGATTTTTTGGTCTTCTCATCAGATGTGCTGTACGCCAAGCACTGAAAACCAGAGAGAAAATTATTTCCTCCTCCTGAAATCTTTTTAGTTATTTGTAGACCACATGATTATGGACTCTTCCGATTTAGTTATTTAAATCAATCTAGATAAACACCAATTTTCATATTTATCAGTGCCGGTTTTAGGGGGTGGCGAAGTGGGTCGGTGCCCCAGGGCGTCGAATAAGCTAGGGGCGCTGATGGCAACTAATCTTGCTAACATTTTTTAAATATAAGCAACATGGGGCGCCTGAAAAAAATGCCCTGGGACGCCGCAGCGTCTTAAGCCAGTACTGATATTTATACATTTATATAGTGGGTACTGACATTCAAAGTAATCAGTATTCAATCATCAGCTTAGACGGGAGCGGGAATGAGTGAGCTGATTTTTAAGCATTAGCAGATTATAGTTGTTTTTATTATTAACATTGTTTTTTTGTCTTTGAATTTAAATTTAAAATATATATACAAATCTGGCAATTCAAATTATCTTTTGTATTTAAATTCATAGGATAAGTGCCTATTTTATGAGGTGGCGAAGTGGGGCGGTGTCTCAGGGCGTCGAATGAGATAGGGCTGCCGAGGGCATCCTATCTTGCTTAGATTAAAAAATATACAAACAATATCCAATATTGCACCAGAAAAAAGGTTTAAAGCCGAAACTGCATTAGACCGTTGTTCCAGATAAATGTATCCTTATTCAGTCTATGACTATGATAATACACCCAAGAAAGATACATTGTTTTCGAAATAGCATTCTCATTTCTGTGATTAACAGTTACTCATTGAGATCAAATTAAAAGTTACGTAAAATATCAACGAAACAAATATAAATTAATAAAATTCCCTTCACGAACCTTTGGAACACTGCTTATTCCAGTAATAAGAAACGTTGGAACATGGCATAAAGTAGAAGCGCCATAAACCATAATGCTTCGATCAGATGCTGTAATAATTAAGTCCATGGAGTCCTATAAATAAATCCATAGATATAAACATAAAACGAATAGTCATTGCGCAAATATGTTTTTCATAATTATTCTTCTTCGTAGTATTCAATCCGGTGGATTGGTTTGCAGCAACAGAATCTTGCATCTCGATCTCCATTCCTCTCGGTCCTCTGCAACCCTTTTCAGCTCAGCATAAGCGCTACAATTCATGTCCTCGAATACTTGCTGCAAATACTCCCGTCTAGGGCGCAAAAATTAAAAAAAAAATCAAAAAAGCAAAAATTCTTGAGTCAAAGGATATTACTTTAAGGCTCCGCAAGCAACTTGCCAAAACACTTGTTTGGAGCATCTTAATGTACGGCTGCGAGACATGGTGCTTATCATAATTATTATTATATTATTATTTGTATAGCGCCTTTTTATGGCCGAATTGTCATTCCAAAAGCGCTTCTTTGCCTCTCTGAGTAAAAAGGTGGGTCTTGAGTCTGCTTCTGAAGGATGCCTCCGCTTTAAGTTCTCTTATGCTGCTATCTCTTATTAATAACGGCATTGAAGATGTTTTAAGGTTCTTGTTCATACCTCCAAATAAATAGCAGCTGTTATCCAAACATTTCGAACCCTTCTGCTGATTCCAGTTCTATTAAAGAACACATCATATTCTGTTAGCAGTTTCAATTTTCCACCATACAGACCAACTTTTCCATGCTTGGAGATCACGACGTAGCAGAAGTATTCATCGGTTTCAATGGTTACTATGTAAGCTATCGGTTCCTTCTGCAATTGAAAGACCAAATACATCAACTCAAAAGTTATATCACAAAAAAAACAATATTTATTAAATTTAAATTATTGGCCCTTAAAATAATGCTTATACAACTATGCTGTAATATATTGTAATAACTGTGTATTTTAGCGCCAAGTAATTAGAAGGTCGTAAGGTCGATTGCTATTGCATTACTACAAACCATTATGGTTTTTTATGCTTTGTTAGAAAATAAATAACAACTGTGTTTATACTTGATTAATATATTCACATCAGCATGATATAGCCCTTGCTGACTGGTACCGAAAACCTCGATATACAATCTTTCGTCTCTTTCTGTTCGCTTATCCGCTCACGTGTGTGTTAGTTATAGACATCACCACTTGAGCGCTGGGGGACAGCCTAAGCGCCGACAAACTCGTCAGTTATGCGTTGACGACCGAGGAGTTAGCATTACGGCCAGCGGCATGTCATCCCGCATGGCCGGAAGCTTGTAAAGTTTGTAAGTAAATATAATCAATGTGCTTCTAAAACAAAGTCTTTGTTTGCTGACCTGCTCCCATCCTGCATGCAACAGAGTAACACCCCTTTTGAGAGAGAGGAGGATATTAATATATATAAAAGTGAAATAGATTTTTCTCACCTTGCAATGTGCCAAGTCGAGGATATTTATTTTATTCTTCACAACTGGTGTCCATCCATCGAGGGTCTTCCTTGTTCTCTTTTCCCCGCACTCCACAAGTTGATCCAATATTTGGTCCCACCATATGAAACCAGTAGAATCAAAATCCAGAATCTGGAACAGCTTGGAGGCGTCCAGTGAATGTTTGGAATCGTCTATATTAAATAAAGAACTCAATAAACCAACAATATTCTTAGTAAATTAGTATAAACATTCAAATCTACAGCAAATATCATCTTCATGACGTTTCTCTTATCAATATTCAGAGAAAAAAACTGCGTGCTCTGGGATTCGAATTTTAACTGTTTTAAAACTAATGTTCAGTCTGTATACAGCGCAGGATCATGACAATTTTAAGTCGAGAAATTAACGTATATCATATTATTGATATGCATTATTATTACAGATGGCGCTTGTTGTAAATAATATTTATATGTATTACAAAACATTAATGCAAGACCAGCGGTTTATACCTGTATTTTATTACGTGGAAATGTAGATAGATCTATTACTTTAACATTGTTTGAGAGACTTCCATATCCAGTTGGATTATTCTATATATTTTAAGAAAAGAACATACTTTAGTCTAGGGTTTTCTAGTGAAATTTTTATTTTACAGGTATATCTTAATTAGTAAGCACATTGTCTTCGGTTCGATTCTCTCTGTGCCGTTTTTGTTTTCTCTAATTCATTTATCAAACACAGGGAGCGGCAACAAAAGCTGACGGCTTTAAATCAAAACAACGACAAAAACCGTCAGATTTTTTTGCCGCTTCCTGTATTTGGTATATGAGATAGTATATATTTGCCGGCGGTCATAGCTCAATGGTAAAGCGTTTGCTTTGCAAGCCAAAGGTCGTGGGTTCGATCCCCGACGGAGATTTAAAAAAAAGGATTTTTAATCGATTTCTGAGCTCTAAAATACCCCGTTTTGTGTGAAATTGATCCATCACCCGTAAAATGTCAGTCTTAGCCTATCAATTAAAACTGGTGGTAGACGAAAGTCGTCCCGTGAAGACCACCCATTCATAGTAGATTCCTGTAATAATAAAAGATGATGCGTGAATCTCGGGCTGTAGTCTATGACGTTGGCGGATCAACACTCCACATGCAGCGTTTAGCCATATACACCATGGTAAGCGTCATAGAATTCCACAGATGAGACTTCAAAAAATTACTATCACCATCTGTCGGTATTCTCCTGTATGTGTTTACATAAAAAAAAAAAAAATGCCATATATTTATTTCTAATGTAATCATGTTTGAACGACTCTAATAGTTTTTTATATTAAACAGTATCTTGTACATGTATACATAAGAATAATTTATATTGATATCCTCCTCTTCCATTTAGGACATCGATTAACTGGATGAAGGATGCAGGATCAGGTTCACATTATAAACAATAAGTTTATAAGTTGTTTAAGTTTCTGTTTCACGATACATGTTTATTTGTCAATAACGTCGCCCGTTAAAGGCCGCCCTGAGGAACGGTCCTACCACGAGGACGGGCGAGTTGCGACTACCCTGCCAAGAGGACAGTTGGTCATAATGTCCAATTATTTTTGGCGTATGCAAACACCGCTTAACATTCGATAGATGTCACGCAAGCGAACCAAAATAATAGACAAAAGATCACATCGGCCTTAAAGAGCTGATATCAATATACATGTATATATATGTATATATATATATTATTTTTATAAAAAACAAATAAAAAATATTGGGATCCATCAGCAAAATTGATCAGGGTAGACCTGATGGGAACCCTAACATGGACAATCGCTTACAAATGAATGTGAATTAAAACTAATTTATATTAAAAAATATATAAAAAATATACATACAAAATTATATAAAATTATATATATGCAGTGTCACCAAGTATTGTCAGTTAATATAGTAACCTTAACCTTTCCCCTGCCAGACCAATTGTGCAAGAAAGACCCCCATAGGCCAGCCGTTTTCAATGTCAGAAAAGTCATTTTAAAAAATCATCAAGTGCTTAATATAATGTTATTTAATGTAAACTTACCAAATTTGGATGTTTTTCCCTTTCCACAGAATAGACACACTTAATTGATAAATACGATAATTTATACTAACAGGGTTGTCACAAATTGTGTAGTTTAATAATGATCTGGCGAGTTAACTCTCCGAATATGTTTTCCGAAGGGTTAACGTTTAAAGAAGTATGGATTATTCTAATAATCATGCTTCCTGAATATGTATTGAACGCTTACCTAAAATAACGCTTATGGCATCTTCAAATTCCTTTCGATTGATGAACAGTCTTCTATTTTCAACGGAATTCTCAGTTTTTGAATTTTCATTTTGCCTATGGAAATATCTTCTTAGCTGCGATAGAGAATCCGAATCTAATTTCCATAAAAGTTTTCCGCATATTCTGTCACTCTCGTCAAAGCTGAAAAAAAAGAATTGTATGAAGTTTGTCATTTTCACATGTTCTATCTGACATCAGCATGATGTAGTCCTTGCTTACTGTTACCGAAAACCTCGACAAACAATCTTTCGTCTTATATTTTCATAGCTCGCCACACCTTGGTGTATATGGTCACATTGGCACTAGTACATAGTTTCGCCACCGGCAGCGCTGACGGCCTCGAGCCGCGCCAGTGCGGCTGGCGTCAGTGAGTCCCGAGCGATAAGCGAGACAGCGTCATTGTTGCGGCCGGCGGTATGTTTCCGCTCGGCCCAAACCTTGTAATGTTTTTAAGTCAATAAAATCAGTGCGCTTCTACAAGAAAGTCTTTGTCTGCTGCCCTGCTCCCCATCCTGCCCCTCGTGACGTAATAACGCCTCTCTCCTTGTTTTGAGAGAGGAGGATGTTGTATTAAACTGAACGATACACTGCTCAAATCCAGTGGAAAGCTGAAACCCTGTACTAATAGTCTCTAATTATACTTGAATTAAGAGTCTTTTAAGATAATTATTTATTATAAGTTAAAAAATAAATCTGAGAGAGCTATCAAGGCAGTCTATCATACAGCCGATTAAGAGGCAAAGGTGGACCTGGTTGGGACATGTATTAAGGATGCAGGAGAGCACAAACAACAGCTGCTTGCTCTTCAAATGCCTGGGCTCACGCGGTACTGGGAGGCCGTCGGAGACTATACAATATTGGTATTGTGGCTTTTGGTTGTAGCCGTGCGAGACCACCATTAGAGAGGTTTTCTTCAGGGTTAACGGTTTTGTTTGTTTTGAAGACCCCTTCAATGGCGGTCGAAATATTGTTACTTAATAATTCATCACACACGGCTAAACCCAAAAGCCACAATACATAATCTTGCCGTGAAAACCCAAGAAGTTATGTATACATATAATATACTCGGCGAAGCTTGGAGGCAGAGCTGACGTGGGATGAGGCGAAAAATATAGCGGCTGCCAAAGTTTTGTGGCGTAAGTTCGTGAATGCCGTGTGCTACAGTTAGGCGAGTGGACATGTTAATAATGATGATAGTAAGCCAAAGGTTGTCGGTTCGATCCCCGACGGAGATTTAAATAAAAATGGATTCTTAATCGATTTAATGAGCTCTAAAATAACCCCCGGCTGGTGTGAATTTGATCCATCACCCGTAAAATGCCAGTCATAGTCTATTCATTAAAATTGGTGATAGACGAAAGTCTTCCCGTGAAGACCACACATATACAGTAAATTCCTGTAATAATAAAGGATGATGCGTGAATCTCGGGCTGTAGTTTATAACGTTGGCGGATCAACACTCCACATGCAGCGTTTAGCCATGTAATACACCATGGTAAGCGTCATAGAATTCCACAGATGAGACTTCAGAATTACTATCACCATCTGTCGGTATTCTCCTGTATGTGCTCACATAAAAAAAAAGTAATATGTACAAAATATATCGTTTACCTTGACCATGACTGATCCCCAGATTCCAAAGAGTCTCGCTTGTACAAGATGTTTGAACGGATCACAGAAGCTGTATTATCATCCATTATCAACACAGAGGACGTTGATATCATGGAAACATATCAAATGTGTTTAGTTCAAGATATCAGAAAGCATTGTTTAATTGTAAACAGTTACCATCTCCAGGGTTCGTTGTTGGATCGATAATTGTATTAAAGCTCATTACACACATTTAGCTTAGTGGTATAAGCGTTTGCTTACCAAACATAAGGTCGTGGGTTCGATCACCGAGGGAGATTAATGAATATAATTTTATTTTTTTTTTTTTTTAGAATATGAATTTCCCTGTTCAATATTGTTCCCTCTACTTTTATGTCATTTATAGCCTATTACAATAAATCGATGGTATATGAAAGTCGTCCCTTGAACACCACCCATTCGTTTTTAACCCTCGTCTTACTATGTTAAAAACTTCCGCGCGTTCCGATGGTGTGTACTCGTTACACATTCTGATTTAAAGTGAATAAAATGAGTAGAAATACGAAAAAAATGAAAATATTCATTTATAATGCGATAGATGTCGCTATATTGATTTAATCTAAAAACATGTAAAACATTTTACGAAGACCTCAACGGCCAGACGCACATTTATTCACAAGCTTAATATAATTACATATCGACAATCTATTTATTTTAGCAACTGGGGTCTCGCTCAACTATAGTACTGAATGGATAAGAAACCGACTACTTATTTTTTAATTTCATTTTGCACACGCTTTTTATAACTTCACATCGAATGAATACCTGACAGTTACTGATGAATAATTTTGATTTTAGAAAAATATTTCCTCTCAATGATTTTATTTTTAAAAATGATTTTTTTTATGAATATTCCCGGTTCGTGTGAATTTGTTCCCTCACCCGTAAAATGTCAGTTACAGCCTATTAATTAAAATCGATTGTATATGAAAGTCGTCCCGTAGACACCACCCATTCATGGTTAATTGAACATTGTTATGATTTTATATAATCCTTTTTTTTTTGCTTTTCAAAAACATTTTAAATAAAGAAGCATTGTGTCTTGCAAATAATAATGGGTACTTAAAACTATGTTCTAAGATTTTTAAGTGAAGTAAATTTTGATATCAGCTTAATATAACCCTTGCAGGCTGGTGCCGAAAAGCCTCGATATACGATATTTCGTCTCTTTTTTTTTTGTTCGTCGGATACGCATACATATATATAAAAATTTTAATAACATAGACGTCGCGCTTGCGTCGCCATTTTGATTATTTTGACAAGTCCTGTCGCCATAGTTCACAAAGCGGTCACTAGGTGTATTCAGCGCAGTGACTCCCTACCACGGGCAGCGGTGTCGGCAGTTCGTGGAATGAACTGCTCCGTTCTCGACAGCAGCTGACGAATATTTTGTCAGTATTCTTTAATTTAAAAATAGACGCCAATGTGCTTTTCGTTCTTAGTGCTGGTAACCTACTCCTCATCGCTTATCCACGCGTCCCAATGACGATCCCGGCAGCTAAAAGTTGCCTTTGATTAACGGGCATGTCAATTTAAAAATAACAATTTATACACAAGTAGTTAATGATAAACGGATTTGCGAATTTTGAGCTTAGTTAATAGAAAACATTACATATTAAGATTTAGAAAGTTCTGGAATTGATTTGACAGTGAGTCGCGAAGTTACGACGGCAGTTTTTGACAGCGATGATCGTGCGGTAGAATAGCAGTTCGCACAGTGGACTTAGGCAAGCGGTCAAGCGATGGTCAGATAGTGAAGGATGACGCAGAAAAATAACTGATCCAATGTGTTCTCCTCCTTTTTTTTGGTTGGTGCGACATCTATGCGACATATAAGACAAATATAAATAGCATAGAAAAGTCATAGAAAACAGAAAGTGTACAATAGATCCATTCGCCAGAGAAGAAGTTGCGCCGCTGGTGGTGGGAGAATAAATAAAATGGTGTCATGATACAAGTACAAAGCGTCCTGCGTGTTGGTCTCTGCAGTGGACAAGCTTTTATCCAGCAGTGCATCGAGTCACGTCTGCAAACGAGTTTATACTTGGGTCACAATTTAAGCCCTCTGACGTCCAAAGCAGTCATATCGCACGGGGGTGAAAGAGGGACAAAAGAGGGTCAAAATGGCAATCAACTTCTTCCCATATTCGTTTCATATTATATATGGAACATAAAATCATCGAAAATTGACGACACTCATTTATATCCAAGTTCCAAAACATCTCTGCAGTTGAAGGTGGTCCTCCTCACTAAATTTGATATCGAATTACTGTGTGACAGGATGCAAGAGCAGAATGACAATGCAAAGAATTTGTATTCGTTTCACAATTCGCGTTTATTTCTCAAACACTTGCTTTTTCGTCCACCATTAGGCGTTCGCCATAACGGTCGCGAACGAGCTGTCAACTGACGGCGTGTTCTGACATCTAGCGCTGCCAACAGTCGCGTTTGCAACACCGAAATAGCGAAACTAAAGATGACAGGCGAGCACCAACATGAAATAAAGCCAAAAGATCGTTTTTCGAGGCTTTACAATCAGCGTAAAGAGGCTTGCAAACACCGTGTATTATTATATACGCCTCGAGAATGTGGTCCTAATAATTCAATGAAGATTTGTCAAATTATAAAGATTATATATATATATAAAGAGGAGAAAAAAAAAAATTATTGAATATGTTATAAATATGGACATCAAAATTTATAAAAATATTGTTATTTATGTTATACTCGTAATTTGATCAAAAATATAAAGAAAAAAATATATAGGGTCCGCCATCTAACGTTTTTTTTTTTAACTAGTGCTTATTTCGTGAATGGTAACACTTAGCTCATGTCTGATTTGACAGATAAATTATTTTTATCCTTCCGCTGAACGAATATGGTTGTGTATACGCTTAAACGACGCTGGGAAATATTGCGACATTACTTTTGAAAATCAGGCCATTTTTCTTCGAAAATGAGCAAGGAGTGGCTTTTTCAGTCCATGGCGATCGTTATCGGGCCATTTTTGTTCACAAAAATTGAAGAGGAGGATATTGGCAACATTTGGTTTCAACAGGACGGCGCTACGTGCCACACAGCCGAAGCTACACTCGATGTTTTGCGCCCCATTTTTAAAAAAAAAAGTTATTTGGCGGACCCGTTACAATAACGTAAAAAAATATTGTAAGATTTACAACGTTTAAAATAAAAAATAATATTACGTAATGTGTACACATGTTATTTTAAATTTTATAGAATTTTTCTTTATGTTTTTATCAATATGTTAGAGTTTTTTTTCTTTATAGATATATAAATTTTTAAACTTTATGATTAGGATTAATGTTTTTATGTAAAAGAGACAAGCGACGTATAAATAAATGTATAAAATGATATAAAAACTAAAACAGAAAAAAAAACAATTTCTTAAAATTTTCTCATATTATACGGGATACCTAGAACAATGTCGATAAAAGTAAATGAGTTTACAGAAAAAACAAACATAGCATCAAAATACAATAGAAACATAAGGTGTTGATTGTTTAACTGTCTATAAAAGAATGATAAAAATTAATAAAAAGGAAGGAAATAAAATATATGCGGTGATGCACTAAAACTAAATCATCATCCGCCTGTATCCGTCCACTGTTGAACGTAAGCCTCCCGCATAAGTCTCCATCCTCTTCGATCCTCCGCCTTCCGCATCCAGGTCACTCCCGCTATTCTTCTTATGTCGTCAGTTGCTTCGTTTGCCAGTTCTTGGGCGCCATTCCAATACTTTTCTTCTCCATCGACGGTCGTCTCTTCGACAGATATGTCCTGCCAATTGCCGGTTGAGTGTGCCTTTTCGTTGGGTAGAATCCAGTACTTGAGTTCTTCTGCGTATTTTCTCGTTTCGGATTCAATATTTTAGCGACCCTCCGAGCATGGATCTCTCCATAGCACGCTGGGTGATCTTTATTTTATGGGTAATACTTGCTGTTAGATTCCACGTCTCTGCGCTATAAGTTAATACAGGGAGGATGCATTGGTTACACGCCTTAGTTTTAAGACATTGCGGAATTATCACTTTAAAAATGTACTTTCTTTCTAAATATTAATTGTATACGCCTGTCGCCTAAAACTAAATCGGTCTCCCTAACTTGGACCCAAAAGTACTATATCCAATGCAAACATATTTACAGTTAGTAAATCCAAGATAACACAGTAACATTGTGCCGTAGAGAAGCTTTTGCTTGATTATGAGGATCGAATCAAGTAGAACTGTGTGGGGAAATTTAATACGAACACATTGCTTAACAACTTTTGGCGCGAAATATGATTTTTAAATGTTCCAGCTAGGAAGCAGATATGGACAATAACATGGTGTGTGTCTGCTAGGGAATGCATAGGTTATGTTAAACAGTGTACTTGTAGGTGGAAAAGTAAGATCCTCGGAGGCTCGCAGTCAGCCGCACGATCTATATCCGTGATTCTTGGTGGAGCGTCTCTTGAAGCGATCGTTGGAGATGATACAGGCGCGGCGCTGGCCAGGTCTACGTTTCTTGTTTTGTACTCCAAGGGTGGAACCCAAAAAACTCAGTGAAATAATGAATAAGTTGATATCAGCTTGATATAGCTCCTTTAGGCTGATGCCGTAAAGCCTCGAAAAACGATATTTTGACTCTTATTTACATTGTTTCATATTACATTGTTCGCTCTCCTGACATGCAAATCTAATGTTAGTTTTAATTGTATAATGTTAAACGGTGTTTGCATACGCCAAAATATTTGTTATGACGGGTGGCCCATATCCTATTGGTACTACTGTCATCTTGAATTCGCTTTTTCTGTGCGACGATTGGCAGCGCCGAGATGTCAGTACGCCGGCAGTTGTCAGTTGAAGTTTGACGCTTAAAGGCGTTCGCTATAACGGGCGACGTTTTTGACCAATAAACCGTGATAATATGTGAAACGAAAACAAGTTCTTTATATTGTGAACCTGATCCTGCATCCTGTCATCTATTAAATCGATATCTAAATAAGACAGGAGAATATCATAATATAATGGTAATAAAATTAATTTATATGGCCACTAGTGCCATAATCACAATTTTACATACAATAATTCCAAGCAATTACAGAAAAAAATCAAAATTCATATTAAACAGAATATAAAGAAGATATAAATCAGCATGTAAACATACACCACATTATTATTATTGTACTACTCAGTGAGTGGAGCACCGAATCCCCTCTGAATGGCCAAGTGAAGGCGCATCCAGTGCCCCTCCAACCGCTAGTCCCACCTATCCGCTCACACGACCATTGCGTTGAGGCTGCCGCGAACGCGCGCCTACAGAGAAACGCAACGCTTCCTTATTATGGCATGGAAGCCATACACTCGCTCCTCCGTCAACATGCCTGAGGCACTACAGTATCGCGGCAGATCCAACAACATTCGGAAAGCGTTGTTATACTGGTCTTGTACTTATTAGTCTACTGGTTTTGGAAATACCTCTTCTTCCTCGGGATCATCTTAAAACTGTCGGTGTGTGACTTGAAGGATATAACTGCCACTATTTTTAAGTTTTGTACAGAAGGTCATTAAGGCCATCATATAAATTACGAAAAAAATTTCGTAAGAAAATAGGTGGTACATTTACCTGCTGCTTAAATCTAAATACTTATATAAAAAAGAGTATCTTGTTATCTAACTCTTTGTATGTTTAAAACATTATTTTACAAAAATATACATTCTTGAAAATATTCTGTATTTATTCGTAAAAATTTGATTATTATATTTTTATAATGCACGTAGAAAACCTTAACTAAGCATTTGTATACAGTTAATAATTATTTTTTCTAACAAACTCAAATTTTATTCAAATGCATTCATTATTTACAAATTCACAGTTCTTTTACACCAACCTTAATTTTGCACACGAAAGTCAAAAGATTTGTTTTTTTAAAATACAGGTTCCTTAACAAAAATATGTCGTTTTTTTATACATTTAGTGCACCGATTTCGATGGCCTTTCAAGACAACAAAAGAATAAATTTTCTTAAAAATTAGTTTCGATTTTTTTTTATGATATTTGTTTGCCACCGCACTGGTGTGGTTTACCTTTTATGCTGCGTTTTAAAGAAACAGAACGCATGCCTTTCTCAGTGGCGTAACACGATTTATTTGTATAAATACTCATTGATGTGTATTTAACATCATACAACATTTAGTAATCAGGAGACAATACAAGGAAATATGATATTAAGATGATGTTTCGATTACGGCAAGAAGTTAAAATACTAAATTAGCTATTAAAAAATATAAATTTATTCTCAAATAAAAGACAAAAATTATGAAGTAAGAGACTTTAGTTATTTTGAAATGATGTTAAATATTATAAATTATTATGATAAGCAATATTGGATGCTGACCAAGATATGGAGAGGTTACAGCCTGTTGCTTACTGTGTATCGTTGATTGAATTGAGTCACTCCTTAGGCCCAAATAGTTCAAGTCTCGAAAACATCACGTTTACCAACCAACAAGCTAGCACCTATATCTCTGATACTACAGCAGCCTTCTCTACAAGCCGGCGGGCTCATGTCCTCAACCTTTAAATTCGAGGTACTATGCGGAGAGCTCCGGTTGCGGATTTCTCTTTGTTGAATTGTTCTTAAGTATATTTTTTCTCTATTTTGTACTAGTCGGGTTGAGCCGTCCTTTAGGACAAAATCATCCTGACCTCGGGAGCATCGGGCTAATCATCAGATTTCCGTAAAAATAAATTAAAAATAAATCAAAAATACATCTCAGATACTATGAATACTCTCTCTTCAATCACTCTGACTTCTGCTCTGGAGGTTGTTGGGAACCATATACGTTCTTAAGTAGACTTTTAGTAGCATATGTGTTCTAGAACTAGTAATAGACAAAGGCAGCAGACAGAATTATTTGGCCACAATTTGTGATAACCTTATGTTCCAGATATGCACTCTGTAACCTTTCTCTCTATAACCATCTCAGAGAGGCGATGGATCGGTCACATCACGCGCCACGATGGTCTTCTTCACGACATTGTGGAAGGGATGGTTGAGTGCAGAAACTGTAGAGGGCGTCCTAGACGGAAGTATTTGCAGCAAGTGTTCGAAGATATGTGTTGTAGCTCTAATGCTGAGCTTAAGTGGACTGCAGAGGATCTAGAGTAGTGGAGATCGAGATGCAAGATTTTATTGCTGCAAACCAATCCACCGGATTGAAACTACGAAGATGAATGTTCTAGATATGCAACGGATATGGTAAGAAAAATGGTATTGAATATTTGTTTAGAAATAATTTTCTCGAGCAGTACTGGCTTTAAGTCCTGCAGGGCATTTTTCCTAGCGCTTCATACTGTTTATATTTAAAAAAATCTAAATAAGATTGGTTGCCGTAGGTGCCCTTTGCTTATTCGACGCACTGGGGTACCAAGACCCACTTTGCCACCCCCTAAGACCGGCACTGTTCTCGAGATGACCCTTATTTGAGCGTTATTTATTTAGTCGCATATTACCATTATATATGATTAATAACTTGAAGGGATTCGGAAGAAACTGTTCTATACTACTCTTCAAATCCCGGTTTCTCGTCCTTGAGGCAGTTATATATAATCGTTTCGGAAATAACAGGGTCTGATCCTGTCTGCCCGAGAAGTGGGCGACGTCAATTACGTTACTCCCGGCCATCATCAGGTCTTCCTGGATGCAGCTACTCGAACACAGCGCACACTACAGAAGGTGTGACAGGGTCTGCTCCGCGCCGCAGTCATATTTAGTCGGTCCGCTGTAAAACTGCCAGGCTTTCATTTGTGTCCTAGTCTTGCATACTCCGGTCCGAAGTCTGTTAAGGGACCTCCATATATTCCACCCCTGGTCATGTCCAGGGGCTAGTTCCTCTTTCGGGGCAATCCAAATAATACTATTGGGCTATTTTTCGCAGTGGTTAACTCACATACGAGTACTACGCTGCTTAGTCATTTCATGTATTGTATGAGATACTCCCAAAACAAGTCTATAGGCTGTACAAAAAATATTAATAAGGCATCTCACCTTAATCGCTGCTAATCAGCTGTGCATAAAAAATCCTTACAAACAATAACTTGTATTGTTAGCGGTCATCGTCGAAGGTATTTGAAGCAAAAAAACCATTAATAAGATGGTCTGGTATATATTGAAACCATTGTTTTTTTATGTAAACACATGAAGGAGAATACTCCCAGATGGTGATGATAATCTTTTACTATGTAATTATATATTAATAATTTGAAAAAGGTCTTTCGATCCCGTTGGGCTTGTGATGAATCCTAAATATAGAATTTTCCTGTAATAATAAAGGATAGTCATAGAATTCCATAGATGAGACAAAAATTACTATCACCATCTGTCGGTATTCTTCTGTATGTGTTTACATAAAAAACAAATATATTTAATACGATTCATGACAAACAATTAGGTATTTACTATTATTAACAATAATTATTAAAAAGTCCCCATCTTACGACACTCTAAACTAGGTTTCTCTGGCAGAGTAGGAAGAACAAACATTCTGTGATAAACTCACGACACGTTGGGCTTGTGATGAATCCTGAATATTGAATATCTTACTGTCGCTAATAGGTGATAATTTATTGATTTTCTACTAGTTTTTGTATATTTTGAAGAATGTAAGATATTCACAGTAGAATATTCTATTGATACTACTCGTAGCTTACCTGGCGAATTTCGTACCGCCTCAGAATCCATAAATGCTGTGTTAATTTATTTCAGCTGAATTAAACTAAGTTTTTTGTTTTGTTGAAATAAATACTAAAATTTTAACATTTATAGCGTTGTGTGCAAAATGATAATGAATATCAACTACTGAAATTAGCGTAAATCTAAAAAAAAACATTCCAAAGAAAATGTATATAATTCTTTCCGAGTTTTTTTCATGATTTTGTTCGTCGGTTAATAGTTATTTTTCTATTCGGGATCAAAACAAATCCAACAAAATAAAAAATCATGAAACTCAAGAACGGCTGGACCGATACAGCCGTTCTTGAGTTATAAATTGTGTAACTAACACGACTGTTTTATATATAGACAAAATAATATTTGGTTTTTGTGTTCATAATATTGTGTTCATTAGTGGCAACGCAAATTAGGGAGTACGTTATGTCAAAATTTTGCCCAGTCACTTTGTTTCACCGGATTTTTGTTCATCATGTTTGCACTTCAGCTGGGAGAGCAAACATGATCATGATGGTATATATATAATCGTGTCGGAAACAACAGGGTCATCAAATGTAGCCCTGTCTGGTACCCAAAACCTCGGCGACGTCGATGGCGTTACTTCTGGTCATCATCAGGTCTTCCTGGGTGCAGTTATTCGGGCACAGCGCACACTCCAGACGGTGTGACGTCGGTCCGCTGTAAAACTGCCAGTCCGCTGTAAAACTGCCAAATAAAAAAGTCACTGGTTATGACGACCAATGAAATAGCTAACTTTGTTGATTCGCGGTCGGCGTGCATGTATAAGACATAATAGTGTAAATATTGAAATTTTGTGTTATATATGTGCGCTTTAACGAAATATTTGCCGAACTATTAACATTCTTTAGCAAATTCATCGCCATATGTTGACTTTCGACGCAAAAACACATTTTATCAAATTGTTTTTTTTTTTATATTAAGCATCGTCATGAATGAAACCCATGATAGCTGGCATAGAAGCCGACGTGATGCTCCATCTCTCGGCTAAGCTCCGCCTTATCCAATCATACCATCGTCCATGCCGGGCATTTCGGAGCCGTCCAATCTTTGTCCAAGATCACGAATTAAGACTAAGGAATCGTCGATGTCACGATTTCGTAAAGTTTCTGTACAATTGTTTTCAATATCTGCGTGCATCTCTGTACAGGTATGGTACTGATGCTTACGCGATCGATTCTCATGCAAGCAAAACAGGGTTTGATTTCACTAAAAATTTGTAATATAAGGCTATTTTTTACAATGTAATAAGAGTAGTCCTGGTTTTAATAGCATATTTTTTGTGTTATCAGCTTTAAACTTGGAACATATGGGTCATCTCATATAAAAAATATTCTTAAGAAAGTCTTGTGCATAATTTAATTTATATTCATAGCATTTACTTTGATTATAATTTTTTCCTCGTAAGCAATATACTGTATAATTTGCTTTAATTTAATAAAATAAACATTAAAAAAAACAGTTTTTTAGCAGTTTTCTTAATATATTTAGATACGTGGATTTTTTACTTTTGCAATTATTCTAAGGAGTGCCAAAGAACCACAAAATTGAACTTACTACAATAATTTAGTTTTCTTTTTTTTGGTTATTAGAACGTTTAAGGTATGTACTTGTCAAATCAAGTCGTTGACTTTGTGAATCAAAAAATAGAACCAATATGAATGTTCAGAAAAACGCCACTCTCTAAATCACTAGGAATTCTTATGATTTTTCTACGGATTTACGGAAGTCCAAAAATATAGGTCCATTTTTTTTTTGTAAGAAGATAATATTTTAAAATATGTATTGCAATAAAAGATACTAAAATCAACATTCATTTTCTTATTCATTATCGTTAATACTAAAATTCACATTATATTGACATACGGGTGACTATCATCTCTTCCTTGACATGAAGAAACACCTCGGTGGAACGCATTTTGGCGATAGAGAAGAGCAAGAAGAAGCTGTTCTAAGGTATCTGCGTGGCTTGAGAGACAAACAGATTTTTTTGACACGGGCATTCAAAAGCTCTTATACCGCATGCAAAAATGCATTGATCTCAGTGGTGACTATGTAGAAAAATAGGTAAAAGTCTGAACTATCCAAAAATGTACGCATTCGTGGAATTAAACGTGTTTTACACTGTGAAAAATCACTGGGAAACTTATTTTACGAATAACCCTCGTTCTATATATTTTGGCCAACGCTTGGCGGAGCATTTGGGACATTCTTCTGGAGCTCCATTGTTCTACAAAGCAGTGTTTAAGAATTACAAGCTTAGATTGTGGTTTCGTGCGCATTGTGTACTTCATTCAGCAATTCAAAGGTACTATCTAGGAATAAATTGAAACATCAGCCTGTTATAGTCCTTGCTGAGTGGTACCGAAAACCTCGATATACAATCTTTCGTCTATTATCTCCGCTTGTCGACATGCATGTGTTGCCATATTGGTATTTCGGGACTAGTTACGTAGATCGCCACTTGGGCCGCGGGGCGACTGCCAATCACGAACGCGCGCCAGTCGTGTGCCGCCAGTCGGCGAGCATATTGTAAAGTGGCTCATCTGAATTCTGTGACTAGGTCGAACCATAAGGGACTATGCCTCTTGGGCGAGTGATCAGACTGTTCAACGATATCGCCTCGAATATTGATATATTCTTTGATGTCTTATTTCTGTTCCAATTTATTTATTAAAGTAATTTCGTGGAGTCTTCTGTTTAGCGGGCTCCGGGACTTTTTAAATGATCCTATTATTATTGTGTTATTTATAAATTGTTATTTATCCTGTATCATGTTTTAGAAATGAATTAAATATTGTTATTTGTAATGTTTCTAAAAGAAAATAAATTGAAATTGAATAAGTTTGTAAAGTTTATCGTAAATATATGTCAATGTGCTTCTGCAAAAGTTTTTGTTTTGCTGACCTGCTCCTCATCATGCCCCCTGCGCGACGGAGTAACACCTTTTTAAAGAGAGGAGGATGTTAATGGTTTCGACTCACTTTTAGTGCACTATTGAATTGTTTGTTACGTTTATTTTTCAATTCAAATGGAAAAAAAACTCCATCGTCGTCTTGTAGGATTCTTCACTAGGTGTGTATTTACGTAAAAAATAATCTCTGTGTATCGTCCGAAATTACCCGGTAGAGTAATGGATGAGATGCTCGTTGATGAGATGAAAAAAAATACTTGAAAAAATAAACAAGTCACGGATTTCAGTGATGCGGATGATGAATGCAGACCGCCAAGAAGAATTGAAGATGACCGAATGCGATATACCAAGTTGCTGAAAGAACGATATCAATCTTCAATGTCTTCTAAACTGCTTGATTGTTTTTATAAGTCATAAATTCTATATTGTATCGTTTTAAATTTGATTTTTTGTATCAACAAATATGGAAAAATACGGATATTTTGTGACGGAAGAGATCTGATTTGAGGATACCAATAGAACATTGTGAGGATAGCCAAAAACGCTTTATGCTAAGTGTTATTTCAGTAACATCACTAAACTACATCCCTGACAGGCCATGAAAATGACAGACTCCAGCTCTGGCAAGAAGTCGCATCAGAGGATTTCATTACTCCGAAGGAAGGCCTCCCAACTCTAGCAAAAACCTTGACTGGCAGACCTGGAAATCCCTGAACAGATTAAGAGCCGGAGTTGGTAGAACAAAGGACAACCTCGAGCGGTGGAGAATGCTTCGACAGATAGAGTCACAATTGTGTGACTGTGGAGACCTGCAGACCGCCTCACAACTAAGATCCTGCTCCATTTGTCCAACAAACTGCACATCTCAAGACCTACTGCTGGGCAATACACGGGCTATTGATGTTGCCAGATACTGGGCAAAAATTATTTAACGTCGCTGACACGATGAAAAAGAAGATTAAATTACAGCTTTGCATTCATGCATCGTTCGTTTTTAAATGGATTCTCTATGAATGGATAGTCTTTGTTACTTTTCATTGGGTATGCTTGACTAGCAACGTTACTAGTCGTATGTTTATTTATTTATTTATTAACGGAAGACAGGTTCCAATTTATAAAAAACAATATACATTCATAGAGACAAAATTAAATTAGACATATCAAATATAAAAATAATAATTACAAGACGTATGGGAAATAAAATACAACAAAGGAAAAAACAGTGAAACAAGTTGTAAAAATAATAAAAATAGTGTGAGATAGTCATGATTCGGGAGCCCGGCGCGGAAGAGTTGCATGGACCCAGGGCTTAACAACGACCTTATCAGACCAGGAATCCGCACTCATCATGATCGAGTTAGACGCTGCGTTTTGAAAGACGCATAATGGGCGCTGACAGCATTTAGTTTCCTAACTTTAAGGGCCCTCGGGTTAATTTTTGTAATGCCTAATAAGTAATCTGCAAGGTTGGCCTCCGTATGAAGGAATCGAACATGGATCGACAAGAAACTGTCGACGCCGAAAACTTGATTGGTGGATACACCAGAGCCTCTCAGCGATACTGTTGAGTAGGGAGGACGGGCGGCAATGTTAGCAGCACGCGGCGATGGTTGGCGAGAGGGCAGCTCAGTCTCGCGTACACTAAGTGGCGTTGAAGGGGCAGAATGTTGAAAAATTCGTTATAATTCAATTATCGAAGTAAAAAGGTAAAGCATACTTGAATAAGCGACTAAAAAGGTCTTTTAAAACTAAACAGTCCAGGTATCGGAGGATCGGTTCCTCTTAAAATCAGAGTCAAAATAACAACCCGAGAATGGCCTCTGATGCTGCATGTGGAGTGTTGATCCGCCAACGTTATAGATTACAGCCCGAGATTCACCCATCATCCTTATTATTACAGGAATTTACTATGAATGGGTGGGCTTCACGGGATGATTTTCGTCTACCACCATTTTTAATAAATAGGCTATGACTGGCATTCTACGGGTGAGAAATAAAATTCACACCAACTATTTTAGAGCTCAGATATCGATTAAAAATCGTTTTTTTTAAATCTCCGTCGGAGATAGAACCCACGACCTTTGGCTTGCAAAGCAAACGCTTTGAACATTGATCTATACCCGCCGGTTAAATATGCTATATGGATTGGAATATGCACAGTAGATAACCTGGGACGAGGCAACGTCAATGGCTTCTGAAAGAACTGTGCGGTGGCAATTTGCGGGGACCATATGCTGGTTTTCTTGCTAGTGTCAAACAATTGTATTCGGCCATTTGTTTACGAAAGAGTCTTTTCTTCGTAGTATCAATCCGGTGGATTGGTTTGCAGCAACAAAATCTTGCATCTCGATCTCCAAACCTCTCGATCCTCTGCAGTCCTCTTCAGCTCAGCATAAGAACTACAATTTATGTCTTCGAAAGAATAATTACTCGAATCCTTATTGTATTTATTGAGTGATTGTATCATATATAATTTCTCATTGTTTCGCTTTATACTTTACAATCTGTTGTGATACCTTGTGTTTTAATGGCTGTTTTTTTTTGACAGACGTAAGATTAATTTCCAGATCTTATTTTGATCGGTAGATGATGGTTCATAATCGCAGACGCTTTGTTTCATCAACAAGTTCATCGTCTCTCAAGGATATCTTGGTCTGCGCTTGGCCTTAGACCACAAAACAAATTGAAAACTGATTCTAATGAGTAACGAGTACATCAAACATTAATGTAAATCCACGTAATTTGGATTAGAGCAAAAAAAAACGTAACAGATCAAAGTCATAATTCATGTTAAGATTTAAATATATTTTAGACCAATCAAACATACAACTGTAACAGGAGATTTTTTTTTTATTTAGTGTTACTGGTTGTTTTTTAACCTGCTAAACTTGCGGCGTTTACACCAAATTCGTACAAAAAATAGAAAAGCATTTAGCCCCTTTTCAGATCCGTTTCATGGTTTATATGTTTGTTTTTTTATGTAAGCGCATGCAGGAGAGCACACCCGGTCAAGACCAGTGCACTCTATGACGCTCAGCCAGGGAGGCTGGACGCTGCATGCGGGAAACGTGTGTTGTGTTCGTGTTTGTGTGTGGGTTGGGGAGATTGCAAGTGTATATTTATCTGTTTCTTGAAGAGATCCAGATTGTAGGAAGGAGGAAACACAGACGCTGGAAGAGCATTCCATAGCTTACCGGTGGCATTAAGGAAGGAACTTTGGAAGCTGCCAGTTCTTGGTCGACATATATTAACCGTGTATGGATGTTCGGCAAGTGTAAGACGAGTTTGTCGGCTGCGAGTGTGAGTGTACAAAATTTAAAGAATTAAAATGTCGTTAGTACTCAAGGATCATACTTTATTTTCTTGAGTATAGGATAGTAGATTGATAAATAAATGAGGGGATCTAATTTTGACACACTCCAGAAGGTGTGACAGGGTCTGCTCCGCGCCGCAGTCACATTCAGTCAGTCCGCTGTAAGACTGCCAGGCTTTCATTTGTGTCGTCGTCTTGCATACTCCGGTCCGAAGTCTGTTAAGGGACCTTCATATATTCCACCCCTGGTCATGTCCAGGGGCTAGGTTCTCTTTCGGCACAATTCAAATATTCCCATCAGTTGCGCCTCTCCACATGTTCAGCCGCAGGGTGGTCTCAGATATCACCAGTTCCATTGTCGACTGTAGGAAACTTCTTCTTGATTTGAGCCGTGTGGTTATCTTTTGATACCCAAACATAGGGTGGTTGTCTATACAAAAAATGCTTTCGTTGTTTGTATGAAAAAACATTCTCGTAGTCTGACTAGTAACAACGCGATTTGGGAAACGGATCGTATTAAATAAAAATAAACTTAAATTTAACAAATAATTGATTTGTTCATTTCTACCGCAACGTAATCCGTCTTAGATTGACCGGTTTCTCGTTTCGGGTAATCCATTGTCTATCATGTTGTTTATTGCCATGTGAGGTAGTAATTACCGCGGCCAGGTATACACCTAATCAGCGCTCATACCTGTACTGGCCGCAAATGGGCAGGTGATGGGACGGAGCAACGCGGAACTCCAATGCAAACAATTTTGGCGCCTTGGGGTCATTCAAACCACAAACAAATTTTAATACATATTGACATCAGCGCGATGTAGCCCTTGCTGACTGATACCGAAAACCTCGATTATTCGTCTCATATTTCTGTTCGCTTGCCATTCATTTATGTGTTGCCATAGCATCTTGGACAAGTCCACTCACGGGTGTGTGGGTTATATAGTTTTGCCACCGACGGCGCTGGTTACCGACAATGGGCCGCAAGGCTCAGTTATGTGTTGATGACCGAGAAGGTCGCATTACGGCTGGCGGCATGTCATCCCGTTGGTCGGAAGCTTGTAAAACTTATCGTAAATACATGCCAATGTGCTTCTGTAAAAGTCTGTGTTATCAATCTGCTCCTAATCCTGCCATCACGCGATGGAGTAACATATTTTTGAGAGAGCGGAGGATGTTAAAATATACTTTTTACCTTGTTTTATCACAGACAATTTGAGTAATATAGAGCGCAGTTTTGCTTTCAATGAAAGCTTGTTTATGTTTTCATGTGTATAAACTGAGATTTCTTATCTAATTAAAGCGACTCAAGAGCGAATTTGTCATTGGAATGGTGGTGGATGGATGATTTAAATTTTATTTTATTTCTTTCATAAACATTAAAAAAAATATTTGATACGATCCTGAAATAAGATAAAAAACAAACAATTTATAAATAAAGTTATTTATGATTATTGACAACAATTATTAAAAAGTCCCAAAGTCTTGCTAAACAGAAGACTCCACGAAATTACTTTGATAAATAAATTCCTGGAGCTCATGTCGAAACTGCGCTTCTCTCAAGTGGAATATATCAATATTCGTGACGATATGTTTGAACAGTTTGATCACTCTCTCAAGAGGCATAGTCTCTGGATATTTCAACGTTTGCCACGTTCAAGTCGTCGATTGTTTGAATATAATTTTCTTGTGTTTTCTGCCCTTGACTTTGAAGCGCCCAAGAGAGGCGAGCGAAACGCGTCCGTAGCGGAACGCTAGCAAAGTTCATCCGCCCATGTGGCATTAGCACTGTCATTGCGCAATCCAAATAACGAGATTAAGGATGATGCAACAGAGGCCGCTCTTACCGTGGCCACACACCGTGGAGCACCAAGCACAGGGTGATCCACTGAAGACCCTCATCATCAGCCTGTGTCAGTCCACTGCAAGCATAGGCCTCCTGCATGAGTATCCATGCTTCTCGATCTTACGGCCTCCGCATCTAGGCTACCCCTTTATCTCTCCGATCATCAGTCAAACCGCACTTTCATCATCATCAGCCTGTATCCGTCCTCTGTCGAACGTAAGCCTCCCGCATGAGTCTCCACCCTCTTCGATCCTCCGTCTTCCGCATCCAAATCACACCCGCTATTCTTCTTGTTGTATCGCTAAAACTTAAGACCCTATAGATATTTAATTGAGTAAGCAACGCATGTCTTCATCGCATTCACGCATCATCCATTTTTAATAGGAATTGGATATGACTGCCATTTTACGGATTAGGAATCAAATTCACACGTGACAGGGTATTTTATAATCACTTCTAGAACTTGCTAATAAATACAATCTCGTCAATAATTTAACTCATATCTACTGTAAATACAGTAGATATGAGTTAAATTATTAAATTTGCAGAATATATATTCTGCAAATTTTCAACCATTAAAACTGTTTAAATATTAGGCTTCCTTACAAACATTAAATTCCCTGTGACATATAACGCGTTCTTATTTATTTTCTTTCTATGTTCGGAATGTCCGTGTATTTCCATTGATTTCTTCCTAACACGCATAACAATTCCTTCTCAAAAAAGGTTACGTGATACTAAAGCAAAACATGCTGTATCAAGTTGATGGGCATTTTAGTCTATTGTATTCCATAAAGTACTTATAATGGAATTATATATGATTTATCGGGCATTTAGGCTTTCACGGTGGTTGAAGATATTAAGTACGAATTATTATGTCCTCATGTACACACAGCCAGTACTGTGGAACCTTATAAACATAATAATTCTTAGAAATTGAAAATAAATTGAAGACATTGCTCCTAATAGTCAACCGTGGGATTGCAGCAGAGTTCTTAACCAATAATATTTATCCTCTTTATCTTTTCTTATATTTCTCTTTACGTTTTAGGTCTTCAGGACAACACTAACAATAAAACTAGGTTTAGTTCTAAATATTGTCCTGAAGATGGTGGAGGGTGCTACTTAAACTAGTAGACAATGAACTGTAAACCGAATGGTTATAAACAATAACATCCTCCTCTCTAAAAAAGACGTTATTAAATCACGTGGTGGCAGGATGAGGAGTAGATTAACAACACAAAGACTTTTTCTGATTCACATTGACATATATATTTCGATAACTTTACAAACTTCTGGCCCGGACCTAGTATTCAGGCCGGGCCAATGACAATATGACACCCGTCACGGTCGGGGGACAATTACTGACTCAAGTGGCGATCTCTATAACTAAACGTCGATCTCTATAACTAACGCCCGTGACCGGACTTGTCCAAAATGCCAATATGGCAACACATACATGTACGACATGGAACGATGGAATACGATTTGGAAGTTTTCAGTACTAATCAGCAAGAACTATATCATGCTTATGTCACTAAATTTTAATTGTTTTAATTTTAAATATTTATATATTTCATATTGAAATGGAGCTCAAAGTGAATGCTAAAAATATAAAGTATAAAAATTTAAATAATTCAATAAAAACGTATTTTCAAATCGTATTTCTCACACATGCAACGTGCTTCTATGAAAAATTAAAGCGAAAATATAAAATTTAAAAAATAAGATATTGTAACCTATCAACACGCACATAAAATCATATCAGACGATTAGCATAATTGTGCATATTACATAATAAAACAACCTTCGAAATATGCGGAATAAAAAATGTAAATTGCGTTGTATTTAAAGCAAGAATTACTTCATGACCGTAGAGAAAAATTCTCATCAGTAAATTAAGCTCTATTAGAGTTGTATGGAGAATGCCTCGGGCGCGATCGTATGGCGATTAATTTTCATGATAATTTGTGTAATATTGAATAAACGCACGTGTAATTTTTTTCGACGAGCGGATTTCACGGTGTATTTTTTTTTGGGTTAGAATTTTAAATCGTCGGAACATTATGCTGTGCATTATGAAGAGTTCACCGTTTAAAAAACTGTTTCTCTTACGCAATCCAAGGAGCAACGATCTTCTTCTTCCGTAACAACGATTCACATCCAACAAGTTTATAAGTACGTACCGGGTGATTAAAAAGTATCTATAATCATAAAAATATATAAATATTATGCAATCAATGCAACACAGGCGTAATATTGGTTCTCTTAGTCTTTACTGCCGTAATAACCACGTTCGCTGCTCGTCTGCACCCACCCAAAACTGACAAACTCGTCTTACACTTGCCGAACATCCATACACGGTTAATATATGTCGACCAAGAACTGGCAGTTTCCAAAGCTCCTTCCTTAATGCCACCGGTAAGCTATGGAATGCTCTTCCAGCGTCTGTGTTTCCTGCTTCCTACAATCTGGATCTCTTCAAGAAACAGATAAATATACACTTGCAATCTCCGCAACCCACACACAAACACGAACACAACACACGTTTCCCGCATGCAGCGTCCAGCCTCCCTGGATGAACGTCATAGAGTGCACTGGTTTTGACCGGGTGTGCTCTCCTGCATGCGTCTAAATAAAAAAAAAAATCAACATTAATCAACATCAAAAACTGTTATACTCGTACATAAAATCAAAATAGGACATCATAAAGTGCTAGTAAACGATTATTTTGTAGGAAAGATGTTGATATTAAATATATCGTCAATAAATGTATAGTAATTAGTAATAGAATTTGGCCTATTGATGGAAGAATTCTGTATATACTAGTTCTTGACCTAGGAAACATGAAAATAACCTACATGCGAAGCACCATGGAAATGCATTTTTTTACAGATACATTGCTGACCTTTTTAGTGATCAATATGTTTAAGTGGTTAGTTTGAGAATACTCTAATGATGGTATGTTTTCTTGGGATTTAAGAAGATTTACTATGTTTATGGTGTTCTTGTAGCCAAGTTGGATGGCTACATACTGGCAGCGCTATGGACGCAGTTGTCTGCTTGAATCCGAGAGCCCTGGATTGATATCTGATTATGATAATTTGCGTTTCCCAGTCCAGCGGCGGTCAATGGTTCTGATTGTTGAAATTGTTTCACAGGGACCCAGAGTCGGCCGCAGGAATAAATACGTACCATACATTGTTGCTATAGCATATCTATATATTCTGTCAACCAATTTAAAAAAAAAATAGCGGTAGAAATTACGTTTCCAGGAGGCAACGGAAAGAGATTGTTTTCATGGTCATTTCACAACAAGTACTTGGACCGAGAAGCTCCAGTCCTTAACTTTCGCATCCGTTGTCGGTATATGCCGTAGTAAGATTCCCCGACTGTTGACATCGGTTGACGTGATATATAGTTTTGCTACTTTCTTAGAATAGTTTTTTATACATCATCCGATAGCCAATGGATACAAGAACCAATTTGATATATGAAAATAGACCAGATAAGTACGTTTATGCTTCAAATACTAGTTTTATAATTGACAGTAAATTTGTATTCAAAACCAGCCGTAATGAAAGGGATAAAAATTACTCGCAAAGGTTCAGTTATACCATGAAAGGGCTCCGTGGCATTCTGTCCCCAGACAATTCGTTTAACGACTCATCGGTAATAACGTGGGGCGCAATGGACGTCTGGTGCACGGCACATTTGGTGTATGGCACAACTGGTGCACTGGATGACTCGCTAACCTAACCTAACCTTAGTTATTTCGTTAATGAGATTTATGGATCTCTGCACTCTACGATCACTTGAAAAATACTTAGGTTAGGTTAGCAAGACAGCTAGTGCACCAGTTGTCCCATTCGGAAAATGTTCCGTGCAGCAGACGTCCAGTGCACCCCACGTCGTTACCGACGAGTCGTTGAACGAATTGTCTGAGGGTGATAGGTAGTGGCACTACCATGGGAGAGGCGGACATTAAAGTTTGTTAATACAAACGTTCAAATATAATTAAGTATTGACATATTTTGTGTGACAAAAGTCACATCGAGCACAAATGGTAACACAAGACTGAGCAATAAAGAGTTAAAATTGTAACAATAAAAACACGTCATAAGTACATCCACTTTGATACACAAACAACACGTGGTATTATTGTAATATAAAAAAAATTCAACACTTCATACCCGTAGACACCAGCACTGAATCCGAAGCAATCTTCTTCGTAGTATCTCAGTATAAGAGCTACAACTCCTCGAACACTTGCTGCAAATACCAAGTAAGAACCATCTCAGAGAGGTGAGCCTGATGGATCGGTCACATCATGCGGCACGATGGTCTTTTTCACGACATTGTGGAAGGGATGGTTGAGGGTAGAAACTGCAGAGGGCGCTCTAGACGGAAGCAATATTACGCAAAATATGTTAATATCCTCTTCTCAAATCATCACTGCACTGTGAACACGAATCCATGGCTGGACGATGGTCTTCTCAGGCCTTCAGGCTCTCTTCAAGCTACATGAGAGTCTCCAGTGAAGTTTTTGAAATAAAGGATAACTATATGTAATGACATCAGCATTGTATAACCCTTGCTGACTGGTACTGAAAACCTCGATATACAATCTTTCGTCTTTTATTTCTGTTCGCTTTTCGTACATGCATGTGTCGCCATATTGGCATTTTTGACTAGTTATAGAGATCCTTACTTGTGGTGCTGTGCGGCAGCCCATCACGGGCGTGCCAGTCGTGTGCCGACGGCGGCCAGATCGCATCGTTAAGTCCTGATCGATCGAGGCGAAAGTAACGCCATGTTACGATCGATCGGGGAAAACTGTTATCGAAAATATATATCAATGTGTTTCAGAAAAAGTCTGTGTTATTATTCTACTCCCCATCCTGCCACCACGCGACTGAGTAACAACCTATTAAAAAAAGGAGGATGTTAGTAAGAATAAAGTAGCCCCGTTTTCATACGTCATTTATAAGACTTTTATCTCTATTTTAAACACTTTTTTAATATCTTGAATATTTTATTTTATAAAAGCAAGTTACATTTCCTATGTCGGCCCTGATTGATTCAGTGTGTAAGCTGATGGAAGTCTATGTAGATACGTCTGGGCGTTATTTACTCTCTGCTATGTGTATTCTCCCCTTCCTTCACCAGATCCTCAATAGCCTCTTCCTATATACACATCCCATCTGCAATTTCAATACCATCTGCCCCATAGTAGTAGGCAGTTGTTAGAATCTCTCACGAAGTGTGAGGAACGAGGAAATCTCAGAGGCCGTTATCAGCACACCAACCCCAACAATATATTTTTATCAATGATTCAAAAGAAAAAAATATTTGTAAATAATTCCGAAGTTTGACTGTTTTTTCTGACCTCAAATGCTGTTCTGACAGTATAATTAATTCCACAAAAATCCTTTTTTATATATATGCGCGGTGCAATTCACAATCCTGGGATTCTTGAATGTTTTAACTTCTATGTTCCAGATAAGTATACCCGTGCTCGTAGCCATCCATAGGTTTTTGATCCCAGTTAATACTTGTGGAGCTTCGAGCACTCAATTTAGTACAACGGCAATGGCGCTCCTAAATGGCCTACCACCACACCTAGATCTTTTTCTTACACCCTTTTCCTATTTTATCGATGGTATTGTTCTCCTAGATGTCTGTGATTTTTGACACGTGTCTTATTCTTCTTCTTTTATGTTTTTTTATTTTTTACTATCTTTTCTTTGTATTGTATATTTATGTATACTCTATGCTTCTTAATATTTTTGAACATTGGAACTTCGGTCCTGTGAAATAAATAAATAAATATGTGTCCATGATTATGAAAGTGGTGTAAGTCATGTTTCATTCGTTCCGAGATATTTAAAGGTTTTTGTGTTTTGAGGTTGAAAATCAATGAAAGTGACAACTTCATGTTGCATAAAATGCTCTCTTTCGATTTTTTATATTTATGTTAGTTGGAGATTATACACATTCACAACAATGTGAACTGAAATAAATATATAACTTTTTTTTTTTAATTTTTGTTTTCAATTTCTGGACTACACCACTTTTATAATTATGGGCACATATATAATTAAAATTATATAATTCCAATAAAAACTAAAAATAATTCACAATTTCTGTTAACCTCTTGCAAAGTGAAATTATTATTATTATATTAGTATTTGTATAGCGTTCTTTTATGACCGAATGATCATTCCAAAAGCGCTTCTTTGCCTCTCTGAGTAAAAAGGTGGGTCTTGAGTCTGCTACTGAAGGATGCCTCCGCTTTAAGCTCTCTTATGCTTTCAAGTATTGGTCATTGGTGCAGCGTAGCTGAAAGCCCGATTGCCAAAGACCGTGCTAGGACTACCTCCCGTCAGCTGCAGGGTGCTTCTATTTGCTCTAGCTGATCTGAGTGTCTCTCTCTAAGTGAAATGACAAACTATCACATTTTTTAGCAATGTAACACTTGTTACCATAATTATTTCAGACTTACTAATGAGGGTTGCAGAGCATCGAGAAGAGTGGAGATCGAGATGCAAGATTTTGTTGCTGCAAATCAATCCACCGGATTGATATGAAAAGACTAAAATAATTATCTATGAAAGGATATGTTATATTGAGAAAACGTATTTAACTTACAGTTTATTCCTTGCATATGAACTTTATAAACAGAACGCTTATCATCACGTGAATAAAAATATTAATGATACCTTTTTGTAATTAAAATTTTCGGTTTTGAATAATCAAGAATACAATTATCATAAATTACGTTGATTATTATGATAATAGATTGTGAGCATTGTACATACGGTCTTGCCTCGAGGCAGGAAGAGCACCGGATGACCATGCCCAAGAATAATACATGCCATCGAAATATGATTTAGCATTTCTTGTAGTAACGAAGTGACTAGTGCCATAGCATAAAAATAACGTGCCAGATTATTATATGACAACACGATGGTTCGAATCGCGATAACTTTTAAAAAAAATATTTAAATTTTACGATGACTATCATCAATGTCACATTGTAAGAGCGGCTCTCGTTAGATCACATAGAAGTTAAGCAACATTAAACGAGGAGCAAAAATGTATGGGATACCGCTAGTTGGGTTCTCCTTCTTCGTTGTATCAATACAATTGGTTTGCAGCAACAGAATCTTGCATCTCGATCTCCATTCCTCTCGGTCCACTACAACCCTCTTTAGCTCAGCATAAGAGCTACAAATTCATATCCTAGAACACTTGCTGCAAATACTCCCGTCTATGGCACCCTATGCAGTTTCTACCCTCAACCATCTCTTCCACAATGTCGTGAAGAAGACCATCGTGGCGCATAATGTGACCGATCCATCGGGCTCGCCTCTCTGAGATGGTTCTTACTAGGTGCCTATCCTCCTTGATTATATTGAGAGCCTCATTGTTCGTGACATTGCATAGTAACTGGTTCTAATTTCCATTCATCCGCTTGTGTCCAGTTTCAGATTTAGCTTAACCTGTCGGTAATTTCCTGTAAATTTGCTTGGTCAATGACGACATCATGAGCGAACTCTAGATCTCAGACATTGAGAAAGTCGTTCACAGATAAATTAATAATTGTTGTCGCTGGGTTGAAAAGATTGGCCGGAGGAGGAAGTCCGAGATTCTGTTTCTAGGGAGCACCGCGCGGCTGTTCTTTTCATGCTCCTTTAATCAGATGCCCCCAACACCCAGACTGAAGTCGCGAAGCAGCTTTCTGAGACCCACACCATCTTTCACATCCAGCCCTGAAAATGAGAGACTCCAGCTCTGTCAACAAGTCGCATCAGACGATTTCATTACTCTAAAGGAAGGCCTCCTAACTGGCAAGAACCTTGACTAGTGGATGGCGAAATAAATGAACAGATTAAGAACTGGAGTTGGTAAAACAAAGGACAACATCAAGCGGTGAGGAATGCTTCGGCAGGGAGAGACATTATTGTGCGACTGCGGAGACCTGCAGACCGCCTCACACCTAAGATCCTGCTCTATGTGCCCAACAAGCTGCATACCTCAAGACCTAATGCTAGGCAACACACGGGTTATCGATGTTGCCAAATACTGGGCAGAAATAATTTAACGTCGCTGACACGAAGACGAAGAAGAAGAAGACAGATCAATTTGAGAGATCAATTGTCTGGAGACAATTTGTCTGCAAGTATGCGTAGACTGTGTAAGACATAATGGTTAAATTATATTCCAAAACCACTAATTTTATAAACAATTAAATATACATATACTATACATAAAAATCCTTAAACGAGTCAAATCATTCAGAAAAAATATCGGCGGGAGCGGGATGCGAACCGGGGACCTTTGGAACCAACCATTTTTGCCCAGGTAATTATACCGCTCGGCCACCGGCCAATTTCTTTCACCTGAAATGACTCGTCTCTGATCTTCTATATAAGTTATCATCTTATGATAGATGTCGCTATAGTATATATTCAAAAGTATGTTTATTTTTATTTTCTTATTATTCAATCAGAATGCATCTATTCACAAGCTTAATATTATTATTTCCGACAGTCTATTTATTTTTGTAAGTACCACTCAGCGGTTTTTGTAAGTACCACCAGCGGTTCGCATCCCGCTCCCGCCGATATTTTTTCTGAATGATTTGACTCGTTTAAGGATTTTTATGTATAGTATATGTATATTTAATTGCATATAATATTGTTATATAGTCAATGATCTATAAAAGTAGATTAGAATATTGAAATAATAAAATAATATTCTAATAAATAATTTAAAATATCCACTCATTTTCATTCGGGATTTGAAAAGTTCTTCTTATGGTTTGTCTTGTGAGAGCTCAGATAAATCAAAGTCACAGTACTACTCGTAAGTAGTACTGTGCGATGAGTTAGCTTTTTTCGTAATGAAGTGACTGGAAGAATTGTGAGTCGAGCTATTATCTGAGATTAAAGATAAGCTTCAGGCAGTTGATCCCCAAATGAACACAGAAAAAGATGATATCTGAGGAGGAAACTTAAATATTTAAACAAGCTTAACTAGCCGACGTATGACTGAATACTTTTTTTTTTTTTTTTTTGATTTTATACTGGAAGTCTTTAAATGATTTATTCACGATACCCAACAACGCCCTGAAAAGGACGCCCGTACCTTGTCTGTACGCGTCGCGCCTTGAGAACGGCGCCCGATGGGCCTGTGCGGGACTCGTTCCTCGTCATAGTGAGGACCATACCCGCTAAAAATTGCCTCCCAGTGCCTCTACCGACCCCGGTGTATCGCCGTCAGGCATTAGCTTCAGGGTCGGCTTCATTGGCCCGGCTGTAACGTTGGTGTATCGCTTAGCCGTTAGTGTCGACGTGCGAGGGTCCAGCACGCCTCCTTAATCGTTCGGCGTCTTCTTTTTGCCGTAACACTGTTCCGAAGAATGTCGACCAGGCGTCCCAGTTGATTGGTGAACTCAGCATGCTGGCCGCCATCCTTTCCGGAGACAGTGTGAATACTACAACTCAGTATCATTTCATATTGCTCACTAGTTGAAGCATATTGTCATCACATATTTAACAAAGCTTTCAGCTGCTATGGGTCCTCCTTTCTACCGTATAAAGCTCCACCGAGTGTGTGTTAATTATTGATATCAACTCGATATAGTCCTTTCAGGCCGGTGCCGAAAGCTTCGTTATGCGATATTTTGTCTCTTATTTATGTTTGCTCATCTGACATGCATATATACTGACATCAAAATGATGTAGCCTTTGCTGACTGGTACCGAAAACCTCGATAAACAATCTTTCGTCTCTTATTTCTGTTCGCTTGTCATACAATTGTCGGCATATTGGCATCTTGGACAAGTCCGCTCACGGGTGTGTTAGTTATAAAGTTTGCCACTGACGGTGCTGGTGACCGACCACGGGCCGCACGGGTCAGTGGTATGCCTGACGGCCGAGAAGGTCGCAGTACGGCCGGCTGGCATGTCATTCCGCCTAGGCCGGAAGCTTGTAAAGTTTATCATAACTATATGTCAATGTGCTTCTGAAAAGTCTGTGTTATCAATCTTCCCCTAATCCTGCCATCACGCGACTGAATAACAACCTTTTGAGAGAGAGGAGGATGTTAATACAAATGTTAGTCTATCTATTACATTTAAGTATTTGTAAAGTCGTTCCAGGTCATGGGCCAGGGATTTAGGAGTTAGTTCCATAAATGGCCACTATGTTAATTTCGGCGGAGTAACTGCCGTTGGCCGTCTTAGTGTCTGCCCGGATGCCGTGGAGTAAGCAGCATGTTCTGTCCTGGGCAGAAGACCGAATTTCGTCAGTCTTTTAAAGTAAAATAAATCTCGATGGCTTCTCGACTACTTCTTTGCTTTGACGATCTGCTCCTCATCCATCCATGACGTATCCAAATAACGATCGAGAGTCGCTTTGATTAGGACGGGGGATGTCATATTTATTATATATAGACGGTAGGAGCCAGGGGCCTGTAGAAAATGCAGCAGATTATGCTCTCTTGCGGCTACCGAAGAACGTGTGTTAGTTAGGTCCTTTAATTAATAGCAGTATGAAAGGCAGCCTAGTCCTACACTCTCATCATTATACCTCACAAAGTTTTCTTATAAAAATACAGACTTGTCTTACACTTGCTGAACACGAATATAAACCGTTAAATTCATTACTAAACGGTGAGATCTGGAATGATATTCTCGCATCTAAGATTGCTTCTCCTTTAATTATTGTTATATCAGTATTTGTATGGCACTTTTTTATGACCGAATGGTCATTCCAAAAGCGCTTCTTTGCCTCTCTGAGTAAAAAGGTGGGTCTTGAGTCTGCTTCTGAAGGATGCCTCCGCTTTAAGTTCTCTTATGCTTTCCGGCAGCGGGTTCCAGGCCATTGATGCCGCGTAGCTGAAAGCACGATTGCCAAAGACCATTCTAGGACTATCTACCGTCAGCTGCAGGGTGCTTCTATTTGTTCTGGCTGATCAGAGTGTCTCTCCACGCGCGCTTATCTCCGAAGGCTTGATCAGTTCTTTCAAATAACCCGGTGCAGTTCCGTTGAGTGCCTTATAAGCTAAGAGGCATAGCTTGTACTGGATTCGAATAATAGATAATCTGGATATAAACATAGTTATAAATATTGCATGTGTACCTTGACATTAATTGCAATATTCTTAACCCTTACAAAAATATTACATCATTTCCGCATATTGCATGCCTCACTCTAGTCATAGAGGCCAAAGGTTTTTTTCACTTTGCATACTATACGTCAGTATAAAAAAATTGGCTGTATAATGGTCATTTATATTTAAATAGTTTACTTTTAAAAGCTTAGATGTTTTTTGTGTTTCATTTATTGAAAGAGTTGATAAATATTGACATCAGCAGGATATACCCCTTGCTGACTGGTACCGAAAACCACGATATAAAATATTTCGTCTCTTTTTTCTGTTCGCTTGTCGAACATAATGTGTCGCCATATTGTCATTTTGGACACGTCCGGTCACGGGTTTGACGTTAGTTATATACCACCGCTTGTGGCGCTGGGCGACAGCCCATCCGCGTGAGGGTTGTGCCGACCGTCGGCGAGAGCATATTGTATTTTGGCCCGGCCTGAATGCTGTGACAAGGTCTGGGCCATAAGTTTGTCAAGTTTATCGTAAATATATATCAATGTGCTTCAGAAAAAGTCTGTGTGTTATTAATCTGCTCCTTATCCTGCCACTGCGCAATTAAATAAAACCTTTGAAAGAGAGGAGGATGTTAATAATAAAAACGGTTTTTTTATTTCAATACAATTTGTGTATTTATTATATCAGAAATCATATGATTAAAATACAGAATTCGTAATTGCTAAACATACAGTATGCCCTTAATTATACAAATGTAATTATCGTATAATAATAAAAATGGAAAATTAAAATGAAAAACCTATACTTCAAATCACTACAGATAAAAAATGATAATTCGTAACAAGGTGCATATTATCAAAGACCGGAAATTCTCATTTTCATGGGATAACCAAAAACAAAAAAATATTTGATAAAAAGAATCTGAAAGAATTCCTTTTTTCAATGGATTACTATACAAAAAAATAACAAAGTTATATTATAATTAACGACTTGTATAGGGACTGCATTTACATCAAAATTTTATGTTAACTTTGTAATAGAATATTTAAAAAAACATAATGACAAATTTGCTTTGTTGTACATTAATTTACTTTAAAAAATATAAAAATATCTGTTTATACAAAAAAAAATCAGCATTTTTCTCACATTCATAGCTGTTTTATAATACCCTAATCATATAATAAATTAAGGATACTTCGATTATTTAGTAATATTTGTTATTTTTAAGCTTTTGGTCCCGTAAACGAAATTTCAGGTCTCCAAGAACAAATGTTTTTCTTATACAAAGTATGAAAATTAACAATTAATAGACATATAGTGAAGACTTTCATTAAATCGTGCTCAAAAAGATGATGCCATAAAAATGCAAAAACATTTTCAATATTAAGAAGTGCAAACAACTGCGTTTTTTGAAAATATTTCATTGCAAGTGCACGATGCATTTATTTTGATTGTGAAATTACGCACATTTATTAAGGCATTGTGTGATAACAATTAAATAAAAAAGAATGACTCTAATCACTTGAATTATTCAAAAGATTACCTCACAGATTTATACCCAGATTATAAATATTTACAGAATATTACTAAACTCACTTGTCAATCTTTTAATTCAATCTTTTTCGTCAATCATTTTTTCATACAGTTATGTCTAAAATTGTGTTTTTAAATATTTCATGTAAAAAATCTTCCAGGAACTTAAGCTCGAATACGTGAGATAATCGTTTGATTAATATCAAATATGTAAAAAAATATTCGTGTGTTTTATGAAGAAAAATAGAATTTTTCACCAAGCACCTTTATAAAATATATGTATATTACGGAGAATGTCCCATATAAAAGTGAAAGTTTTCATTAATTTGTTTATTGGGAATTGTAAATACATCTTACATTACATAGCTATTTATGAGTAACTACTTTTTACTGTAATATTACTAAATAAAAATATTAAAATTAATTCACAAATCGTTCTTATAGATAACAAGAACTTCAGCACATTCATATGGCAATGGAAAACAGCCAAGGACAGTTTAAATACGAGATCAAATTAAGATTAATGTTTTAAAAATGCAATATTTTAATCTAAGAAATAATAAAACGTAATTATATCGAAAGCTGAAAAAAATATAAAAATGTTCAATACACTGTATGAGCTTCAAGAACCTATTCAAATAAGAGCATTCGTTAAAAGTATTTCTTAACTTTCAACATTTCAAACTATTCAATTGTATGAATTATGAGTATGTTACAAATCGTACATAGGTGAGAATTTTCGATTTATGAATAACGCTTTATTTAAAGAATGGAATAATAAACTTGGTAAACCAATGAGTTTTAATTATTTATTCGCTTAAAATCAATATTAATAGGAAAATCTTAAGCAATCAAGTACTTTTAACGTATAGCACGATGCCTAATATGTTTCCAATAAATTCGCTCTTTCAACTGGTCCATCCACAAATGACTTTGACCATTCTCCTCTCCTCTTGACTTCCCTCTCTACCATTGATTAGCTGTTCTGTATTTATGCTTAGTTTTAAAATTGTCCTGAAGATGGTGAGATATTACCAAAATCGGAAAACGAATAAAAAAATCTGTAAAAAACTAAATGGACTTTACAGTAGTAGACAAAGTTTATTATTTCATTCTTTAAATATGACGAACCGCAAATTTAATGCGTTCCACGAATATGCAATTTTCTTTTAATCGAAACATTATTTGGTCACCTTAGCCTGAACTCTACAATTATATATCTACTTCAGATTAAAGTAATATATAGTTAATTTATAATAAGATTTTGTTAAAATTGTTTCAAACACAATTAACTCAGATTTGAAAACATAACGAAAGAATTTAAGATTTCATCTAAAATAACAATGTAATCTCAGAGCTCATACAAGCTTTAAGCGTCTCAAAAAAAGCTTTTTATAATTTATTCATTCCAAAAATATATTTTATCTTTCATATAATATTTAGTTACATACAACATACATTAGCATTCGATAAGGTTTCATTCCTTGCATAAAAATAGATAATTGAAAGCAATATTTACAATTTTTCAATCATGGTTTAAGTACTGTTAATTACGAAAAATCGTCAACTAGTATTAAAATTTATGTGACCATAAGTTATATTATTAATCATTTTTTTAGAAAAAAACATATTCGTTGTATTGAGCAGATAAAAAAATAAAAATACATATTTAAAAAAACTGTCAATTGGCCTTTACAATAAAAGTAAAATTACAATTACAAAACTTGAAAAATTTTAAACTTACAAGTACATAATAAAAATACAATAAATTTCTTTGAATTGTTTGCATATATTTTTAATATTTTTTTGTTTGATTCAAAGATACATATCATGATGGGACGAAAAAAAAAGTCATTTAAAAACGTAAAGATTGTCTATATATTTTTTTATACAAGTCAATTTAAAGACATTTAAGTAAAAGTTTATGATTATAATCATATACGTATTACAATATCAATATTATTTATTTCAAATTTAAACTTTAAAATATTTCCATATAACAATGAAAAATATATGAAAACTCCATGGCAATAATATCAACTGACAAAATGACATTTATAGATAATTATAATTTTGTGCTTTTATTTTATCAGTAAATAATATTAATGTTTTCATTCGAACATCACATTCATTGCAAACTTGAATAAACATAAGTAATTGTCTAGAAAATGTGAAAATTTTTAAGAAGGAAGTTATTTTTTCTTCCTTCATATTTTGTGTTAACAGCTTCTTGCCTAAAGGGTTCTAGATATCACATATATCATATTTCGTTATGTATCTTTAAATTATTTTCGAAATATTATATTAAATCGTATATATATATGATTATTGTTCACCTTGAAACGTTTTCCAATAACTCCTTACAAATGAGGATATCAAATATATGGCAGAAAACAATACAAAATATGTGGATAATAATATCACTTAAACTAATAAAAAATCACTGATAAAGTTATCATTAATGATCATATTTGGTTAATCGCTAAATTAACGTTATGACAGAAATGTTCGTTATTTATGGTAAACAATTTAAATATGAAGATTTAAACAATACAAGCACTTGTTTTTTTTCTATTCCTAGAATGTAACAAGTATTTTTCGAATGTAAAAAATAAGTATAAATTGAAATAGAAAATACAGAGCTTCGAAAAAATCGACGATTCTAAAATTATTCTTTTTAATAGAACTATCAGTCAAAACAATTTAATCGAGTGTTTTAAAAAAGACTAACTTAACAATGAGTGAAACTGTTTTTTTTTATTGCAATGAAAAAAAAATGGAAAATTGAAAAACTCGAAAAAAAGTGTCATTTTGGAATATTTCTTTAGGTCATTTAAAATATGTATACACAATAGAATAGCCATAAAAAAATTTATACTTAAAACCTGATTTGAATGAGATTTATACACTCAATCATAAAGAGAATGATATATTTTTAAATGCATTTTGTTTCGAATGATGCTTTTTTTTTTCATTTAAAAAAATGTGCGACGCTATTAAAAATATCAGTCGAAATCATAAAAAGTAACAAGTTTACATAAACAAGACATAAAATCGATAACTCTATCGTTTAATAACGTAACTACTGACATATCTATGTATTTTCTACATACAAGTTTTCATATCTTTCGAATCTTCTTTTTAACACATATTTCTTTCCAATCTTCAATTCCACTCTCTGAAATATTTCAGTTAAATCATTCCTTCATATTTTTTTTACTCACTTTTATAATATCTTTCTGTCGTGTTATTTCTATAACATTTCTCACCATCGTGGATAGCATTACAATTATCCTTTCATTCGATTGTATTCGTGTATTTTCGTTTCTATTCGGTTTCATTGTTCTTAAAAATAAATTGATATAAAATATAGTTGGCATACAACGAGTCAAATTTTTAATATAAAGAGAGAACAGTAATAAGTAATATAACTATCGATTACTAATGATAAAAATATATATTTAAAATGCTAAAATCTACAATTTTTGTGACTTTTCGTAATATTATTAGAACTTAAGATTAGCATTTCAACTTCTGACTCGTTTTACGTAATATACCAAATTATAATAGAATTGTAACCTCTTAAAACTAAGATAAAATGCAGCATAATCCCAAATGAAGATCATAATTTTATATTGATCTCTTTGCGGGCCATTTTGAATATCATCCCATCTGGAACAAAAAAAAACAAATTAAAATCTGGAAACAGATATAAAATAACAAAAAATAAAAATAAAACAATTGAAATATAGTACGAAGTTTATGACTGAACTTCATCAGAACATTTGGTCGAGGGATGAGGAGCAGATGAGCAACACAATTAAAAAAAATATATTTACGACAAAATATTGACAAATGGTATTCTGCCCGGTGCCACAAACAAAGATGCGGCTTACACCCCGGGCAGACTCAGACTGCTTACTCAAGCAGGTGTGATAGCGCAGAGGCAAATTAATACAGTGGCCGTTTATAGAATTAATGGAGCGCCAATGATATTGATATTTAAACATTTATAATTTATTTGATCTGTAATGCTTGTACATGGAAATATAAAAAAATGACATTCATGTTTAAGGCTATTTAATAGAGGTTCCTTAGGGTCCGCCATCTAACGTTTTTTTTTCAACTAGTGCTTATTTCGTGAATGGTAACACTTGGCTCATGTCTGATTTGACAGATAATTAGTTTTATTTTTCCGCTAAACGAATATGGTTGTGTATACGCTTGAACAACGCTGGGAAATATTGCGACATTACTTTGAAAATCATGGTAATGTTGCAGAATGTGTGCGAAAATTGCGTGCGGATTTTGGAAGAAGAGAATCACCGTCAATTTACAATCAAACAACATAAGAGCGAAAGCTTTACAAAAATGCACAATAATTCAAGCTCTGGAAACATTTTTTTCTACTATAAGCGGTTATCTCTTAAGAAAATACATTTTTATAGGTTCGTGTTGTGTAAGGTTGATATGGTGGGAACGTAATTCATATTTTTTTACGAATCTCGGGTAATTGACCTCAGCAGAGAGTGTACAATGCCCTTTGGTATCGGCGGCCCATTGTTGCGAAAATTCTGAAAATAATTTGCTGAAAAAGATTTTTGCCGGCAATTGTAAATTTAATAACTACCTCGCGGATTTCGCCGTAACAGATTGCATTAAGAATGCACAAAATTGTACACTACTTTCTCGAAATTAATAACGTTAAAGTAAAATTCTCACAAAACTTGATGCCTTAGATATGATGGTCAAATGACATGTGAACATGGAAGGTACCTGATAACTTAAATCTAGCTTACATGTAGAAGTACAACTTGTAATATTATTGAGTAATATAAGTTTTTAATACATCGGGACCATCTGATCCTGAAAAACAGTCTACTGAAAAAACATTGAGAGCAATTCAATTTAATCATAAGAGTAAAAGCAAAATTTAGCTAATAATACCATTACATTACTTTTCTTACGTAAACGTATACAGGATAATACCGAAAGATGGTGTTAGTGATGCAGAAATTTCATCAGTGGATTACGCTTACCATGTTGCATATGGCTAAGCGTTGCATGTGGAGTGTTGATCCGCCAACGTCACAGACTTCAAGCCCGGTAGTCACACAACATGTATTCATTACAGGAATTCACTATGAATGGTTGATGTTCACAGGACGACTTTCGTTTTCCACCAATGTTAATTAACAGGCTATAACTGACATTCAATGGGTGAGGGATCAAATTCACACCAACCGAGGATATTTATAGATATTAAAAATCGGGTAAATTTTTTTTTAAGCCTCCATCGCAGGTCAAACCCACCTTAAGTTTGGTAAGGAAACGCATTCACCACTTAGCAATAACTTATTTTGATATATAATTTTGAATTTAAGCTTTGGGAACATATCATTTTATATTAAGTTACCCTAGACAGGCAGTGTAATGTATAAACAACATAATAATGTATAATTACATTAAATCCAGCGATGAAAACGATATTACATTGTAGTAATAATGAACTTACATTTAATGACGCTTACAGTTAGATGCTTCAATCCATAGACAATATCGGCGCGGAGTTTTAAATTTAATTTTCGAATCCGGAAACCGCCATTTTGTACCTAACGGAAGAAAACGCTTCAGAGACGTCTGCTCGGATAATGAATCAATTTATTTTTAATCACGAGCCGTTCGCAGTGTGTTGCAAAAAATAAATTATCTAAGACGGATCGTTTCCACGGGTAAAATTGATGATTTGCTTATAAATACAATGAAAGAAAAATATAATATAACGTACGATGTGAAAAAACGTGTGTGTATACTCAATCAAATATAGTTTGGATTAGCAATTGCTTGGTGTATGTTTCTTTGCACAAGAAATAGTTGTATGTTTTGTGCTAAGGTCACCGTTACGGATCTTTGAAATTGCAAACAGATCACATGTGATTTGATTACTTTTTAAAATTATTTTTCTTTCGAGTTCAGTGACTTATAGTGGGTAAGTTGCTCAATATTAAAATACTTCATATGTGGTGATACAATAAAAAATATGCAGTGCTATTGATCTTAGCTTGATATAGCTTTTTTAGGCTGATGCCGTAAAGCCTTGAAAAACGATATTTTGTCTCTTATTTTTGTTCGTTCGCCTGACTTGCACACCAATAATGTTAGTTTTAATTATATAATATTACACGGCGTTTGCATAGGTCATTTTATTTGTTGGTGTGTTGGTGCAACTGTCATCTTTAATTTGCTTAATTTGTGTTCCGGCAGTTGTCAGTTAACTTTCTTCCGGCCCGCGAACGCCATACCGGTCGGACAAAAATCAAGTCTTTAATAAAAATAAATGCGAATTATACTTCGAAAAAAAGTTCTTGGTGCTGTTATCTGCTCCTGCATTCTTCCTCCACGCGGTCACGTGACAAACCCGTGACTTGTCGTCTTTTTAAATTCGGGAGATGTCACTATTTATGTATTTGGGATTTATTACGAGATCCATTTCAAATATTAGATGAATAAATAATTTAAACCTTTTTTAATGATTATTTTAATAATTTAGCATACTTCAAGCGCTTATGCTGAGCTGAAAAGGGTTGCGGAGGACCGAGAGGAATGGAGAACGAGATGCAAGATTCTGTTGCTGCAAACCAATCCACCGGATTGATACTACGAAGAAGAATACACTGCATTCGGAAAACTTAGGTACATTTTTAAAGCAAAAATTCCACAAATGTCTTAAAAGAAGGGCGTTTAACCAGTGCATTCTCTGATTATTAACTTATGTCGCAGAGACGTGGAGTCTAACAGCAAGTCATACACATAGAATTTGGTCACTGAACGTATCATGGATCCATGTCGAGTGTCTCTAAAAGATCTTAGACGAGGATATCTGAAGAAGAACTCAAGTAGTGGAGGCTACCCAACGAATAGGCACACTCAAGTAGCAAAAGGCAGGACACATCTATCGAAGATATGATTTTCGATTATAAATAGAATTAGAAAATATGCAAGATGGACTAGAATAGAGGGAGGAGATGCGGAAGACTGAGAATTGAAGAGGATGGATACGCGGGAGGCCTACGTTCAGCAGTGGAGAGACACAGGCTGATGATGATGGTGAATATACTGCATTTATACACGTAAATAACCGAAGAATCTCTCATTGAAAGCGAAACCACAGTTTTCTCATGTGTGAGTTAACAGTGCTTAATTTGATCTTTGTTAATACGAGGTAAAATTATTTGCCCATTTAATTAGTAGTGCGGTAATATTCTATATGGCATTTGAATATTATTAAAATGGAAGCGTTTTGTGTTGTTATTAACGAAAGATAAATATTACAATCCTACCTCCAATTAATTAGACCTGGGAATAATACAACGCAGGTTAATTACCTATTCGTGTCAGGCGGGAAATTAATTTCTGCCCAACATTGTACGCTGCAATGGGAAGACCAAAAAATAATTATTTGTGAACCCTTTCGAATGTTAAATATATACTTTATTTATATTGTTTTAACATGGATCATAATTGATTAAAATATTGATATCCTCCTCTGGTATTTAAGACATCGATTAACTGGATGAAGGATGCAGGATCGGGTTCACAATATAAACACTTGTTTATGTTTCACATACACGTTCATTCGTCAATAACGTCGCCCGTTAAAGGGCCGCCATTAGAGGCGGTCCTATCACGATGACGGGCGAGTTGCGACTACTTACCCGCTCTCACATTTCGGCGGTACCACCCGCCAAGAGGACAGTTGTACCAACTGTCAATGGACCAACTGTCATAACAATTATTTTGGCGTATGCAAACACCGCTTAACATTCGATGTAGATGTCACGCAAGCGAACCAAAATAATAGACAAAAGATCGTTTGTTGAGGATTTACGGCATCGGCCTTAAGGAGCTATATCAAGCTGATATCAATATTATTGTGGTGAAGTTCACACATCTCTAATTTATCTTTAATCTTACATAAGTTGCACCGCTTCCTTATCATTTCTTTGATTATATTTGTAGTTTGGAATATCAATGTCTGTTTGCAAGCGATGAGCTGTTTCAAACACATATTAGGTGCGAAACCGCCAACATCTTCCTCTCTTTAAAAGGTCGCGTGGTTGCAGAATGAGGAGCAGATTAACAACACAAATACTTTTTTCGAACTACATTGACATGTGTATATCGATAACTTTACAAACTTCCGGCCCAGGCGGAATAACATGCCGGGCTGGCCATAATACGTCCTTCTGACGATCGGCACAAAACTGAGCGCACTCGTGATGGGCTGTCGCCCAGCGCCGCAAGTGGTCATCTATATAACTAACGTCTCACCCGCGACCGGACTTGTACAAAATGCCAATATGGCGACACATACATGTACGACAAGCGAACATAAATAAGAGACGAAAGATTGTATATCGAGGTTTTCGGTACCAGTCAGGAAGGGCTATATCATGCTGATGTCACCTCGATCTTCATTTTTGTGATTAAAAGTGTTCTTACAATTCATGCTCCTCAAAAGCTTTGGTCTCTTTTCTTATGATAACTGTCTTGAAGATCCTGGCAAACAGTAAGAATGTGAGACATTATCTGATGGAGTATATCATTTACAATAACAGGAGACGTGTTCTGTGTTGTCATCGGGGAGTCTCTACATTTTCTTGAGAGGACGTTTCTACGACGTACGTACAAAACCCTTTATTTTTTTACGCGATAATTGGTTTCAGAAAGTTACACTTAAAAAAACTATTTTCGATTGCAGCAATCAAAATATAGCTTAGCCCTTTTGCACCGGTTGTCGGCATATGCCGTCGTAAGATTCCCCGACCATTGACATCGGTTGACGTGATATATCGTTTTGCTACTTTCTCAGAATAGTTTTTTATGCATCATCTGATAGCTAAAGAATACACGAACCAATGTGATAAATATAAATATGCCAGATAAGTACATTTATGCTTTAAGTATTAGTTTTATAGTTGACAGTATAATTTGTATTCAAGCCGAGCCGTAATGAAAGGGTTAAAAAGTACCAAGTAAATCGCTTAAAAGTGAATTCCCGTAAAAATAGGCGCATAAAAAGAACCATGTGTAGTATAAAGACACTCCAGCGTTCAATGCTTTAATTCAATAGGCCGTAATTATACAATCCGCATGGCATTAAATTTTGGTCACTCCGTATTTTAGGCCCTCTGTGTTCGAACTTGCAATGTTGTAATAAGTATGAACATGACTTATTAACGACTAGGTTGAAGGCACGAACACATGAAAGCTCTAGCACAAGCGAGCTTATGCTAAACATAGAGGAAAAGCGGACCTTTGCAGTGGACTTAAATCACATAGAACACTGCTAGCCCTCGCAATGCTGCAGAAATGCTGCAAACTAAAGCCAGATAAATGTCTCGTTGAGGCAGAGATCAGGCAACATTTAAAAAATACATCATATATGAAATCGCTTAGAGACAAAGGTTTTTTCATACTATCGGACTTTCACAAAGTCGACACGCTATATAAAGCCGAACGTAGCCGTTTATAGCCTATATATATATCAACGGTTGTAATGTTCAAAATTGACTGAATAGATAACTGAATATAAAATACATTGGATTCTATTCAAAAGCCTATATTATAATATAATTTGTTTGATAATTAAATTAAATTAAAAAAAACGACGCCGCTGTCAAAAGTCAATTAAGCACGGTAGAGCGTTAGCCAAGAAACACACCATATTTTTAATTTGTGCTCCCGTTGGTTTTTGTTGATAGATTCCAACGCTATTGCGGTATAAGGTGGAAAATTCATCACTTTTTATTATCGATTTTGTGAGTAATAACGGGTTAATGGAGCAAGTAAGGTAGCCTTCCGTTCTATAGTCGCTCAAGAGACGAAGATGGATTTAGCCATCTAAAAACTACAGCTGATCGTTCTTTAGACCTTTTTGTGGCGAACATGCATAAGATAGGAAGTGGATATGGAATGAAGAAGATGATGTAGATCAAAACCTTGACCTCTCGACCTCTTGATGGTTTTTTAGCTTCTTGGCAAAACCCATAAACTATGGATGATTTTGTAACTGTTGCGTAGTCATGATTTATGGTCTATCATGGTAGTCGTCTATCATGATGGAGTTTGCATTCTTCGGTGAAGATAATAAAACGTGAACCGTACGAAAATTTGCATTTTTATTCACATTTTTTTTCTAACGAGCGTCGTAAAAAATCTTCCAGCACTCTATAAAACCATTTTTATTTCAATGCATCCGGCTCCGACATAATTAAAATTCTTTGAATTTCCTTTTTCTCACCAAAAAACGTATCACGCAGAAGGATTTTAAAGTATCCTTGATTATGCGCTCATTCTTATTATTGTTAGTTAGAAATTTTTAAGGCAACTGATAATACAGTAGTCATTCAAGAAAGAGTCTTTTAACAGATGAAGATATATTCCCTCACCAAATGAACTCGTACGTATAAATTTCGTAGATTTTAGCACACTTTAGTGTGGTTGGGCAAATGGAGCGTTGACCGACCCCCTAGAAGATGTACTAACGATATCTAAAGAGTATCCTAAATGAGGAAATCGAGAACGATGGAGACTCTTGCGGTAGGCCTTCGTTCGACAATGAACGGACACAGGCTTCTGATGATGAAGCACGATTTTTAGTAAACCACCGAAGTCAAGAAAGATTGGACGCTTATCAATACATACTTGGATAAGTTACAGCCTGTTATTTCCACGGCATTTCAACGATAAACTATAAAGATATAGAACTAATTCCTCCTGCACCCACTCACAGCCGACAAACTCGTCTTACACTTGCCGAACATCCATACACGGTTAATATATGTCGACCAAGAACTGGCAGCTTCCAAAGTTCCTTCCTTAATGCCACCGGTAAGCTATGGAATGCTCTTCCAGCGTCTGTGTTTCCTCCTTCCTACAATCTGGATCTCTTCAAGAAACAGATAAATATACACTTGCAATCTCCCCAACCCACACACAAATACGAACACAACACACGTTTCCCGCATGCAGCGTCCAGCCTCCCTGGCTGAGCGTCAAAGAGTGCACTGGTCTTGACCGGGTGTGCTCTCCTGCATGCGCTTACATAAAAAAAACTTCTTATTCTATATAAAGGACAAATCTGAGCTATCCTTGAATACGGCAGTCACCTTTGGATAGGAGCCCTAAAATACCTTCTAAACTTAATTGACTCAGTTCAAAGAAGAGCAATTCGTTTGGTAAACAATCACACTCTTATATCTAACCTGTAATCAATGGAACACAGGCGTAAGATTGGTTTACTTAGTCTTTTCTACCGTTATTACCACGGTAATAACGGTGGAAAAGCTGCTCTTCGGAACTTAAAGAACTTAAGTCTAGACTCCCTAGCTGAGCGTCATAGAGTGTACCGGTCTTGACCGGCTGTGCTCTTCTGCATCCTATTACATAAAAAACGTGTAGTTAGTTGTATTAAGCCGCCTGTAACAGTAAATTTGTCCAGGTTTCGGAATCGCCTGGCTTATCATGTGTTATTCTTAAAAAATATGATAGACAAAATCACGAAAAATTTTCCTTTTACGCAGCTTCATACATGTCAAGCGTAAGTGTCTTGAAACGAGGCATGGACAGTGGCAATTGACAGAACTGAATGGGGGTAATTTGTGATCATAATATGCTTTATATATATGGAGCTGAAATGGGAAGAAAAATACCTTTTTAATGTTACGGTAGATAAGTCTTAGTTGCTGTTAAAGTACTGGGTATGAATGTGATTCACATTGTATTTGTGCCGCGATGTGTGAAGAGCGCGGGGGCGGCGAAAAGGTCAAAGCCAAGAAAGGTTGGCCGCGACTGAAGGACGTTGACATTTCCGAGAAGCGGCGAGCGTAAAAAGCGCCCTTTTCATACGTCTGACAGTGATTATTAACCTTTTCGGAATGGAAACTTTTAACTAACGATGCCGTCTTACGAGCAAAATAGTTATAAGTATGTTATTTAAACATAAAAGACACGTATAAAGAGAGACTTATAATTGACAATAGCACATTATAGGCGCTCATTAAACGATAGAAATTAAAGGAGCGAACACTTTACGAGGCTTTTTTAACCATTTTTATTTTTTTTTTCGTGGGAAAGGAATGATGAAAAGTGATTGGGTCTTGAAAGTCTTTTTACTCGTATGTATTGATATCAGCTTAACATAGCATTTGTAGGCTGGTGCCGTAAAGCCTCGACATACGATATTTTGTATCATATTTTTGTTCACTCGTCGGACACGCATATATATATAAAAATAGTAATATAAGGTAAGGCGTTCCATCGCCATTTTGCTTGTTTTGATAGAAGATAATTCGTCAAAGAGCCAACATGTTTTACGAAGCGCTTCGATTCACTTTGGCTCGGTTATCAACTGAAGAAGATCGTTCTTTGTCCGGGGCCTGAAAGCATAAGCTCCGCCTTGGACTGAAATTTTGTCAATTTGAATCTTAAATATATTCCAATGTTCTTCTGAAAAAGTCTCACATCTGATCCCCATCTCTTCACCACGCGTCCTGTAACTATCCCGGTGACGTGAAGTCGTTTTCTTATAGTAACGGGTATGTAGTATATTGTGAATTGCACAATAAAATATATATTTTTTAATTTTCTCTGTACATATACCTAAAAATAATTAATTAAAAGTCTATGCTTTTCATGCGTTAATTAGCTTAATTATTAAAAAAAACATTTCGTTTGCGACATGTTTATCGTATTTTTATCATCATATTTTACGTTCAAAAAAATATATAATTCTATAATAAATCGGCAATAAAGTATACGTCGACTGCTTAAACTTAAAATCGAAAGATGCCTCTTTATAAGCGAATTAAAAATAATTAATTGATACTCCGAAAAATGCTTCTAAATTTGAACGCCAATTATTAATGGCCAGTTAGCGGATTTTACCACCGATAAATTTATACTTATTAATTTGATCATTTGCGAACGGTGCGCCATCTGGCTGGTGCTTCGGAAGCGAGAAATAATTATATGGTTAAGAAAGCAAATGCCTTTTAATTAAAATCTGACCCGGATAAACGTTTTTTATGCGATTTTGGTCGATGCCTAAAAAGTGTAATTTTTTTCATTATGAGCGGCACCAAGCAAAACAATGTATTCCGTATTATGTACCAGATAATAAAACCACACTATTTGATCATTTTTTTTTACAATAAGTATATCCTCTATATGCCATGTTTGAATTTTCATATTCGTTCCATATTCACCATAAATACATTTGGGAACATAGATGGTTTGCAAAAACCTCCAGAGCAGAAGTCAGTACTTGAAGAAAGGTATATCCTATAGTTATCCAGGTATATTTTTGGGATATTCTTTAGTTTTTTTTTCTAAAAAATATCTGAAATTAAGCCCGACTTCTCGAGGCCTGGACCATTTTGTCCTAAGGGGCGGCTCAACCCGAACAATTTCATATGTAATAATATATTATTTTAATAGCTTAGTACTGAATATTCGGTTACGAGCTGTCTAAGACTTGTAGAAATACGAGAACATTGGTGCCGTCACAGCCATGTCTTTTTTTAAATGTAAGCACATACAGGAGAATACCGACAGATGGTGATAGTAATTCTGAAGTCTCATATGTGGAATTCTATGACGCTTACCATGATGCATATGGCTCAACGCTGCATGTGGAGTGTTGATCCGCCAACGTCATAGATTACAGATCGAGATTCACGCATCATCCTTACTATTACAGGAATTTACTATGAATGGGTGGTCTTCACGGGACCACCAATTTTAATTAATAGGCTATGACTGTCATTTTACGGGTGGTAGATCAAATCACGTCAACCGTGAGATTGTAGAGCTCATAAATCGATTAAAAATCCATTATTTTTTTAAATCTCCGTCGGCTATCGAACCCACGACCTTTGGCTTGAAAACCAAACGCTTTGACAATTGAGCTATGACCGCCGCCATGTCTTGAGAAGGATAGCAAAATATGAGACACAAGAGATGGATATATATTACAACCGGATGTGTGCTTTGTGTGCACCACGTGACGCGTTCCGTTTTTATATCGCGATGGAGAGGCCAAAATATTTTTAAGTAATTACTCTTACGTCGGTGTATGATTATGAGGTCCGCAACGGCGGGAGGTCTCTCGCTTCTTTGGAAGTTCACCGACAGCGGAGCAGAAGAACGGACCAAAAAAAAACTGTTAATGAAATGTTAAAACACTCTTAATTACCCCATTATTAGCCGCAGATGAAGACGCCAGGCGCTGGATGATTCGTATCTAATGTATCCGTAATGCTAAGCTAAGATGGCGTTACCAAACAGTATATTTTCGTATATATTCGCATATATTAGTCCTGGAAGAGATGTCCCAAAAAACTCTTAATAACGTTCGTAATATTCCAGCAAACGGAGGATTATAGTGTGCATAGTCAGAGGTAGATAATTGGGTCACTTGGTTTTTATTTTCGACCGAAACTGCTACAAGCTTGCGATTTAACGGCGTTATCCATGCTTTATCCCTAGACTTCACTTGGACATTCACCTGGGAACATAAATTGTTTCTGATGACTTGAAGGGCAGGCCCAGTGACTAAAAGATATTGTACCTGTAATATTCGAGACATTTTTTGCGTGATTACGTAAATCATAATTTTTAAAGAATTTTGAAGATTAATTTGACGCTCTTCAGGTCTGCACCATTTGCTCTTATGGGCGGCTTTATCTTACCTACATAAATAGGGAAGAAACTGTCTATTACTTATCTTACTTTTGGTCAGCGTCTAACTTCGGTGAACGAACGAGATTTGGACTCACAATATGTGTGTTAGGCTAAGGATTCTTATAAGTCTAAAAATAATAAAATTTACTACATTTTTAACTTAAGTAAAAGGTTTATGCAACATATACAATATACTGTTATCCATTTATTTGTTGCTGAATATATCTATTTTATGGAATTCGCCGATTCATATTTCAAATAATGTCAACAATTCTTTGAAAAACCAACTACAGCCAAATAAAGGAAAACAGATTAAATTGGTTTCAAAATTAAATATATACAGAATTATATTAATTTATATCTATATGTTTTTAAAATATGCTAGACAACAGCACATTTTTCATACAATAGTAAAAAAACAAACACATTCTGGGTATATTTTAATTAAATTTTGTTTCACACATTGCCATGTGTAAAATGCAAGAATTACCATATAACAAAATAATTCTGAAACGCCTCGTTAAGCTATCTCTAAGTAACGAGTTGCCAGTCTACAAAAAAAAACCTCTCGCAGTTAAATAAAAGCTTTGAAGTAGGTATTGTCTATGGAGATTTGAAATAAATGACTGGGCTTTCCATCAGAAAATAATTCGAATACAATACGCAATCCTAATTAGCCTGAGTACGTACATATATGTATTTTATTTTAATGCTTTGGGTAATGAATAAAAGATATTGAGTTCAATCACCTTTGTAGTTGGTTACTTCAAGACGATTTGATTTTATATGTAAGCACATACAGGAGATTTACATAGACAATTGGCTTTACATATAATGTCTAAATGTTTATTGAGTAGACTTAAACTATTATACTTTGTATTAAAAAAGTAATATAACCAGAATTGCATTTGATTGCGGTCGAGAGAAATTAGAAAAATTGCTGACTGATATAGCCCTTGCTGACTGGTACCGAAAACTTCGATATACAATCTTTCGTCTTTTATTTCTGTTCGCTTGTCATACATGTATGTGTCGCCATATTGGCATTTTGGACAAGCCCGGTCACAGGAGTGACGTTAGTTATGGAGATCGCTAGTTGCGGCGCTGGGTGTCACCAACCACGGCGCGATGCCCAGTCAATGTGTGCCGACGGCGGCGAGGTCGCATTGCGGTTGGCCCGGCCCTGAATGCTGTGGTCCGGGCCAGAAGATTGTAAAGTTATCGAAATATATGTCAATGTGCTTCAGAAAAAGTCTTTGTGTTGCTAATCTGCTCCTCATACTGCCACCACGCAATTCGATAACAAACTCAGAGAGGAGGATGTCATTGCAATATTATGTAATAAATGCAATATTAACCGAAAGGTGCAATATTTTTTGTCTGTTCACGAGCATTTTTAGAAACACGGCAAAAAAAATAGCTTTTGAGAATTCACAAATAATTTAAAGTAGTTTAAAAAAAACTTTTATTAATTACGTGGGCACAACAACCATACATAATTGATCGTTTCAAGTATTAACGTTACAATTTCGTATGTTTATTTAACAAATTTACCGACTAAGAATGCAGTGCAAAAGAAACCATGGTCTGTGAAAGATTATTCATATAAATTGATAATTTAAGAAGTTTGATAATACAATTTTCTTATTGGCATAGATTAAGGATACATTTTTAAACAATTATTATTATTTTGCATTATATACATAATTAATGTGAAAAATTTCGTACGAAAGTTCAACACTCAGATCGCCTTGGTTATTGACCTTGGTAATGAATAAATTAATAAATACACATGAAAACTGGTTTGGTTCCCTGCTTAGATGACCGTTTTACTTTTACGTTCTGCATACAGATGGCAGTGAATTTAATTTTTATTAGCAATTATATAACGCTCTACGGCCCGAAAATTTAATTGACAACAATTTAGATAAAAATGTAAAAAATACAATTAAAAGTATTTTAAGTTTTAATAAGAACAATACTTGATACGACCACAGTCCGTCATGACGTTCGTGGATATACTATTTTTTGAACATACCTACCGTACACGATTCTCCGGACCAATGAAAATTGAGTATGTCATGGCGATAACAATGACGCTCATGATATAAGATAACTTGACACCAACTCACAACTAAATCATCAATCCTGAAGAAGACCCCTGCAATGGCGGTCGAAATATTGGTAAAAAGAAATTCGCCACACACGGCTAAGTCCAAAGCCCACAATATCAACTCTGACCGTGAAAACCTAAGAAGTTATTTAAGAACAAGACATTTAAATATAATTTAGGTACATCCTAAATCGTTAAATTCAAACAAATGTATTAAAATTCTAAATTTTAAATTTTATGTGCTGCCATCTGTCACCTATCCAATAAACTCGGACGCCATTCAACACTATAAACAATAAGTAGATCTAGTTTTGAAATCATTCGAAATATTTGAATGGCTGATATTCTTTTTTTTGGACTATCAAGATACACGATTTTGCTGCAATAATTTTGCTTCTTGATTGAATACATTTCAATATTTCAGTTGGATTCGAAATGCCTACTAACATTTAAAACACGCCAATACGTAATCGCTATAATAATAGAACTATTTCAAATTTCGCCATGTTTATTATTAGTTAAGGTCGTTGGAATTGAATGCATCATTGTTTGTTATTAAAATACAATGTAAATACATTACTAATGTACTAACAAAATAAATAAGATAAAATACAATCAAATTAGTTATTAACTTAATATTTAATGATTATCTTATTTGGCCTTTCGATTTATAGAGTTATAAAATGTAACCTTCTAGGAATACAAATGTAAGAAAATAGCAGTAGAAATAATATATAGTATAATATATCATTTTTATCTTCCAGAAGGCATGCGTAGAATATCTAGGTTACGATGATTTGACTTTATGAAGAATAATAAGTATGGGAAATGCGGCAGCTTTTTACATAAATCGACTGGGTGGGATATTTTTTTTGGATGCCGCAGGAAGACATAAACGACAGTAGTCTTTTTTTTAGGCCGTGTCCGACGAGCGAACAAAATTAAGAAACGAAAGATTGTACATCGAGGCTTTTTGACATCAGCCTGTAAGGGCTATATCGAGCTGATATCAGTATAAAGAAAACATTTATCTTGTATACGAGTGTAAAATCATACTATACATACTGACATCAGCATGATGTAGCCCTTGCTGACTGGTACTCGATAACGTCGATATACAATCTTTCGTCTCTTTTCTGTTCGCTTACCATACATTTATGTGTCCGCCATATTGGGACTAGTTATCGAGACCGCCGATTACGGCGCTGGTGACCGACCACGGGCCGCACGGGTCAGTTATAAAAAAAAAAAGGCGGCATTTCATTCCGCCTGGCGGGAAGCTTGTAAAGTCTTAAGCTTGTCGACATGCATGTGTCGCCATATTGGCATTTTGGACTAGTTATATAGACCGCCGCTTGTGGCGCTGGGCGACAGCCCATCACGAGCGTGGGAGTCGTGTGCTGACCGTCGGCGAGAGCATGTTGTATTTTGCCCCGGCCGAATGCTGTGAATAGTTCCGGGCTATAAGTTTGTAAAGTTTATCGTAAATATATGTCAATGTGCTTCTGAAAAGGTATTTGTTTTGATGCCCTGCTCCTCATCGTGCCCTCACGCGACGGACTAACACCTTTTTGAGAGAGAGGAGGATGTTAATACGTATTACTCTCGTATGAATTAGTCGTCTCTTGCATGTGTACACATCATAAAATCAACATAATCAGTTATATATTAAAGTGTTGTGTTTTGTTGATGTTTGATATATTTTTACTTGTGTACTGGATGTAATGAAGATTGTAAGCACGCCATCTGCTTCGGAATTGCGTCACCGGACAAATTGACAAGCCATAAATTTTAATGTGGCCCTTTTAAATGACGGAAATTAACCTGAGGAAATGGGTGAGCGGACGTTACGAAACCAATCACAGGTAACAGACAAGTTATTATCGTTCAAGGTGGACTGTTGCGATGCCAACATCGTTTGATTAGTAAGGATTCATTGGTACATTGGTTTTTATTTAAACACAAACAAAACACGCCAATTTGTTGGTTAAGTGGTTGTTAAACGGGCAATAATTAACCTGTTCGCATCGGTACCCGATAAATGCCGTTTAAGATTCCCTTACCGTTGACATCGGTAGCCGTGATATATCTTAGAATAGTTTTATTATGGATAATCTGATAAAATAGATAATCTGATAAATGATAGCTAAATGATACAAGAACCATATATGTGCCCATGATTATGAAAGTGGCGTAAGTCATGCTTTTTTCGTTCTGAGATATTTAAAGGTTTGTGTTTTGATGTTGGTTGAAAACCAATGAAAGCGACAACTTCATGTTGCATAAAATGCCGTATTTTGATTTTTTAAACTAATGTTAGATAAAGATTATATTTATTCACAACCTTGGGAACTGAAATAAATGAATAACTCGTTTTTTACAATTTCTTGACTTACGCCACTTTCATAATTATGGGCACATATATGAAAATAGACCAGATATGTACATTTATGCTTCAAATACTAGTTTTATAATTGACAGTATAATTTGTATTCCACCGAGCCGTAATGAAAGGGTTAAAGACGAGAAAACTATACGAGCTTAGAAATTTAATAAATTTGAATTCAATGTCTTTGATTATAGACACACGACTGTTGAAATTCGAAGAATTGATCTTATATAGAACTTGTTATTTTTCGTCGTCCTATATTTCGCATGTCCTATAATTCTCAAAGAAATTTTATTTCTGTGAAGAAGGGATAGTTACAGTACCGGCTTTAGACCCTACGGCGCCCTAGAGCATTTTTTTCTGGCAACCCAGATTGCTTATATTTAAAAAAAATCTAAGCAAGATTGGTTGCCCTCGGCACCCTTAGCTTATTCGACGACCTGGGGCACCGACCCACTTCGCCACCCCCTAAAACCGGCACTGGATAGTTAAATAGTTATTTGGCGAACTCAGTAGCAGACGCAGTTCGTGTGAATAGAGTTGTGATACATTTAGGCCAAAATGATGGATAGCTCGGTCTAGCGATCTGGTACTATGAAATGATTGTTTGCTTGCAACCACAGCAGTGTCGGTTGCTGTGGTCCACAGTCTGAAGTTGCTGTCCTAATAGCCGGCTGAAGATTGCTGGTGATACTGTAATTAAGCCCAGATGAAAGTGAGATCACGAAGCGGGCTACGCGACGATCTACACAACAGAGCCGGTTGGACACAATCAAAATTTTTTTTTAAGTTATATGTATGATAATAAGGAATGAACAGGAGCATGGCATTTTACAAAAAGCCAATGCTTTGAATTTGTGAGGAATGTGAAAAATTATGAAGAGGGGAAGAAAAGTGTTGGAGTGACGTCCAAAACTGACAAACGGAGTGTTGGCTGACCCCTAGCAAAATTAATTGATGATATCCGAAGTATAATAAAAGTAGCCTGGATGCGAAGGGCGGAGCATCGAAAATAATGGAGAATTAGGCGATAGGCCTACGTTCAACAGTGGATATATACAGGCCGATGATGATGAATATGAGGTGAAGAACTGGAAAAGGCAGACATCCATAATAAAGTCGGTCAAGAGACAAAACAACGGCTGGGACATGTACTTCGGATGCCGCAGGAGGACGTAAGCTAGAGCTGCCATTTTCCGTTTTTTATGCTTAAAACTAGTATTTGAAGCATAAATGTACTTATCTGACATATTTTCACATGTCACATTGGTTATTCTATCCTTTAGCTATCAGATGATGCATAAAAAAATATTATATTTAACAAACGTTCATTATGGAACTCCATACATGTGGTGGCATTGACACATGTGGCTTACAGAAAAATCGCTTCTGTGACGAAACCTTACGATATTTATTTACATGCTTTACATATTCCTGTAAAGAATACATGTAGGTTGATAAAGGGAATTAACACAGTTCCATGTTCCTACCGTAGATGTCACAATGAGTACTGAAAGTAGCTAAACGATTTATCATGTTAATCGATGTCAATGTTCGGGGAATCTTTGACGGCATATGCCGAAAACCGTTGGGAAAGGGTTAAGGTTTTAGAAAACGTTAAATTTTTACAAAAAAAAATTAAACTGCAGTCGAGATAAGCGCAAAATGTCAGTTTTTACTCTAATCGAGGTTCGCCTCTGCATTTTAAATCAGTCTCAGCAAGTCACGGATCGGCAATTAAAAAAGTGCTCCGCATTGTATTGGAAGTAATCGAGAAAACATCCAGCATCTCTTCATCTGCTCATATCACCAAGATATACAGGATGTTGCAACGAAGCGTTCCGATAGTTCATTAGTCGAGAACAATTTGCTGACCCTAATTTTGAAACAGCCTCTAATGCGAGCAACATATCAGTCAGAGAGTGACGAAGCCACAACATTAAGAAATTGCCAATTTTTCAGAACAATTTCCCATTCAAAACAGTTTTTTGCTGTGTTTTAATTGGTACGTGTTACTCAAAATAAAAGGTGTTGTTATTTGATGTCAGTGTGCAATTATTCATATTTTTTTGGGAAAGCGGAATAATGCAATGATACTTTATTGTGTTGGGTTTAATGTGTTGTAATTACTTATTTTGTCATTAGAATTAATGATACAATAATTTATTGTGAATTATTAGAATATTTGATTGTTTGATTTTGAAACACGGAAGGTGTGTGAAATATTTTAGATAGTGACATCAGCATGATGCATAGTCCTTGCAGACTAGTACCAAAATCCTCGATATACAATTTTTCGTCTCTTATTTTTGTTCGCTCGTTGGACACGTAAGTATAACAATTTTGATTGTTCTGACAGAAGATAATTCTCTTAATAAAAGTCTAAGTCGATACTGAAAATCGAACGGTCAATACCAATTAATTTAAGTTGTTTGTAAGAGTTGTATAAATTTAGTGTAATCAATATGCTAAGTTAGAATAAATTCATTGCGTGAACATTGTATAATATATCCCCCCACATTGGGTTAAAGGGGTGACGGACAAGATTTGAAATATTCAAGATCCAAGGTGTTCAATTAAATAATTAATTACAAGTATATTGTATGATAAGTATACACTCTTTTCCGCTTTTTATTCCAGGAATTCCTGTAAAGTCTTCATCACACAGGAAGACTTGTGTCCGATGTTTGCTATGTCCTGTAGCCGCGCTGCATGCAACTTGAAGATGCATCGCAGCGTCACACAACGAAGGTGTTGTTCCCCGGTATATGTAGTATTTAAATTGCATAATGCAAGCACACTGCAAGAGCTTATATGTATTTCCATAGGTGCGCATTTAGGAAACGCCTTAAATGTACTTATATACAAGAGTGCAGGAGGTTTACTCGCATATACTGATAAATGTTATGAAGAAGTGATACGTTTGTTGATAATTGTTTGACATGTAAATCGTTAAAAAAAGCAGAGAGAATCACTGCTGTATGAATTTGAAGAAGACCTGCAGACCTCATCGCTTATATTTATATACTTATGACATGGTTTTTGTTGTCACAAATCCAAACTATTTACGCTGTGTATTCCGACACTTGTGCTGAGTGTGAGGTCATTGACATTAAATATGTCAATACATTTACACCGTCACATTTACGTTTGTACTTCAGTATCGAAGGAAAAGAAATAAAAAATTGAATGGAAAAAAACATCACACCTAAGACCCTGCTCTATGTCTTCGATTAGCTGATTTTTCCAGGTACTTATGTTTGGCATCCGACGGACTATTGATGTTGCCAGATATTGAATTGAAAATATTTGAAATTTCTGTCACAAAGGCGTATATTAATGAGAAATTCGCATGCAACATCCTCACACCCTAAGCCTATAACTCTCGTTCTGTCGATTATTTATGGTGTTGGGGATGGGTTGTATTAACAGAAAGAATTAAGAATGTAATTTATTTTCAATAATATAATATTAGAAGCATTCGACTGGGTAGGGATAAGTTTTAAAACAAGTCTCCCAGTTGTGAAAATAAATGTGATTACTCAGCTTTTGACTAACTGCCGGTAGTGTCGGCTAATCTCGTCCGAATTCGGGGATGCCAAGAATCTAGTAGGTAAACCAAGTCTCGGACAATTTTATAACACTACTATTCAAGTTACATGAGGAAAATATTATAGAAGTTCACTTTGTGCTACTATACTACTAAGTAGTACTTCTGAGAGAAAATTCGCGAAAGCGAGTTTAGTAGAACTATTGCGTTTCAAAATCCTTTCATACTCTTATGCGGCATATATTAAATGTTTATTTTATTACGAGCTTCAATCAATTTGACATTGCGCCCATTACCCTCAGCATATTACTCAAGCACTTTAACCCAAGCAAAGTCCTTAGGTTATGCATGTTTTTAAACTTTAATATAAGGAAGTATTGTATTTTATTGATTGTTTATATTGAGGATGGTCTAAGGCCGCAAAAGACATTTCATTGGGAAATTCTCCTCGGTGAATGCAAGACGCTGTACAATCGTTAGTTTCTCGCCGTTTCCAGTATGGCTGCCAAAGATGGTGCGGATATCAAATTTAAATGTCAACGATGGTCTATCCACGGAACAAATAGCATTGTAAGCCTTCAGGTAAATTTTTAACGTTTTTATCATTTATTTAATGAATTTAACTATGAATTCTGAACGCTACGGTGGTGACTACTTGGTGCACGTAAATGAATAACTGCTATTTTGTCAAGAAAGCAAAATTAATTTGTATTATGTGACCATGTAGTCGTAATCGTTTAAAAAGTCGATTAGCTGGTAATTTGTAGAGTATAACGAGAAATCTTTCAGTATATATATATATATATATATATATATATATATATAATCGTGTCGGAAACAACAGGGTCAGATCCTGTCTGCCTAGAAGTGGGCGACGTCGATGGCGTTACTTCCGGCCATCATCAGGTCTTCCTGGGTGCAGCTACTCGGACACAGCGCACACTCCAGAAGGTGTGAAAGGTTCTGCTCCACGCCGCAGTCACATTCAGTCGGTCCGCTGTAAAACTGCCAGGCTTTCATTTTTGTCCTCGTCTTGCGTACTCTGGTCCAAAGTCTGTTAAGGGACCTCCATATATTCCACCCCTGGTCATGTCCAGGGTCTAGGTCCTCTTTCGGGACAATCCAAGTATTCCCCTCAGTTTCTCTTCTGCAAATGTTCAGCCGCAGGATGGCCTCAGGTATCACCAGTTCCGTTGTCGACTGTTGGAAACTTCTTCTTGATTTGAGCCGTGTGGTTATCATTTGATACTCAAACATAGGGTGGAGTGTGTCGTGGGTTGCTTTGGTGAGCTCAATCTTTCAGTAAAGAAGAAATATTTCAGAGGTACGTAGGCAACGGCTGAGCACTAAGAAAGGGATATTATAATCATATTTTCGTATAGTCTTTATAAGGAGTTGACTTGTCATATTCAATCATTCAAATAAGGAGTAATAATGGTTATTTAATTAAGTATTACAAACCAAGACAAAAAGTAAATATTAACTATCTACGTAGTTAATTCTCTCTTGTGGTAACAGAAGTACATGCCCCGGAAACAATTTTTGCATACTGTAGTATGTAAAGCTAAAGAGGCCTCTTCTTACGATACTTTTCCATGTGATTCAAGCATACAACAGACTGTTAGACATTCTGTGATGGAGTTCATCATCCATGAAAACAGGAGACGCGTTCTGTGTTGTTGCTTGGGAGTCGCTACCATTTATTGGGAGGACTTTCCTGAGCTGCTGCTTAGTTCTGACGGTCCCTTGTTATTAATGAGGCCGAAATGGAATATGATGCTATATAAACGTACGATACGATAAAAAATGTATCCAATAAAAAAGTATGTAAGGCTGCCTTGTCCGATCGCTCACCTTGTCCTAGCAGAGTCAAACCGATCTTTTCAAAATATTCTACGAAAGCATCTGTTTTACAAGTATGTTAAAAAATCGTCACACAGAAGATGAGATCCGTTCTGACGACAAACTATTTTAAAGGAATATTTAATTTGATACCAAAAAAAAACACTATTGTATTTTGAATATTTTATTTTTACTTATTAATATTTAGTCTGAGGTTCTCGATCCCTGTTTCTCATATAGCCTGATGTTAATCATACAAACCGCGTGGCGTTATGCAAGAATAGCAGAACAGTGTCCGGTATTCCGGAGACCTTCCTGGTGTGATAAGCTCGAGTCACACTCGGATCGCGGCCAGTGGGCAGCCGCCACTGGGAATGTGAGCGTAGATGCTGCAGATATTGCCTGAGGCTTTTTCTTGACCATCTTCCGCAATGTTGGGATCAGATGGACCAATGAAAAGGTTTCAACAACCATCGCGTACAATATAATCTATGAATATATTACCACGTTATTTTTTACATATTTGAAGTATGTTAAGGAAAGTGAGAGTAGTGGTTAAACTAAGGCATACTTCTAGTATTAACTTATGGCGTAGGGACGATATCAGAAGAATAGCGGTAGGGGCCTTGATATGAAAATATGAGGTTCGAGAAGGATGAAGACTAATACGGAAGGCTTATGTTCAATGGTGGACAGACACAGACTGATGAAACTGATTTGAATTAAATGCTTCTGTTAGCTATTTGTATCACACATTGTTTCCGACAGGCTCCAAGACCGAAGATGTACAAAAGCGGCAGCTGTAGTATCAAAGTCATCGTTTAAGAAGATTAGTCTGACGCTCACGATTTCTAGATCATTTCGTTCTAAGAGGCAGCTCAAACTCATATAATGCTACAAGCGTATTATTTAGTCGCTAGGTTTCATAGAAAATACCTACTGATTACTTTATCCATTGAACAATAGCTTTAAAATACTGGTCTATGGTTAAATACACAATATTAATCAGCGCAATCAGGCATTTAGAAGATCAGTTAATGGAAGTTAGAGAAGAAGAAGTTGTTACATAAGGTGGTTTCATTCTCGATATTATACGATAATAATAATGTACGTTAATTACGTTTTATTAAATTCACTTCTGATTGATATTATTTAATGTATCATAGTGTTAAGTCTTTAAATAAATAAATTTATTTAAAACCATTCACTAACACTAGTATCAACAAATAATAAATTATATTTATGACTAAGCATCTAAGGATTTAACCCTTTCGCATCGGTAGTCGATATATGCTGTCTAAGATTACCCTACCGTTGACATCGGTTTTGCTACTTTCAGTACTCATTGTTATATCTACGGTACGAAATTGGAACTGCAGTCATTCCCTTTATCAACCTACATGTATTCTCTACAGGAATCTGTAAAGCATGTAAATAAATATCGTTAAGTTTCGTCACAGGAGCGATTTTTATGTAAACCATATGTGTCAATGCCTCCACATGCATGGAGTTATACGCTGTTTATTTTGTTTGTTTGTTTTGTGAAGTACGTGAAAAATTTATGAATATTTTTTTTGTTGTCCCCGGAATATACTACATATAAGCCTTTGTAAAGAAAAGTATTGGAATGGCGCGTGATTTAAGGTGATTGGCCGACCCCCTGGACTGACGTTAAAGAATAGTTTTTTGGATGCATCAGGATCTGGATATGCGTTCAAAGGATAATAGGTTCTGATAGCTAAAGGATACAAAAACCAATGTGACAAACGAAAATAGGTCATATAAGTACATTTATGCTTCAAATACTAGTTTTAAGCAAAAAAAAATCGTATGAAAAATTCATGGCGTATTGACAGTATAATTTGTATTCCACCGAGCCGTAACTAAAGTGTTAAGCATAAACATGATAAAGTGTTGGTACCAAATATGTTAAGAGATTTCAGGCGTAAAATATGCAATGATAATACTAGTAATCAAATCTTTTGTGTTCCAAGTATTGGACGTTAAACGTCAATGTGCCATTATTTTTGATTAACAATACGTACTTTGGATACTAAATTGGCAAACTTTGCTTCAGAAGAAAAGCATTAACAAAAGCTTTATTGAAGAAATGCATTCAATGCCACAGTTCATAGGCAGTTTGTGGAGGTTATTTGTTGAAAGATAAGGAGTGATTTAGCTTAGAGAGTTAAAATGCTGCAAATTATACGGTTTCATTATGTAATTTGTAATTTTATTATCGTACATAGAATAGAATAATGACATTTCCACCAGTGCTACGAGGTTGGTTGTCTCTTTCAGTGTTGCAACTGTTGGGAACATTGTTTCCCAAGAGAGTCTTCTTCTATTGCGTGTGCGCCGTGACATTTAGGTACAGTAAGAAGACAATTTCTCATTATTTTAGCGTGGCAACATTAAGCATCACAATAGGGATTTAAGTAAGAGGTCGCTAGAAAATATAATAAGGAAAATATAGTGAGCGATTAAGAGTTTTAAATTTTATAATTTAATCAGTTTTGTTGCTAAATGTCGCATAAATCATGAAATATTATTTTTAAAGTACGAGACATTAGTGTCGTTATTTAAAATGATTGATGTGCTATATATAATGTTATATTGTTAACCCTTTCCCATCGGTTGTCGGCATATGCCGTCATAAGATACCCCGACTGTTGACATCGGTTGACGTGATATATCATTTTGCTACTTTCTCAGAATAGTTTTTTATGCATCATCTGATAGCTAAAGGATACATGAACCAATGTGAAATATGAAAATAGACCAGATAAGTACATTTATGCTTCAAATACTAGTTTTATAATTGACTATTGTTAATAAAATGTAATATAACATATGTAAGATTTGATAAAATTACGAGTATTACGATAATGTGTGAACTTGATTAATCAAAAATATAGTATGGATATCTTACTATACAAACATGACCAATAAATATATTTTCTTACTGCTTAATAATATAATTATGATTTATATATATTAGGTTTATTATATATTCGTTAAATATATAAGGCATGAAAATATGTATAAAAAAGAACATATCATATATTCATAGAAAGAAGTAAAACGATATATCAGGTCAAACGATGTCAACGGTCGGGGAATCTTATGACGGCATATGCCGACAGCCGATGCGAAAGGGTTAATAGTGTTATCAATTGATTATAATCCATTAAATTTTCAAAGTGTATTGCAAGTCTAGTGACTATAGGATTAAAAGTCCACACACTGCGCTAAGCCATTCTCAAAAACGGTAAATGTCATATAGTCCACAGATTAATACTATCCACCTTGGTTTTTATTATAAAGTGAGATAACTTCAAGAGATATGTGTTTTATAAAATATATATTGACATCCCCCGTCCTTAAAAAGACGACAAGTCGCGGGTACGTCACGTGGCCGCGTGGAGGAAGGATGCAGGAGCAGATTAACAAACACAAATAACTGGTTTTTGAAGCACAATTCGCATATACAGATATAAATCGCATTTACATTTACATTAATAAAGACTTGATTTCCTCGTCCGACCGGTACATGAGATTTCGCCGGCCGGACGAGAGGTTAACTGACGACTGAAGGAACACTGTGATATCCAGCGCCGCCAAGATAATCACGGCAAAAAAACAATTAAAGATGACAGTTGCACCAACATGAAATGGAGCAACTATCATAACAAATAAAATGGCATATGCAAACGTCGTGTAATTTTATATATAATTAAAACTAAAATTTTTAGATGTGTATGTCAAGCGAGCGAACCAAAAAAAAGAGATAAAAGATCGTTTTTTCGAGGCTTTCTTATTTATCAAGCTGATATCAATATTTGAAATAGAAAAAATATGTGTATTTCTAAATAACTCAACAGTAGGTAAGGTCCGACAGTACTGATATATTCCGGTGCGCTGTTAGTATGTACCCTGGGTACAGGGTGTGGCAAAAGAAAGTTGACCTTGTTTCGCAAGCTTTTCATAAAATAATAAAAGGTAGGATAGGCCGTCCACTCTACTTTGTTATACAAACCCTACTATGTACTGTATTTCTCAAACGTAGTTCCGCGGAACATTGAGTTTTATTAAGATGAATTATACTAGATTAAAGGATACATTTCAATCTGAAAGGAAAAAAGGGGTATATTATCAAATAAAATAGTATTAATTCAACTCCGGTCTTTGGATTTATCCTCAGTGCCGGAATCTTGGTATTCCGGCGTCATCATTAAGCTGACGCTGTTATTTCGGGACCGCGATCTCGGTTCCAGAACAGACAGCTTATCTAAATATATCAATAAATTACTAAAAAGTCCTTAAAGCTCGCTAAACAGAAGACTTAACGAAATTACTTTTATAAACAACGTGGAGCTCATGTCGAAACTAGGCTTCTCTCACGTGAAATATATCAATATTTGAGACGATATATTTAAACAGTCTGATTTACAGTGGATTTTTTAGAGGGTTATCCGTAAAATAAGGTTTCCATGGCGCTATAGTCTTTAAAAGCGCTGGTATGTTGGATCCCGCGATTCTGAAGTGCACCTTGGTTCCCCCACTCCAAATCTCTTCCCTAGTGAGTTGCCTGCGGAGCTCAGTCTTCATAAGCTCTCCGAAATGGTCACTGATGTCAGCAAAACCTCTATTGACAAGATTTTGACGGAGCATCTAGGGTATGCTAAGGTATGATAAATTTGGATGGGGTATTGTCAAATACCCACCCTACAGCCCGGACTTAGCCCCAAGTGACTACCATCTCTTCCCTGACATGAAGAAACACCTGGGTGGACCGAATTTCGGCGATAGAGAAGACCTGGAATGAGCGGTTCTCAGGTATCTGCGTGGCTTGGCGGCAGATTTTTTTGACTCGGACATTCAAAAGCACGTATACCCCATGCGAAAATGCATTGACCTCAGTGGCGACTATGTAGAAAAATAGGTGAACGTCTGAACTTTTATCTATTCTTCGTAACATAAATGTACGCATTCATGGAATTAAACATGTTTTACACTGCGAAAAATCACTGGGAAACTTATCTTACGGATAACCCTCTTACTTCGATAATGGCGTTCATAGATGTGATATAATAACGGATCTATTACACAATACAGACTATACCTTTTGTAACAAGATATCTTAGAGACAATGATAATGAAACATAAAGATTTTTTTTTATAAACACATCGCTGCAGCTGTCAAACTTTTTTATTATTTTATGATCAATTTTATTACTCAAGTAATCAATGACCGAATGAGGAACACCGTACAAGACATAACATGTATCTCGTAGTATAAACTTTCATTGTGAAGCCAGCTTTTGTTTTATTTTGTATTGTTCCAACCAGGGCCGCAACGTTGATTTGAAAAGAATGTGCTGATAATACACCTTTACGCCGGCCCTGCTTCTAATTACATATATTATATATTCTGATATACGACTAGTGATAACGTTATGTTTCATTTAACGCGATATCTTTTATATATAAGTTGAGACGTGACACACTTTTTAAAATCGTAGAAATAATGGGATACTTTTGCTACCCTACATGTCAATGTACTTTGAAATATTGTGCAATTATTTTGTGAAACATATTTCTACGCAAGGAATGTATTGATGTCAGATTAATATAGCTCCTTTAGGCTGATGCTGTAAAGCCTCGAAAAACGATCTTTTGTCTCTTACTTTTGTTCGCTCGCCTGACATGCACATCTAATGGTAGTTTTAATTATATAATGTTGAACGGTGTTTGCATACGCCAAAATATTTGTTATGACAGTTGGCTCATTTCCTTTTGGTACCACTGTCATCTTGAATTCGCTTTTTCTGCAGTGACGGTTGGCGGCGCTGAGATGTCAGAGCGCACGAGCAGTTGACAGCTGTAGCCCGCGACCGTTAGGGCGCGCGCTTATACGCTATAACTAGTACTTTTCCCGGAATGCTCAACAGAGTGATTTCTCTAAAAATTTTACAATACACCGGATTTTCTCATATAATATGTATCAAATTATATTTGATAGTTGCTCTCTGGCTTGTGGAGAGCTTATAGACTATGAACTATTATAGCATGGTATAGCATGGTCTAGTGCGGAGGACCAGCCTGCTCGCAGTGACGTGTGTCAGACTCGAGCCGCGTGGGCTAACAATATAAAGCTACTGCACTGGGCGGGCGTGCGCTGTGCAGCTGCAAACTGAAGCAGGGCCATGCTAAACGTCACCAACAATAATTAAGTCATTTAAATGATACGGGATACCCTTTATCTATGGAGGGTTTTTGTATGGAAACATATGTGTTTACATACAAAAAAACTCTCCATACAGGAGATTACCGACAGATGGTGATAGTAATTCTCAAGTCCCTTCTGTGGAATTTGTGAGTTACCTCAGGTCTCTTTAATAATATTTAAGCAATTTGCAGGTAGTACTAACCCGCCAGTTTAACGGTTAATACGAGATTAATAATGTCCTCGTTTCCTGTATTACCACTAAGCACACGATGCCTGAAAATAAAACACATCTCTGCGCTGGAGACGTGTGAGACGAGCTGCTCGTGTAATTATCAGAGATTATGTAGAGTGGACGACACACCTGGGGCATACGAGCTAAAACTATAACTTCAGAAGAAATCCGACAGATGGTGATAGTGATTCGGAAGTTTCACCTGTGGGATTCTATGACGCTTACCTTAGTGCATATGGCTAATGGCTGCATGTGGAGTGTTGATTAGCCAACGTCATAGACTACAGCCCGAGATTCACGAATCATCCTTATTATTACAGGAATTTATTATGAATGCGTGATCTTCACGGGACGACTTTCGTCTACTACCAATTTTAATTAATAGGCTATGACTGTCATTTTACGGGTGAGGCATCCAAATCACACCTACCGGGGGTATTTTAGAGCTCATAAATCGATTAAAAAATCCTTGTTCTCTTAATCTCCGTCGGGAATCGAACCCAGGACTTTTGGCTTGCAAAGCAAACGCTTTGACCATTGAGCTATACCCACCGGTAAATTTGGATTCGAATGCAGCTTCTTTGATGTCATTAATTCGAACGATTATTATATACCGCTTTTATATGACCAAATGGTCGTTCCAAAAGGTTTATTTGCCTATCTATGCTAAAAAGTGGATCTTGAGTCTGCTTATGAAGAATGCTTGCGTTTTCGCCTCTAATATTTTCCGGCAGCGAGTTCCAGGTATTCGGTACCGAAAAACTGAAAATACAATTGCCAAAGACCGTGCTAGAACAACTTCTCATTGGCTGCAGGGATTTTTTATTTGTTTTGCCGGATCTGAGTGTCTTTTCAAGCGCATTTAATGAAAGAATGAATATAAATGAAGCATTAATAAAGCCACCTCGATTTCGTAGCTGTGACCAAAAATATGTTGTACACGAATGTATTTTATATATGTATATTTTGTTCTGAATTTTTCCATCTCAACATCATCATCACTATCAGCTAGTGTCCTTTAACTTTTGAATGTAGGCTTTCCGCATGATTCTTTAACCTTCTTGATTCTCCGCCTTCCTCATCAAAGTGCTGCTATTCTTATGATGTCGTCAGTCCATCTTGCAAGGCGTCAACCAATGCTCCGTTTGCAAGTTCATGCACGCCACTCCAATAATTGACCTTTGTCTCTTCGACAGATACTTCCTGCCCATTGCCACTTGAGTGCGTATTTTTTTGGGTAGCCTCCGCTACTTGAGTTCTTCATCGTATATCCACGTTTTGGATTTTATCTTTTAGAGACACTCCTCTCATGGATCTCTTCATAGTACGTTTTTTATCTATTTGATACCACTTCTCTGCGCCATAAGTAAATACTGGGAGTATGCATTGGTCTAAAATATAAATGTGCTGATAGAGGGCGTACATGTATGAAGCAATATCAATTTTTATGACTATTTTAATCGGTTAATAGGAAGTGAGTGTCATTTTTATGAAGTCGGTGACCCTGTTGACATGCTAGCCGCTACTAGCCAAACCGGTATGTACCGCGCGCGTTGGTTTGGTTTCATTTACTTTGCTTAAATAACCCACCGTAACGGGCCCGCAAAACGTTTAATCGTGTATCGGTGTCGAGAATCGGTACGAGACCGGCTAACAGAACAAATTGTGCTTTACCTAGTCACTAGTGTATCAGCCCATACCTGCAACCTAGCTACACACAAGTGCCTTACCTACTGTATCTGTCTATACCTGCAGCATAGATAGACACATGTGTTGTTCAAGCTTTAGCCAAGACATGCTGAGTTATTAAATATAGTAAGAATAAGATGACGAACTTGAACGAAAATATTACTCAAAATAAGTCGACAGGCGTATGCATCTGGGATGGGCGGCATTTTTACAACTTAAATACATTTTTAAAGCGCAAATTCTGCAATGTCTCAAAACTAAAGCGTTTAACCATTGAAAATAACAGCCTGTAACACAGTGGAACAAGATGAACTGCGTGGTGTTTCATCTCACTCAAGCGTTTATCGGACACGGAATTTACAGAGAATTCGTAAAAATATTTCGCCTCTCTTCTTGCGACGCATGTACATGTGATCCAGGCATGCAACAGACAGTGAGACACTCTCTCGTGGAGTGCATCATCCATGAGAACAGGAGACGCATTCTGTGTTGTCGCCTGGGAGTCTCTACCATTTCTTGGGAGGATTTTCCTAAATTGCTGCTTAGTTCTGACGGTCCCTTGCTTCATCACGCAAATCGTTGGGGCTACAAGAGCGGTTAACGAGGTTGACATGGAATAAGCTCCTACGTTCTTCAAATATTTCTCAGACGTATATTCTAACCTTATGTGTAACTTGCAGGGTACAACACGCAACTATATAAGTTTTCAACTATAACAGCACGTCACACTCAAGTGGCAATGGGTAGGACTTATCTGTCAAAGAAACGACGGTCAAAGGAGAAGAAAAGTGTTGAAAAGTGATGCAACTGAGCCTTGTTAGACAATGACTTCTGCAACAGTAGCCGATATATTTGGCTTTATAATCGACATCATGTCTTTATTTTTTAAAACAGTCAGGATCAGGATACTAGGTGAGGCTTTTATGTGAGTAGCTTACATGTTCAGGCATACATGGCCTAGTAAACAATTGCGCCCTGTAGAACTTGGGTCAACAAATCCTCAGTCGAGTATGACACGGTTCGTGCGACTAAATGTTTCAGTATTGATCCCTGAAAACCCGGAAGTTGTTCTGAAAGCCTGTAATTGGATAAATGTTTGTACTTGTTGTACCTTGATGTAAATTAAAAGAACAATTTTGGTTCTATCCACTGCGCTGAATAACTCTTAACAATAATAAATTTCGGCAGAAAGAAAAAACTGGAAAATCTTATTATAGATCGTATTGATAACGAAGGACAATACATCCTGTAATTGATAAAATATGATGAACGGTACACAATATATTATTTTTTTGGTGTAACTTTATTAATAAAATTAAACCAAAAATTTCAGAGTCACATATAAATGGATAACATTCATATAAGCAATATTTTTGCTATCGATTAATATCAGAAACATACGGTAAATAAACCAGTCACCTCAAAAATGCATATTACCTTGTATTAAATTCAATATACCATTTCATAATGAGGTAATTTAATATATTAAAAATATTTTTCATTTAAATAAACAAGTATTAGATGAGCAAGTGAAATAGCATTTGGAAAACTAAAGTACATTGTTAAAGCGAAATTTCGCAATTTCTTAAAACTAAGGCGTTTAACCAATGCATCCTCCCTGTATTATATATAACTTATGGCGCAGAGACTTATCTAACAGCAAGTCTTACTCGATGGTGAAAACCCTCCCTGTCCCGTCCTGTTTTTGGAGACTCAGATGGGGACCCGTTACTGGACGCACGCAAAAAGCAAGTCTTACCCATAAAATAAAGGTCACCCAGCGTGCTATAGAGAGATCCATGCTCGGAGTGTCGCAAAAAGATAGAATCTGAAACGAGGAAATACGCAGAATAACTCAAGTAGTGGATGCTACCCAACAAATAGGCACACTCAAGTGGCAATACGCAGGACATATTTGTTAAAGAGACGACGATCGATGGGAAAGATAACTATTGGAGTGGCTCCCAAGAACTGGCAAACGAAGCATTGGCCAACCCCTTGCAAGATGGACTGACGACATAAGAAGAATAGCGGGAGTGCCTGGATGCGGGAGGCTTACGTTCAACAGTGGACGGATACAGGCTGATGATGAAATGAAAAAAAACACCATTTCAGGATAAACAGGTATCTCACCATTTCATCATCTTGCAATTTGACTACTAACGTATTGGAACGGATGGTTGATTAGTATATTGTTGGAATATTCCAGAAATATTTCGAAGTGGTCATATGTTTCATTCTTAAAACTGATTGTGTCTTAGAGTGAGAAAAATACTTATAGATAGACATTATACTTTGTAAAGCAGAGTTTGCATGTAAAATAATAATTTTTATAAAATTTGTAAAAAACGATAATAACAAAAAGGCAACACCTTTCTTGCGTGTTTTTTTTTTCAACAAAATATTTTTTCTTCGGTTGTTGACGCATCACATCGAGATTGAAGGGAGCTGATTGCTTCACCGGAGCTTTTACTTTATTTCAGGTGAGCTTTCAGTTTATTTCAGCAGGTGACGCACCGAATTACGACTGAAGGAAATTCGGGGCGCGGCCTCCGGTCTGCTGAAAGTGACACCGAAAGAGGCTTGGCCGATTATGTCACTGCCTGAAAAAAAACAACAGTTTCGTGGAAATGACCACCGGTCGATAAGCGAGTCGTAAATTGCAAAGCACACAGCCTGCGGGGTAAACTGCTAATGAAACAACTTTATGGCAACGAGCTTTTTTTTCGCATTAGAAAATATATCGGAGATTTTTATTAGTGTTTTTGTTTTGACGCCTAGGAAACATGTAATGACATTAATTTAAGAGTTTTACTAATGATATTTAATGTAGAACGTACATGTTTTATTGCAACGTATGTTGCTTTTTTCGCGTCACCTTTAAGTTAAACGGATTCATATGGGCGAGCTTTTTGCATGATTAAAAAAATATCGAAGCTTTTTATCAGTGTTTTCGTTTTGACGCTCAGAAAACATATAATGATATTAAAAAAACTTTACTTATGATATTTATTTTACAAAGTAAATACATTTTGCTTGTATTTAATTGTTTTTGACGTCTAGGTACAATATAATAGGATTATTAAAACCTTACAAATGATAATTATTGCAAAAAATACATGTATTAAACCAAAAAATGTAGTTCTATATTTATGGACGAGTTTTGTTTAAACATAAGAAAGCATATCGGAGCTTTTTTAGCGTTTTCTCGGAAATAAATGTAAGATATAAAAAAATTAAGAATTACTTAACGATATCAAAAATAAGGTTATAATTATAGTAAAATTAAATCAACTAAAGTTCTTGAAATGTCGACTATTACTTGGAGAAGCCGTTGCTATTAAGTATGTTAGTTAGTTGTTTATAAATTAACATTTTATGGAGTCATAAAAATCACTCAAGAAGAAAAAAATTCGCCTTAGAAAGCTCTGCGTTGAAACATTACTTCCTTCAATAGGAAAATAACGAGTTCAAATTATATTGCATCATATTCCATATGAAACAATATTTTAATAATGGTCAAAATTGACTTTAGATTATAGTTTTTTTTCTCTTCAAAATCCGCTCCATATCTTGAGCATGGGCACAATAAATTGACATCACATAGTTTTGTTAGCTGTCACTCCTATAGGGTCCGCCATCTAACGTTTTTTTTTTCAACTGGTGCTTATTTCGTGAATGGTAACACTTAGCTCATGGAGATCGAGATGCAAGATTCTGTTGCTGCAAACCAATCCACCGGATTGATACTACGAAGAAGAAGCTTATGTTTGATTTGACAAATAAATAGTTTTATCCTTCCACTAAACGAATATGGTTGTGTATACGCTTGAACAATGCTGGGAAATATTGCGACATTATTTTGAAAATCAGGCCATTTTTCTTCGAAAATGAGCAAGGAGTGGCCGTTACAGTCAATGGCGATCGTTATCGGGCCATTCTTTTTCAAAAAAATTGAAGAGGATGATATTGGCAACATTTGGTTTCAACAGGACGGCGCTACGTGCCACACAGCCGAAGCTACACTCGATGTTTTGCGCCCCATTTTCAAAAAAAAAAAAGTTATTTGGCGGACCCGATATAATTATTCAATGACATATCTGTACTTGGAGGTCCACCTAGGAACATACATGGTCACCGACATAATCGGTACGCCAATAGCCAAGGAACTTAAAGAGAAGGCAGCTATATTATTTAAGGAGTTAGTCCAACGCTCCTGATGCCTGATCAATTTGGTCCTGTCGATGCAGCTGAAGAGCTGTTCATACTCAACCGATCAACTAAAGTCACAATTAATTGATATGCAGCATTAATGAGAGTCGTTATTTATTTATAGATCAATTAAAAGCCTGGATGCGAGAGGCTGAAAATCGAAGAGGATAGAGACTAATGCTGGAGAAAGTCAGCCATATCACACAGAAGTAGATTAGATTTTGTATTTAAACAGTATAATACAGGAGGATATCGATAGATGGTGATGGACAAAACTAATCTAAGGATTCTATAACGCTTGCTTTTAGAAAAGCTATGCTTTGTATGAGGATTGTATATATTTGCCACAATTATTAGACTGCAAATCGATATTAATTTTAACATTCCATTTTAATAGAGACTGATTATATATGTACAACGATTTTAATTAAAAATAACTTTGATTGACATGCATTTTACATGTCAAGGATCAATTTCACGCCAAAATCTGCTTATCGAGGTACAAATTTTTGTACGTAAGCTTCGTTTTTTAAATATATTTTACTATTCTGATATAATTTATAATTAAAACGTGTTGTTAGTTATGCAACAATTGTTTTGTAACCATGAGATACTATTATTTGCGTACTTTAATGGCCGCAACGATGATTATTTGTTTTTCTATCGTACCTATTCCGCGGGATTGCTGCGCTGAACAAGATGTTGTAAAATTGGATCAATTTATTGATGCTCCTCGCTGTATGAGATATCAAACCAAACTAAAGAAGGCAAGAAATGCACTTCGTGATTTATATTGCTATAGGGCGCTGATCAGGCCCGCACTAGGACTTAATGCAAGACCATGTCATAAAGACAAATAATTATAAATACATTGTAAGAATATCGCGTTTTTAAATGCTTACTTATTAAAACAACACATTCAAAGCTCAACACACTTTATAACTGCTCACTTACGACAACATTACTTACAACCTAATTTCACAGTATAAATATTCCTTTAAAAAATGTTAGAAATTATATGATATAACAAGCTTGAAATCTATGATAATCATCCAAAATAAGAGAGAGAAAAACAAAAATAGATACATAAAATACACTCGATTAAAATCACAGAGATCTACGAAAAAATGCAACTACAGAACATAAGAAAGAAAATGATACATATGCCATTTTTTCACAAGACTCTCCAATGGTAAGCTGTCGATAACTACACATAGAAATGTGTCGGACTGATCGCTTGTACATCTGTTATCTATGACTGGCTATTAATATTTGTATGTGTCTCAAATATGTCAACTAGTCACAAGTAAGACGTTGTCTCGTGTGAGTGAGAGGCCCCATATGAGGAGAAGAACCACATTAGATCAGTCCTTTTATCTGCACATTGTCAACAGCACTTTCCGACCTTCTGCTACCGCTCGCCAGATTACTGTCAGACTACTGACGTAACTTTGCGACTCGCTGTCAAACTATAGAACTTTCTAAATTTATTGAAATCTTAAAATCTCAGTGCTTACTGAACTTAAGCCTGCAAATCTGTTTATTACTAATTTAACCAATTAATATCATTAAACATATGTAGTACAACTGTAAATTAAACTTTACATTTTTATTAAATTCCCCGTGACAATATTCAGTGTTATTTATTTTCTTTCAAGTTAAGAATCCAGCGAAAAAGATTCACATCTTTCTTTCCTGATCACACGAGACACTCATAGCCGAGATAGCCGCACACTCCGACAGTAATATAATGTAATATTTGGTTGAACTTGGACTAGTAAAATTGAATGAGGCGAAAAGAATGCCGACTGATATATGGAATAAATGCTCTGGATACGAATTTAGATAGGATACGGAATCATGATGATGTTGATCGTATATTTACAGTACAGCTCTGATATTAGTTGAAGATGCCATAGATACTAGAACAACAGCCGGCTGTGGAGGACTCGGAGAGCGCGGTGCCTTACATTGGTTTATATCTATATTTTCAATAAGTTTGTCACGATACGGTCGGCAAATAATGAGCAACGTGGCATCGTGATGCGCCTTATTTTAATAAGAAGTCGATGAGAAATATTCAGTACCTCCGTGTACCGAGGGTAATAATTGAAAAAATAAAAACAATTGTCTTGGTCGCATTGTGGATTCAAAAATCACAATAGGGAATATACTATCATTTTCGATATTTACTCGTACATAATATAAAGTCGCTCCATATCTTGAACATATAGTTACAACAAATTGCTGCCACACTGTTCTGTTAGCTGCCATTGTGCAAGACTTGTTTTCAGACTGCATTTTCAGGTACACAAGAATTGTAAGCCACTTATATGGCATAATATGCAGTAATATCTTGCTCACATCCGTTCAATAAATGGTACATATGGCCACCACAAATTTCTGCCATTCTGTTCTGTCAAATGCCACCATACATGCCTTATCTCCAGACATATCTGCACCCAAAAGTCCAACTGGGAATTTCATGGTTACCGATGACCTCCAGGCAGAAGCCTGGAGACGACTTCTGCAATATCCGAAGCAATTTTTTGTTGATTTGCTAATCTGTTTTTTTAAGGAGGTCTGATTGAAAGCCTGTACAATATCAAGTTGAGCCCTTCTTAGAACTAAATGGTTCAGGGCTACTTAAAAATGACGCTTACAAAGTCATCCAAAAATATGCCTTGGATGTCGTTGGGAACCATATACAGCAGCGGTCGGGGAACTTTTTTAACCATTACCCCAAAATATTCATGCGTAAGTCGATATTACCCCTTCCCCCCATTTTGTAAAGAAGACAATCAATGTATATTTAAATAAACATTATTTATTGAATTAATTTACACGGAAAATAACAACAAAATTACATGAAAATAGTAAGTGTTATGAAATAGCAAACTAGAAAAATTTCCTTATTACAAATATATTTTTACCTCATTTGGGGTAATTTACCCCGGTGCCCCGACCGCTGATATACAGGTATGTTCCCAGGTGAACTATTGGGCGCAGAGATATCTTGGGACGAGGCATGGACAATGGCAACTGACTGCTGAATTGCGGCAATATGTAGTGGCCAAATGTTCCAGATATGGCAAGGACATGAGAATAAAACATAACATGCAAATATGGCATCACACGTGACTTTTCAATCTACGATAACCTTTACTGTCTACTGCTTCTTTAAAATTCAATGCTAGTCAACAGACAGACCATCGATCTTGCTTAAAACTTAAAAACAATATCTTTAAAACAACATTAAACATTTTTTATATATTATATTATAAAAATATAATATTGTTATGATGAGTCGTTAAAGAAAAGTTATTGACATATTTAAGCAACACGATTCATGCTATCGTGATTTTATGGCTGTTACATATTTTTTAAAGGTCATAAATTAATCTTAAACCGATGAATGAGAACAGGCATTACTTTAATCATTTTATAAATATTGTTATAGTGCAGTATCACCTTTATCGACTCCTAAGATCTTTATACGTTTTGTTAGTAAAACTTTTAGATGTTATCTGATATCCAGTATTAAACATTGAGTTTAGAATCCACAAAAAATAACCTTGTTATAACCACAACTTTCGATACAAAAGAGCGAGAGATAAAAATCAATAACGAAACATTATATTGTAATCGAGTGTTAACCAAAATTGTCTAGATTTTATACTTACAAGGTTACTCCCTTCAGATATTTAACAATATACGAGTATTTCATGTAATATATATTATTCATATACTTATTCACTTGTTCTTATGCAATTAATGATAATAAACACTTCACTACATCTTAATCAAGTGAACATAACCTTGAACATAAATTACATTTGCATTTTTCAAAAATATATATGCATTGTTTTCGGAACACATTGTTATATGAAAGGTGAGTGATTTCGTTGAGCAATTTAGCTTTAATAACCTTGTGACATTGATCTTGATTTTCAGTTGTTAATGGCATTGAGATTTCAAAGGGAAATAACACTGTATTTAGAGAACTTCGTAAGCTTTCACATTAAGATTTGGCATTCTAGCTTTTGAGTTTATCCGTGTGTGACAAATATCTTCTGACAAATATTTAGACCGCCATGAAGGGGTTTTCAGGGTCCCCGATACAGGTCAAAAGAATTGGTCAGAAGAAATTCGCCGCACACAGTTAAAACCTGAAGCTACAATTCCAACACTATATTTAGCATATTTTTAGTTAATATGCTTAATATTGGTCAAATACCAATAAACACAATAAAATTTTGTGTAAGATGGATTATTTTTCGTGATATATTTTTAATGAATAAATTAAAATGATACATTTATTGAAATCTGCCAAACCATGTTGAAATCGTTATTTTCTAGACATGTCATTCTCCCTATATATACACATTCTTCGTTTTATGAGTTTTATTTCTTGCTAAAACGATAGGAACATTTTAAATTTAAATAATGCAATTAATCAGTAACTTCCAACCTATCAATTAATATAAACCATTTGGTTTATCCGTATGTACAATAGATGGATTAAATTAGTGGACAGAAAAAGGAGGATCAATTGTCAGTGAAAACACATTTTTTTTTGTAATATTTTAGAGAATAAAACATGTAAAACTTTTTGTAAAAAACCACTGAGTTAAAGTCAGTGGTTTCATATAAAGCTTAACTTGTCTAATTCTTTTAATATGACAAACCACAATGTTTCTGCGTTCTACGAATATGTAATATTTTAAAATTTGACTTACCATTAGCACTACAAGTAGAGAGTACCCACTCTCTTCTGACCACTGAGAGACAGCTTGTTGGCGCTCTTCCTGTAGACAGCAGCTTCCGTCCTCGGCTTGGTCGGCTTCGGCCTCTCCAACGGAGGATCCTGACATCCTCTCAACTCCCACACCAGGTTAGTCAAAGACTTGGGCCTGCTCAGCCTGCGAGATCTCTTCTCAGGAACCTTAGCACCGGCCCCAGAGTCACCAGACGTCCTCCCACCAGAATGGCTAGAGTCCAACGTCCCATCGAGCTCCATAGCTTGATGAAGGTTAGAAAGACTCTTGTATCTTATGTTGAAGAGAGGAGAACCGCCTTTGAGCAGAGGGTTCAAACCTGGACTAGGTAAGGGACTAGGCGGCAGCTCTTTTATAGGAGAGTTGCTCTTCTGTCTAAACACCATCCTGTTGCGTTGAGAGCTGCCACTGTTCTTAATGTAAAGCTTCGGAAGATTATTACTGACTGGCGTAGCAATAGAGCATTTTTCTTTGTAAATAATCACAGGAGTGGCTTCTTTGATTGTCGCTACAGCCGCTCGTCGCGTTCTTTTTTCGGCTTTGTTTGCAGGTGCGCTAGGAGGCTTTTTCCCAGGGATCGTCTCTATGGGCGGAGGCTCTGGTCGGCTGTCTGTTATCAAAGGCATGTGAATGGGAGTTGTGACAGGCGATGTAGGAGCAGACTCGTGCCTCGTAACGATCACGTCACTAGCAAACGGAGATTTGATGCTTTTAGGAAGAGGCGCAATGCCTCTAACGTAATCGTAGATTTGGTCTATATCGTCGTAATCATCGGGCAGAGGAGTTGACTTCATCTCTTCTTTGTGACTATGTATATGGCTTCGGTGCGAGTTGAGGATATGACCGTATTTGTGACTGTGGTTAGCTGAATCTGAAGAAGCGCTACGCCTCAAAAAGTACCCAGTTTTTGCTGGCGCTGGAGTAGAGCGTTTAGGATCACCAAGCTTTCCGTCTAAAACATGCATCTTATCAGTGACTTCTCCTAACAACCGATTGCATTTTTCAACCAGTCGAGAAAACTCCATAAAATTCTTGATCTGATCTTCATTCCTGCATCTTAGCAACTTTAAGGGAGCTGCTAAAGGCAGAGCAATCAAAGCGTTTGCTTCCTTTTGAAGAGGCAACGCGAAAACATGTTCTTCTTCAAATGAAGCTATCAACCTTAATTCAGGCACAAAATGACTCGCGCTTTTCAATCCGCGTGGCGGTGTTCCGTGAACGAGTCTCACCGTCAATGGAAACCTTTTACTTAGCAAATTTTTCGCAGTGTGCACTCCACTGATGTTATCTTCTTTAGCCAGCGCCGAGAATCTTCCTCTTTGCTCCAACCCCAAAAGAACAACCTCTCCTTTTGAATCGACGCATTTTAAAAACTTTCCCTTGATTCCGTTAACGTGAACTTCACCTTCAGGCGTTAACGTTTCTCCAGCGACAATGCTTTTAGCTGATCCCGCTGAGACGCTGCCGTCTACGTCTACTCTTCCTTGAAGGACTCTCATGGTGTCCCTGACTAAGCATCCTCCTAGCCTTCTTCTGGAGAGTTCTGCTACGCTTTCCATGCATCGTACTGCTCTGCCTTCTTCACTTAGGAGTTCAAAGTATCCCGTGTATGACTCTGGGATTGCTAATCGTGGTCCTACGCAGACTAATCGTCGCCCTTCTTTGAGTTTGACTGCTTGGGCGACTATTTGCCTCCTGCGTCCTGCTGATACGAGGAGTGCCGCGCTTTGAAGGCCGGGGCTTGGGAGGGTTGGGACCCCGAGGCCGGCGTATTGGCCCTTGGAAAACTTGACCACTGCTGGAAGACGAGTTCTTGGTACGAACTCCCTCAAGTAACTTCCTTCTTCAGCCCACCGCGCGGCTGCTACCACAATCTGCCCGTCCGTCGCCGCCATTGGGACAACTCTCACATCTGCGAAAAAGAAACAAACAACAAATTAATATCATTCCGGCTCAAAACATCGAATAGTCAAATAAAATCATTTCTAGGCATCTTACAAAAACCCAACGTAGACGTGGAATTGGCTTAGGAATCTGTAAAGCTGTAGAATCTGAAAGGTATGCGCTTTCCATCCTCTTTATCACCTCGTATTGATATCCGAACGAGACACATCACAAATGACGCTCGAAAAAATCAAATATTTTGAAAGTGGCGAAGGCTGTGGCTCTAATGCAAACAAACTGCCACGAGACTAGTTTCCTTGATGTAAGTACACTACAAGCGTGCTTTGAGTTGCCTCCCTTGGTAATTTTTGTTGTGAGATTACGAAGAGCGTACAAATTAGAAGGATTCTAATCGTACGTTCTGGAGAGACGAAAAAACTCCTTTGTGGGACATGAACTGTAGTCGCAGCAGGAAAGCAATATATATAATATACTAAAGCAGGGGTCGTCAACCTTTTGATGCCTAGCGCCCACTTTTTCTTATTTTTCATGGTAAAATTTCTCTACCGCCCACCAACCTCGTTATATTTCAATTCAGTACATAAAGGTGGAAAAAATTATAGAAGGAATTTAGAAGATTTGAAAATCTACGAAAATCACTCACCGCCCACAACGGAAGCCCGTACCGCCCACTAGTGGGCGGTACGGACCAGGTTGACGACCCGTGTACTAAAGCAATTTTTTATTCAAGTCCACGTGCTCTCATTGCTTTGAAAGGCCATCGTGAACTATACAATGAATGTACTCAGTGGAGCTACGGAAGATAAAGCTGACATTGGATCCGAAGAAGATTATGGATTTTTGTAGCAATATTTTGTGACGACCGTACACTACAGTTAGGCGAGCGGATATAGATTCGGAATTATTAAAATAAAAAAGAACTTTATAAGCTAATAATTATCAATAATTATTCCAACAAATAACCCACTCAAAATTAATGACTTATAAATAAATCAGTTATAAATAACATGTTTTAAATTTAACATATTAAACGTTGCCTATAAGTTATTATCAATGTATCGAGATGTACATTTTTATGGCAACTGGTCTCGTACCATATATTTCGAAAAGTTATTAAAATGTCGGGTATTAATTAAAAAATAATGAAATGGTCTATTTGGCGAATAATCGTTTTATTAGTGCGAAATTCCTACCGTTATTAATTCCGCCGATCTGCACCGTTAAAACTGGTCTGAAAGTTTACAGTTTAAAAAATATAATCTGCAAGTTATTCCCAAGTAATTTATAAGCTAAGTAATTTCACAGAGTCATGGCCGTTTACCTCGGAAGTCTCGGACAATTGAACTTGCTTTAATATATTCATATTTGGAAAAAATTACATCATTTATCACGTGTTTATTGTGTGTGAAATTTAGAGCTCATACGAAACCAAAACAAACTGGAAACATAGTAAGGAACAGTTTTGCGCCAAGTATAAGAGACGAATATTTTATTTATATTGACCAATAATTAATTTTTATATAACTTTTTATTTATTTACTTATTTTTATTTATGTACAAATAATAAGAAACATAGAAAATTTATAAATATACAATACATAGAAAAAATAATAAAAAATAACAGAAAAAAATGACACGTGTCAAAGATCACAAAGATCTAGGAGAACAATACCATCCACAAAAGATGAAAAGTATGTAAGAAAGAATGAATAGTTACCGTTCTGAATTAATTGAATTGAATGGATAATTACCTCAAATGATCTGGATTCTGGACTAACCTAAATGGTCGCTATATGAATCGAAAGAGATCGCTTTTTAATTTGTGGTAAAGCGTTTGCTTTCCAAACCTAAGGCCGTGGATTCGATCCCTGATGTTTTTTTATTTATTTATTGATTTGTAAGCTTTACAAATACCTCTAGTTAGTGAATTTGACCCTTTACCCGTAACATGCCAGTCATAGTGAATTAATAATTAAACTTATAATAATTAAAATAAGTGGTCACAAAAAAGTCAAAGACAAAAGTCTTCCCATGAACACTACTCATAGTGAATTCCTGTAATAAACTTATGACGTGTGAATCTATGACCTTTATATTTTTGGCATTCACTTTGAGATCAATTTAAATATTAAATATTTTGTATCTTGTTTTGAGATGCATTAAGCATTGTTTGATCACTTGCTGGAAGACCGCAGGCTTACCTTGATCAGTTTTCAACGTGTATATGCATATATTCTCGTGTAAAGTATGTACGAGAATACACACAATACGTTGTAACTTTCATTGAAGGTGAAACTGCAGTCCTTCGGCAAGTGATTAAGCAGTGCTCAGTGTTATCCGTGTTACAACAATTTTATAAAATATTTTTGTATTTTATATTCCTCTTTGTCTTCAGTGTTCTCTTGTGAACATCTGGTAACTTTTGGTGCAACGGTACCTTGTATATCACATCTCTGCTACAGTCTGCGGTCTTGACAGCTAGTTTCGTGGGGCATTCAACGCCAAATTCGTTACAAAAGAAGCTGTTCAGCGTCTGCCCCATTCAGCCAAGAGCTGATCGAAAAATTGTGCCCCAAAAGACGTGGATAATGGAACTAACGGTCCAGCGAGGTCTTAAGGCTACGTGGTACACCGGCTGAGGTCAAGAAACCAATGAAGCGATCGGCAATATGATGATATGCGACAAATCAAGGTATTTTGAATGTGCTTTACGTAATTTACGTAAGTGTAAAAATGCGTAAATTTGATTAAAATATTATTATATTAAAATACAAATAATGATTCTTTTTAGAACGCAGTAACTTTGTGTTTTGTCGTATTAATTAATGAAATAATACACTTTGTAAAACTATTGAGTTGAAATTTTTATTGGTCAGTGCCTTTCGGAAAGAACTCTCCTTATAAATGCTTGCTAAACGCTGTCTCTAGACTCTATCCCGGCTTTTACGCTTCGTCCAAAAATGACAGTGTCATGTTTATAAAGGGACTCGCTTTTAAAGCAACTTTTATACCTTATTCGCTTAATGGTCGATGTGGTTGAAACACGTTATATAATTAAGAAAATAAGTGACATAAAATATTGTATTTCTTAATTATTTCTTTCATGTATCAATGTATGTCTTCTTTTTCGTGTCAGCGACGTCAAATAATTTTTACCCAGTATCTGGCAACATCGTGTTGCCTAGCATTAGGTCTTGAGGTGTGCAGCTTGTTGAGCACATGGAACAAGATATTATGTAAAAGGAGGGTATTTATGTATTTCTACTACAAACTGAATGCAGATTTTATTATATCAGGATTGCCTACGCAAAACGATTTGAATGCAGAAGCACATTTCTTTCTTTCCTTTTCCATTTAATATATCGAACATATGGTCACCACAAATTGCCGCCACATAGTTTTGTCAGCTATCGCTGTCTATTTCTCGTTTTACGGATATATCTGCACCCTGAAAGTAAACTTGGGAACATATATATAGTTCCCGACAACCTCCAGAGTAGAAGACCGAACTCAAAATTGAAAAAGGGTAACTGTAGTATTTGAGGCATATTTTTGGGTGATTTATTGATCTATATTTAAGAAATTCGGGTGCTTAGTCTGACGTTCCTAAGGTCTGTACTATTTCATCCTAAGGAACGGCTCAACCTATTTATTTAGAGTGGGTAAATTTATTTAAAATGTACTATTAAACGGTGCCAGTTTTAGAGGGTGGCGAAGTAGGTCGGTGCCCCAGGGCGTCGAATAAGTTAAGGGCGCCAAGGGCAATCAATCTAGCTTAGATTTTAAAAAATATATAAACAATATGGGGCTCAAGAAAAAAAATGACCTAGGGCGCCGTATTAAATATTTGGCTTCCACATTTTTTTTGCAAGGTATGGTCTTGTTGGGTAAAAGAAGCATAATGCGACAACATAGCGACCACACCTCAAATCAAAACTGTTTCAATTTTTCATAAGCGAAATGTAGTTTAATGTTAATAAAGCGGTTTAAAGTTAACAGTTGGTAGTAAACTAGTTTAAGAGGTGGCGCTTGAGGTAATTCGAAGCCCAGTTACGCCATCAGATAAACTAGTTATTAAGAACAGAGCAATTGTTAGTGGAGGTTAAAGCGCTGCCACACACTGGAGCAGTGATCGTTTCTCGCTTGCAATCTGTTGCGATTTATCAAACATTTTGTATGTGTTATCAAAGATAGAGCGATTACACTGTGTTATACTAAAGTTTAAAATAAAATTTCAAGTAAACTTATTGACAGGGTATGTGTCGTTCTTTATGGATGTGAATATTGGCAACTCAGCAAAAGCAGTACTTTGAAAACATATACTTGCAAGGAATACCTTTTGTACTATGACTTGGTTTTGTAAGAATTTTGGTAAGGCAGTCTTTTATACTATAGTTGGTCAGGAGATGAAAGTGGACATGGCTGGGATATTTAATTCAGATGCCACAGGAGAGCATAAATAACAGTATATTTTCTTGAAATTCTAAGACTTAGTTCTAGGGATAGGATGACCTTAAGCTTCAGTTAAAATAGTGAATATGGTTTTATGATAATGATGATGATAAAATATATGCATAAGAGCACAACCGGTTCAAACCAGTGGGCAATAACTAAATGACGGTCAACCAGAGCCTAGACGTAGCATGCAGAAATTAAGTGTTGTTTTTGTGTAAGGTTTGGAATTATTGCAGGTGTATATAGATATGTTTCTTCGATGGATGCGTATTGTATGAAGAAGGACACACAGAGATACGTGACAAGATTATGGATGACATTTAAAAAAAATAAAGAATTGTGCATATTGTTGATCGATATTCAATTATCGTGTATGAGTGTTTTGCGAATGTGAAACTAGTCGGTACAGGTAAGGTTAGGTTAGGTTAGGTTCGGTAAAGGTTAGGTTAAGAAATGATAAGTTATACTGATGAAAAATACTCTTGTATACTTGCTACTGGAAAATATGCTGACTGCAATGATAAAGAATGATATTTTAAGGTCTAAATTGACTAAGTTAACTGCTTGGTGACGCTTGATGATGTCACGGATATGATGGTGATGTAAATATGAAGGCGGTGTAATATGATGCAGTTCGATTAAGAGCAGTGAAGGTAATAGTAACAATATGTGTTTTAAAACTATTTAATCCCATTTGGTCAATGTGTCTTTCCAAATATTATAACTGCCAAAAAACCACTGCCATCGTAAACACAACTATATCTCTAAACAAGTATCAGTTATACGGCACACATATGCTTTAACGTCTCGCTTATAAAATAAGAAAGCAATCTTTAATGCAGCAAAAACATATTATTTGTGGGTTAATCACATATTCGGTTCATATTATTTCTCGCATACAACCTAAAAGGGTACTAGAGGCAGTACAAATACCCGCTAATACCGGCAATACCATTAAGGTATTAATAATACCCGTTTGTGTACATCCTGTTTATAATTTGATGTGATACGGAAGCACCGCATTTAGGTTATAATGTTATATCACGTGCATAACATCACATGTGATACTAAAGCGTGGGAAAGTATCGCAAACTGGATTGGAATTTTGTATAACGATGAACGGTGAAATTTAATCTGAAAATTATACAAAATTAAATTAATCTCAATTGCCCAGAGCTGTGCAGTGCACATTGAATTTTCTCACATCACGCCATTTTACACGAAGATCATAATGTATAAAAAGGTACAGTCAAGTGTAAAGTGTTTGCTTGCTATGCTGGAGAATTATTAGCCAATTTTTTCAAGTAAGCGCTTACAAAGAGACTAACTGGTTGAAACCAGTGGAATCTATATCAGTAACTGTCGTATTTGAGGACAAGAATAATTTTTCTTTGATATTTACAGAAATATAAGTTATTAGATGTCTCTCTCTTCTTCGTTATTAGAAGATTTCTCAATCCTTATCTTGTAAAGAGATAACTGAGCTGCGACAGTACTTTGCAAGTGGTTGACCCCTATCCTCTCTCCTAAATAACCCATTTTAAGTAGGAGAGGACTGTGAAAGACCTATATATTATTGTATATGATTTTGCTTAGATTTTAACAAACGTATGACATATTCAGTACATTTTTCTTTTAAAAACATTATTTAACATATTTCAAACTATAAAAAACCTGGAAATAAGGCTAAAATACGAGTACTTAGTTTCATTGTATTCAACTAGTTTTGCATAACAATTTTTCGTGTTTTATTAACTTCTTGCATTATTTCAATCAGGATTAAAACAATTTGTTCGAAGTATAAATTGCGTTAGCTTATTTTTTTCAGCGTGGATTACAGAATACGAAATACAGGTTTCAGCTTTACAAGACAGGCTACAGATCAAGGATAAATGTGTTTGATAACAATGGATTTATGTTATTTGTACTACGATTAAAGGTGAATGGTTTATGAACGATAATTACGCGAATACAACCCGCATTAAGAATTTCTACATAATTAATATGTCTATATGAAATAATTTTACTGCGCATATTATTATACATTGGCATTCATTGTAAAAAAATACAGATTTATCTTTTCTACATCATATTTTATCTCAATGTTTATATTCGCTTCTGATAAAGCATATATGGCTGCCATTAGTTACATATTTTCTTCTTCGTAGTGTGAATCCGCTGGATTGGTTTGCAGCGACAAAATATTACATCTCGATCTCCACTCCTGTCGATCCTCTGCAGTCCTCTTCGGCTCAGCATAAGAGTAACAACTCATGTCCTCGAACACTTACTACAAATACTATTGTCTAGGGCGCTCTCTACAGTTTCTACTCTCAACCATCCATTCCACAATGTCGTGAAGAAGATCATCGTGGCGCATGATGTGACCGATCCATTGGGATCGCCTCTCTGAGATGGTTCTTACTAGGTGCCTATCCTCCTATCCTCGATTATGCTGAGAACCTCATTGTTCGTGACGTGGTCTCTCCAGGAAATTCCGAGAATTATTTTGTATGACCACATCTCAAAGGCATCTTGTATTTTTTTAAATCTACATACTAATGTTTGCTTCTCACTTAGACGCCGTTGGTTCGCATCCCGATCAAGATTGATTTCCTTAAATTGATTTAATTAAACCTGAGCTATTTACATGCCCCCGGTAGGGTCAACCCACCCCTTAAGGACAAAACATAAATTGTCTAGGCGTCGGGGCCGTCGGGCTGATTATCCGATCTCTTTAAAAAAAACCGTGATCATTAATACCCATTCATTTATCTGATACTACAGCCGCAGTCTATGCAAGTTCGCGGGCTCTTGCCCTGGAGGCTCCCAGGAACCATCTATGTTTCCATGTGAACCTCCGGAGATACGTATTCTTGGACAAGACATGGACAAACTGTTAAACGGAAATTTGCAGTGGCCATATGCCCCAAATATGGAGCAGATATGGTAAAAAAAGATTGACCTGAAGCTACTATTTTATTTTACAAAACCAAATCTATTTGTTTGAAACATAAATAGCAATGTGATTTGAAAGTCATTGAGGTTGATGTCCTATACTTTGAACTTTGCAAATTTCAGACATTATATTTAAGAGTAAATAAAAATTAAAATAAAATATGTTTCATTGTATTGTCCTCAACGAATTAAATCAACAACAAATGTAACAATTGCTTAACACTTTGTACAATTTTTGTTGAGGAATTTCTATAAAAATATGCACCGTGGTTATAATTATTGTCGTCTTCATGTCTGGTATGCCAGGAGCTCTTAAGATCTCATCGACTGTCACTTTGTGTCATAAATAAACGAGCAATCTGCCAAAGTGAGTCAATTCACAATGCTTTGTATGGTGAGGCATCTATCCACGTGGGCTGAGTACCCATCTCACTTATTGAATCAGCAAACATCTGCTGCTCATTGCAAAAGTATCGATGGCAGATTAATATAGAAGTATAAAGTGTAGGATAAAGCATCAAGAATGATATAATTTAGCATAAAAATAAACATATAAGACTTCTTCTAACATACTATCTATATAGTCTTCTTCACGACATTGTGGAAGGAATTGATGAGAGTAGAAACTGTAGAGGGCGTATTTTCAGCAAGTGTTCAGGACATGAGTTGTAGCTCTTATGCTGAGCTAAAGAGAGTTGCAGAGGATTGAGAAGAGTGGATATCGAGATGTATGATTTTGTTGCTGCATATCAATCCACCAGATGGATACTACGAAGAAGAATTAATTTGATGAATTCAACAGTAATATGAACGAAAGACTTCTGTCGAGACTAAGTCGGTAAAGGGAATGAAAAACTGTATCTTCTCACGGCTTTAATTACACAAAAAGATAGTTATCATAAGCAGTGGCATACTCTACATATAAATTTGATCCAATTACACGCAATTATTAAGTAAATTAAGACCCATTAAGGTGTACTTTGTACTGTCATAATAACTCTTACCCACAATGCGAAACTATCCACTTAAGATCAAAAGTATTTTTGCTTTATAAAAACATTTAGACCAGCGTTCCAGCGTTCCAGCGACCAGGTTCTATATCATACATAGTGTATCCATACTGACGTCATCTTCAAGCTACATGCGCTTACTTTGGGTGTAACGAATAACAATCGAATTCACTGATTAAATATATCTTCAATGGCAGTCAAGTCAATCAATCTGAATAGCACGTTATGAAATATTTCAAGCCTCTTTCTCTCTTTCAAAAGATCACCTTTTTATTAAGCCTCTACTTTGATATTAACACTTTAAAAGTTGTTGTCAACCGGTGTTACGTGGATTACTGCAAATTCGATTACTATCGTTGGTAGGCACTTATCAGAAAAATATTTATAAGCTCCGCAAGCAACTTGCCAAAACATTTGTTTGGAGCATCTTGATATACGGCTGTGAGATATGGTTACCTGAAAGTGATAAAAAAAGACTAGAGGCCTTTCAGATGTGGTCATACAGTAGAATTCTCGGAATTTCTCGGAGAGACCACGTCACGAACCATGAGGTTCTCAGCATAATCAAGGAGGATAGGCACCTAGTAAGAACCATCTCAGAGAGGCGATCGGTCACATTATGCGCCACAATGATCTTCTTCACGACATTGTGGAAGGGATGGTTGAGGGAAGAAACTGTAGAGGGCGCCCTAGACGGGATTATTTGCAACAAGTGTTCGAGGACATGAGTTGTAGCTCTTATGCGGAGCTGAAGAGGACTGCAGAGAATCAAGAGGAGTTGAGATCGAGATGCAAGATTTTGTAGCTGCAAGTCAATCCACCGGATTGATACTACGAAGAAGATTTATAATATTAGGAGGCAGAGTGGAGGCTTTTGGTTCCTTTACATATTGACAATAGCCCTTAAAAATGGCTAACTTTGAATCACCAATTCTTCAATAAAATCCTTTTCAATCTCGTTTTCTTGCTCCTCGTAATATTTTTAAGTGAAATTTGCTTCTCCAAAAAGGTTCTGAATCGCTGCTTCTATGGGATTTATTAATACTGTCGATGTACAATGATCTATGTGTTATACTAAAGTTGTAACGCTATAACTTTCACTTGTGTCAGCTATAGAACTAACAGTTTAACACAAGCCTTCCTGTTATTTGTCGATGCTGTCATCATAGCATACTATATGCTTTAGCCTTTAACCTTTCTTAGAACAATTGATTCCATAAAAAAAATAACACACATTAATGTTTTGCGTCATATTCATGTTTCACATTGTTACATTATTATGACTAATTATTTTTATATATTCAACAAACGACGTCTCTATTTTTATATGTACGCCAACTATCCATTCAATTCAATCAATTCCGTACATTACCCAACTCTTTTTCTTCTAGGGATGCTTTCTTTCCATTCGTCAGAGTCCCGGAGGAAAATTGCTGCTCTCAAACATTCATTCCTTCTTCTTCGCGGTTCAATTCACAACCCTGGGATTCTTGAATATTTTAACTTCTACGTTCCAGATAAGTACACCCGTGCTCGTAGCCATCCATTGTTTTTGATCCCAGGTGATACGAGTACTTTGCTCCTTTTCTTACATTCTTTTCATTTTAATCAATAGGCTATGACTGTCACTTTACGGGTGAGGGAACAAAGTCATACCAACCGAGGTATTTTAGAACTCAGAAATCGATTTTCTTTCTTTTTTAATCTCCGTTGGGGATCGAATCCACGACCTTTGGCTTGCAAAACAGACGCTTTGACCATTGAACTATACCCGCCGGAATATGCATCATGCACCATACTGAAGTATTTTGTTGATAACGTACCCAATATTGGGAACCAAAATATTCGCATAGGAGAAGAACACGAAAAAGACGAAGCATGTGAAGAGGACTCAACGCACGGCTCTCCTAACCTTTTAGTCTTAGTTGCAACAATCACGACTTCGGCCCTCACGGTACGTGAGTAAGATGGGACAAAAGGCACACCTTATTGCATATAATACCACCTGGTGGACCAAAAACTGCAGCTATTGACGTTCACACAAGCGTTCAAGAATCCATATAGAGCCACGCACTACCTTTCCAAATGCTATTAAGTAGACAATTATACGTTTTGTACTCATGCGTATTGTAAGTCACCAAGAGACCGGTAGCCGCTTACATATAAGACGTCTCTTTAACCTGTGAGCTGCTTAATTAACCCCTTCACTGCGAATTACGTCTATAACCAGTGCGTATGTCTTAGTGGTTAAAGCGTTTGCTGACAGAGTTTAAAAAAAGATTTTGAATTGATTTCTACCATTTCCTTATCCATTCTAATGTATTTTGTGGTTAGCAACGTGTTACTAAAGAAGGCTACCCGAGACTTATACTGAGGTCTATTTGAAATCTAACTGATGCACAAACTCGTAGAATCACGGGAAGGCTTTCAGCCACTTTCTAACAAGTAGGTTTTTGTCCCCATCTGGGTATCCAAAAACAGGATGGAACAGGGTAGGTTTTCACCAAGTGAATCGATTTCTAAGATAGTTCTAAAAATTAGTTGGTGTAAATTAGCTGCTTCACCCGTACAATATCAGTCATAGCTTTTTAATCAAAATTGGTTGCAGAAGAAAGTCGTCCCGTGAAGACCACCCATTCATAGTGAACTCCTGTAGTAAATGGATGACGAGTAAATGTCGGGCTGTAGTATATATATATTGCATGATAAGTGTCATATATTCCACAGATGAAACTTTCTTATCTGTCGATATTCTTCTGCTTGTGTTACTTAAAAAAAACAGTTCTTTTATCAAACAGTAAGCAAATGTGTGTGTTGTTCAAGATCCGTTAGTTTATCTCACGTTTCACAAATAAGAAAATAATTAATATTGGAGGTCAATCTTCGAACATATAGCATTAGACCAACGGGTCCAGTGGCTAACATCATTAATATTACTATTAATCCGAGTTCTAGGTCACCGGTTAATCCCATTTAATCCTACAATAGCAATAATTGATAAGCGCCTATTTTTTAGCACCCAAAAAATAGGTCAATCCTATTTTAAGAATCGTATAAGATTTATAGGCATCTTTGGCTTTTGGGATTATTTTCTCATTGAAGTTTATTGTAACGTAACTGAAATGCATTTCGATGACGTAATATTATCGTCGAGATGGTATTAACGTTTAAAACGTGACATAGTAATATTATATGAATAAAAGTGAAATTTTTATTTTCGATATTTTTTATTTTAATCTTCTAACGGTGAAAGAACCTCATTTGAGGATTCTATGATGGTTTTTTTTATACTAATATATACTAACTGTTTTGATACTTTTTTAAAAAAGTTTATAGGTATTAGGCGGCTCGTGATATTCATATGCTCCAGTTGAAGAAGTGGAGAAGGAAAAATTTAATGAAATGAGGGAGTAGCGTCTACGTATTAGGAATATTATAACCATCTATAACGATGTTTCAAATATTGGAGTTTCTAATGGCTTCATATGTTTCAAAAAATATTTAAAATGTGCATTAATCCTGAGCGTGTCTCCAAATAAATTGTTAGTAAATTAAGTACCTTATCTTTATTCTCAATTGTATACAGAAACAATAAAAATATAATATAATGTTTAAATCGACAGTGTAAAATGTGTTTTTGTGATTGATATTTTACATTATAAACTTCCGGATACAAAAAAAGATCATGAATCTTCTTCGTAGTATCAATCCGGTGGATTGGTTTGCAGCAACAGAATCTTGCATCTTGATCTCCATTCCTATCGGTCCTCCGCAACCCTTTTCAGCTCACCATAAGCGCTACAATTCATGTCCTCGAACACTTGCTGCAAATACTCCCGTCTAAGGCGCCCTCTACAGTTTATACCCTCAACCATCCCTTTCACAATATCGTGAAGAAGACCATCGTGGTGCGTGATGTGACCAATCCATCGGGCTCGCCTCTCTGAGATGGTTCTTATTAGGTGCCTATCTTCCTTGATTATCCTGAGAACCTCATTGTTCGTGACGTGAATATTTTCTACAAAATAACTTTGGGTTACTGTGTATACAGAAACGAGAACATAGTTTCGTGCTCTCTGCGCACTTACTTAGCCATTTACTAGTAAACAATACATATATTTTCTAGTTACAGTTGCCACAAAGTTGTTTGACTATCATATGATGTGATAACGCTGTTGTTCGGCTATAATCCCAAGTACTTTTGAACAACGTAAATATAACAATGATTACAGTGAATGTTGCATCATATATTATTACACTAATACGTAGAATAATGGATTATCTTGGCTAACGATCAAGCGACAGTGATGACATTTATCACTGAAGTATTTCAATTCAAAATTACGTAAACGAATCGTTCAAGAAATTTAACTTGGACTAACAAAATACTCGTAATAAGCTTCATGCAAAAAATCAGCAACACGAGCAATCGCACACCTTTTACGAGAAAAATTACAAAATCGAATATTTCAACTAACGTTAAATTACAAACGAAATAACAAAACTTTCAAAGAAAAACTGAGACTTTTTCTTTGGATGTAAGATTAAGAGATACTTTTTTTGCATAAATTGTCGAATTACGATTTTCTTCTCAAATGCTTTAGAAACAAGTTGTGAAAACATCTCTGAGGTTATCGATTTCAGAATTTTCCTGCACCTTCATTTCAATGCGATACCTGCTGAGCTGTTTTTTTCTTCATTGACGTTTGAAATAGTAGTGAGAAAACGTTTTTGCTATCTTTTACATAATTATGATTTTTATTTTATAAATCTCCGTTGCCACATAATGATTGCAGGTTAAATGTTACAAACGCAATAAGTATTTTGTATAATTGTCTTTTAAGTTACTGATATACACTTGGGTGCTTAGAATTGGGTTACACGCTAATTATGATTAGTTATAAGTGTGTAACACATTGAGTTGTGTCTTGCTTTCTTGCGATAAATATTGTGAAACTAATTACTTTAAAAAGTAATGCACAAGGTGGGACAGTCTAATCGCACATTTCCGCAGTTTTGACAGTGTCCTTCAGGTTCTACACACTATATATTTAGTAACTATGCAGCGTTACAATTTAAACGGTCACTTGTAGAATGATTGTATTATTGTTATTTTACCCATACCTGAAAAGATAATGGAAAACCGCCTAAGGTGGTAAGGGCATGTGATATGGAAGGATGAGGACCATATGGTGAAGAGAGCCCTCAACATACCCACGCTGAGAAGAAGACCTGGAATACCACAGGCAACCTGGACTACTGTAAACAAGGATCTGAAAACTCTGGGCTTGACCAAGAATGCAACGCAGGACAGACAGACATGCCGAATGTGCACAAAGAGAGCCGACCCCAGATGATGCCGTCGTAGAATTATAAAAAGGTTCTAATTATAAAACATTTAGTTGATTTTAAAAAAAATTACAATAATTATAACTATTTTGTTAAATACTTTTAATGTGACATTTCAAAATCCTACTTTTAGTATTAAATCCATACAATTATTATAAATAGATAACATATTTTTGATTATTTATTTTCTTACCATATTTTGAGCATAAGGACACCACAAATTGTTGTAGAGTGTTAAATTACCAGAATATTTTCTAAGGAGATCGGGGGATAAGCCCGACGCTCTCGAGGGATGGACAACTTTTGGTTGGTTCTTAAGGGATGATACAACCCTACCGGGGGCATGTATAGAGCTTAAATTTAATTAAATCGACTAAAGAAAATTAAGATTGGTCAGGATTTGAACCGACGGCTTCTGAGTGAGAAACAAACGCTTTAACCACTGGACAATGCCACTCGGCTTATTTTAAATATAATACAATAAAAGTAAATTATTGTAAAACGCAACTTGAAATATATTTTTAAAACTAGTAACGTATGTAATAGGAAATCACTCGGAGCGGTCATTACAAGTAAAAGATGGTGACATCTCCACGGGCCACTCTTCAGATTAATGTTCACCACTCGATATGCCGGATAAGGAGATGGTAAAAAGAAGGAGTCTGAAGCATAGGTCTGGTATCATACATTGTATGTTACTGTAATAAATGATGGTCGTTACAAAATAATAATACAAAAAAAAAACGATGTGATTGAGCGTGTTTGCTGTAGCGATGAATGTACAGTTTTGTATGCATGAGATTCTAGTGATCGTCAACCTTTTCATTTAAAAAGACACACGAATATTGTAGAAATAGGGATATTTAGTATATAAAATAATAAAATTTAAGTGAATGATGAAGATGCTGAGGTGGGCGGGCGGTGTGACTAGAGTGGACAGAGTTCGAAATGAGCATATTCGGGGTTTATTTCGGGTCGCCCCCATACCTGAAAAGATAAGGGAATACCGCCTAAGACGGTATGGGCATGTGACATGGAGAGATGAGGACTACATGGTGAAGAAAGCCCTCAATATACACACGCTCATCTCTCCCAAGACCTGGAAGAACACAGGCAACCTGGGCTGCTAATGTAGACAACGATTTGAAAATTCTGGGCTTGACCGGGAATGCAGCGCAGGACAGACAGACATGGCGAATGTGCACAAGGAGAGCCGACTCCAGATGATGGGAAATGGCAAGGCTAAAGAAGTATAAAATTAAAGTAAATAAAAATAAAAATTACTACACTTTTCATTTCAAAATATTTTTCATAGTTCAATAAAATAATACATCAAACGAATTCCGTTTTCTCTCTTTTTTAAATAATGTTATTTCCACACTTTCTTCTAACTTCATTGATAAAACTTAATTACTCTTCTTCGCATGATCTATTCTTGGATTTGTTATCAGCAACAAAATCTCAATTTTCACTTCTCCCTATTTTATGTACCTTTAGCAACCTTTCACCGACGGGTGTGGCTCAATGGTCAAAATGGGATCGATCCCCGACGGAGATTTAAAAAAAGGCTTTTTAATCGATTTCTGTGCTCTAAGAGTTGGTGATAATTTGATGCCTCACCCGTAAAATTCCAGTTATTGCCTATTAGTCAAAATTGGTGGCAGACGAAAATCGGCCCGTGAAGACCACGCATTTAAAGTAAATTCTTGTAATAATAAGGATGATGCGTGAATCTCGGGCTGAAGTCTATGACGTTGGCGGATCAATACTTCACATGCAGCGCTTAGCCATATGCACCATGGTAAGCATCATAGAATTCCACAGATGAGACTTCATAATAACTATCACCATCTGTCGGAATTCTCCTGTATGTGCTTACATAAAAAAAAAGTTTTAGCTCGTATGCCCCAGGTGTGTCGTCCACTCTACATAATCTCTGATAATTACACGAGCAGCTCGTCTCACACGTCTCCAGCGCAGAGATGTGTTTTATTTTCAGGCATCGTGTGCTTAGTGGTAATACAGGAAACGAGGACATTATTAATCTCGTATTAACCGTTAAACTGGCGGGCTAAGACTACCTGCAGATTGCTAAATATAATTAAAGAGATCTGAAGCAACTAACTTGCCACTCGCTAACTAACTACTGTACTTAAACCGCAAGATATTGTTGCTTGGTAGTTGTTCACATGTGTTTCTTTATCATTTGAATTCATTGACTTGTGGACATCATCATCATTCCATCTTCTAGCTGTCAGAAACTCCCGCCTGAAGCTATGTCAGTCTTCGTGGTCATTGGCTTTTCCTATTCTTGCTCTGCATTATCCTACTAAGATGCATTTTTGCCCCTTAATCGACTGTAGGATGGAAGGCTGCCTTGTCCACTCTCTCACTTCGACATTCTTCACAAAATCAAGCCATCGACCGACAGTAAATTTTAAACCATTCATAAAATATTATTGCCATTCGCTAATTAGATAACGGATAGCAGAAAGTAATTACTGCTAAATTACCAGGCAATCAGCAGATTGGTGCAGCAGCTAATTATAATTTAAGAGCCTGGAGGCGAGTATTAACGTCCACTTTACCTGACTTCTCCGTACATATTTTGTTCTCCATTTGACATTTTCCATCGCCAACTAATTACCGATTACTTGGAGCAATCTTGCTTGCTTGTGTACATGTTAATATTTACTATATGCTAACCCATTGAGTGTCCTGAAAGTGTAACCTAACTATTCAATATAAGAACTAAATTAAAAGGTTATTGTTGATGAGTAATTGATGATTCGTTATTCTACATCGAAAAAATCTGCAATTATTATAACAATATGAGTTTTTTTGTGAGAAAAAGTACATATAATAGAATATGGGGAAGAAATATATTGGCATGGCGCCCAAGAACTGGCAAACGAAGCATTGGCCGACCCCCTACAAGATGGACTGACGATATAAGAAGAATAGCGGGAGTGACTTGGATGCGGAAGGCGGAGGATCGAAGAGGATGGAGACTCATGCGGGAGGCCTACGTTCAACAGTGGACGGACACAGACTGATGATGATGATGATGATAGAATATGTGTATGATAATGATTTACAAGTTTTACATATCATCGTGGATGTTGTTAGAAGATACGTAAAAATTAAATTATATAAATTTTATTAATTTTATTTGTATATTTCTCTTTGCCAAATTTTCTGCTAATTTGGAGAGTATGGTTACCAAAATAATAACTAGGGTTCTCTGATTGCCAACTTTTACATAAGCGTCTTAGTCTCAAGTTTGCTTTCATGTTAATCACATAATCGAATACTCTCTTCTAACGACGAACTTCTAAGACGACGAGAAACAAGATGCTGTCAATAATTCAACTTTAGTTTTTGTTCTCTTGCGGTAATCGTATCCTAGTTGAAGCGTACGCAAATTATAATCCGCATTGCACATTAAAAATGTATTTTTTTTATTACGAGTGTTTTTCTTTTAATATATTTGTTTTTAAATGGAGATGAAGTGACTAACTCGATGCTCAGATTAAATATGAAAATATCCATTGGACACGAGTAAAGAAATTTTATTTTATTTTCTCTGAAGTAAGACGATCCTTGAAACAATACAAGAAAGATCAACTCTGCTGTTTATGCATGAAAAGCACGAATGGCATTTTAACTCAAGCAATACTCTCTAAGGATGAAACAAGCTATGTCATAAAAATCTTAAATTACATTAACAAAAAAAAAGTAGTAAATTTAAATATGGAACGGAAAAAAAAAAGAACGCGTTTTGTTGCCTTCTGAGAACACCTCAAAACAATAACTAAAAATCTTACAATACGCTGAAAAGGTAAGGGAAAAACCGCCTAAGATGGTATGGGCATGTGACACGGAGAGATGAGGACCACATGGTGATGAAATCCTTCAACATACCCACGCTGAGGAGAAGACTTGAAGACCACAGTCAACCTGGAATGTAACTGTAGACAAGGATCTAAAAACTCTAGGCTTGACCGAGAATGCAACGCAGGATAGGCAGACGATGGGAATTGGCGAGACTAAAGAAGAAGAACTAAAAATCTGTCATTTTTAGTACTTTAAATTTGAATTAACTTACATATCTTATTATAAGTTGTATTAGTCGAATTAGTTTGATAAAGATATTTTAAAGGTGTACTAGTTTAGTTTAAGTTAACTGTGCTTTTTGCGTTACGCACTTAATGAACAAAAAACAAAGCAAATTATACAGCAGCATTAAAACTGTAAACTTCAATGAAATGTTGTGAAGTAAATGAATTACTCAATCTACATTGCAGTCCATTAATAACACCAATAACAGTAATCTTAGGTTTATGAAAAATCATAATATGAAGTGGTTTAATGAAGGCGAATCACCATTAACCATACAACTTTTGCCACTTCATCATCAGCCTGTGTCCGTCCACTGTTGAACGTAGGCCTCCCGCATGAGTCTCCATCCTCTTCGATCCTCCGCCTTCCGCATCCAGGTCACTCCCGCTATTCTTCTTATATCGTCAGTCCATCTTGTAGGGGGTCGGCCAATGCTTCGTTTGCCAGTTCTTGGGCGCCATTCCAATACTTTTCTTCCCCATCGACCGTCGTCTCTTCGACAGATATGACCTGCCCATTGCCACTTGAGTGTGCCTATTCGTTGGGTAGCATCCACTACTTGAGTTCTTCTGCGTATTTCCTCGTTTCGGATTCTATCTTTTAGCGACACTCCGAGCATGGATCTCTCCATAGCACGCTGGGTGACTTTTATTTTATGGGTAAGACTTGCTGTCAGATTCCACGTCTCTGCGCCATAAGTTAATACAGGGAGGATGCATTGGTTAAACGCCTTAGTTTTAAGGCATTGCGGAATTTTCGCTTTAAAAATGTACTTTAGTTTTTCAAATGCTGCCCATCCCAGTTGTATGCGCCTGTCGATTTCTTTTGAGAAGTTATTTCGCCCTAGTTGTATTACTTGTCCCAGATAGGTATAGTCGTTTACAACCTCTATTTCTGTTCCTCCAATGGAAATAGGATCAAAGGTCTGTGAAATATGACTATTAATCATGGCTTTTGTTTTATCCATGTTCATTTTCAGACCAATTTTGTTCGACGCTTCATTGAGGTCGTAGAGCATGTCTTGGAGCTTGTTAGGTGATTCGGCTATTAGCACTATGTCATCTGCAAATCGGAGGTGAGAAATGTACTCTCCGTTAATATTTATTATTTTGCCACTTATTGGACGATTATTATAATATGTCAAGTATTTAAAGGTAAATTGATGAAAACTGCAAATATATTTATTTGTAAGCTTATCATAAAATGGACACATAAGCTTTCAATATTTAGACATAATAATATATTATTGTGTGCTTTAATTATATTTATTCTATTTGACATCCTCCTCTCTATATGTTAGTCATTTAATTGCGTGGTGGCAAGATGAGGAGCAGATTAACAACACAAAGACTTTTTCTGAAGCACATTCACATATATATTTCGATAACTTTACAAACTTCTAGACTGGACCATAATAAGAACCATCTCTGAGAGGCGAGCCCGATGGATTGGTCACATCATGCGCCACGATGGTCTTCTTCACGATATTATGGAGGGGATGGTTGACGGTAGAAACTGTAGAGGGCGCCCTAGACGGGAGTATTTGCAGCAAATATTCGAGGACATGAATTGTAGCGCTTATGCTGAGCTGAAAAAAGTTGCGGAGGACCGAGAGGAATGTAGATCGAGATGCAAGATTCTGTTGCTGCAAGCCAATCCACCGGATTGGTACTACGAAGAAGAAGACTGGACCTACTGACAGCATTTAGGCCGGGCCAACGGCAATATGAACTGGACGCCGTCGGCACACAGCTGACCGGGCGCCGTGATCGGTGACACCCAGCGCTGCAAGTGGCGATCTATGTAACTAGTCCTCCTAACGGCATTACAAAATGACGACACATACATGTACGACAAGTGAACAGAAATAATAGACGAAAGATTGTACATCGAGATTTTCCGTACCAGTCAGCAAGGGCTATATTATGTTGATATCAAATTCTATCAATTATCATGGATGGATTGCATGATATACTCGTAGTACAAAAGTAATAAAATGTGTAATATGTTTAAAGGGTAAAAATAACAGAATAACTAAAATCCTACCATTTACCGGAAGTTAGATGATAATTGCAAAGCTCACCTGAAAACAAAAAGAAAAAAATATTAATTCTAAATAAAATAATGAATATGATGATAATATAATTGGAGAACTTGCTTAGGAGCTACAGTGCAGAGGACAGTTTGCTTACCAGCAAAGCTAGTAGTCCCGAATTCAAAGAAGGTTTACATTGATCAATAGATATTCAAAATGCGACTATTATCACAAGTATTAATAAATTACAAAAATAAGAATATTGTAAGATTAAAGTAGCAGTTTAGTTAATTAGTTGTTGTTTTCCTGAAAATAAATATTATATTGTTTTTAACGTGAAATTGTTAATGAAAAATTAATGCAAATGTCTGTAAATTTCGATGATTTCTATAACTAATGTTTTAAAATACACAATAGACTCAAATGAGCTTGGTATTTCAAATAATATACTACAAGTCCTGTGAAAGCTCGAAAAATTAAAAAAATATGAAATGCTTAAATGTTGTCAATCGAATACATATGACACTGATCATAACAGATGATAGAACTTACAAGATTCTTCAAACTGAAAATAGGAAGTAGAACAAGATATTAATAACATGATTCGTGTATCTTCTAAAATATACGTAAATGTTTGAGCTTTATATATTATTAAAAAGTATAATACATCTTATCAAAATCTGGATGCTTATATCGAAGATTTGTAATGAAAAATTAACGATTGTATTTTTTTATTAGTAAAATGTACGCATGTGTTTTTGCGCCAGTCTGTCGAGAAGGGATCATGTGATATGAAAATTGGTACAAAATGAAATATTCGACAGACGGCGAGTGCCAATGTTGGCAATAAGTGTCAGACTGGTGTTATTTACGGTCCACGACTACCACTGGTGTCTGGCAGAACAGCATTATTGTCCCTTGATGGAGGCTGGTCTTCTGGAGCAGTCAAGAAAGATGGGTATAATCGGTCTTGCACGGGAAAGGTTGTGCTGAGGGTATTTTATAATATTTGTTTGTTTCTTAACGACATTTTTAATAATATGAAATCGTATGCAAGAGAGTACAACCGTTCGAGACCAGTGATTTCTATGATATTCAGCCAGGAAGGCTACACCCGAGATTCACGCATCATCCTTATTATTACAGGAATTACGATGAATGGGTGGTCTTCACGGGACGACTGTCATCTACAGCCAATTTTAATTAATAGGCTTTGACTGTCATTTTTACGGGTGAGGCATCAAATTAACACCAACCGAGGGTATTTTAGAGCTCAAAAATCGATTTAAAACCTTTTTTTTAAATCTCCGTCGGGTTTCGAAACCACGATCTTTGGGTTGCAAAGCAAACGCTTTGACCATTGAGCTATACCCGCCGGCTGTGTTGTGTTATATTTATCTGTTTTTAGAAGAGATGCAGATTGTACGAAGGAAACAAACTGAAAGAGTACTCCAGAGCTGGCAGTTAGGAAGGAACTTTGAAAATTGACAGTTCTTGGACGACACACATTAACCTTACATTCGGCAAGTGAAAGACAAATTTATCAGTTGTAGGTGGGTACATGAAGAAATAATTATTTAAGTTCAGAGGAGCAATAGCAATGGTAATAACAGTAGAATAGATTAAGTGAAATCTTACATCTTTTTACCAGTGATTGCAGGTCAATATCGGAGAAAAAAAACCATGTCTGCTGGGATTCGAACTCGAATCGTTTACAAACTCAATGTTAAGAATGTACTCAGCTCAGGCCTGCGCTGTTTCATGTCTCGGGGGAAAAAGATATAAAATAAAACATTTGCAGTATTTTTTCCTTTGAAGTATTAGCAATATACGAGTACAACAAGTTGCTGTAATGGATTCACTTTCACAAGTCAAAGCCTATTAATCATGTCATAGCCCATTAATCAAAATTGGTGGTGGATGAAAGTCGTCCCTAAGGATGATGCGTGAATATCGGGCTGCAGTCTATGACGTTGACGGATCAACACTCCACTTGCAGCGCTTAGTCATAAGCACCATTATAAGCGTCATAGAATTTTCAAGATGAGACATCAAAATTACTATTACCATCTGTCGGCATTCTCCTGTATGTGCTTACATAAAAAATAAAAAATAAATTAAACTTTACAATAATTTAATTCGTAACCTTTGACGTCACATCAATGACGAATTATCCTCATTATCTTATAAATATATTAAAATAATATTTTATAATTCTCATCAGCGATTCGGCATTTTTTTTACTTCAAGATTACTCTTAACTTTTGACACACTTATTTTGATTCCATGGCCAATGATAATTATAATTTATCCGACACCGAAATTATCATTAATTTCTATAAAACTATTGCATTAACTTCAATGTTGTATTTACACGCCTACTCACTGGATTACTGAGATCACTTCTCATTTACTTTGCTATTTAAATGTAAACACGTACATAAGAATTCCAAACGAGCAGAACAAATAAGTGCTGTGTAAATTCTAGCATCCCCTTTACTAAAAAAGAATGACTTCACGTCGCCGGGATCGTTATTACGACAGGTGGTGGACATGTGAGGAGCAGATGAGCAACTCACAGACTTCTTTCAAAAGCACATATATTTTCGATTAACTTGACAAACTTTTGGCCTAGGGCGGAACTTGCTTGCTTCAGGCCCCAGACCGATCACAACTCGCTATTCGTCGGCGACCAACTGATTACTCGCCAATAAGCGCTCGTAGTGGGAAAAAGTCCAGCGCCGTGGCGATCTAAGGAACTAATCGCGCATCAATGACAGTCAGCCACGTATAATTCTAATAATACACCCGCAGCGCCGGCTTTAGGGGGTGGCGAAGTGGGTCGGTACCCCAGGGCGTTGAATAAGCTAAGGGTGCCGAGGGCAATCGATCCTTCTTAGATTTATAAAAAATATAAGCAATATGAGACGCTAGAAAAAAAATGTCTTAGGGCGCCGCAGGGTTTAAAGCCGGTACTGTATTTAAGGGCTATATTAGATTTTTGAGAAATTATATCAGGTTCTCTGTGACATTAAAGAAATTTAAAAATAATATAATAAAAACGTTTAATAGACATGTTAATTTCAATTCAATCTCTTATTGAAGATTTCATTGGGATTCGTTTAAATTGAAACAGTTTCTCTTTTACTCTTTCATTTACTTTTGATATATAGTTTTGATCTTATTTTTTGAATCGCCTTTTTGTTTCATCTGTGGATGCTAATGATACCGATTAATAATGTATTTAATTTAATCCATATTCGAAGTTTTAATTTTAATTTAAAATCAGTAATTACCCATTATAATTCTATTAATGAATGAAATATGAAATCTTATTTATTATTATTAATCCACATATTTATTTTAGAAGAAACATTTATTGTTGTATTGAAATGGTTTTTTTATTCAATGACGCTTTTTTAATAGAAAGTAGTAACATTGACAGTGAAAGGGTTTTTTTTAAATATGTGTTTGATCCACTTTTTATTTAATTATAAACATTTATTTCAAATAATAATTTAATAGAACCATATACTAACATATAAATATATCAAGTAAAAAATAAACATACTTTTAACTTAACATAAGCAAAGACGTAACATAAAAAAAGTTACAAGTTTATTCAATTATATTTAGTTAAGTCAAGCGCTATGTCTTATGTTACTAACATTTTTATATATGCGAGTCCGACGTACGAACAAAAAAAAACGAATGATCGTAAATTGAGGCTTTTTGGCATCAGCCTGCAAGGGATATAGAGAGCTAGTATCAAGTGGGATAACGTTCAAGATGATTCGATAAAAATAATTTAATTTCTATAAGTGTAATTATGAGGGATATTATATCACTTAAATATTGTAATTTAAGGGTTGTACTTGGGGTATATTTGAGAGATATATAAAAAAAGTTCGGTGATATTCTGGTACAAGAGCAACTGCTTTAAGAATAGCATGTTATTTTGATATTCTTCACTTCGAGATGGTTGAATGTATAACAGTTTATCGAGACTCGGTGATCCGCAGACTTTTGAAACATTATTTGCGGGCATTTTCTCAATACGGTCGATGCAACGTTTAATGCGACATTACGGCTCTCGTTTATGTCGCAAGTCGCGCACGACGTTTGTGTCACTTTTCTTACGACCGGATTTCGCAAACAAGAGCCGCTATGTACAGCATCTAAAGAAATGCACGCCAACGAGTATTAAACAAATCGGTTTTTGACGATAGCTGTGAGATCAGTAATATTGTACCGGTGGGTATGGCTTAGATGTAAAAAGCTTGCTTACTGTAACTAGAAGCTGCAAGCTTAACCACAGACGATGATTAAATATAAAATAATTCGCCAATGAAGAAATAAGCTCTATATATTGATACAAAGGCGTAAATTGACTAAGGCCCCGAGGAAAATTGCTGCCCATTCTTCTGCTTCATTCCTTCTTCTTCACGATGCAATTCACAACCCTGCGATTCTTGAATGTTTTAACATCTACGTTCCAGATAAGTACACCCGTGCTCGTAGCCATCCATTGTTTTTGATCCCAGTTATACTTGTGGAGCTTCGAGCACTCAATTAAGTACAACGGTAATGGCGCTCCTAAATGGCCTACCTGCACACCTCGATTCTTTTCTTAGATCCTTTTCCTCTTTTGTCAATGGTATTGTTCTCCTAGGTCTCTGTAATATTTGACACGTGACATCTTCTTCTTCATTTACGTTTTTTTGTATGTATTGTATGTTTATGTATACTCTATGTTTCTTATTCTTTATTATTCTATGCATCTTGGAACTGCGGTTCTGTTAAAAAAATAAATCTCGTGTGTTTTTTTAAAATATAATTATGTACCGAATGCGGAGTGCTTAAAAGATGTCACATTATATCAAAATATACAAAAAAAATGTTAACGGTGGTTGGAAAAAAATGCACTTTTGTACTTATTGCAGTCCTGTATTTAAGTGCATAATACCGCGAAGCAGCGTAATACTGCAAGTGAGGAGAATTGCGGACACTTAATAAAGCTAATGCAGCTAATCACGAAGAAGCGACTCTTCGCTATGGAGGCTGAGAGAGGCGAGAACTTGGCGACAGCAAGTCTGAATAAGTAGACAGAACTCATCATCATCATCATTCCATATTAGCTCCTTAGCAGCTGATGAGATACCACTGGCCATCTTTTTTAATGTAAACACATACATCAGAATACCGAGTGATGGTGATGGCTTACAATTCCACATATGGTTAAGCGCTGCAAGTAGAGTGTTGAGCCGCCAACGTCATATACTACAGCCCGAGATTCACGAATCATCCAATATATTACAGGAATTTACTATGAATGGGTAGTCTTCATTTATACGGGTGAGGGATCAAATTCACACCAACCGGGGTTTTTAGAGCTCAGAAATCGATTATTATAATTTTTTTTAATCTCCGTCGGGGATCGAACCAACGACCTTTAGCCTAAAGCAAACGCTATAACCATTGAGCTATACCCGCTGACAAGTAGTAGACAGAACTCATCATCATTACGACGCAATACTAAAGAAAGCAATATTAGAAGAAAGGTGTTTATTAAAATTAGTTAAAGTTAATTAAATAATATTATTGCAATTATCTGAACCTATACACAACCAATGCATCCTCCCTGGATTAACTTATGGAGAAGATACGTGGAATCTAACAGCAGGTTTTACCCATAAAATAAAATTCATCTAGCGTGCTATGGAGTCATACATGCTCGGAGAGTCTAAAAAGTATAATGCTAAACCAGGATATCCGCAGAAGAACCCAAGTAGTGGAGGCTACCCAACGAATAGGCACACTCAAGTGACAATGGGCAGAACATATATGTCGAAGAGACGACAGTCGATGGGGAAGAGAAGTATTGGAGCGGCGCCCAAGAAGGCGTAAGCGAAGCGTTGGCCGACCCCCTGAAAGATGGACTGACGACATAAGAATAATAGCGGGATTGGCCTGGATACGGAAGGTAGATGACCGAAGAGGATGGAGACGGATACAGGCTGATGATGATGAAACATAACCTTATTTTTATATAAATATACATTAAAAATAACTTCGAGTGAATGATCATAAAATTACTTCATTTCACAGTAATAATATATCAAGTGTTTCACCGACTCGAAATAATTCATAGTAATAAGTTACATTTTACTCGAATTGTTCTTGCGAAATTCTCTCATAATATATAATACGTTGTTTACCCATCAAAATATTTTCGTCACGTCTAAATGAATGATTATATGAAAATCGTTAGGCCATATAAAAAACATATAAGTGTTGAAGAACCTAGTTAATCACAATATTTCACGCAAGGAAGGCCCAATTCAGGCACGAATTTTTTTGGAAGAATAATTTGTTAGAGTCGTCTGTTTGATTAGACAATTATTTATTTATTTCCTTCAATAACATTACCAAAATATTTTAACAACTTAAGTCATTATTGAAGTATTTACATAAAAGTGTGGCCCGTAAATTTATTGACACATTTAGTGTCAATGACCTCACACCCAGAACAAGCGTCAGGAGACTCAAAGCAAATAGTTGACTTGTAACAACAAAAACCCTGTTATAAGTAAATCATGGATGACCCACAAATAACATGGCATTATTGTCACAACATCAAACTTCCAAAATTTCGCCTTCGTTAACACTAGCACTGAATCCGAAGCAATATAACACCGAAGCAATATGTCAATATCTTCACTTAAGCTGGTTTCAACCACTGTTCACTGCGATTCTTTCGTCTTACGCGTATCCAGGGTTGAACGATGGTCTTTTCAGGCCACACTTCAGGCTCCATGAGAGACTCTAGCGAAGTCGCGATGACCCCGACTTTGAAAGAAGTTGACAGCGTCCGTCTGCTGATAATCCTCCTGATGGTCATCCAAGAGGGATTGAATGCAGCGGTCACTGCCAAGAAGCTCTGCAAGTCATCAGCTGTTGTATCCGGGTGAAGACCCTTGGCGTGAAGATACGCCATCTTCACTCCGGTAACCTTCTTCGAAGGAGCTGCAGAACCGCGGATCATGAGATTGATGAGTATTGGGACCTTCTGTTGCTTGTCTTTATTGATTTGTTTCTCTTAGTACTTTATCATAAGTACCTTTATTTGCATATATTTTTTATACAATTGCTAATTCTACTTGTATTTCAGTTACGCGTTAAGTTTGTACACGTTTTTAATGTTATGGAAAGATAAAATTAAATTGATATTGAAATTAAAAAATATATCTTTATACTAGTACATCCTTTCCACAAACATATCCACTAAAAGTGACCTGGCTATCGTTACAAAAACTACTGAGATTTATATTTAACTCTTTCATTACTCTCAATACGGCGTGAATTGTTAAAACCTTTTTTTTTTGCTTAAAACTAGCATTTGAAGCATAAATATACTTATCTGACCTATTGTCATATATTACATTGGTTGTTATATCCTTTAGCTATCAGATGATGCATAAAAACTATTATATTTAACAAACGTTCATTATGTAACATGCCATACATGTAGTGGCATTGATACATATGGTTTACAGAAAAATCGCTCCTGTGTCGTAACCTCACGATATTAATTTACATGCTTTACATGTAGGTTGATAAAGGGAATGACTGCACTTCCAATTTCCTACCGTAGATGTCACAATGAGTACTGAAAGTAGCAAAACGATATATCGCGTCAACCGATGTCAACGGTCATGGGAATTTTGATGGCATATACCGACAACCAATGCGATAGGATTAAAAATAAATTAAAAAACTTTTGCCATGATAAATTAAATGAGTATGAAATTACCAACTGAGAAGTATGATTTTCACTGATAGAAGAATAACAAAATTTTGCGATTCCCAGTATTAAGAAATCGCGAGCAATTTTTGATTATTTTCGCTGTTGAAGATGAAATATGAAATTTGATTTTCTCGGCAGACTGTGATGATTATAATTGGCAATATTTGGCAATGCCACAAACGGTATCGTTGAATTTATTGCAGTGATTTTACTGTTGGTACAATTACATTGAATGCTGCTTACTATATAGGCTACCCGAATGGAGTGTATCAGATTCTTATAAGCATGCCCGACAAAATCAGCTTTATGACGCTCAGTTATGACGGTTAGACACTGCATGCGGAAAATATGTGTGATAAAATGACATCCCCGTTTTATTTTTTATTTTTATGTAAGCACATACAGGAGAATACCGACAGATGGTGATAATAATTCTGATGTCTCATCTGTTGAATTCTATGAAGCTTACCCTGCTGCATATGGCTAAGCGCTGCATGTGGAGTGTTGATCCGCCAACGCCATAGACTAAAGCTGGAGATTCACGCATCATCGTTATAATTGCTGGAATTTACTATGAATGGGTGGTTTTCACGGGACGACTTTCGTCTACCACCAAATTTCAATTAATAGGCTATGACTGGCATTTTACTGGTGAGAGATCAAATTCTATCTTATTTTTGTATATGTTATATATATATATATTCTGTATAATTATAAAAAACTGTAAAATAACATAGATGGGATCTTTCAGAGCTCAAAAAAAAAGAAATTGATTAAAATAATTTTTTTTTGCATATCTCTATCTGGGATTGAACCCACGACCTTTGGCTTGCAAAGCAAACGCTTTGACCACTGAGCTATACCCGATTGAAGTTTTTAAGTAAGTGTGCCATTAATATAGATCGGGCATATGGTATTTACAAACCCGATACAAATATTTCTGTTTGTTTGTCTTCAAAAGTTATCAATAATTTTTAAATCCTTTAAATTGTGGTGACTTTACGATCCATACTATGTGAAATATAAATGATAATCTGTTAGTTAGTTTATCAAGAACAATAACTTATAATGCATGGGCGATCATCTCAGTTAATGACTGGTGCATTTGTTGATTTTCGTAATACATTTATTTACAATTGAAAAGAGAAAGTCACTCGAGAGGTCGGCCAAAAATTTGAAAGAAATGTAGAAATTCTATGACGGATGATACAATGCATTTTTTAATTCAGATATCAAACACGATTTGATTCCATCGCTGGCTTAGATTATAAATATACAGTTTAGAGTTGAGATTTTGTAAATTATACTTATTAAACTATTTTACTCAATATGTTATTGACGAATATTACAGTTATTTTGTAAAATTGATAAAAAACTATTTAAACTGCACAAAGATAAAAATCATGCCGAAATTGCTGGAATAATCGAAGTAAGAAGGTTACGTAGACATATTACTGCCAGATCATTCGAGCTTATTCACAAGCAAGCCTTGCTACATCAGCTGTCAAAATATAAAAAGATTATACATATTATAAATGGCTTTTAAAATTGAGTTAAACGAATTTAAATTCAAAGAAGGCCCAAACAATACGTTCTAATGTGTATTCCATAAATCTTTCCTTAATGTCTGTTCCGTATCTGAAACATATGTTAACCACTTGTGTGGTCAAGCCTCTTGGAAAAAAGTTGGTTACTAACAGACTTCGGACCGGAGTATGCAAGACGACAACACAAATGTAAGTCTGAAAGTTTTACAGCGGATTGATGCAATGTGACGTGGAGCAGACCATATCACATCTTCTGGACTGTGCGCTGCGTACGAGTAGCTGCACCCAGGAAGACCTGATGATGGCCGGAAGTAACGCCATTGACATCGCCCACTTCTGGGCAGATAGGATGACCCTGTTGTTTCCGACACGGTTATATCATATATATTTCTTTGAATTGATCATTTTACCTATGTCATAACGTGTTGCTTTTTTTCGCATCAAATACAGGGAGATCTGACGGTTTTAAATCAAAACAACCACGAAAAATCATCAGCTTTTTTTTCTGCTACCTGTATAAACGCAATGGTAGAAAGTAAGCCCGTATAATATTATCGTAACACAGTCAATGACTGTGGTTTTCTCTCTCGCTGCGTTGTTTCAAGGATTGTTGGATGTTAAACAATAAACTCAGATTGAAAGATTCGATCAGAAATGAATTCTGCTGGCGAATTATGCAAATCAAATTCGGTATCGGATATTATGAGAATTAATCACAGCACCGCGAAACCTGACGGAAAGTTTTCAATCGAGCCGCGATTGCACGACCAGTACATTTGACTTCGCTGACATAAAAAAAAACTTTCATACTCGCACAAGAGATTCACGCATCATTCTTATTATAACTGGAATTTACCAATTTAAATTAATATGCTATGACTGTCATTTTACGGGTGAGAGATTAAATTCTCACCAACCGGGGGTATTTGAGAACTGAGAAATCGTTTAAAAGTCTTTTATTTTTTTAATCTCCATTTGGCTTGCAAAGCAAACGCTTTGACCATTGAACTATACCTGTCAAAAAATTTCAGCTACATCGTATATTCAAGTGACGAACAGATGAAGCTTTCATTGAAAATGAAACGATGGTGTATGTCAAATACTTAGGGTAGAATGGTTTGACTTTGTAAAAATAACGAGGTGAAAATGGACATTATTGGAACGTATACTTCGAATAACACAGGAAAGCATAAGCTTTAGTTGCTATTTTTTTAATTACCAAGGCTCGCGCCTTTCCTGAAAGACTGTCGGAACTATTCATAGAATATACTCGACGGAGCTGTTGAAAAGCGCTGATATGGAATGAGATGAAGACAATGGCAGCTGACAGAGTTTTGTGGCGGTACTCTGTAAAATTCACTTCCTTTTCACATTCCTTTCCCGTATTGTATGTGTGTTTCAGACATACCCATCACCAGACGATCCTAAAAGCTATATTTTGAACAAGTGGCTAATGGCTTTCCAATTGTTCTACAGCGCAGAATACCGCGTGAAAATTTGTGACTGCAATTTGTGACGACCATATTCTCCAGTTACGTAATCAGACATGGTGTTGATGAGTGTTACAATTCACATGGTTTTTAACAAGCTGGTGGTATAGCTCAGTGGTTGAGGCGTTTGCTTGGCAAGCCGAAGGTCGTGGGTTCTATCCCCGACGGAGATTAAGGAGGCTGGACGCTGCATGCGGGAAACGTGTGTTGTGTTCGTGTTTGTGTGGGTTGGGGAGATCGATATTTATCTGTTTCTTGAAGAGATCCAGATTGTAGGAAGGAGGAAACACAGAGGCTGGAAGAGCATTCCATAGCTTACCGGTGGCATTAAGGAAGGAACTTTGGAAGCTGCCAGTTCTTGGTCGACATATTAAATTAAAAAAAATGGATTTTTAATCGATTTCTGAGCTCTGAAATACCCCGGTTGGTGTGAATTTGATCCCTCACTCGTAAAATGCCAGTCATATTCTATTAATTAAAATTGGTGGTAGACGAAAGTCGTCCCGTGAAAACCACTCATTCATAGTGAATTCCGGTAATAATTGGATGATGCGTGAACGCGTGCCTTTGTTATTATTTTTTTAAATCTATTTTTAAATGAACGAGAGTAATCGCAAGTTGTGGCGTTGGTCAATTTATCCAATGGTTTCAATAGATGAAAAAAACACTGGCAGTGTGATCGATCCTAAGGCACCGACCACAATGCAACGTACACGTAATGGATCCCGTCGGAACGAGTCTGAGAAGAAATATTATCATACGGAGAGTCATTCGTAAAAAAGTAATCACGTCTGTTAACAGTTACCGCGGTGCAGATAATGCCAGACAGCGGACGGTGGGAGGGGGAGTTGAGTATTGAAGGAAATCGATGTATTATGTAAGCTCTTACAAAAATGTTACCGACAAACTGCGCGTTCCGCCGCATTTCGTTCACAGACGATCTTTTCAACTACTCATGGGTAACGATTTGGGGTGCACTAGACGTCTGGTGCACGGGACAACTGGTGTGCTGGATGTCTCGATATCATAACCCAACTTAACCTAAGGAGTTTTCCAGTATTCGTTGAGTACAGAGACCCATATTTTTGTCGCAGGAAAATTTCATCTGTAGGTTTTATATGACGATATTTTTTTATTCATTTAAGCACATCTTAAGTTTTATCGTTTACCTGTGACATATATTCGTATATCAATAGACCTTAAATTATATTATCAATATTTTCGTAAACTTAATTATATTTTTAAATCGAACATTACGTGTCTTAATACTAAGGTGCTTAACCAATGCATCCTTCCATTATTAACTTATGGTGCAGAGACGTGGACTCACTAACTGGAGCATATGACATTCATGAACTGCCACCACAAAGCTCTGTCAGCTGCTTTGGACCTCGCCTCAGCTAAGCTTCTTTATTGCCATTCTATGTATAGTTCTCGACGACCTTCCAAGACGACGCGAGCCTGGGTGCTTGAAAAAAAAAACAACTATAGTTTTTGCTGTCTTGCGGAATTTTTTATACCTGTCCCAGTCAGGTTTACCAACGCCTTTTGATCGACTGCAGCATAGGAGGGCTTCTTTGTCCGCTCTCTCATCTCGTCACTCTTCACAAAGTCAAACCATCCTACCCACAGTATTCAACAAAGGCATCTGCTCTCAAATTCCATTAAACGGCTGCATTTTCTCTTGGTGAGATGCCAAAATTCACAGCCGTCAAGAAGAATAGGAACGATGCAGGCGCTGTAGAGTCGACACTGAGTTTTGATCAAGTAGAGCTGCGCAGGTCGTACACATAAAATAATTATCACCAGGTGAGAGATCCATGCTCCAAGTGTCTCTAAAAGACTGAATCTATAACGAAGATATACGAAGAAGGACTCAAGGGTGGAGGCAACTCAAAGAATAAGCACACTATGTGGCAATAATGGCATCGATAGGCCTTCTTAACTATTAAAGACAAGAAACGTTTAATTAATGAACTTTAACAATATCAGTTAACATAACTGAGTAGCGATAATTTGAAGTGTGTATATGCTGTTGATATGGGGCGTTTTTTTTTGTGATTTGAACAGATTCGAACCCTGGAAAGTTCGGGTGACACTCTTGCACTTTAACACTCTGCAAGACTTCAGGAAGTCTTTAGCTAGATTGTTATCATCGTGGATGTTATTACGAGAGCATTATCGTAATGGTAGATACTGAAAGTAAACGTTTTATAAAACGAAATCTATACTTTGTAACCGATTTGAATACTCTCTATGCATATGCCTTTATGTGGGATCATAGCAAAATGTGTAGAGGGATATTATAGTTATATGCGAGTATGAGAAAATAACAAAACTGTGCCGTATTTAATATGGTGGCTTATGTTCTAAAATCACTACTCTAGAATGTACGCGGTGGTTTTTTTTTTAAATGTATTTTTTCATATTTATTTATTTCACAGAACCGCAGTTCAAAGGTACAAATTATAAGAAACATATAGTATACATAAATATACAAAACATACAAAAGAGAATAAAAAATAAAAATAACATGAAAGAAGAGAAGATGACACGTGTCAAAGATCACAGAGATCTAGGAGAACAATACCATCGACAAAAGAGGAAAAGAATGTAAGAAAAGGATCGAGGTGTGCTGGTAAGCCATTTGGGAGCGCCATTGACGTTGTACTAAATTGAGTGCTCGAAGCTCCACAAGTATCAACTGGGATCAAACACAATGGATGACTACGAGCACGGGTGTACTTATCTGGAACATAGAAGTTAAAGCATTCAAGAATCCAAGGCTTGTAAATTGCACCGCGAAGAAGATGGAATGAATGTTTGAGAGCAGCATTTTCTTCTGGGAAATTCGAAATACAGAAGTCAGAACAAACAAGGGTCATGGCAAATGTACTTTCCTTTTTACCATATCTGCTCAATATTCGGAGCATATGGACACCGCAAATTTCCGTTTTAGAGTTATGTAAGCTCACAGATTGTCAATGCCTTATCCCAGAACACCTGTATACCTGGACGAACAATGATAATTCCCGAGAGCCTCCAAGGCAGGAGTCCGCGAAGTAGTATAGACTGTGGCTGTACTACCAAAGAAATATTTGGGTGTTCAATAATCAGGTTGTTCAAGGATCAGCCCCACGCTCTCGAGGCCTCGATAATTTTAATTTCTCCTACAGGGTTGGCTTGACTCTATTAGGGACATGTAAAGAGCTTCGATTTAATTTAATCAGTTTATCCTCGTCACGAACAATTACCACGTCACGAACAACGAGGTTCTCAGCATAATCAAGGAGGATAGGCACCTAGTAAGAACCATCTCAGAGAGGCGAGCCCGATCCATTGGTCACATCATGCGCCACGATGGTCTTCTTCACGACATTGTGGAAGGGATGGTTGAGGAAAGAAACTGTAGAGGGCGCCCTTGACGGGAGTATTCTCAGTAAGTGTTCGAGGACATGAGTTTTAGCTCTTATGCTGAGCTGAAGAGTACTGCAGAGAATCGAGAGGATTGGAGATCGAGATGCATGATTTTGTTGCTGCAAACCAATCCACCGGATTGATACAATTACGAAGAAGAAAATCAAGCTTGGTCGGGATGCGAACCGACGGCGTCTGACTGAGAAGCAAACGCTTAAACCACTGGACTATGCTGCCCGGCTGAACTTTACGGTGACGATTCGTGGCAACCATATGCTCCAGCAACGGAACGGATACAGAAGAGTACAAAAATCTCGAGGATTATGGCACATTAAATTTTGCGCTCAATATATGGAGTGTTTCGCCACGATGGTCTTCTTCACGACATTGTGGTAGGGATGGTTGAGGGCAGAAACTGTAGAGGGTGCCCTAGAGTATTTGCAGCAAGTGTATGAGGACATGAGTTTTATCTCTTATGCTGAGCTGAAGATGACTGCATGGGTTCGAGAGGAAAGAAGATCAAGATGCAAGATTTTGTTGCTGCAAACCAATCCACTGGATTGATACTACGAAAAAGATATGGAGCGTTTATGTGGGAAAAATAATGTTTTTTTTTTTTTACATTTGTGTCTATCACCTAACACCCCATTGTATGCGTGACTGTTTACTGCGCAGTAAGTGTGAATTGACTTTTTTTCTCTTTTGCATTCGCACCGGGAAAATCGAAACGAAGTTGAACAATTTAAAAAAAAAAGATTTGATATTAAACCGCTGTGGAGCAATACAATAAATAATGCACTGATGGGTAGTTGTGGTTTGCACTGTGGACGTGCGGTTGCAGTGGCACATTGGAGGCGTAAGTACTGGGTTCGATCCCAGCTATAGGGATTGCATTACTGTATTATGGAACCGAGATTCTTGTATTCAGTTAAAATTTCTGATACTTAAATATCAGCTTCAAAGAGGCAACATATTAGTATTTTGTTATTAAAACGTAAGCGAACGCGAGTGAAAGAAAAAATACATATATTGACCAATGACAATAGCGTATTAAAAGCACTGTTCTTTTTTGAACACCTAAGTAAAGCAATACTGGACGCAAACCATAACTTAGGTTCGTCACCGCCTAACTTTTTTTATGTAATCGCATGCAGGAGAGCACAGCCGGTCAAGACCAGTGCACTTTATGACGCTCAACCAGGGTGGCGGGACGATGCATGCGGGAAACCTGTGTTGTGTTCTTGTTTGTGTGTGGGTTGGGGAGATTGCAAGTGTATATTTATCTGTTTCTTAAAAAGATCCAGATTGTAGGAAAGAGGAAACACAGACGCTGGAAGAGCATTCCAAAGCTTACCAGTGGCATTAAGGAACGAACTTTGGAAACTGCCAGTTCTTGGTCGACACACATTAACCGTGCTTGGATGTTCGGCAAGTGTGAGACGAGTTTGTCGGTCGTGGGTGGGTGCAGGAGGAATTAGTTATTTAAGTTCCGAAGAGCAGCGACCGTTGTAATAACAGTAGAAAAGACTAAGTGAATAAATCTTACGCCTGTGTTCCATATTGACTGCAGATTAGACGTAAGAGTGTCATTGTTTATCAAACAAATTGCTCTTCTTTGAACTGAGTCAATTAAGCTTAGAAGTATTTTGGAGCTCCAATCCAAAGGCTACTGCCGTATTCAAGGATTGGTCGGATTTATCCTTTATATAGAAGAAGAAGTTGTTTATCGTTGAAATACCTCAGTGATCTATAAATTACACCTAGTTTTTTGAAGCGAGACCGGCTTTATACTTATTTGACTCGTCATATTTGACATTATTATTGGGTTTAAGGGATTAAGACTGTGTGACATTAATTGGGTTAGGTAGCCTTTAAGGATCGAATGGTCAATATATCGGAAGCGTAAGGTTGGGACTCCAATCTTCTTAAAAATACTGATTAACTAACATACAAATATGTTTCGAATTCAACGATTTATTTTAATCCTTTAAATAATGTGGATTAAAAACTTAAATGATAGCTGTAATTAAAAACTACAACCAATATTTAATTAGAAATAGTTGGTATAATGGTAAATGCCGGCGGGTATAGCTCAATGGTCAAAGGGTTTGCTTTGCAAGCCAAATATCGTGGGTTCGATACCTGATGGAAATAAAAAATAAAAAATTTAATCGGCTTCTGAGCTCTAAAATACCCCCGGTTGGTGTGAATTTGATCCCTCACCCGTAAAATGCCAGTCATAACCTATTAATGAAAATTCGTAGTAACAGTCATTTATAGTAAATTCCTGTAATAAGGATGATGCCTGAATCTCGGGCTGTAGTCTATGACGTTGGCGGATCAACACTCCACATGGAGCGCTAAGCTATATGCACCATGGTAAGCGTCATAGAATTCCACAGATGAGACTTCAGAATTACTGTCATCATCTGACAGTATTCTCCTGTATATGCTTACATAAAAAAAAAATTTTTTGGTACACCTATTTCAAAACTCTGTTTTTTATCATATTTAGAGCATTTGACCGCAAATTGTCGTTTGTATAGTTATGTAAGCTCAGATTGTCAGCACCTTGTTCCAGAAAACCAGTATACCTGGAGGTTCCCATGGGAACATAGATGGTGACAAACCTGAAACTGAATGACAAATCAACGCTCTTACCATTGGACTATGTCGCCCGGCTTTGTTTTTTATTCCTTTTTTTGCTTTCTAAATACCGGTATTTAATAGAAAATACCATAATACCAGTATTTATTATTACTTAAATATACATACACTATACATAAAATTCTTTTTTCAACGCGTCAATCCAAGCACAAAAATAACTAGTTTCACCGCAGTCAGTCTGGGCACAGTAATGGCGTGATTCGCCGAGCGGTATGAACACCTGGGCATATGGTGGATTCCAAGGTCCGCGGTTCGCATCCCGCTTCTGCCGTTATTTTTGTGCTTGGATTGACGCGTTGAAAAAGAATTTATGTATAGTGTATGTATAATCAATGATCTATAAAAGTAGATTAGAATATTGAAATAATAAAATAATATTCTAATAAAAATTAAAAAATTAATTAATAATGTCTCCTTGAGACAATATCAAGAAGGTAAAATTATCCATCAGTAACACAGGTAAATGATTGGTTATAAAGTCCGAGTCGGAACTATAATTAGTCGTTTCACATCTATTCAGTCTATAGTTTGGTTCGAGACCCGAGTGGTACTTACTAAAATAAATAGACTGCCGGAAAGTAATAATATTAAGCTTGTGAATAAATGAAGACTGATAGAATAATAATAAAAATATACATACTTTGAATATATACTATGGCGACATCTGTCGTACGATGCTAACAATGCTATAAATACTAGTTTCACCGCAGTCAGTCTGGGCACAGTAATGGCGTGATTCGCCGAGCGGTATGAACACCTGGGCATATGGTGGATTCCAAGGTCCGCGGTTCGCATCCCGCTTCTGCCGTTATTTTTGTGCTTGGATTGACGCGTTGAAAAAAGAATTTTATGTATAGTGTATGTATATTTAAGTAATGATAATATTGTAATATAGTCAATGATCTATAAAAGTAGATTAGAATATTGAAATAATAAAATAATATTCTAATAAAAATTAAAAAATTAACCAGTATTTATAATTTAACTCGGCATTGCAGACCCTAGACAGCTACTGTGGTTGTTAATGTACGAGTATTACGGTGAATTTTATTGCTATTTAACAGTTCATTCATTTTTCTACCAAACACATTTTTTACGAACTTTACGTGTCGTAAATTATTGTAATAATTTTATTTTATGGCTACCTCTATCACTTTGGTTTACCATTTATATTCTTGTTCTTCTTCGATGTTGTCCTTTTTCGAATATCCTTCCTACACATTAAGCAGTAACTTTACCTCTCCGTGGTCTCGAGATATGTTTTTTTTTAAATCTTATATTTTATATATATAGCTAGTCTAGCATCTTAGCGATTGTACAAACTATAAATTGTAGTAAATGAGTTATATTCACATATTCATAGAAAACCCTCTTTAATAAAAGCACTGAACTTAAAACAATTGAAATAATACTTTCAAAACTAATTGACAGTTAAATTTAACTCAGTGGTTTTATAATAAGGTTCTTTTAAATTCAGTACTTTTAGGAAACAGAAAAAGGCTTAATTTATTGTTTTTCTTCATAGTATCAATCTAGTGGATCGGTTTACAGTAACACAAGCATCTCGATCTGCACTCTTTTCGATCTTCTGCAACCCTCTTTATCTCAGAATAAGAGCTGCAACTCATGTTCTCGAAACACTTGCTGCAAATACATACTCCCGTCTTGGGCGCCCTGTGCAGTTTCTACCCTCAAACATCCCTTCCACAATGTCGTGAAGAAGACCATCGTGGCGCATGATGTGACCGCTCTTATACAAGAGAAGTGGTGAAGCCCACATTGAAATTGCATTTAAAGTGCAGCTTGTGTTAGAACATCGAAGATAAGCAACTTTGAATGCAGATCTTATTTTGGACGGATGATCGCTTCGTGTCGTTGGTCAGGAGTACTTAGAAATATAATGTAATCTCTTAAAAATATTGATTCATTTATCAACCAAAATACTCTTCAAATACTACAGCAGCCGTCTAATAAAGTAACTGAGCTCACGCATTGGTGGTCTTCGGGAACCATAATAGTTTATATGTAAACATTTAAGTGCAGAGAAAATTTATTGTATAATCAGATACCCCCAACACCCAGACTCAAGTTGCGAAGCAGCTTTCTGAGATCCACACAACCTCTCACATCCGGCCCTGAAAATGAGAGACTCCAGCTTTGGCGACAAGTCGCACCAGAAGATTTCATTGCTCCAAAGGAAGGCCTCCCAGCTGGCAAGAATCCTTGACTGGTGGACCTAGAAATCCCTGAAAAGATTCAGAACTGAAGTTGGTAGAACAAAGGACAACTTTGAGCGGTGGGGAATGCTTTAGCAGGGAGAGCCACTATTGTGCGACTGCGGAGACCTGCAGACCGCCTCACACCTAAGATCCTGATGTCCCCAACAAGCTGCACACTTCAAGACTTTATGCTAGGCAACACACGGGCTATCAATGTTGCCAGATACTGGGCATTAATAATTTGACGTCGCTGACACGATGAAGAAGAAGTGCAGAGATGTCTTGGGACAAGGTATAGACAGTGATAATCGATTAAACGAAGTGGCGGCAATTTGTTGTGAGCGTTTGCTACAAATATAGTTAAAGAGAAAATGTATAAAACAATTTTATACCTAATTTATTGTTTACTGAAATCATTAATTAGAAAATAATTTAGATACGTATAAAATATAAGGTAAAAAATTGCACATTATTTATTGCAAAGAAATATTATAAAATAATAATGATATTGTGTATTTCGTAGAAGCAAATATTACGTTTAAAAAAATGGGAAGATAAAATATAAGCGGTTATAATTTAGAGTGACCTTTTGAAGAGTTTGGTAACAGTTCTTGCTAACTCTTGCTAACTCTACGTACTAGGAGTATTTAATAAGTTTCCGGCCTTATTGCCATAAAATAATTTTAGATTTAAAATCTTTTGATATACGATAGGTAGTCTTAGTAGACACATGTTAATATTATCACCATGCAAAAGTCATTACAATCATAACTTTATCTATGATAGTATTTTTAAAATGTCAGATGAAATCGTATGCTTATAATATAAATAAAAAATGAATACTAGAGAGTGATAAAATTTCATTAATTGAAAGAAAATAAGACATAGAAAATGAAAGATAAATTAGACTTTGCATAAAGTAGTCAAGCTGATTTTTAATACAGCAGAAAATTATTTATCATTTATAACATTTAAATAATGAGAAACCCAGCACAAGCATTGTTATAGCAGCATTAAAACAAAGAAATTTCCAGTTGCCTGAAAAAACGCTATAAATGTTTTAATAGTTTGTTTATTGTATTTAACTGTAATGGAACATTCAATTGTCAAGGTTATTGCTCAGATTATTGAAATATCTAAATTATCCACGCGATAGATGCCGCGTTTGCTAAAAGCAGACACATATGTTAAATTATTTGATATTCTCCTCTCTTATTTAGATATATTTTACTGGACGAACGATGCAAGATCAGGTTAACAATATAGAGAACTGGTTTTTCTTTCACAATTCGCGTTTATTTGTCGAAAGCGTCGCCCGTTATAGCGAACGCCTTTAAAACAAGAACCAAACTTAAACTGACGACCTCCCGCGTGTTCTGACTGACAGCTCGCTCTGACATCTGGCGCCACCAAATCATCGCGGCAGACAAGCCAAGTAAATATGACAGTGGCCAACGAACAAAAATAAGAGACAAAAAATCGTTTGTCGAGGCTTTACGACATCAGCCTTTACGACAAGAGCTATATCAAGCTGATATCATATTATAAATATTAACAACGCCCATAGAAGCTTCGTATAAGTCCAGAGTCAATAATAATGTAAAAAATGACGTTTTGCAGTACAATTATGTCGAGACCATCTGGAGTTTATCATAAACGAGAAATACACAATTACAATTAAGTTGCCTTTATGATGCGCTCTATGAGATTATGATTAGTTAACAATTGATGGTGCAGTGCAAATCACTTCTAAACAGTTGCGAACGCTGCACACAAGGTCTAAAGAAAAAAACCTTTTAAGTGATAAAAAATCGTAGTCAGGAGTTAAAATAATATGTGGATGGAAAATGGATTATCTCGCTAAAAACGGTAGATATTGTAAAATGGGCGAATTATTTTAGACACTGAGTCAACTGTTTTAGACACTATGCTCGATAGAACTAAGGCACTTTACACGAAATTGCATCAAAAACCTCTTTCAATAAGATCATCTATCGGAATACGCGTTTTTATTTTTAAATTATTGTAGTCGGATATCGATAAGGCTGTATACTTTATCAAACAGTCCTCGTACGTCTCGTTGAGGCTAGCAGTTGAAAATAAAGAATCTTATAAGAGGAAGGTTACACGTAATAATGTTATTTGTTACGTAAAAGTGGGTGTAATCACGTGATGCACAATATACACATACACCTATCTGGCCCACTTAATGAAATTGATCTCACATTATTGTAGAGCACGCCAGTGTTTTAGAACTTTACCGTTTTAAGGACCATTTAGAAAAAAAGTTACTCATTCTTCTTCTTCGTGTCAGCGACGTCAAATTATTTTTTCTCAGTATCTGGCAACATCGATAGCTCGTGTGTTGCCCAGCATTAGGTCCTGAGATGTGCAGCTTGTTGGGCACATGGAGCAGCATCTTAGGTGTGAGGCGTTCTGCAGGTCTCCACAGTCGCACAATAGTGTCTCTCCCTGCCGAAGCATTCCCCACCGCTCGAGGTTGTCCTTTGTTCTACCAACTCCGGTTCTTGAGTTACTTATTGATACCAACTCGATATAGCGCTTGCAGAATTATGCCGAAAAGCCTCGATATGCGATCTTTTGTCTCTTTTTTTTCGCTCGTCTGACACGCACATAAAAAAAGTTTAAGATTTAAATAGTCATAAGACGCGTTCGGTGCAGTGACTCACTACTACAGTGCCAGATCCATATATGACCGCCGAGGACCAGATAATTTCAGCGTTTTTTGCTTAACGTAATATAAATGTGCTTCTCGACGAGTTCTTTGCTTTGGCTACCTATTCTTCATCCATCCATCACGCATCTCAATGAAAATACCGCGATCTGAAGATTCTTTAATTAGAATAAATGAAACCTTTAACAGACTTCAGACCGGAGTATGAGAGACGAGGACACAAATGAAAGCCTGGCAGTCTTACAGCAGACCGACTGAATGTGACTGCGGCGTGGAGCAGACCCTGTCCCACCTTCTGGAGTGTGCGCTATGTCCGAGTAGCTGCACCCAGGAAGACCTGATGAAGGCCGAGAGTAACGCCATCGACGTCACTCACTTCTGGGCAGACAGGATCTGACCCTGTTATTTCCGACACATATATATATATATATATATAATAAATGTAAGTTTAAGAACACGCCTTAGAAGTATAAGCGTGAGTTAAGTAAACTAAAAATAATGTTTGAGTTCGCTTAGCAATCTTAAGTAATAAGTATCGTTAAATCCATATTCATGTAATCTAAGAACTTTTTTGCCCGTACACAAATGTACATTAAAATATGTCTATATTCGCAACACAGTGCTATTATGGTCCGCAGATCTTGAGTTGGTACACCTGGTTTAAAACAGTTAAATAGGTTGTGAAGTATCGTTGAAGTAATAGCCTAGTCGATTAATGAATGATCTTATTTGGTAGTTTTTTCTTCGCCGTTAATGTACTGCTCACTAACTGGTGTAACAAAGTAGTAAGTTTGTTTTAAAGTTCAGAACACACTGTACCGGAGGTCGCGTCAATAGTCATTAAAATCAAAGGGTAATGAGTAAGGAATCCAAAGTAATTAAAATTAGTTACTTGTGCAACTTAATGACTTTATTAATGTTACGACTGTCTTAGGCTACCGTAATAAATAAAGGTACAGTTAGATCATTGCTTTTTAATAGCTAACCCTTCAAGAACTAACGTGATCATAAGGCAAGATTAAATATGAATGCCAATCTATTGACATCCTCCTCTGTAAGTTTGTTATTTAATTGCGTGGTGGCAGAGTGAGGAGCAGAATAACAACACAAAGCCGTTTTCTGAAGCATATTGACATATATATTTCGATAACTTTACAAACTTCTGGCCCAGACCTAGTCAGAGCATTCAGGCCGGGCCAAACACAATACGATCTCGTCGCCGTCGGCACACAACTGACACCGTAGTCGGTTACACCCAACACCGCAGCGATCTACATAACTAGTCCTCTTAACGGCATTACAAAATGACAACACATGCGTGTCCGATGAGCGAACGAAAATAAGAGACGAAATATTGTACATCGAGGTTTTCGGTACCAGTCAGCAAGGGCTATATCATGCTGATGTCACTATCAATAAATTTAACATCTATTTTCATGATATTACACAACTAATTCCAATTTCAGCATTAAAAAGGATATTTACAACAGTTTTTCAATAGTAGCAGTAGCAAAAACATTTACGAAAAACTGCTACGAACTTTGAAAACTCAGATTAAAGTTATATTTCATATTAAATTCGATCTAAAAATATGACACTGTAGAATGGGGAGCATGAAAAGAACCTCCACGCGGTGCCCCCTGAAACGGAATTTCGGACTTCCTCCTCCGGCCAATCTTTTCAACCCAGCGACAACAAAGAACAAAAATAATTTGACGTCGCTGACACGAAGAAGAAGACGTTGTAGAATCATCACTATGCGGTTTTTCTCCTGTATGTGCTTACATTAAAAAGTCTATAGAAGCAACACACCTCAGAATACACAAAAATATTTCGATTACCTAAGAATCGTGATTTGCTTCTATGCAAGATTTTTTATTGATATACATAAGACTATCTGCACAACAATTAAAATTATGACGATAATAATTCATTGTATCGCACCTGGGAATCTATGAAAGTAAAAGTGTTGGATATTATTTTGTTCTAGAGCTTTCTCTTGCGCCTAGCGGCAAAGGGGAGATTTCTTAAGGCTGTTGTGTGTTGGTTTGAGGCATCGTGCGGTTACGAATGCAATACCGTTGATTAATTGCCAGTGTTTATGATACATCGTATTTGAGTACGCAAATACTCGACAAGCTCATAATGGATAACTTATAATCCATAGCGCAAGATAGAAAATGGCGCTTTTATCCGGAGGTGTACAGTTAATAAACAGAAAAGCGCAAACAGTGAACGTCGAGCGACTCCAAGAGAATATCAAACTAGGTGTTTCCTACGTTGATATATGAAAGAATCATCAAAGGAATTATAATGTTCAACCACATCGCGTCAGACGTTGATATATTCCCCGTAAAGGAAGCCCAGCTTAGACACGAGCTCCACGACATTGTTTTGAAGAGTAATTTTAAAGAGTCTCATGTTTAATGAGCATTGAGGCTTTCTGTTGCATGTTTTTCTTTTTTTTATATTTCTTTCGTAAGTATCACAAGTACTTATATCAAATATATTGTTTTTATTTTATTATTTATGCTGAAATCGTGATTCCTTACATGATGTGAGTAGTTATTTTTTTCTAGAGTATTCCATTTACATAGATTTATAAATAATTTATTTTGAGTCTTTTTGCATTCAAAAGTAAAGATAAATCAATAAATAATAGTTAAAATGGAAAGTTTAATTTTGCTAGGTTACGAATATTACGAACCCATTTAAAACTGAATAATAACGTATGTAAAATTAAATAAGCTCTCATTGAAAGCGTAACCGTGGTTGTTCAAAACGATATTATAAACATAACTAATTGTATTAAAGCTGCAAAGCAATTGTTATAATCAACGTTCATCTTAGATGGAATCTGTCAATTCATACAGTCAGGTATCAAAGTCCAAAATATCAAGTACCAATCTCCGGTCTTTAGTCTTATCCTCAATGCCGGATACTTCGTATTCCGGCATCACCATATAAGATAATGCTGTAATTTCGGGACCGCTACCAATCGGTTCTGGAACAGTGGTTTTCAAGTGTGTGAATAAACAGTGCTCATCAAGAGCAATAATAAACTAATATTTTCAATGTTTTGAGCATTCACTTTGAGATCCATAATAAATTATAAATATTTATTTATTTATTTACCTTGTTTTCACATGGATCACGTAACAAAAAGTTCTCTATTAGGAGACTGCAGTTTCGACTAACTCGTAGTCTTTCTCAATCCTTCTCTAGTTAAGAGATAACTGAGCTGCGTTGTACTTTTAAGTGGTGTAACACATTTTGTAGGGGAGGGTGGGGTGTGTCTATCAGGAAAGGAGAGGGAGATAGGTAGTGTTGCAAGGATGAAGGAAGAGATAAATACATAAAAGTGGTTTAGGTATAAATTTATTTTTATTTTTATTTATTTTTTAATTATTATTAATATTATTCTTATATGTCGTATATATAATTTTATATTTATTTATTTATTTATTTATTTAACGGAAACAATTTTAAAATTGGTGAATTACTTAAGGTATTTAGTTGGTTATTAATTATATCTTCTTTCTTATTAATGGCTTTATTAATTTCTAAGTATTCTAAATTATTTAATTTAACGGTTTTATTTTCTACATGTAATATGTTTAATACTTTTTCTAAGTTGTACGAATGATTATTTTCTATAAGGTGTGAATCTTTTTATATTGGTAGAACGTCAAGAAATTTTAATATTAGAATTAAAGAGCATTTAAGGTGCCTAAAAAGCACTAATTTTTCTGAATTCGCAAACCACCTTATAGAAAATAATCATTCGTACAACTTAGAAAAGTATTAAACATATTACATGTAGAAAATAAAACCGTTAAATTAAATAATTTAGAATACTTAGAAATTTATAAAGCCATTAATAAGAAAGAAGATATAATTAATAACCAACTAAATACCTTAAGTAATTCACCAATTTTAAAATTGTTTCCGTTAAATAAATAAATAAATATAAAAATTATATATACGACATATAAGAATAATATTAATAATAACTAAAAAAATAAATAAAAATAAAAAATAAATTTATACCTAAACCACTTTTATGTATTTATCTCTTCCTTCATCCTTGCAACACTACCTATCTCCCTCTCCTTCCTGATAGACACACCCCACCCCTCCCCTACAAAAAATGTGTTACACCACTTAAAAGTACAACGCAGCTCAGTTATCTCTTAACTAGAGAAGGATTGAGAAAGACTACGAGTTAGTCGAAACTGCAGTCTCCTAATAGAGAACTTTTGTTACGTGATGCATGTGAAAACAAGGTAAATAAATAAATAAATATTTATAATAATAAAGTAACCCAAAATGTATTAATTTACTAGTATTTTAAACAAACATATATTTTGAACGTCTTTCGTTGGCGATATATGCAACACAGTGTTGCGCACAATTGCGCAAGAGTTTCACTTTCTTCTCATCATCGACATAGAACAATGATGCTTTATTTAAAGATTAAGGTCTGACGTAACGGGCGGATGGTTCCATCTCAGCAAGAGATGAATCAAGAGACATACGTAGATACGTTTGTGCAAGTCATGGAGCACAGCTCAAGCCTGCGCAACCTACTGACAATGCAGGGTTTCTAAACTTTATTTTACGAAAGTCCGGACATTTAACTGAAAACAATTTACAGCCACTCAGTTTTCTAACTAGAAATTGTGCATGCCTTAAGATGCACCTAAAAGTCCATCTGAGAACATATATCGTTCCCGACGATTTCTACGGCAGAAGACAATTGTTGTAGTATCCGAGGTATATTTTTAGGTGATTTTTTAATCGTATTTCTTAAACAGTGATCGGATAATTTGATCAATGCTCTTAAAGCTTGGATCATAAGGTTCTAAAAGGCGGTTTAGCCCGACTGGATTTTAAAATGACATTTGATAAACTATTCAGCCAAATGTCTGTCGCGCGAAATGTCCACTAGGGCAAATGTCCTTTAGCCAAATCTTCATTAGCCAAATTTTCGGACACCGTTTATCGAGGGTTATAGTTGAGAAGTTGAGGCGTTAAATAACGAGTATTGCGATTCTGCCAAAAATAAACAAAGAATATTAACATCCTCCCTCTCTCTCAAAAGGTGTTACTCAGTCGCGTGAGGGCATGCTGAGAACAGGTCAGCAAAACAAAAGACTTTTTCAGAAGCACATTGACATATGCTTATAATAAACTTTACAAGCTTGTGGCCCGGACCTAGTCACAGCAGTAGGCCGAGCCACAATACAATATGCTCTCGCCAACGGGCGGGGGGCGACTGATCGCGCTCGTCGGCGCTGTCGCACCGGCGATACAAAGGGCGGTCTATATAACTAATGCCACTATGGCGGACACATAAATGTATGGCAAGCGAAGAGAAATAAGAGACGAAAGATTGTATATTGAGGTTTTCGGTACTAGTCAGCAAGGGCTACATCATGCTGATGTCAATATATACTTCAGATTCAGATTTAATTTAACTTTGTAGTTTGAAATATTTTTAAGACATCATTTTTACAAGTGCTTTCATGCATACGTTTTCATAAAGAAGTTTATAAGGAGTTTCGCTATAATTAAAAAAAAAGGTACATTGTAAAAAAAGTTTAAGAAACTACTGTGTTGTATAGTATCATAGCGTATTTACAGTAAGGAGTAGTTACTCGTAGATCATAAATGATACATACTCATACTAGAAGAAGGTGGACGAAGTTTAAACAAGTAACGACATACAAGCAGGCGACTATCCTTACCATTAGCACCTTATATTGAATACCACGTACACCCTGAAGAATACAAGCAAAGTGTGTATGACCGTAACTGTACGTGAACGTGTACGTGTATTTTTTGTATTATACAAAATATTATAATAAATATAGTAACTACGGATCGGTAACATTATATTGTATTTAAACGTACCCAATTAACTTATAAAACAAATTTATGAACAGCTTGATATTATTTTTAAGTGTGGGATTATTTGTTAAGAAAAAGTAAGGTCTCACAGGTGAACTGATTTATGGGTGTTATATTTTATCATAGAATAGGAAACATCCTGCCATTTCTACTATCAAAGGTGAATCGTCAGCAATAAGGTCATCAAGTCACGATGCGCGGAAGGTATGTACCTGTATACAAACATTGCATAGTAATGATCAACGGTGAGAATACGCAATAAGAAGATACGGAAAATTATATATTTCTCATTAGATACTAAATCATTATTAACATTGGCAAAAAGGCTCATGACAAAAATCATTTGGCCGTAGGACATTTTATACATCTTCACGGGATGACCTCTGTCTATCAACAATTTTAATTAATAGGCTATGACTGGCATTTTACGGGTAAGGAATCAAATTCACACCAACCGGGGGTATTTTAGAGCTCAAAAATCGATTAAAAATCTTTTCTTTTTTAACCTCCGTCGGGGATCGAACTTACGACCTTAGGCTTGCAAAGCTATCGCTTTGACCATTGAGCTATACCCGCCGGTGGATTGAGATGTAGTATATTTTTTAAAGCTTCCGTCTGTTCCAAATCACTAGGCACCTGCTCTGGAGGTTATCGGGAATCATAAATGTTTCCAGGTGGAACTTTCAGGTGCAGTGATGGCTCCGGAAAAGGCATGGACAGTAGTCAGTGTCAGAACTGAGTGACAGTTTAAATAAAGAACAGATATGGAAGAAAAAATAATCATGATATTGCAATTTGAGTAGATAGAGTAAATTAATATCGAAACCATAATTATGCACTGTTTATAATAATTTTATCAGAATTTAATTCATTTTGATTATTACATGTTGATATAAGCACATTTCCTTATTTTATGAAGTTTATAACAACTTAATCTAATGTTAAATGTTGTATTTTTCAAATTAAAATTAAAATGCTATTTACAGTATTACTTATAACTAGCGTATCAATAATTTATTATAATAATACACTATTGATGAAAAAATGAGCGTTTTTGATAGATTTACAGCACGATTTATGTCCAACCTTGGAAGTAGGTTTCGACGGAAGCTGAAGCATTTAAAGCTAACATTACTTGCTACTAACCCATAAAACTTATAAAAATAAACACAATTAAAGTAATCACATGTAATTTTATCTTATTGCATCTCAAACGCCTTCGATTTACAGCGTTCCAAGTGAGCCAAGGACTTCGTAGCAAATATTGGATGTACATTCATTCACCAATTATCGATGAAACGTTCAAATTCATTGCAGTTTGATACAATTTTTCAAACAAACTTACAGTGAGGAGCAATAAGATCTCTAAATTCTTTCGTTTTCACGACCAGATTTGGTAAAGTGGCTTTTGGGTCAAGCCGTGTGTGACAAATGCTATATAATAATATTACCAATTGACATCAGCACGATGTAGCCCTTGCTAACTGGTACCGAGAACCTCGATAGACAATCTTTTGTCTCGTATTTTTGTCGCTTGCCATACCTTTATGTATGGCAACATTGAGACTAGTTACATAGTTTTGCCACCGGTGGCGCTGGTGACCGAACACGGGCCGCGGAAGTGCCGACGGCCGGTAGTTGGTCCCCACCCTTTGGGAAGGAAAGGTCCGCGTTGCGGCCGCGCGGCATGTCATACCGCGTGGTCACAAACTTGTAAGGTTTTTAACGTAAATATAATCTGTGCTTCTAAAGGAAAGTCTTTGTCTGCTGACCCATCCTGCCCTCACGCGACGTAATAACTCCCCTCTTTGAGAGAGGAGGATATTATAATATTTCGACTGCCATTGCAGGGGTCTTCATCAGGGTTGACGATTTTGTGTCGGCAAAATTATTAACCCTGAAGTACTAAAGAATTTTCAAGACGCGGCTAAGCCCAAAATCTACAATATCAGCAAAAAGTTTCCTTACAAACATATCGCTTAGTGAGTTTTGAGAACAGGTGTTTGTGACTCTACGATGACTTGGCTTTACGAGAAAAGACTGAAGTGAGGGTACGCTCACCAAAGCTTTCCATCCTACCACTTTTAGTTAAATTTTATTTAAGTAAAAATATATAAAAACAAGTGTTAGTTATGTTATTTACAAATTTCACAAAAGGTTACACAATACGCATAAACAGATACAAGTCTATTACGTGTCAGCCTCACTAATTACGCGCGTTATACCGATGATATTCTTTGTGTAGTTCAACAGTAAGATACCGTCAGAACCAAGCAACAGTTCAGAAAATAAGCTTAGGTTAAGTTGTTGCAATTTCTGCATATTTTACCAAACAAAAGAATACTTTATACTTGAAACATTTGTGAATATTTCAGAATTTTATTTCATGCATTTAAAGAACTAAATGAGGTATGAAAGAATAAGAGGACGAAGAGATTCATGCGACGGTATTGGCACTTACACCCTTCTCTCTTTTAAGGCAGTTATTCAGTCACGTGGTGGCAGGATAAGGAGCAGATTAATAACACACAGACTTTTTCTGAAGCACATTGACATATATTTACGATTAACTATACAAACTTCCGGTCCAGGCGGAAAGACATGCCGGGCTGGCCATAATGCGGCCTTCTTGGCCGTCGACACACAACTAACTCCCATGCGGCGCCGTGGTCGGTCACACTCTATGTCGCGATCTATGTAACTAGTCCAAAATGCCAATATGGCGACACATACATGCACGACAAGCGAGCAGAAATAAGAGACGAATGATTGTGTATCGAGGTTTTCGGTACCAGTCAGCAAGGGCTATATCATGCTGATGTCATTATGAAATCCTCAGTTCAAGCAAAATATGACAAAGTGAGTCAAGGACTTTCGTGGTCAATATTGGCTGCTTATTAGTCAGCTATCGATGGATCGTTTCTGAATTATTGCACTTCTAAACAATCGGTTAATCTGTGGATTCAAAGCCATTAATACAGGAGAATAGGTGAATTTGCATATTTTGAAGGGCTGAATACGATTATCACATCGGAGTTGCGCGATTCGATAGTCTTATGCGAACCCTGATACGCCCAAAAGCAGAAAAATACAAAATAATACGGAACATATTAATCGAAAGAATCAATCGTAAATAAAACGATAAATGATTCGAAGTACAGATTTTAATTAAGGAGGATTCAATAGATTGTTAGACATAAGTTTTATCATCCTCCTCTCTAAAAAGACGTTATTCAATCGCATGGCGGCTGGATGAGGAGCAGATTAACAACACAGATACTTTTTTTTAAGCACATTGACATATGTTTTCGATAACTTTACAAACTTCTGGCCCGGATCTACTCTCACAGCATTCAGGCCGGGTCAACCTCAGTCGGACTCTCGTCACGGTCGGGGGACAACTGCTGACTGGGGCACCGCGCCGTGGTCGATGACACCCAGAGCCACAAGTGGCGATATCTATAACTAACGTCACTCCCGTGATGCTAATATGGCGACACATACATGTACGACAAGCGAACAGAGATAAGATATCCTAAGCTTAAGTTAGTTATGATTTATATTGATCTCTGGAGAGTTATAATATAGTATATTTGGACATTTTTGCGTAGTGCAGCATCACATCACCATTTGAAAAAAATCTGATTACGTTCTAAAAGGGAACCATTTATCTGGCATACAACCTTCAATCACGTCAACATTACTTTTATATGTATATCAATAAAATAGTGTGTAAGATTTTTGTGTCATTTATCATCAGTTAACACAATTGATGCTGAAATAATACGACATATTAATATATATAAACTTAAGACAAGAGACTTGAAACATACTGTAAGATCTCATTTTGTCATTAGAAAATGCGCATACATTTTGTTTTGTAATATCTTAAATTAAATATAATCTTGTGATAAAATACAAATAATAGACAATTTGAGCTCACAGAGCTGAGGGAAGGCAATTTGCGGTGCTGAAATTCTCCAAAAGAACACAAAAAGTATTTTTGATAATGTCATATTAGGGTTAAATATCAATTGATGTATGTTCTCTTATACTCGCGCGCTTCTGCAGTTATAGTGACTAGACACCAGACAGGCATTTGCTGAAGAGAAAGGAAGCTATGGGTTGGTATTCTGCAAAGCGAAAGGTTGCGCTAGGAAAGGGGAGTGGAATAAAGGGGAGGCCATTAAAAGTATACTTAGTAATCTTTGAGCTGGTATCAAGTATTACGAGTACAATGCGTGCTCAAAACGTAATTTTGAACGTAACTGTGTTGTATTAAACATGCAAAAGTCTTTAAAGTAATTGTTATAATCAAACTCTTTATCTTAGAGTCATGCAGTCAGAATCGACACTGAGACTTTTGCCACTATATGTGTAAATTGAGTGGATCAAGGTAAAAAACAACAAGTATCGAGGAATTGGCGGTGCACGAAATTCTGTGTATTAATATTAATAAAGATTGCTTACTCATCGATACGGAGTATTGACTGTCCCAATAATCTGCCACACTATGTGGATTGAAGGGATCAAGGTCCAAAAACGATATCGAGGAATGTGCGGTGTATAAAATACAATGTATAAATATAACTTTTATAAATGCTTACTCATGTTGTAAGCAAGGGTATAAAAAGGGGTGTCGTATCAAATAAATTAGTATCAACTCAACTCCGGTCTTTGGATTTATTCTCAGTGCCGGATCTTGGTATTCCGGCATCACCAGTTAGCTTCTACTGTTCATGACCGCGACTTCGGTTCCGGAACAATACGTATTAGGCGTTGTAATGATATGCTATCAGTTTCGCAGCCGTTTTAACATGTTAGTGTATAGTGCCTAAATATTGTTTGATTTACATAAAGTTTTTTTGGTGAATTTGGTTTTGTCCCGACATAAAATTAAGAAATCGTTATGAAATCAGGAGTTGTTTTATTAAATATAAGCTTATGTACTGTGATTTTTTTATTTTTATGTCAGTAAATACAGGAGAATACCAACAGATGCTGATATTAATTCTGAAGTGTCATCTGTGGAATTCTATGACGCTTACTATGGTGCATATGGCTAGGCGCTGTATGTGGAGTATTGATCCGCCAGCGTCACAGACTACAGCCTGAGATTAACGCATCATCCTTATTATTAGAGTAATTTATTATGAATGGGTGGTCTTCACGGGACGACTTTCGTCTACCACCAATTTAAATTAATAGGCTATGACTGGCATTTTACGGGATCAATTTCACACCAACCGGACGTATTTTAGAGATCAGAAATCGTTTCGTTTTTTTTTTAATCTCCGTCGAGGATCGTACCCACGACCTTTGGCTTGCAAATCAAACGCTTTGACCATCCAGCTATACCCGCCGGCAAAGTTCAATCACATATTGAAAAAATCTCGTGATAGCTTAGACTAAGTAGCGTTTTTCATTAATCAATGAATATTTTGTAAATTAAATTGTAAAGATCAGGCGCCACTGGATTGCAGTATTATAGCATCGTCCCGTCCGTGTGTCTGTCGTGGCATTTCCGCCGTTCGGTTGCTTCACCGACACGGACGGCCCTCGACCTATTCCCGACAATAAAAGTATAATAAAGAAAGATCTGCGCGCGATGCGAACAGTGCAATGTCGCAAATGCCGAGGTTCGCTGACGACACCTCTTACAACTTGAACTATTCCAAGCAAGAGATGGGCAGAGATCGCTTAAGAGATAACAGCATCCCAATGTTTGCTCTCCGGTCCATCGCACACAGATGCTAAATCAGCATTTATTATTTTTTCATTTGCATCTTCGCCGTGCATCCTCCCTGTAATAACTTATGGCGCAGAGACGTGGAATCTGACAGCAAGTCTTACCCATAAAATAAAGGTCACCCAGCGTGCTATAAAGAGATCCATGCTCGGAGTGTCGCTAAAGAATCCGAAACGAGGAAATACGTAGAAAAACTCAAATAGTGGATGCTACCCAACGAATAGGCACACTCAAGTGGCAATGGGTAGGACATATCTGTCGAAGAGACGACGGTCGATGGGGAAGAAAAGTATTGAAACGGCGCCCAAGAACTGGCAAACGAAGCATTGGCCGACCCCCTGCAAGATGGACTGACGTCATAAGAAGAAAAGCGGGAGTGACCTGGATGCGGAAGGCGGAGGATCGAAGAGGATGGAGACTCATGCGGGAGGCTTTCGTTCAACAGTGGACGGATACAGGCTGATGATGAATGAAAAATCTTCGCCATATCAGCTCCTTAAGATTTAGAATATGGTCGTCACAAACTCCCGCTACAAAGCTTTTGAGCTGCCTTGATTCAAGCCTCATGCCAGCTCTGCTTACTGTACCCCAGCCGAGGATACAATATAAAAGCCACAATTCATGTATATTATATGTATAAGAACTTAAACTTTTGGTTTCAGTTGAGTGTCGCTTGGTGAAAACCCTCCCTATCCCGTCCTGTTTTTGGAGACCCTAACGGTGACCCGTTACTGGCCGCACCCAAAAAGCTACTTGTTAGAGAGTGGCTGAAGGCCTTCCCGTGATTCTAGGTGCATCAGATGGATGTCAAATATACCTCAGTCTAAGAATACGAAATTAGTATACTACAGCGAGTCTTGAATTGCCTTCTTTGGTAACACGTTGCTAACCACGAAATACGTGGGAATGGATAAGGAAATGGTAAGGTTGGGAAATGAATTCTGCTGAATGGCAGACATCAGTTAGGAGTCATTACTTATCATCTTCAGAGTTGACGATGTTGTGAAATATTGATGAGAAGAAATAAGCCACACACGGCTTAACCCAAAAGCTACAATTTCAAATCTGACCGTGAAAACTTAAAAAGATATTTATTATAGGTATAGTTCCCGACAGCCTTTCTGGAGGGCGCATGAATAAAAGGCACTGCAGGTTATGCTTTCTTGCGGCATTTGAATTATACGAGTGTGACTCAACAGGTCTACTTGATTATGTTACGTTATTTAAGACATTATGAAATATACTCTTTATAGTGGGTCTATAAAAGAGGCATTTGTCCTTTGTTCGGTTCTATATTATACAATATAGTAAATATATGGTAAACGTAATATATTTTTAATTATTACCTTTAATAATGTACCGGCGGGCGATACTCTCGTACGCTGCTTTTATTCTGAAACAAATAAAAAAAAAATGAAAAAATGTAAAAATCAATAGCAAAAAATACAAAATAATAATTTACTAAACAAATTGTGTTTATTCCAAAGTTAAATTTTTTTCGAATACATTATTAACTCTCTGTATTTTAAAATAATTTATGACGTTTAGTAAGCAATTTAGAACGGAATATAAAGTTAAAATATGATATAGAAGCTAACATATATCCTAGTGGTAGTTTGTGACTGCCTTATGTTCCTCTTTGGTAGAGAAAATAGTTTAAATTCTGAATCTCTCGTTTGATGCAAAAATTTCAATTAGCATTGTCATTCTTACATAAGTCATAACATTCTCCTCTCTTTCAAAAGGTTGTTATTCCGTCGCGTGCGGGCATGATGAGGAGCAGGTCAGAATTTTTCAGAAGCACATTGACATATAAATACGATAAACTTTGCAACCTTGTGGCCCGACCTAGTCACAGCATTCGGCCGAGCCACAATAGAATTTGCTCTCGCCGATGAGCGGGATAGGACTGGCTCGCGCGCTCGTCGGCGCTGGGCTGTCGCCCAGCGTCCGAGTGGCGATGTATATTACTAACACACCCGTAAGCGGACTTATCGGAAATGCCAATATGGCGACACATAAATGTAAGACAAATGAATAGAAATAAGAGACGAAAGATTTTATATCGAGGTTTTCGGTACCAGTCAGCAAGGGCTACATCATGCTGATGTCAGTCAATATAGTTAAGAGTAGTATTCAGAGTATCAGAATACTGTATTACGTAGTATTAATGATTAAGAAGTAATGGATGCTGAAGAGGACTGCAGAGGATCGAGAGGAGTGAAGATCGAGATGCAAGATTTCGTTGCAGCAAACCAATCCACCGGATTGATACTACGAAGAAGAAATGATAAAGAAGTATATTTCTAATTGGGTAGCTCATGTCTGTGCACAATATTTTACGACTCATTGCCATCTCTCAGTCTAATAAGCAATCATTAATTATCCAAAACTAAAGAGTAATGTATAATAATTACGATTAATTATAGATACGTTAGCTGCTTATATGGAGTAGTTAAAATTTAATGTGTCGTTCTAAATACGTAATGGACGCTCACTAAGGGCGGAAGGTGTCCATAAAAGGAACACTTCGATGAGATAAGAAATGTATAGAGGAAGAGCATCAACAGGTTAAGGTAAGAAGTAACTGTTCGATAGGTAAAAAATATATCCTGTGAAAATGGTAAACTAGTTTTAAACTAGTTAGATACAATCTAGTGGCGGATACAAGTTACAGGTAAGTAATCTGTAAGTAGTTGGTTGTACTCGGGTTCTATCATTGCAACTAAACTGTTATAAATCTGGTTTGGAAAGCAATAACAATGATATTGGTATGATTTCTAATGGAATCAATAACTGAAAGACTTGTCTTTGTGAAACTTAGTTGAGAGAATGGGTGTACAATCATATTACGGAATAGAGTAAAATTTTTCATTTTTTTTTATGAATTTTAACGTTCTCTAGCGCCTAATCAGTTTATCTGGCGACAAAAAATCGAAGAAATAAATCATAGTAAACTTTATGATGTATATTTTTGTAGAAAAATATATTTTTCTTAAACTTTGTTTTATACCTTTTTTACGTGTTAATAAATAAAAAATCATTTTTGCCATTTTTCTACTGTGATATTTAATAGTTGTGCCAACAAAGTACCGACTATAAAACGTATGGATTGTTTTCCATTCTTCTATATGGCTACAAATTTTGATATCTTACCAGAAACCAATGCAGCCTTTTAATGAATTATTAAAAAAAGATACTTGCATTGAATACTGTACGATAGTCGACTTTGTGAGGAATTACGAAGTGAGGCAGTGGATATAAGCAGCCTTCCGTTCGATAGTCATTTAAAAGAAAAGGTGAAAAATTACTTCGGGTGAAGCAGGATAGTTCAGACTTCCAAAGCTCAAGCTCTCACCATCCTAGAATATCGTCGTGAACTATATACATAATGTACTCGCCGTAAAGGTGACATGGGATGAGGCGAGTAGGATGGCAGCTAACTAAGCTTTATGGTGGAAGTTCTTGACAACTATATACTCCAGCTGGGAAGACGAGCTGGAAACCGAAGCGTTAAGCAACCCCTTGCAAGATGAACTGATTACATCAAAAAAATAGGAGGAATTCCCTGGATGCGGAAGGCGGAGGATCGAAAAGGATAGATACTCATACGAGAGGCTTATGTTCAACAGTGGACGGACGCAGGTTGCTTATGACAAGGGAAGAAGATATGAAAATGATTATATTTAAATATTTCTAAAGTCTAGTGAGAACATTAGACGTTTCTCTTACTTCTTCATCGATGCGCCCTTGAAAATTTTGTTCTAGTATTCCATGTACACAGATTTTTCTTTAGGAATGCTCTCATTGCACAAGTTTATAGCGACGTAATTTAACAGTTAACTCTTCTTTGATGGTTAAATCAAAATGTTAAGCGTTTGCGCGTGATGTATTAAGCAATTTCGAAAATATTTAACCGATTGTTATCACTATATTCGCTTATGATATGCTTGCACTTGAGCTTGGCTGCATTACATGACGTATGAGATATTTAATGCGATCTCGCGTTACGTTATTGAAGATTCCATTCACATCATTATTTCCCAGTATTTTATATGGCTAACGGTTCAATCGCCGCTCGATCTGGTTTCACGTAATACGGGTTGCAGGTGCCCCATCTCGCTCGCACTCACGCTGAGCAGACTACAATCGTGCGACGGAGACAGCTATCAGCGATTTCCATTCTATGATATATAATTTGGCTTTGTATTCGCAAACACACACACAGGCAATGAGTTCAGATTTTTTTATTATCTTGCCATGTCTGAGCTCTAGCTGGAGCGTATGATCAATACAACTTACATGTCAAACACATTTGAAAAAAATATATTTCACAATGAATGCACATACAAATTTAATGCAAATAACATTTTTGTACATTATGTTTCAAAGGAAGAAACCTTAGTTAGTTTACGAGTGTAAGAAGGTTTTAATTTTGGTTAATTAAAGGTCGATTTGTAGGCAATTGAAAAATATTTTAATATTTATTCCAGTCTTTTTCTTCGTGTCAGCGACGTCAAATTATTTTTGCCCAGTATCTGCCAACATGGATAGCCCGTGTGTTGCCCAGCATTAGGTCCTGAGATGTGCAGCTTGTTGGGCACATGGAGCAGGCTCTTAGGTCTGAGGCGGTCTGCAGGTCTCCACAGTCGCACAATAGTGACTCTCCCTGCCAAAGCACTCCCCACTGCTCGAGGTTGTCCTTTGTTCTACCAACTCCGGTTCTAAATCTGTGCAGGGATTTCCAGGTCCGCCAGTCAAGATTCTTGCAGGTTGGAAGGCCTTCCTTTGGAGTAATGGAATCCTCTGATGCGACTTGATGCCAGAGCTCTCATTTTTAGGGGCGGATGTGAGAGGTTGTGTGGATCTTAGTGAGCTGCTTCGCGACTTCAGTCTGGGTGTTGGAGGCATCTGATTATACAAGTAGTAGGATAGTTAGTTGATTCCCTTACACATTTCTTGGGCGCATATGACTTTGCGTCTTATGTTTGGTGCTGCGATACCAGCCAAGTTTTGAAATGGGTTTTGGTTTGAGGCAGCCTGTGACGACTCTGCATGCATCATTCAGGGTAGTATCTACTTGATTACAATGGGCTGATCCACTCCATACTGGTGCCGCATATTCTCCGGCTGAGAAACAAAGCTCAGCTGAAGAAGACTAGATATTTTTGTTCCTACACATATCGGCTTTGCTACTATGAGGAATGTTTCGCTGCGAACACAAGACTACTTACGTGAATAATCGACGCTTTTACCACTGAACCAACCGACCAATTTACTTATTCTTAAGTGACTATTGTAGTTCAAGGTATGTAATTATGGATTGGACGTATCTGTAGCGCGATGCTGTGTGAGATTTTTTTACTCTTCATACGTTTTGAACGTGTGGAAAAATTCGCTTTGAAATACTTTGTTGTGGGGTTTACCCGGACCCGCGGGCAACTCTTCAAGCATACAATGGACTCCAAGCGATTGGCACTATTCGTTTTGTGGACCTCTTAGTACCAAAACAGTGCCGCTCTTAGAATATTACAAAATTATACAATTATTCAATGATAACTTTTACTCGTTACGTACAAATATTTGGTGCCTTGTTTTAACGTCGATCAGACTGAGCTCTGCTTAGTCACTTTCTGGAAGTCTGCAGTTTCGCCCTCTATAAAGGTATGCTTAAACATATTGGAAATTAAGAAACCTTCAATGAGGGCTAAACTGTAGTCTCCCAGCAAAGCAAGTCATTGAGCAGTACTCAGTGTGATCCACGTTAAAACATAGTACTAAATATAACTGTCCATTCTATAATATATTTTTTTAGTTTTGTCAAAGATTAACATGTCACACATTAAAAAAAAACATTTTATTGATTATTTTTTCAGTACAAATTTTACGATTGAATATTTATTAACTTTGCGATGAGGTAAAACAACCAGCATTTTTTCAATTCTTTCTTAACCCTTTCGCATCGGTTGCCGGCATATGCCGTCAAAGATTCCCCGACCGTTGACATCGGTTGACGTTATACACATTTTTTGTTCCTTTCAGTACTCATTGTAACATCTACGGTAGGATCTTGAAACTGCAGTCATTTCGTTTATCAACCTACATGTATTATTTACAGGAATCTGTTAAGCATGTAAATAAATATCGTTAGGTTTTGCCACAGGAGCAATTTATCTGAGAGCCACATGTATAAATACCACCACATGTATGGAGTTACATAATGAACGTTTGTTAAATATAAAAGTTTTTTATGCATCATCTGATAGCTAAAGGATACAAGAACCAATGTGATATATGAAAATATACCAGATAAGCTCCCAATTGCACATTCAGGTGCAGATATGTCCTAGAACATGGAATAGACAGTAGCAGTTGACAGAAATAAGTGACGGCGATTCGTGGTGACCATATGTTCCAGATACGCTAAGAACAAGTAATATATCTGGATTCGGTACTGTTTCCATGGCATTTGAAGAGATGAATGGTAGAGGCATGAAGAGCTTGACCAAGTGCAAAGGAAGTGGCCGTCCAGTCTAATAATACACTTATGCGATACTTTGAAAAAAGGAGTTCATCAATTCACGACGCATAGTAATCACAGTGGACCGTAAAAAATCTGAATGAAGTTCACAAATTGGCTCTTCGCCGGAGATGGAAGTCAGGTTTACTGTTAACCAAGTTCCAGGAGCTCCATACAAGTGCTTGATAACTACCAGTGAAGAAGAACGGTCTTTTGCTAATGTAAATAAGCTAATGCAGGTATATTGTTGGACACCGGTGCACCAATCTTCGATATACGAGTATTGATACTTTTTTAAAAATAAATCAACATGTTTTGATATTTTTATCGCATCCGAAAAGGATGTATACAACATTTATTCGGCTATATTGTAGTTTATTTGGCTGGATTGTGCGAAAGAATAATGATCCTCTAAAACGAAGATAACTAAAGGGTTATATATATTGTAGATCAACCTGCTTAAGCCTTTTTTCTTCCTCTTCCGAATTCTGGATTAGAAAGCTACAGATCCATCAGTAAATTGATGATAAAAATATATTTTCTGTGAGGCAATTGCAGCCCATTCATTTTATACAGTTGATATTGATATAAGCTTGATATAGCTCTTTTAGGCCGATGGCGAAAAGCTTCGAAAAACGATCTTTTGTCTCTTATTTTTGATTGCTAGCCTGGAATGCAGATCCAATAATGTTAGTTTTAATTATATATAAAATTACACGGCGCTTGCATACACCATTTTATTTGTGATGACAGTTGCTGCATTTCATGTTGGTTCCACTGTCATATTTAATTTGCTTATGTGCCATGATTGCGGCGCTTCATGGTACAGTGTTTCGGCAGTTGTCAGTTAACACTCGCCCGGCCGGCGAAACGCCATACCGGTCGGATGAGGAAATTTTTCAATCATCAAGTCTTTATTAAAAATTAATGCGAATTGTGCTTTAAAAAATAAGTTTTTTGTGTTGTTGACCAGCTCCTGCATTCTTCCTCTACGCGGCCACGTGACGAACCCGCGACTCGTCATCTTTTTAAAGACGGGGGATGGCAATATCTATGTAAACCAACACAATATATTCAACATTCTTACAATCGTAGACTCTGTCTTAGATATAATGAAGAATTAGATATTATCAAGAAGGAAATATGGTGAAAATGCAAATCATAGAGAAAATACGTGGATTTTATGGCACTAGATGTTTTTGAGGATGACTTTGAGGAACGTTGGGCTTATCATCTGATCTGCTAAAAAATCTGATTAAGAAATCACAAAACAAAAGCTTCCTATACTTCAATAACCATCCCTGGGCCTCTGCATAGGAAGTCTACGGGAGCTTTATTTATTCCTTGGTCAATTTCGGATGCAAAGATATCTTTTGATATGGTATAGAAATCGACAACTGAAAACTACGTGGTGGATATCAGTGGTGACGGATATGAAAAGGAAGAAAACCTCTTCATCGAAAAAAGATTCGCCAACGTTATCAAACTAAATTTACTTGCTGAATTTATGTACGTACTTATATTTTTAAGTTTACTTACGTCTTTCATCTACCATCAATTTTATATGCCATTTTCAAGGACCAGTTTAACACTAATCATTGAAACATTTACATATAATGCAGTAACTTTGTCGTTTTGTGATATTACAAAATAACTACCATTTGTATAACCACTATGTCTTAATTATTATTTGTCTACCAGCTTCTAACGCAACTCTTCTTCATCACGACAAACTCAAAACTCAATTGTATACATTGAAAGCTTTTTTAATAAATCAATTTAAAATTGAAACTTTGTATCGAACTCTCGGCCTCTAATGAAACAGTCTCTTCATTATCTCAACGCTTTTGTATTTTCAACCCCTGAGATGAATTTCCATCAAATTCATTACTGGGCAAACAATTGTGCGTGCTGGCTTGTTACCACATCACGTCCAGCAAAACAAGACTTGGCTGGGATGATGTAACAGTAACCGTTAAGCCATTGTTGCGATGGCCATGCTCTTCAGACGGTTCAATCAGCGGAGGCTGCGGAGCGTTGTACAATGTAAATTGTCTGTAGACACTCTTGGTCCCCGACACACACGAGGTGTTGTGTTTTTTACACATCTCTCGGGTATTATCCAACAGCGGTGTAATGCCTCACACAGCCTCACACGAGAAGCAATAATACCATCATTAATCAGCCAGGCCGTAGATGTACGCGGATAATAGCACGATGATGGCAAACAATGCTTCTCAAACATACGACAACTCTCTTTTGAACGTCAAACTGTTCACGGTGACCCAGAGTCTTTCACGGAAGAATGAAATTATTCCTTTATGAGATTCATAACTGAAACATATCATCATCATAACATGTCCTCTCCTCTAACTGGAGCATATGGCAATCACGAACTAAGTAAACTCCGCCTCCCGTTGCTTCGCCGAGTACATTCTGTATAGAGATAGTTCCCGAAGGCCGTCTAGGACGGCGCAAGCCCGGTGTCTTAAAGAAGAGGCAGCGAGAGTCTCTCGCAAATTTAACCTTATCAGATTTTTGTGTCAGTCCTTCATCATTACCCTGCGTCCGTCCACTGTTGCACGTAGGCCTCCCACATGAGTCTTCATCCTCTTCGATCCTCAGCCTTTCTTATACAGGATACTCCAGCAATTATTATGATGTCGTCAGTCCGTATTGTAGGGGGTCGGCCGATGCTTCGTTTGCCAGTTCTTGGACGCCGCTCTAACACTTTTCCCTATCGGCCATCATCTCTTTGACAGATATGTCACTTGAGTGTGCTTATTTGTCTGGTAGCCTCAACTACTTGCGTTTTTCTTCGGATAGCCTCGTTTCAGATTTTATTTTTTAGAGACACTTCGAGCCTTGATCTCTCCATAGCACGATGGATGATTTTTATTTTATGGGTTAGCCTTTGCTGTTAGATTCTACGTATCTGCGCCATAATTCAATGCTGGGAGGATGCATTGGTTTAACGCCTTAGTTTTAAGACATTGCGGAACTTTTGCTTTAAAAATGTATTTAACCGGTTCGCTGCTTTAAGCGAGATCACTGGCACTGCTATGCAGTGCTTTCCAGGCCGACCATACAAAATGAGCGAGAAAGTTTTCTTTGAAAAAAGTATTTGAAGAAAATCTTCTTTGCGCTTGTCGTAGTTATCAAGTCCTATATTAATATTTTTAAAAATATTTATATAGGACTTTATATAGAGACACTAGTCTTTCTTTTAGGAAGGTAGTTGCTTATTAACTTCTTAGGTTTTCAAGGACAGATTTGATATTGTAGCTTTTTAGTACAGAACATACCTACCATAGTCTTAGAACATACCCACGAATCTCCGGAATGAAACTTGAGTATGTAGTTGCCATGGAGATATAAATCAATAACGCTCGTATAAAAAAGATAATCTGAATAAACCAACTTAAAACTAAATAAATTATCAATCCTGAACACGACCCCTTGCAATGGCGGTCGAAATATTGGTTGAAGGAAGTTCGCCACACACGGCTAAACTCAAAAAGCCACAATATCAAGGTAGTTGTTTTTTCCAGAAATGTTTGAAGTTTGACCATTGCTGGTACAGAGCTGGTCGACGGTGCGGAGTGTGCTCCTCAGGCGTCTTGCACTATGTCATGGGACCAGCGCGGGTCAGGGTCAGGGATCATAGTACCGCTCGTGCTGGAACAGGCTGCGGACTACTCAAGCCGCCCACAACTGAAACGCGGCATCTGGTCAACACATTGTCGTCTACCAGCACTTGGACAACACCAGATCCTTGATGGACCAAGAGCATCCTTTATCCTTTTAATCATCCTTTAAAGCGACTTCAATAAAATCTTCTCGAATTTAAAGGAATTGAAATAATTCAGCATTTGGAAAACTAAAGTACATTTTTAAAGCGAAAATTCCGCAATGTCTAAAAACTAAGGCGCTTAACCAATACATCCTCCCTGTATTAACTTATGGCACAGAGACGTGGAATCTGACAGCAAATCTTACCCATAAAATAAAGGTCACCCATCGTGCTATGGAGAGATCCATGCTCGGAGTAATGCAAAAAGATAGAATCCGAAACGAGGAAATACGCAGAAACTGAAGTAGTAAATGCTACCCAACGAATAGGCACACTCAAGTGGCAATGGGCAGGACATATCTGTCGAAGAGACGACGGTCGATGGGGATGAAAAGTATTGGAATGGCGCCTAAGAACTGGCAAACGTAGCATTGGCCGACCCCCTGCATGATGGACTGACGACATAAAAAGAATAGCGGGAGTGACCTGGATGCGGAAGGCGGAGGATCGAAGAGGATTGAGACTCATGCGGGAGGCTTACGTTCAACAGTCAAGTATACTGTTATACGCTAAAATTATAATATAATATACAGTGTTTTGTATCAGGTGAGAGATGGTCCAAACAACGGTCTGTTGAAGAGATGCTTGTTGAGGAAGAGGTTCGACGTCAGTCATCACCATCTTTGGACCGGCCATCTGCTGACTATCGCTAGGACTTGTAAGGAATGAACTGATCTGGTGGAACAAGACGAAACGCTGGTGAATGTGATGTAATCAAACAGAAGTATTTATTTTATTGAGTTACGACCTCTTCGACATCTTTCATTTGCGAAATGAATTATTGCAGGTAGAGATATTAAAAGAAGAAATATCATCAATGACTGGAAGGTCAAATAGCTTCGTGCACCTATGATAAAACCAAACAAGAAGCAAATACATACTATAATATATATATTTTAAAACCACTCAATAAAAATATGCATCAATTTTACACATCATATATGACTATACTCCCCAAATATATTAATAGTATGATCCCTGAGTAGTAATTTAAATTAATATTTGTGTTTATAGAAATAATTTCATGCGTTTTACATACTCTTCATTTGTTCATTAGTAAATAATCGCTAAAAATAAAAATATTGAAATTTTCAGAAAAATTATGGATAGTTTTAGTGATCATTGGGATGAGAATAAATAATTGAATATGCTTTCACCTGATTGCATCGAACACTCTCGAGTATTGCGAGAATAAAACATTTTTGAAGTTAACATTTTAACTATATAGAGTGTTTTTAAATGTTATAGGCATCGCTGAAAATATGTTATGAAATTTTGAAAGCACTGCACAGTGAAATTAATTTCTATGAGCTGCCAAATTTCGCGTCAAAACAAGACTAGCCAGCGGGTATGGCTCAATGGTCAAAGCGTTTGTTTTGCAAGCCAAAGGTCGTTTGGTTCAATCCCCGACGGAGATTAAGAAAAAAGGATTTTCAATTGATTTCTGAGCTCTAAAGTACCGCGGTGTGAATTTGATCCCTCACCCGTAAAATGCCAGTTATAGCCTGGACTTTACCTGCCTCACACCCGCATCACACCGGAGGACAGTTAAGTCTCCTTGATGACGCGCTCATTCAGAGTATGATCAGTAAGCAACTGATAAGTCCAGTGGGAGTCCCCTCTGAACAATTGTGGCCACTGCACAGAAGTGCTAAAAGAAAGAACCCAGTTATATCCTATCAATCAAAATTGGTGGTAGACGAAAGTCATCTCGCGAAGACCACCCATTCATAGTAAATTCCTGGAATAATTAAGGATGATGCGTGAGGCTGTAGTCTATGACGTTAGCGGATCAACACTCCTCATGCAGCTCTTAGTTATATGCAGCATGGTAGGCGTAATAGAATTCCACATATGAGACTTCAGAATTACTACCACCATCTGTCGGTATTCTCTTGTATGTGTTTCCATAAAAAAAACATAACAATTAAAAGTATTATGAAAAACTGAGCGTAAAGAATTCAAGCATACAAACATTGATATGAAAAGGAAGTATGTATACTGTTTCTTGCTTCAAGTTTATCTTAAAAATCACAGTGAGTTTTATGGTCTTATATTTTTTTGTTGATATTTCCTATTTGTTTGTGAACATAGCCTTTAAGCCGTGAGAAATGGTATAGCTTTTATTTGCTTTTTCATGTTTTATTAGAATGCAAACAAAGCTTTACACTTTAATCAGTTATACTTGTATACCTTATCATTGCTGTATTGACATATTCAATGTCAATATGGCTACAAATGTAAATTTACATTTATCTGTTAAATCGGAAGTCGGCAGAAATTGAAACATGTGGTAACGCTTAAAAAATAATACTATTAAGCAAATTGACAAATAACCAAAAATGTAAGTGAAGCGCTTTATGGTTTGACTTGAACGTATAGATATCCTACAGAAAATCGAAACTAGTGTCAAAAAAGTCACAAAGCTCTTCTATCAGCCGCCATAATCTTCTTGGAAAAATATCTCCCCTATTTAATGTTGTATTTGAGTTCAATATAAACTTCATAAATAAAAATATCGTTAATATTGTTTAACCCTTCTATAAAACTAGTACTTAAAGCATAAATGTACTTATATTGTCTATTTTCATATATCACATTGGTTCTTGTATCCTTTAGTTAGCAGATGATGCATAAAAAATTATTCTAAGAAAATACCAAAACGATATATCACGGCTACCGATGTCAACGGTAGGGGATTCTTACACGGCATATCGGGTACCGATGCGAACAGGTTAAGAGTATAACTATAATAAAGACTATGTAAAATATATCTGTTACTTTAACTATTTCAGCTATTGTAGATTGGCGTGTTTTTCTGTATGTATTTATTTCTAAAACTAGAGAATTTTGCAGAAAATTCCATTTTTCAAATTTCAACTTCTTGACTAAATGTTGAAATCTTGACCTTTTAAAGCAGGTTAAGTTGACGATCTATAAAACGCATTGATTGTAAAGGAATGTTGACGCTTGGGAGTTTTTATTTTTGAAAATAAAAACAATTATTCTGAGAAACAATGGTCGGACATCCGTTGCAAAGGGACGTTGACCTCAACCGGTGTGAAATCGAAAGCTCGTCAAATTCGTAATGTATGTGAGGTTGGTACTTTTGTGTATTTTTTTGTGTAATTTTGTGAAAATTACTATCGAATAATATGTATTTTTAGACTAAAAGTCGTTGAAATGATCTAAGTACTCGTATATAAGACTTGCACTATGTGTGTTTTAGCGCATTTTTGTAAATTGTATTACTTAAGCATATATAGGAGAATACCGACATCTCATATGTGAATTTTATTACGAAAACATGTTCCATTTGGCTAAGCGCTGCACGTGGAGTGTTGATCCCCCAACGTTATTGACTACAGCCCGAAATTCACATGTTATCCATTTATTACAGGAATTGACTTTGGTGGTTTTATTTAATAAGCTATGACTGGAATTTTACGAGTATGGGATCAAATTGACACCGACGAGTATCTATAGAGTTTAGTTATAGTTTTTTTATCTTTGTCGGGGGTCGAACCTACCTAGTTTGGTAAGCAAACACTTTATCAGTAAGCTATATCTGCCAGGGAGTGATATAATAGAGTAGATGGTGGTTGAAAAGTCAAACTACGAAAGCGCCCGCGACGTGAGCATTTGAAATAAGTGTACACGGAAAACAACTGGTAGTCATATTCTGATCTCAAAATGGCTCTATTTCTTCGTGTCAGCGACGTCAAATTATTTTTGCTAGTATCTGGCAACATCGGTAGCCCGTATGTTGCCCAGCATTAGGTCTTGAGATGTGCAGTTTTTTGGGCACATGGAGCAGGATCTTAGGTGTGAGGCGGCTTACAGGTCTACACAGTCGCACAATAGTGACTCTCCCCGCCGAAGCATTCCCCACCGCTCGAGGTTTTCCTTTGTTATACTCACTCCGGTTTGTAATCTGTTTAGGGATTTCAAGGTCCGCCAGTCAAGGTTCTTGCCAGCTGGAAGGCCCTCCTGGAGTAATGAAATCCTCTCATGCAACTTGTTGCCAGAGCTGGAGTCTCTTATTTTACGGGCCGGATGTGAGAGGTTGTGTGGATCTCAGAAAGCTGCTTCCCGATTTCAGTCTGGGTTTTTGGGGTATCTGAATATACAAGCAGTGGGACGGTTGGTTGATTGCCTTACGCATTTTTTCGGCGATTGATTTTGCGTCTTATGTCAAAAGGGCTGGGAAGGATAGAGCGCAGTGGAGAAAAATGTAATATTTCGCTACAAACTGACGCATATAATTTAATCTACGAAAATAATAAAATTAAGGGTATTAATTACATATAACGATAGTATAAAAAAGACTACATATTAAGAGTTTACCATTTTCAGCTAAAACAATCGATTGAAAATTAAATAAACATACTTGATACAATTACGACTAATAACCCTTTCATTACGGCTCGATGGAATACAAATTATACTGTCAATTATAAAACTAGTATTTGAAGCAAAAATAAACTAATCTGGTCTATTTTCAGATAACACATTGGTTCTTGAATCCTTTAGCTATCAGATGATGCATAAAAAATAATTCTAAGAAAGTAGCACAACGATATATCACGGCTACCGATGTCAACGGTTAGGGGAATCTTACACGGCATATATCGTGTACCGATGCGAACAGATTAACATACATTTAACATAAAAGTTTAGTGATTTTCGCTTAAACTCAATAACCTTCTTATTTACATAATAAGGATTCTCATATCGGTATATTACTGTACGTGTTCATTTACGAAAAGGTGCATTGACCTTACCTGAGCGAGTGCAATACCGAAAGGTCATCGAATACATTATGTACTTTACATTATATAAGACCGGACCCCATTGCATGCATGCTCGAGCCAACAAAATGCAAAAAACGACACCTCGCTTATGCATTTTATTATGACTGACGAACAGGTAAATGGGGTAACGTAATTGATTTTTTATTAATGCAAACACAGAAAGGAGAATACAGCCAAACGGTATGGGAAAGGTCGTATCTTTGGATTTTATGATGTTTGTCATTTTAATGATAGCTACGTGTAAATAACGAATTCGCCAAAGTCACTGAAGTACTCGTAAAGTCCATGCGCAGTTCGTTTTTAAGGAGAAAATTGTGAGTAAATGACAAATCCGTGAAAAACTGTGAGAATTTTGAAAACTTTTTTCCAATATCTGCTACATAGGTGGATCATGTAATCCCTACAAATCGTCGCCACATAATTAGGTCACATTGTTCAAGTTTTGCCGTAAGATTCCCTAGAGGTCCACTTGGGAACATTAGCAGTTTCCGATGGTCTCCAAAGTAAGATTCCAAGTATTTACACAAACGGCGTTGACCATAACCATATGATTTAAAAAAAACTAGTGAAAACATAAAATTTGTTTGTTAATCATCTATGATTTTTTAAGGATATATAATTTATTAAGACCTCAGCTACTGAAATAGAGAAGCTTTGGGATGCACAGCTCAAGGCTTGAGACTACGATAAAAGTATAAGAATTATTACTTAAATATACATATACAATAATTACTTTTTTTCAACGCGTCAATCGAATGAGAACCGGATGCGAAATATGCCAATATGCTCAGGTATGCATTATCTTGGTGAACGTTGACCTAATCTACCACGATGATTTTGAAAAGTATTTATAGTTGAAAACCTATAAATATTATGTATTTAGATATAATAATTCTATCTATCTTCATTTATTCACAAGCTTCCAATGCCGTTATTTTTGTGCTTAGATTGACGCGTTGAAAAAAAGAATTTTATGTATAGTAAAATTTAGAAGCTTTGGGATGCACAGATCTATAAAAGTAGATTAGAATATTGAAATAATAAAATAATATTCTAATAAAAATTAAAAAATCATATAGTATAAGAATTAGTTGCATAATATTTTGTAGTCTTATTGGCGATCACATGTTTCACGTAGAGAGCGGATATAAAGATTAAATTTATTTTAGTTAACATTTTAAGTTTATCGGAAATCGAACAAGTTACATTCAGCATGCCGATCGAGCGCTTTAACTCTCGTCCATACTCATCGACTAACGGATATAGGCATAATGCAAAAACGACTTTATTATACATATTATTATGACTGGCGAACAGGTAGATGGGGTGACTTAATTGCTACGGTGGAATTATGCAAAGGTTAAGTTTAATGAACCGCAGTCGAGACATTTTTATTTTTTCATAAAACGTTTGCTTATTATGTAAATTTCAACTGAACAGCTCTGGTGTAAGTTCAACTAATTAGTTTCTACTATAGGCATGGTGATAAGTGCACGCTGCATTGCCAAATCATTTATTTATTGGCGAATCGAAGTCCCAAGTACATAATACACAAGTTACATAAAATAATATTAAGTTATTTCAATTGTAAAATAGAAAATAACAAGTAATATAAGTCGTAATAGACACCACGTTCAATGATGTCAAATACAAGGCCAAAACAAGGCAGTCAAAATAAAAATAAAGTGTGACGTTGAAGGACTTTCATAATATTCATTAAATAAATACGGTTACGCCGTATTTCGTTCCTAGGCAATTCGTTCAACGACTAATCGGTAACGACGTGGGGCGCACTGGACGTCTGGTGCACGGGTCATTTGGTGCACGGGACATCTTCATCTTCCCCATTGCACGACATATTCGACGCCACAAGGCTTTCTTGTTTACGAATTTATTACTTTGTCTAGGATTGTCAGTCCTGCAATGGATCTGAAAGACTTCATTTTAGTGCTAGTAAAGAGATTTTTTTTTTGTGGTGAAAGCCTTCGTCTCAATTCCATTTATCATAATCGGGCGGATAGGCCGTAAAAAATCATTGCCGTTTCTTATGCATGAATATTTCATACAGTTGGATCTTCTCTTTCGCACATGTAGCGTTTTTTGTGAAATATCTTCTGCACCTTTCGACGGTATTCTCCTGTTTGTGTTTACATAAAAACGAACTGCCGGCTGACTTATCTCCTGCAGTTAAAGTAACGGTGGCTCCAGTAAGCGAGATAAACTGATAAATTAACTTAAAGTTAAAACATTGTTTTTTTAACCGGGCTTATTTATTACCGGAATATAGTTAACTCGGCTCGTTACCGTTGGCTTGACTCTAGTACTTGAATCAGGGCTGAAAAACTTTTTAGATTACTATTTAAAATTAATAAAAAACAGGTATTATTAATATTACTGGAATATTTTAATATTTTTTTTGTCGCTGGTTTGAAAATATTAGTCGGAGGAGGAAGTTGGAAATTTCGTTTTTCAGGGGGCACCGCGATAGGTTCATCTCATGCTACCCAAGTCCTAATGCTGGGCAACACACGGGCTGTAGATTTTTCCAGATATTGGGCAGAAATAATTTGACGTCGCTCACTGACATATGACACAATGACAAAGCTCTCTGAAAAAGAAAGCTTGATAATCGCTTTCAAGGAGAGCAGGTCCAAGGCAATCAACCAAAAGGGGCCTAAAAATAAATAAAAATAAAAATATATGCACACATCAAAAATATATATTTACATGCTCCTGCATCTAAATCCGACTGAATATCATGAAGTCCATTGAAGAATTAAAACGTAGAAAAAAAAGTACTATTTTGAAAAATTTATTTAAAATCGATACAAAAAACCTAGCGCTTGTGTAAGCCCTGTTTAAAAGATAACTGTTCGCCATGCGGGCTGTCACTTGGACGTCCATTCCAATTGTTTCCTCGAAGCTCGCGAGCCCGGCGCTGTGCTAGGAATGTGACGTGATTAGACCATTATCCCATTTGCCAAGGAAACGTACCGGCCCGTCGACACTATGACTGTGAACTCTCATATATCTGAATATTATTAAATGCTTCAATAATAATATTTATTTATTTATTTATTTACCTTGTTTTCACATGGATCACGTAACAATATTATTTCATGCTAAAATAGTTCTCTTTCGTAAATAATTATGTATATGAAGCGTCTGGCTGATCCCTTTTAAAATATATTATGATACTACAATAGCTGCCTAATTTCATGGTATATTCTACGCCACAGTCGTATTCTGTTGGACCGCTATATTATATATTATATAACCTCAGAAGCGAAGAAAAAATAAAGAAGAAAAAATATGCTGAAGCCTATTTAGATGTATAGGAGTGTTCGTAATAACATTGTAAAAGCACTGAAAGGATAAGGTTTTATGTTAAGGTATTTAAAGGTCCAATTTTCAAGTTTAATTTTTAATAAATTGAAAACCATTGCCTTCAGCGAAAATGACAAATTTAAAATTAAAAATAAACAAAAAGTATTGAAAAAAGGGTTATTTTAACTCTGCTAAAATTACTACGTAATTTTCTTCGTAGTAGTATCAATCGGGTGGATTTGTTTGCAGCAACAAAATCTTGCATCTCGGCAGATGCGGGAATCGAACCTCGAGCGTTGCACCTTTGCTCCGTCCTATACACCGCGTGTCCACACGACCATTCTCTGCCTGGACAGATACGAGAAACTTGGTGTATTTATACAATTGTTAACATCATATTACGATAGTTGTCTCTGTAGTATATATTCAGAGTATGTTTATTATTATTTTATTAAGATTCAATCAGTCAACATTTATTCATAAGCTTTATTATTAGTTACCGACATAATAAAATATTGAAAAATATCCAAATAAACTAAGAATATTAGGAATATATTGCAGAAATGCTCGTCTGATGTAAATAAGCCCTAAAAACGCTTAGCGTTCAAGGATTTATATAATAGAAAAGGCATCTTTTTACAGAATGTCGTTACTTTCTTACATGTGTTTACTTATAAAAGTACTCTGCAATGGTATCTCTTTGTTATTGTGTCCTGAGGTAGTATAATTATTTAGCATCTCTTGCGATAGCCTAAAATGTATCCGAACGGGCAAGTTCCATGCGGTTTGTGTCGTTTACTAGTAAACTCTCCCTCTCTGGTTTTCTGTGTGATATCCACCCTATCGTGAAACACGGGATCGCACTTAGTAATGAATTTGCTGCTGGCTTCCAGGTGAAGTAAACTTAAGCTCCATCGTAACTGTTGCCAGATAAATATGAATATTCAAAAGATAAGACAGATATTTTGTACCACATTGTAGTAACAATATACTGCGACAATGTGCTCCAAGGTATCAACATTGTTTATATGTATTCTAAAGAGCTTCGAGTGCAGAGATTACTTCGGATTTTTAAAGATGTTAACACACAAGAGAAAACTGACGCAAGGTAGTAAAATGGATTATTTGACATTTACCATAGACAATAGTCCAACATTCACACATCATCCATTTTTACAGGGTCAGACTATGTGATTATATAGATCTCATGGAGCCTGAAGTGTGGCCTGAAAGGACCATCGTTCAACCCTACATACGTGTAAGACGAAAGAATCGCAGTGAAAAGTTCTTGAAACCAACTTGAGTGAAGATATTAACATATTTCGTATAACATTGCTTCAGATTCAGAACTGGTGTGGACGGATACGAATGTTGAACGATTGATTTTGTGATAATGATGCCGTGTTATTTGTGTGTCAACCATGATATATTTATAACATGGTTATTGTTGTCACAAATCCTAATTATTTACGCTGCGTATTCCGACACTTGCTCTGAGTGTGTCAATACATTTACATCATCACACTTATGTTAGTACTTCAATAACGAGTTGAAATAGTTTTGTAATGTAATTGAAGGAAAAGAAATAAAAGATTTAAATAAATTGAAAATTTAAAATAAATATATAGTTAAATATAATATACGGATCACACGGAGAATTGATTGACTTGATGAAAGACTGTTGTTTCGCTTCAATGATAAAGCCTTTATTGATAGTGAAACTACTGTCTTCCAATAAGTGAAACATTGCTCCCGTTTGATGCATGTTACAATAATGTATGAATGATTTACTCTTTTTTAATTTATGAACGACTTTCGTCTATAAGTCCTGTTAACACCACCCGTTCATAGTGAATTCCTGTAAAAAATGGATGATGTCTGAATGTTGGGCTTTTGTCTATGGCGTTGGCGGATCAATACTCTATATATGTCCAAAAAACTAGGTGTATTATATAGATCACGTCGGTATTTCAACGATAAACAACTTCTTCTTCTATATAAAGGACAAATCCGACCTATCCTTGAATACGGCAGTCACCTTTGGATTGGAGCCCCAAAATACCTTCTAAACTTAATTGACTCAGTTCAAAGAAGAGCAATTCGTTTGATAAACAATAACACCCTTACGTCTAATCTACAATGAATGAAACACAGACGTTATTACCACGGTCGCTGCTCTTCGGAACTTAAAGAACTAATTCCTCCTGCACCCACTCACAGCCGACAAACTCGTCTTACACTTGCCGAACATCCATACACGGTTAATATATGTTGACCAAGAACTGGCAGCTTCCAAAGTTCCTTCCTTAATGCCACCGGTAAGCTATGGAATGCTCTTCCAGCGTCTGTGTTTCCTCCTTCCTACAATCTGGATCTCTTCAAGAAACAGATAAATATACACTTGCAATCTCCCCAACCCACACACAAACACGAACACAACACACGTTTCCTGCATGCAGCGTCCAGCCTCCCTGGCTGAGCGTCATAGAGTGCACTGGTCTTGACCGGTTGTGCTCTCCTGCATGCGTTTACATAAAAAAAAAATACGCAATACTTAGTCATATGTACATGGTAAGCGTCATAGAATTCACAGATAATATTTCTGCATCTTTCGGTATTCTCCTGTATATATTTACGTAAATAAAAAAAAAACAGATGGATGACCGCCTGTGGTATACCTCGTGCTGCTGGTTGAATTAGGCCGTCTTTGAGAACCAAATAGTCAACGGGAGCGGTCGTTTTAATTTTCGCTTCTTCGGGAATCAAGCTCGCGGTCTCTAACAAGTGAGTCGTGCGCTTTAACTCTTTACCATAACCCTTATCAAAAGGTCATTTCTTGTTACATATCCGTGAGTATGCAATGAGAGAAAACTTTCCTTTGCAGTGTATTATTTTCTTTGATATTTACTTTATGACGTTTAATACAGCACTAGTGGCATGTGGCATAGTAGTTATATTATAATTGAGAAATATTATGCAAGCAATGTACCCATGTAATTCTTAGGACAAATCTTAGAAAAAAAGGTCATTACATTTATTACGCTTTTTAACTCCAGGCTATACCTACTGATACCAATTATTTCGTACAAGTATATCAATTACTAAAAATGTGCTAAGCTGCCAGATCAGGCACACAGTAGCAGAATCAGACTGCTGAGAAGGACATGATTTTTAGTTGTCTTGCCACACAGGTCACCAAAATCAGTGTCCTTCCGAGTCATAGCCTATTAATTAAAATAGGTGTTAGATGAAAGTCATCCCGAGAAGACCACCCATTCCTAGTAAATCTCTCTATAATAAAGGTGATGCGTAAATCTCGGGCTGTAGTCTATGATGTTGGCGGATCAACACTCCACATGCGGCGCTTAGCCATTTACAGCATGTTAAGCGTCATAGAATTCCACAGATGATACTTCAGAATTACTTTCACCATCTGTCGGTATTCTCCTGTATGAGTTTACATAAGAAAGACTACAGAGCTCGCTTCCAGTCTTGAGAATGCTGCAGCGTCTTTTAACCCTATAAGCGTAATATCTGGGACCAACAACTATATCAAAATGTGTCGCCTAAATAGCGCATGTAAAACTTCTATATCTGAATTTGTATATCTGTTAATTCAGGAATCTCACCAAAACCAATGTAGCATTATTTTGAGTTTTGAAAATAGTTGTCCGTATAGAATATAAAGGTTAGAATTCTTTAACTGTGTTAGTAATAAAATTAAATTAAAATGGCTTTCACCTTATAATCAATAAAGAGTTTAAAAACAAAGGTGGATGCTACAGGAGAACATAATCTGAAACTTTTTTATTTTCAAATTTAGAGCTTTATAAAGAATATAAATATAATATTATGTACTCGGCGCATGTGATAGAGCAAAGACTATGTCGTCTGACAGAACTAGAACTTTATAGCGGGAATTTGTGACGACCATATACTACAATTAGTATAAATATATATATATATATAATCGTGTCGGAAACAACAGGGTCAGATCCTGTCTGACTTAGATGGCGTTACTCTCGGCCGTCACCAGGTCTTCCTGTGTGCAGCTACTCCGACACAACGCACACTCCAGAAGGTGTGGCAAGGTCTGCTCCACGCCGCAGTCACATTCAGTCGGTCTGTTGTAAAACTGCCAGGCAAAGACTGCCAGGCTACAATTAGTGAGGGAGATAAAATAATGATTGTTGTAGACTTAGATATTAAACTGTTTTTTTTTAATCGGCAATCTGACATCCATCTTATGCAAGGAAAAATTTAATTGAATAAGTGTTTAATAATCCACAAATTAAAGAAATAAACATTTTATATTTGATCCTAAGACAGAAAAAATATACACCCTAAGGTTACTTTTGGTATTCTGCATCTGCGTCTAAGAATTACTATGAAATTCAATAGAAATAATTTAGTTTGACAGACAAGACTCAGGCACACATGATGTGAGGAAGTGTTCAAGGATGCTACAAAAAAATATTTAATTGCTTTTTTCACCCAACAAAAAACCTCACATAAGAACCTAACCGTTCCACGTCAGTTTTTTTTTTGTACCGGGCAGCACGTTATTTGAATAAATCTTGCGAATTCATTCGGATACATTTTTTTCCGATTTGAGTTACGCGAACACGTGAAAAAGTTGATTGTAAAAACATGACTGAATAGAATTTGTTACAGAAAATACGTGCAAGAAAATCGTTGACAACATTTGAAATGTAATATTAATTATAAATATTCTGCGTTATTGCTTATTCATTTTTAGATGTAAGATTTTTGACAGAAAATCAGTTTAAATAAAAAAAAAAATTGTTGCTTTTTTCTTGCTTTCCTGTAAACCACACAGGAGATTACTGCCAAGACGGATTTGTAGTCCAATCAATTTACCTGTCTTAAAATATGAGAGTTTTGATTTTTGCGAGTGTTGCGCTAAGATATTGCATTATCTGCTATCAAAATATGACATGCACTTAATGCAATTATTGTTGCAAATTCTGATATTGGAGTGCATTTTATTGACATACGTTTTGTGCATGAATCGCACGATTTTTTTATGCAAACTCATGCAGGAGAATACCAATAGATGTAATTCTGAAGTCTCATCAGTGGAATTCTATGACGCTTACCATGCTTCATTTGGCTAAGCGCTGCTTGTGGAGTGTTGATCCGCCAACGTCATAGACTATAGCCCGAGATTCACACATTATTCTAATTATTACAGGAATTTACTATCAATCGGTGGTCTTCACGGGACGATCTTTGTCTACCACCAATTTTAATTAATAGGTTATGACGGTCGTTTTACGGGTGAGGGATCAAATTCACACCAACCGAGGTATTTTAAGGCTCAGAAATCATCTTTTTAATTTTTTGTTTTAATCTCTGTCGGGGATCGAACCCACGACCTTTGATTATTGAGCTATTCCTGCCGGCAGGTTTGAATAAGAATTGATAAATATTTTATTTTGACTATAAAAAACACTGATACGTCATTGCATGACGTTGATCTACGTTGTTATATTAAATATTTCAAAAATATTGTATATTCAGTGAGAGCTGTTTTTTATATAGAATTTAGATAAAATCTTCAGTTTCCCATCCTATTTTCGAGCGTGGTTCGAGGAAGCTGAGATATTTACAATACAGCAGAAATGATATCAGAATTATTTGCAACGAAATAGTTTACTTTCACTCTCACTGTAAATACGTTAGTATGTAGAGATTGTTCTGATCGTTTTCTTGAACGATTTAATAGCATTTTCTACCTGTTGAACTGACCTTATCAAACAAAGTAAAAGTATACATTATTTTCCAATTATTCCTTGATGTATGCTGCTCAAGGTGTCACGACCTCACATACAATTCATTCAACGACTCATCGGTAACGACGTAAAGCGCATTGAATGTCTAGTGCACGGGACATTTGGTTCATGGGACAACTGGTGCACCGGCTGTCACGCTAACTCAACCTAACCTAACCTCACCTCTTAATCGACTGCAGTATGTAAGGCATCATCCACTCGCTCCATCCTTATCCATTCCCTCGTATTTCGTGGTTAGTAACGTGTTACCAAAGAAGGAAATTCGAAACTCGCTATAGTTTAATAACTTCGCAGCCTTAGACTGAGGTATATTTGACATCTAACTGATGCACCTAGAATCACTCTCTAACAAGTAGCTTTTTGCGTGCGTCCAATAACGGGTCCTCATCTGGGTCTCCAAAAACAGGACGGGACAGGGAGGGTGACCGCTCGCTCAAACTATCGTATCCCCAGTATTCTACGCAGGCATCTGTTCTCAAACCCTATTATACGGCTACATTGCCTCTTTTTGAGATGCCAATTTAGTATATCACCAATTAAATTATAAATCTTCTGAAGATACTTTTAATTGGTCAAACATTAGCTTCACATGAAATGAAGTTGCCTATAATTTTAATATTTTAAAATTAATAATATACGGAATTATATCAAAACGTACCTGATACAGCTTTTACATATTTAAATAAAATAACTTTTATTGCTATTTAAGTAATGACATTGATTATAGTCAATTAGTCTCAATGGTGTAATATAAATGAATACTATTATAAACTTGATATTCTACTAGACTAGTTATACTATCAAAGTAATTTCCTATTCGAGTCCAGTATTCCACCGAGCAAAATGGTAACGGGTTATTTATTTTTTATTTTCCAGATAGAAATGGAAAGTTTAATAAACGCCACTTCGCTTTATTATTTCATCCTTTTTTCGCGGACTAAACTAGATGCAAGTCAAACTGACTTCAGCCAAGTAGAGAGCTTACATTATAAGCAGTGGCGTAACAAACTTATAAATGTACATTGAAATAAGAACGCAATGCTTGAGTGTTTTAGAAATATAATGACAAATTTCATCTGAAACCAAAACCATTTTCTCTTTCAGTTGACAGTGCATGAATGCCTGACCAAAATCGCATCAAATTTCCAGAACAATGCTTCACATTCAGGTACATCACAAAGCTATCATTATCAAAAAATTAAATACTTCGAGTCAATACGTATTTTTAACAACGATTAAGCACTAATATCATAAAATTCCTAAATTTCGTTTTAAAATACGACAGCGACATTTTTATATAAACCCCAATTTACTTGTGAAATTCGATTGCCTCAAAGAAACACCTTAGATATTATGAACATTATCAACCTAACGTTTAATATTTAATCAACGGAACAAAGACATTCATTCGTTGTATTAAACATTTTTTAATGCTATTTCTTACCTTTCTTTTCTTAACTAATTTATCAACGTCAGATTCGAAGAACTACTCGATTTTTCGAAGGTCTCTAAACGGTAAACTCAGAATAAAAAACATATTTAGTTTCTTCTATAACACCTGATTTAGCATTGAAATAATTTTCCGGGATATATTTCCTCCGCCATTATATCTGAATGTATTCAAGTAACATATTATTAAATACTTGCAATCTCTTGCACGCCTTCTTGCACCCAAGCACTACATATTCTCAGATCAGATTAAGAGCCATAGGGTCTGTAAAAATCCTTCTGATGGTACTATTCTGGGAGTGTTTTTATAACATGTTATCTATTTTCTGCAAGCTTTGCCAGTTCAGCACATGATAATAAAATATTCGGTCTAAACTGGAGATAACCGAACCGTTTCTTATATACAATGGGATTAAATGGAAACACGGCGGCAAAGATATGATAGAGTAGAAAATTTGTATGGAAAACACTTTTCTACCCGATTTTTACTAACATTAGTTATAAACACTTTAACTGTAGCCCTATCTTTATTAAAATGACTAAAAGGTAAGGCAATAGATAAACTTTAAATAGATGCGCTTAACTGACAAGTATTTTTTAATGGATCTGTGTCTTGTCTGTTAATGCTTGCCTTGTATGTTCCATAGAGGTCTTTAGAATCGCCGTCACCAGAAGCCGTTTCTTACACCCATGAATATGAAGTTGGTCAAATTCATGTTTCATTCATTCGAGATATTTAAAGGAGCGTCAGTTATTTGAAAACCGATGAAAGTGACAACTTCACGTTACATAAAATGCTATATTTAGATTTGTAAATTTATGCTGGATGAAGATTATATTAATTCACAACAATGAGAATTGAAATAAATGAAAACATTTTTTTTCCTAATTTTTTTTATATTCACGACTTTGTGACTCTTGAAATGTAACGCCAATGCTTCGATCGCTTAATCCACTTGTTGATAATATTCCTTGCTTAATTATGCTGAAGAGTGAAAGCCCATTGACGGGAAGTGGGCAGTTTGATCTCTAGACCCTCAACAGATTACTTCCACGGAAGTAATTTGCGAGTATCGGTACCTGAACCGTAGACTTTAATAATAAACGAAACAAGAGGTGCCATAACAGTAACCGCAATGTTATTAAGCTATCAAGAAATATATAATCCAATTATTTTATCTTGAGCTTTTTTAATGTGAGTAGTTCAGAAAAGATCCTCTTTAATTAAAAAAATAACAAATTAAAAATATTTCGTTTTGATTCATATTTATTTTTAATGATTATATGTTTTGAGGACATGAATTGTAGCGCTTATGCTGAGCGGAAAAGGGTTGCGGAGGACCGAGAGGAATGGAGATCGAGATGCAAGATTCTGTTGCTGCACACCAATTAACTAATATAACTAATAATATAATATAATAATATAACTAATAATATAATAATATAACTATAACTATATGGATATTTTTAAATTATTTATTAGAATATTATTTTATTATTTCAATATTCTAATCTACTTTTATAGATCATTGACCATATTACAATATTATAAGCAATTAAATATACATATACTATACATAAAAATCCTTAATCGAGTCAATTCATTCAGAAAAAATATCGGCGGGAGCGGGATGCGAACCGCGGACGGTATAATTATGCGAGCGGTATAATTACCTGGGCAAATGCGAGCGGTATAATTACCTGGGCAAAAATGGTTGGTTCCAAAGGTCCGCGGTTCGCATCCCGCTCCCGCCGATATTTTTTCTGAATGAATTGACTCGTTTAAGGATTTTTACGTATAGTATATATATATTTAATTGCTTAACTATAACTAATCCACCGGATTGATACTACGAAGAAGAAAGAACATGTTTTGGCCTCTCTGGAGATTATTTTATTGAAGATGGTCTTCAGGGAGGCCGAAACATGTAATCATTAAAAATAAATGTGAATCAAAACTAAATATTTTTTATCTTATAACATGATTGATTATTCAATCGCTGTATAAGTATATGGACTATAACATCAACAAAATGGCAGAGGATTAGGATGGATGAAAACTTATGCGGGAGACTAACATCGAGAAGGTTATTGTCTTGATCGTGAATTTATCGTCTCTATTATTTTTCCGGACACCCTCTTCATGTCAGATCTGACTCAAGAATCATTTCGCAAGTACATACAGTTTATTGGCACAGCTGAGAGAAGCATTAGTCACCTTACCATTACCGTTTTGCGATAACTGCGATAGAATTAATTCTCAATTATTCCAGTTTATATTAAAGTAGCAGTCAGTTACATTACTATTATTAACAAAACATTCGCAAAAGACTTATTTTTCCTTTATTATCGCGATCCTTAGAACAATTGTTCCCGTATACAATTTTTCATAAATAGTAACATCATCCTCTCTTTAAAAGGTTAGTTCAGTTATTCAGTCACGTGGTGGTAGGACGAGGAGCAGATTAACTACACAAATACTTTTTCAGAAACACATATATATTCCGATATCTTTACAAACTTCCTGCCCAATGGGAATAACATGCTGGGCCAGCCATAATGCGACCTTCTAGGCCGTTGGCACACAACTGACCGCACTCGTGATGGACTGTCGCACAATGCCGCAGTAGCGATCTACGTAACTAATCGTAAAATGCCAATATGGCGACACATACATGTACGACAAGCGAAGAGAAATAAGAGACGAATGATTTTACATCGACCTTTTCGGTACCAGTCAGCAAAGGCTATATCATGCTGATGTCAATAGTTACACTCATTGGCATGGACAGGACAAATTTATCTTAAGAAACGACGGTCATTGGAGAAGAAAAGTGTTGGAGTGGCGTTTAAGAAATAGCTGACAGAACGTAGACCTACCCCTTGCAATATAGATTAAATAATAGTGGTAGTAGCCTGGATGCGGAGGGCGGAGGATCAAAAGGGATGGAGACTGATGCGGGAGGTTCACAGTGGACGGACACAAGCTGGTGATGATGATGATGAATTTTGAAAAGGATTTATAAGAGCTTATAAATAAAATGAAGATTTTGAGAGACTTCAAATCAAACAGTAAATAAAGCTAATCTGAGCACATATATGTATTACTTTTAGCAAATTTAGTTATCTCAAGAGACTTACAGAGTTTTTATATATTCTTAACAGATTTTTCTGGAGATTTGAGGGCAAAAATAATTTGGCTTATGGACATTAAATCATAAGGAATTGGCCAAAAGACATTTGACGAAATCGACATTTAGCCGAGTGAATATTTAGCCCAACGGAAATTTATCCGAACGGGGAGGTTTACTTTCAGTACTTGACGGACAAAGACAAATAATTATGACGATAATTGAGCGCTTATGATTTTTTATTGAGATGCTTTTATATATGTATTTCATTGAGATTAACATTTGACTTTAAAGATTGACATTTATATCTTTCTATGCATTCAGCCTTGCAACTTAACGAATAAAAATATTAAAGCGTCATAAATTTACTACCAGCATCCGTAGATTTATTGATCGCAGTAATAATATTGAAATTTAAAGCTTATTAAATACTTAATAACACAATGTCATTAAAATACCAAGGAGTCGTAAAGAAAAATACGTGATCATCAAAGTTCACTGCAAATAAAAAAAAACAACAAATAGATAAAGAAAATAACATAAGCATTAAAACTTGAAAAACAAATAACACTATATTTCTCATTAAACTATTAAGTTCACAATTTTAAAATATATTTATGTTCTGAAATGCAATATATACTTGTAGTGTGCACACACACGTTTGCAGTGTGGATAAATTAACAATACAACACGTAACTGCTAAGAAATTAGTATTAAAAGCAATTAACCAACACACGGAGATCGACAGATAAATCTTGCCTCAGCCTCTTGTGCATGCCATTCTGATCCCTATGGACCGCACAGTACTCCAGCATACCGCACTGTTTCATTGAAGACTTTGACCACAACAAAAAGCAGTTAATTTATGAGTTAAAAACACAGCAGTCAATTTACTGCTGATATGAGTTTTCAGGAATCCTCCACATTGTCATACTATATACTGAAATATAAGTATAGAAATATAAGATTTTAAGACGCAATTTGAATATACAGGCAAAAGCCGAGAAAAGACGTGTTTAGGTTCAGTCGTTTCCATATTCTTGGAATGTAAAAAAGCGCCTCTAGCGATTTTACACAAAATCTATGTTATATTGTTTGTTCTTTCGTATTGTGTGGTTAAATGCTTAATAAAAAAATAATTATAATTTTCTTACTTTACGAAAAGCGTTTTACGTTTTCAGAACGTGTACTTAATTTGAGTAATAGAATATATATTTTAAATTAAATCTCTACATATTCTTTCGCACGTAATATGATGTACGTTTGTAAGTCGATTTGATTGAAAAACATCAACGCGTGGTTAGAAATGTAACCTGCATAAACTTAACTGATAAAAAGTTCATGATAACGGCTCAAGAACTCAAAAAAAAACATTACTTTGAATACAAACAGCGTTTTTCTGTACTCAAAAATAAAAAAGACTTATAATCCATAAGATTAAATTATTAAAAATATATATAACCATCACCATCGATCGGTGCTCTTTTGAATATATTATTATTATGTTTTAATTTAGTATTCTGAGTAAACATTACTAGGTTACTTAATTATAAGCATTGCAAAAAATTAATTAAATATTGTTCGTTCAGTGGGATTAATTATTCGCAGTTTTACTTAGCAATTAAACATAAAATTATTTACTGTTGCTTTTTAGCTCTAAGTAATTAGCGTTTTTAATTACTATAACTAAATGTAAGTAAAGAGTTAAAGGTTTATCGCAACCCGCATGCTATAAGCCGTCCATTGGCAACCTTTTTAAATGTTGTATCGAATCGTTAACGTCAGTTCTATCAGCTAGATTATATATAAAATCAACCATTATGTTAATAAACTTCTCTAGTAATCATATCCATTTCATATCCGCTGAATAGCTAAAACAATTGTTAATTATATAAATTATATAATATAAATAACTAGCATGAAAGTTAGATCACTGTTGTGAAGATTATCAAGAACTATGTATGTTTCCAAGTGGACCTTCAGGTGCAGATATGTCCTAGAACGAGGAATCAACAGTGGCAGCTGACAGATCTAAGTGAAAAAAATTGTGGTGACTATATGTTTCAAGTATGGATCGGATATGGGAAAAGAATGTGTATTAACTATGCCAGCCAACCCACCTTTGTATCTTGACCGATTTTAAAGAATGGTAGGCTCTCGGGTACGTTTCCTTTCGTTTTCGTGCTTCAAAAATTAAAACTTAGTTGTAATTTTTCCACAATAACTTAGTTGGTTTTGATAGCCATATTGGAATTGTAGCTTTTGGGTTTGGCCGTGTGTGTCAATTTTTTTTCTGATAGTGTAATCTTCAGGAGTCATCAACATCAATCATAAAGAATGCGTCAACCTTGAAGATGACTCCTACAATCAGAAGAAATTTGTCAAAAACGGCTAAACCCAAAAGCCACAATTTCAATTGTACTTCAATATGCTTAACAGGAATCTTGATCAACACACATCATTCAGATCATAGAATTGATTTATGGTAAGATTGTAGATGTTATAGTTAACTCAAGTACACTATGGTTAACTAATGTACATTTTTAAGCTAAGATTCTGCAATGTCTTAAAACTAAGGCGTTTAAACAATGCATCCTCCAAGTATTAATTTATAACGTAGAGACTTCTTACCCATAAAATAATGGTCAACCGATGCGCCATGGAGATATCCATGCTCGGAGTGTCTCTAAAATATAGAAGAAGAAAAGCTCAAGTAGTGGATGCTACCCAATGAATTAGCACACTTAAGTGGCAATGGGCAAGTCATATCTGTCGAAAAGACGACGGAAAAAACGAGAACTGGCAAACAAAGCGTTGGTGCCCCTGCGTGATGGACTGACGACATCAGAAGAATGGCGGGAGTAGCTTGAATGCGGAAGGCAAAGGATTGAAGTGAATGGAGAGTCATGCGGGAGGCCTACGTTCAGCAGTGGACGGACACAGGCTGATGATGAAGATGCCAGGATATATAATAATTAATTTGCCTTTACGCACGCATCTCGTTGGTTGCTAATACCTGCTTTAAGTAGTAAAAGGATACAGGTGAGACTAAGGCATATATTTTATCACCGCATTTCCTGTACGTGTCATTTCATAGCAAATGGTATATTAATCACCTGTAACAATGATAATTAACCTTAAAAGAACAATGGCATTTAGAAGCGCACATATTAGAATTATATAAAACTTATTTTTATACTAGATTTTTAAATAATTTATTTATATTTCAGCCAAGCCCACTTTCAATTCTTCTCTGAGTATACGATGGAAGGCAGCCGTATCCGTACTTTCACTCGTCATTCTTCACACCTCATAGTCAAACCACCATACCCGTAATATATCCAAGTACCTGTTCTCATAATTCAAAAATTTCAATCCAATTAACGTATTTCGTAAGAGTTTTTCGAATAGACTATACAATATAATTGTAATTTACCTAAATATTGGTTATTTTTTGATATTTCAAGGATATTCATTTACGACAATAACTATTTTCTTAAATAAATTATCAATAAAAAAAATAAAAAAACTCACCTTATTATTGCGCACTCTCTTAGATTTTTTCTCAAAGTACGATATTTCTGTAACGAAAAATAAAACCATTTCAATAATACGGAATAAAATAATTTAATAAAAAATTAAGTTATTATTAAAATTTAATTATAATTCGTTCAAGTATAATTTTTAGATATTTAGTCAGTATTTATATAAATATTTAAAAAAAAAAAAACAAAAAAAAAATGTCTAAAAATATCCTAAAACTAATATCCTGAAAAAATAATGACAATGTGAGATAAACAAAAAAAAATTATCTGAATTATCCTAATTAACGCATTTTGAATAGAACTTATAGGACATCATGTAATATTTTGGATTAGATATATATAAGATTTAATATATACCTGAATATATACCTGACTCATGCGGGAGGCCTACGTTCAACAGTGGACGGACACAGGCTGATGATGATGATGATGATATACCTGAATATTAAACTGTATCTAATTATATGAAATTCTTATATATTCAAATTAAGATTCAATATAAGATTTATGTTGCTGTTATTTTAAAGAGTAGACCATTATTTAATAAACTTATAGGTTGTGAACAAAAAAATTGAAAATACTCTTTTAAAAAGCTTAATAAAGTCATTTAAAAGTGCATAACGTAATAAAATTAAGTATTATATACAGGGTGAGCTCAACCCAGCCTTTAGCGATGACTTTAATGCAGTCATATACTAACGATGTGATGTTTATTTAATATATTTTTGTGTTGATTACGATTTATTCGCATGGTATTATTTCCATGCCCGGGCTATTGCATGCCAGAGAATGATTTACTATCGAATTACAAGCATGTAAGTTACGCTTTAATAAAATTTATTCCAGAAACTTAGGCTAGTATGAATTTTGAATTAAATATTTATTAAACATTGTGACGCATCCTGAAAACAATGACACACTTAACATATTATTTCAAATCCATAAAACACAGGCATTTAATCGGCTGACTAACCCTTTTTTTAGAGCTACAATTATTGACACTGCTTTCCGAATATTCTCAATTGCATATATTCATAAAAATCAAAGCCACGTAAATACTTTGTGTCTTTTATTAATTCACATACGAGAATGTAATTTTTTAAAGCTATATGCAGGCTTTGGAATGCATTTTTTGTTTCGTCTCACATAGAGTCTGCACTTTTAAATACCTCACTGTATGCACGTACGCAACTACTACACATTATTTCCACAAACAGCGTGTAGCCGACCGGTAAAGCGTCATAACTTAAGTAAAGAACCCAAGCATTCTGCTGGTAGTAAAGAGTAAAAAACATTTAACGCATGCATATGTATGAAAAATTACAAATTAAAAAAAAAAGTTCCCAAGGGGGTAGCACGTCAGTCATCCTCTAAGCTTGCCAAACGCTGTCTATTGAGCACCTACAAGTAATGCTCTATGATTTCATTATGACATTTGCTTCCTAAAAAATTTACAAGATTTTTTATTCAATATTTTACAGTAAAAAATAATTTTAATTTTATTTTAAATTTACTTTAAGTGTTAATAATTAAATATACATATACTAAACATAAAATTCTTTTTTCAACGCGTCAATCCAAACACAAAAATAACGGCAGAAGCGGGATGCGAACCGCGGACCTTGGAAACCAACTATGCCCAGGTATTCATACCGCTCAGCCGACTGGGCTATTACTGTGCCTGGACCGACTCACGCTGAAACCAGTATTCATGTCATTGTTATCATCGTATGATAGATGTCGCTATAGTATATATTCAAAGTATGTATATTTTTATTTTTTACTATTCAATCAGTCTTCATTTATTCACAAGCTTAATATTATTACCTTCCGACAGTCTATTTATTTTAGTAAGTACCACTCATAAAAATATACGTACTTTGAATATATACTATAGCGACATCTATCATACGATGATAACAATGACATGAATACTGGTTTCAACGTGAGTCGGTCCAGGCACAGTAATAGCCCAGTCGGCTGAGCGGTATGAATACCTGGGCATAGTTGGTTTCCAAGGTCCGCGGTTCGCATCCCGCTTCTGCCGTTATTTTTGTGTTTGGATTGACGCGTTGAAAAAAGAATTTTATGTATAGTATATGTATATTTAATTATTAATAATATTGTAATATAGTAAAATGATCTATAAAAGTAGATTAGAATATTGAAATAATAAAAAAATAATATTCTAATAAAAATTAAAAAAATCCATATATTACTTTAAGTGTTTTCATTTGAATATCCCAATAATGTAATTATTCTCTTACACATAATATTAAAGAACTCCCATACTGGTATCAGTGTAAACATACAAACAAAAACATTTGTAAATAATGTATGTTGTTAGTCTGGATACAGTCTGACCACAGAAAATGTTGGTGTGGTCATGTCGGGCTTCAGAAGAAATGATGCATGTAGGTATTACTGATGGACGCCTATGTCAATAAACTTCAACCACAATTTTTTTATCATTCGACTTTTTTATTTTTATTTTAAAACGTTCATTAAATTACACTTAAAAACAGCACCAATCGGAAAGTCAGGTACATTTTTAATGTAAAAATTTGCAATACCTACACAATAAGGCGTTAATCCAATATATGTTTTAAATATTAACTTTAAATAGTTGCTTAAATAGTGCAGAGACGGGGAATATAATAGCACGACTCATTAAATAAAAGTCTCCCAAAGATCCATGGAAATATCACTGAGTTTTCCTGAAAAGATAGAATGGATGAAGGACTAGAGAAGTCGACGCTATCGAAATAAAAGCACACAAAAATGGCAATGTGTAGGATATCTTTTTATCTGTCGAAGGGACGAAGGTCAACGGGGAAGTAAAAAGTTACAGTAACACCCAAGAACTTGCAAACTTAGTGTTTGCTGGTTCCTCACACGATGACAACATCAGAAAAAAAGAGGAAGAAGGCTTTAGATGATTAACTAAATGCTGGAATCGGTAGATGAGAAACACCGGCCGGTATGAATATGAGTCTAAGAGAGCAATCATCAACCTCTAAGTTGTGGTGATGGCTCTGGAAATTTCCGGTAGTTTAAAAATAAATAAAGGCCGAACACAGTCTGATGATGATGGTGATGATGACGTACTTGTATATGGTTCCTGACAGCTTCTAGAGCGAGAGCCTGTAAGCCGGAATACGGCAGCTGTAGTATCCGAATAGTATTTTTCAAGCGCCGATGACTTGCGCTATACAAGTTTGTTTATCCGATTGGGCTGAAGACCTTTTCTTGACTTGTTTGCTGACCAAGAATATACTCGATACATCGAGCCAGAGGTTTGAACTGTGCATTGCCTGATGAAAGGTGATAGCCGGGTATCTATGTTAACCGGTCAGTGTGGATCTCTGTTATAAAAAAGTGATAACTGATGCTTCGGTGCTTACAAAAAAAAAACTATACTGAAGAATCCTCTCATTTACGCAAGTTAAAATAAGTCAATAAATTCAAATCGAATTCGATGAAAGTTTTGATAGAATTATTTTTATTAAGCAACGACACTTGAATATTAAAAAACTCGTTTGGTTTCCGAAGTTAAGCAACGATTCAAGCCTCGGGACAGTCGAGGATATTATCCGATCTCCTATAAATGCGTATTATTTAATACCGAAATGTGCTTCTGATACTACATCAGCCATCTTATCTGCAGTTTCCGGGCTTCGGCATTGAGAAAATCTAATTTTAAAAATCTTTTCTTTTACGTTCCATTCAAAATCATTGAAATTCGCAGGCATCATAAAAATCCATGTACGATTTTTCTTCATCATTGCCAGGCAGGTATTTTTCAGTTGGTAGTTGCTTACAAAAATCAAATTTACCACAAATTACACACATCTTCACACAATTCTTTCAGAAGTTATTACCCATGCATTATCTACAGAAAATTAAGATATCAGCATTTTAAAGGACATCAAATCATTAGGCCGATGCTTTTAAAGTCCTTATCGTTTGGTCCCTAGAGTCGAATCAAGCTAAATTCATACCACATTCGTTTAATATATGAAACATATGAACACCACCAATTACCACTACTTCAATATGTCGGCTACTACTATCCATTCTTAGTTATAGAACATATCTACACTAGAATATGCTTTCCGACAACCTCTAGTGTAGAAGTCCAAATGTTTGAAGAGGGGGTACTGTAGTGTCCGAGGCATATTTTTGGATAATTTGTAATTGTTTTTTTGTTTTTAAGAAAATCGGTTGATTAGTCTTATGGTAACAAAGACAAGACCATTTTGCTATATGTGACGGCTTGACCCGAATTAGCTCACTAATATATTGTGCCTATAATATATTGTATTGTATTATATCTTTTTTGCCACATACACAACTCAGTAAAATATTCACTTAACAATGATTCATCGCCGAAGTATTATAGATACATGTCAATAATTGTGAATGAATAAAATTGTAAATGCATTGTTTATTTACATGTATTATTATTACGCTAGTAAAATAATAATTGAAACATAAATAAAACCGGCGTGCTGTCACATTGACAAGAATCCACTCTTTGCTAAGCAATCCACGGCAATGTCAAGCCGCATACGATTTGTTAGGAAAGACTTCATTCCTATGGATGTTTAATGCCCTTCTGAAGCCGGTATCAGCCCGCGTGCCCTTGACCGTGCGGACCAATGTCGCGGACCCGACCACACTCTCCTGCTCAGTAAGTAATTTGCTCCAGGCGCGTACTTCTCTCATACATTATTCAGAAGGTCCACACCAAGCTCGCAGACTCTGGACTTGTCAGGCAAAGTGTAATACTGGTATTTCTTTAAGACTAGAAAAAGAGATTTGAAAAGGTTTACTAGCAATTTCATTAAAATTTATCTTTGTCAGTTTGGTCATGACCTGAGATATATTTTGGTGATTTTTTATAGGAAATATTATTATAAACTTGTTTAACACGATTTGCTAGATATGAATGCGTTGCTTATCTTGACGCTCCATCTGCAGTGACTGATTGTTATAGAACTACTATACTGTTACAACGCGGAAAACTAATACAGTGTAACCTTAACATGGGTTAAGCTACCACTTAGAACCACGTTGATTTTGTTAGGAATGAAAAAATTGTATTCTTAGATTTAGCGAATGGCAGCTTTTCATTATTCAATTGCCTGAAAAAACGACTGGAACATGTTGCTTAAGAAAAAATTATGTCCGTTTCCCCAACTCACCATTCATCACTCAATCAAACTATTGCAACCTATATATGGAAGCATATGTTTTCAAAACCTATTATAAGGCTGCATAATCTGTCATTAAAAAAATATACAGCCACTTTAGAAACATAACTAAATTTTTCGATTTCTTGCTCGATGATTCGTGATGGATTTCCATAATAAGAACGTTTTAACATCCTCCTCTCTCAAAAAAAAAAGGTGTTATTCCGTCGCGTGAAGGCATGATGAGGAGCAGGTCAGCAAAACAAAGACTTTTTCAGAAGCACATTGACTTATATTTACGATAAAACTTAGGGCTCGACTTAGGCACAGCAGTAGGTCGAGCCACAATATAATATGCTCTCGCCGAAGGGCTGTAGGCAACTGATCTCCGCGATCGGTATGGGCTCTCACCCGCGCCACGAGCGGCCGTGTATACAACTAACACACCCGTTAGCGGACCCTTCCAAAATGACAACATGGTGACACATAACTGCACGACAAGCGACCAGAAATAAGAGACGAAAGATTGTATATCGAGGTTTTCGGTACCAGTCAGCAAGGGCTACGTCGTGCTGATGTCAGTTTTATTTAATAAGTTTTTTAGTTTCAGAAATTTCTCACTTGAAAATGGCTACTAACTTGTCGTCGTAATTAAAATTGTGAACGAAAAACTTAATTAATCAACACATTGTAAAATAAAATTAACGTAAAAGTTACCAGTCATACTGTAGACTTACTTATATAAAAACAAACGATTATTATACTTATCTGATTGTGTCCGATAAGCTCCTATAGCATTCTATAACGCACGTATCAAAAACAAATATATAAATATATAATAAAGACTGCATGTGTCACCATATATATATGTTTAAGGCTTTTATTTTGATATGCAAGGCTGAATTTACCGGTATTGTCCGTTTGTGTATCTGTTAAATGTACATTAAATGTGAAGGGTCTTAAATTATAATTGAAATTACAACTCGTTTTGTTTTTGGATTAAGTCTGGAGAGAAAACTTGTTTTGAATGTAATGGACGTAGACGTAATCGTACTCCTATTTGATTCAAAGCAACAAAAAACGTTGTATTCTAATAATACATATGTAATAATAATAATTTTAATTTTGATTATTCACTTGCAGAAACATTACAAATTTAAAAAAATCAAATCCATACTGAAGTACAATTAAAATAATATACAAATATAGATACTTAAGATTTAGTACTACGAACAAAGCAATAAAGACAAGCAACAGAAGGTCCCAATGCTTATCAAACAGACGACGCCAACAAATCATTCCTCCAAAGAAACTCATGGAGTTCATGCCTGAATCGCGGCCTCCCTTACTTGAATTATATCAACATCCCAGACGATTTGGGATGGCTCACATATATTGAGATGTGCAGATTTATTGGTAGTAGATCATGGTCGTTTTTTGAACAATAACGATTAATATAAATTTCATAAACTCCATCACTGCAAATGACGTCTACGAGTATAGCTGTCATTATATTACATGGATTTTCAATATACATATAACAGCTTATTTAAATGGTTTATTTAAAAAAATTAGCTAAATATATATTTGAATATTAAAATAAGAATTACAAGATTACCCACCTACTCACTCGCACTTACTTTATACTATATTTTATAAATGCGCACACTTTCTTCCTAATTAATTTTACAATGGCTACTCGATGTAGCTGAAACACGTCGTCTTATTATATAAATACATGTGGAATATTTTCTAAAATATATTTTATTTTTAGTTTTTATTTTGATGCTAAGGAATTTCACCAAGAGTTATCGATCAAAAGAATAGAAAAAAAAATGTTATGAATCGCAAATTAAAGGTGATAACTGAAATATTTCTTGCTAGAATAAACTCACATATACTATTTTAAGTCATTATTCTATGAATCAATTTAAGAAATAACTTAAAAGACGACTCGGTTAAAAGTTTACTGAGGAAATTACTATTATTTGTGGACAATGCGTGGATACCAGCGGAGGGTGAAGTACATTCAAAATTGTTTGCTTCATAATATTTATACATGTATCATCATCTTGCTGTGTTTATTGTATTTCGTATTTAAATTTGTAAAAAAATAAATCATTCATGTACGAGTATCAACATTTTCTTATGTTCGCTTTCTAGCTGCATTAGCTTTGTGTCATCATGAACTGCTGACAGAAAGTCACCATGTCATCTCTATCTCCATTGTTATCGTGTCATCCCATATCATTTATACCTCCCAGAGCTCCTCGAATAAATCTATGTTTAGTTCCTGATTCTAGGATGGCAAGAGCCCAGTAAGGCATGGTAACTATGAAGGTATAGAAGCTTTAATCCTTGTAATCAACCGGTTGATCATGAAACGAGCTTTCGCGCTCAGTTTAGTCACAGCTTTAAGATGCTCCACGGTAATTTTCCACAGAATCGTGCGCAGTATTCCAGCACCGTCTACGTATTTGGTCTATGACTCCCCAAGGACTCCCGTGTATGGAGCCTCCAAAGCTCAAAACATCCTACTTGACAAAGAGAATGCTGCATCTTTCAGTTCTATCTTTTTCTTCGAATTTTCAATTCACGTGGACATTGGTAAAGTTTTTTCAGTGAAACGCATGTTCAAATCAATGTCAGTATTATTAATACTATTTGCATAATTATTAAGATTATCATTGGATTTTGTAAGAAAGTAAATATATAGTACACCATTCTACCTTATATTCAAGTCTTTAGATTCTCATCGTCCCGAAACACCATAAAAAGCGATACAAGAATAAATCTGCTCAAAAAATATCTAGCTCAAAGCAGCTTTTGGTAGCTGGAAGAATCACATTATGATAATTAGTATCAACCACATATTCCTGCAAAGTAGACCTAGTTTCCATACAACAGCGCCTCTTGGGATGCAATTCGAGTATTTATTAACGGTGGTCAGCTTATTGAGAGGTTATTGGATGATTCTCATATATCTGTACGTACAGATAAGAAGTTGCTTTCTGCATTGAAAAAGCTGAAATTTCTATTAATTCCATGCGTCATACCTAAGACCTACAGACAAACTCTATCAATACAAATTACTTTCTGTTTCTTCTACATACTTATATACGACTTCGAATTTTAAAACATAACCGATACGGTGATAAAATAAGTTTTAAAAACAGGTGTATGCGTAGAATTCTGATGATACAATAGTTTGACGTGACCTGAGTGAGAAAGCGGACACGGCAACTTTTCACCTTACAACAAAAATAAACATATCTGAAACGTTTTTCGGATGCCGCGAGAAATCATAAATTTCTAAAAATTTATTTAGCTCCACGTCCTGAAAAATTATCGATAACCAAGCATACAATGTATGGCAAAGCTTAGGAAATGACGTGTAAGAACACGAAGGCTATCGTAATATAGAAGTTGGTACATATGAATTGATATACCTCAGCTAGAGCTCTTAATGGTGACACAATTATCTAAAGTAAAGATAATATAATAAATTAAATAACAGCGAACTTATGAGTACATATATTATAAAGTATCGATCTTATAAGTATCACACTTGCGAAAATTCACGTATTTTTCAGATTATTCGATTTAAGTAGAACTATCAGTTCAAGGATATATAAGGTCTATCCCAGTGGAAGCTTTTGTCGCCCAGGGCTAATAGGCTCTCAACTGCGCTACTAATTTGACCGGAGCCCGTCACGTACGCGGCCCGGGGCGCTCGTATGATACACGCAGCCTGGAAGAATCCTTTCAGCGAAAACCTGAAATTAAGCTCGCCAAGACGTGCGTGACTTATACGCTACGCACTTTTTTCTTTATTCAAACACTCTCAAGAAGCTAGTAATTCTAGTGGCAATATCATCCTTAAGTCGGTTCTTGTGGAGTTTTTAATATAAGAAAATGTTTCACGGTGTTAACCTGTCGCATGCATAAGAGCAAAACCATTAGAAATAGTGGGCGCTCTGGCGTGCAGCTAGAATGGTTGGACACTGCATGGGGAAAAAAAATCTGTGTAAACATTGATTTTAAGGTAAAAGGTCCAGTTTCAAAGAAGAAGGTAACACATATAATGAAAGAGTACTTATAAATGAATTTTAATTGTAGATTTGATGTAATTGTGTCTTATTTATTGAAGTATTATTACTACTATAAGGTACTCAAGGAGTTCTAACCATTGCCATGACTTCGATATTCAAGGTTAAGGCAAAGTTATCTTTTATATAGAAGTAATAATTATTCGTCAGTGAAATACCGTTTATCGAGTATCCACCTTTTTCGATCTTCCGCCCTCCACATCCAGACTACTCCCTTTTTTATTTGGATGTCGGCAGTCCAACTTGCAAGTGGTCGGCCAACGAACCGTTAGCACTCAAAAGTTTTCATCCCCATCGACCGTCGTCTCTTCGACAACTACGAGTACACTCGTATGTCCTGCCCATTGCCACTCAAGTGTACCTCTTCTTCGGGTAGCATCCAAATCTTAAGTCATATGCTTGTTTCAGATTCTATCTTTTAGAGACACTCCAAAATCTCCTCAATCCATAGATGAGTAAGACTTGCTGTTGGATTTCACGTTTCTGAACCATACGTCAAGCCCTTCACAAACGCTCGAAATATTACTTTATTACAAATAATAAGTATAATATAAACTTTTTACTCAACATATTGATATTTAAATAATTAACCAATTATACAAAGCTACATCAAATTTTATGACATTTCTCTTATCAAGAAATAGCAGATACTCGGAGGCGAACATTTGCAGCTTAGTTGTATTCTATACACAGCACGGCCTACCATGATCAATTCTTCCACCTAGTGACTTAAGAATTTTTGACTTATTTATACTATCGATATATTTTTATCATAACAGATGTAGCTTTGTTGTAAATTGCACTTTAGTTCTATTATATACACAGTGTGGCCTACCATGACCATTTCTTCCACCTACTGAGTTATTCAATTTGTATTGATATCAGCCTGACATAGCACTTTTAGGCTGATGCCAATCTGTTGTCTCTTATTTTTGTTCGCTCACCTGACATGTATATCTAATAAATGTTAGTTTTAATTAAAGAATATTAAGCAGGCGTTTGCATACGCCATTTTATTTATTATGACAGTTGCTCCGTTTCATGTTGGTGCAACTGTCATTTTTAATTTGCTTTTTTGCCGCGATCATTGGCAGCGCGGCATGTCACAGTGTCCGGCAGTTGTCAATTGACTGGCGCCCGGCCAGCGAAACGCCATACCAGTCGGACGTAAAAATCAAGTCTTTATTTAAAATAAACGAGAATTGTGCTTCGAAAACAAGCTCTTGCATCCTGTCACCCAGTAATTCGATACTCAATTCAGAGAGGAGTATATCAGTATATAAAAAATATAAAAAAGTGTACTCAAAGCTCTAATTCAAAAGTGACTACTTTATTCAAAGACATGATGAATACATATTTTATGTTACGTTTTAAAAAAAAATTTTGTGGATTTCAAAGGTTCTCAAACTGTATTACTGAATTGTCTTAGATAGACAGCGATATGTATAATATAGATGTATCGCAGATGGTTACATCTTTCGCAAAGGAATAGCTCAAGCCGTTCAAGGGCCGGGTCAACATCCTCTTCCCCGGTCACTCGATTCTGCATCACATTAGGTTTTTTCATGCGTTGAGATGCTTTACTGATTGACCGGTGTGACCACTTCTGAGACCGAGGGCTTTTCTAGCGAACGCACTATCGAGGAACAAGGTAAACTGGAATCGAAGAACTTTTCAATAAGCGCGAACTTTTGTATTAGCTTAATGAAAAATCAAAAAAATATTCTACTTATTATTTTTGGCCGTTTATATTTTGGTCTATGGATTGATCAGCCCATTATTAAAATGGTCCAGGCCGTTAAAAAAGCCAAATAACAAATCAAGTTGTTTTCATCCATTCAGTCTATAGTTCGGTTCGAAACCTGAGTAGTAATTACTAAATAAATAGACTGTCGGTAACTAATAATATAAAAGCTTGTGAATAAATGTTGACTGATTGAATCACAAAAATAATAACATACATACTCTAAATATATACTACAGAGACATCTATCGTTATATGATGTTAACAGTGGTATATATATATACATCAGGTTTCGCGTATCTGCTCAGGCAGAGAATAGTCGTGTGGATAGCGCGGTGTGTCGAACGGAGCAAAGGTTGCAAGGCTCGTGGTTCGAATCACGCGTCCTCCGATATTTTTCTGAACGAATTGATGCGTATAAAAATTTGATGTTTAACTGTGTGTGTATTTCGTATATAGTAGGGTTCGAGAGTACATGTCTGCGTAGAATACTGGGGTATGGTGGTATGACTTTGTGAGGAATGTTGACGTGAGAGAGCGTATAAGGCAGCCTTCCATACTATATCGGTCAAGAGGCGTAAGTGGACTGGTTGGGTCACGTATTAAGAATGCCGCAGGAGAACATAAGCTACAGTTGCCATTTCTTCAAGCCCCTCAAGCAAGACCCGTCAGGAACTTTAAATTTAATGTAATAAGTCGGAAATAAAATGGGATGAATTTATGCTATGGTGGGGGAATAAGCTTTGTGGCGGCAGTTTGTGAATGTCAAATGCTCCATTTAGGTGAGTAGGGTAATGATGATGATGATATATATTTTAAAGATATCAACATTCAAATCTATCATTCATTATTAAAAGTTTTCTTACTATAATATTCTCTTAAAGCATTTTTTAAGAAAACATGTATTTTACCAATCTTGACACAAATTTGTTCTAATCGAACAAACCTTTATTTCTACCAAAAAATCGACTATCGTATTAAAATCGTTTCATATTTAAGAGTAAACTATTTGGTCTCGGTGCGTGCATCCGGTTATGCAAGTGACGTGAAGTTTAAACATTGTATACTATAGTTGACATGAGTAATAAAACGTACAATGTAACTTTGAAGCAAATGAACAAAGCTGCCGCAGTGTCAGGAAGCTTTATAAATTAACGAAACGTGATAATTGATATTAGCATTAGAATTTATGAAGTGTGTAGTAACAATAGCTACATACAGGTAAAGCTCTTCCTCTACTATTAGAGTGTTTATACCATATATGGATAAGCCTAAGATAGCTTCTGATAAAAAAACTTTAAATTTTATCATTCATTAGGTATGAAATAGTCAATACATCAGGAATATGGTTGATTACAGTTAAATTTTACTAAATGAGAAAAAAAAATCAATAATATTTTTCTATTAATATACACCTAGAACGAGGTCTAATAAAATCTACTCAATTTAAAACATTAAAAAATTTAAACATTAGATTGTTATATTAAAGATCAGTGAAGTATTAATAATTAATATTTTTTTTTTTTTATGTAACGCATTCAAGACCAGTGCACTCTATGACGCTTAGCCAGGGAGGCTGGACGCTGCATGCGGGAAACGTGTGTTGTGTTCGTGTTTGTGTGTGGGTTGGGGAGATTGCAAGTGTATATTTATCTGTTTCTTGAAGAGATCCAGATTGTAGGAAGGAGGAAACAAAGACGCTGGAAGAGCATTCCATAGCTTACCGGTGGCATTAAGGAAGGAACTTTGGAAGCTGCCAGTTCTTGGTCGACATATATATACTCGTATATTAATATGAACGTAGTATGTATATATTCAATAATTGGTACGTGCATTCAAATTCACAGAAAAATAAATTCCGATTTATTGATAGAAATGTCACATAATAATAAATGTAAGTATTAACATCCCCTTTACTTAAAGAACATATGAATTCACGTCACCGGAATCGTTATTAGTACACGCGATGGACAGATGAGGAACAGATGAGCAACACAAACACTTTTTCAGAAGCGCAATATTTTTGATAAACTTGACAAACTTTCGGCTCGGGGTGGAATTTGTTTGCTTCAGGTCCCAGACCGATCACAACTCGCTGCTCGTCGCGGTCGGAACTCAGCTGATTACTGGCCACCGGGCACCCGTGGTCGGTGACACCCAGCGCTGAAATTCATTTAGTGGCGATCCACAGAACTACACCTGTCAAACAACCAATATGGCGACACATGCGTGTCCGACGGGCGAACAAAACAATAGAAGAAAGATTGTATATCGAGAAGGAATATATCGAGCTGATATCAGTACCAAGTGTTGATTATAGATATGGATCCTTAATGATGTATAAATATTATAGTGCCGAAATATTTTAAAATCAACAAAAAGCAATCAAATACCTTTATACATGAACGGTGAGCACTAAGAACAAAACTACTCTTTTTAACTTACGTGAATATCAAACCAAAACATTTAAATATTAGTAAAATATGTTTTGTCATTTGAAATGCATGCAAACTAGGTTATTGATGGCGCTCTTTTTTACACATTTTGAGATACATCGCCATTTTAGATGCAACTATGTAAGCCTTATTCAGTACATCTCGTTTATTTATTAGATATGGTACGTATATTTCAAATTAAGAGTAAAATCTGCACTGTGTAGTACTCGTACATTAATATGTAATTAATTATTGAAAATTCATATATGACAACTCTGTAAAATATCGTTATGATATTATAGATTTATTTGAAATGAAAATTGACGTTCGATACTCGCGTAAGTTAGCTATGGGTGGCAGACGTTGCGTACCGCAGTAGCCAGCGATCCAACTGCTGACAAATTACAGATGATTTGTCGCTCCCATGTCGGTTGTCTATTACACACGTAGGTAACTTGTAATGTCTTGAAGGGCAAAATCACAGGTAACATCGCGTGCTCAGTTACACAGAGAGACGAGAACCCAAACCTCTGGCTACACTCAGCAGTATGGACTCTGGAGGAGCCAGTTTTACAGGTTAGGAAACGAACCGCAGGTAAGTCGCGCGCTTATTTCGCAATCAATATATTAATTGTAAATGCTGAAAAGTAAATACTTCGAGCAATGTTATTTAGTGCAATGGAATGCGAAAAAATTACTAGCTGTATTAGTTGGTATTATCGGATAAATCAGGTTTGTAGTAATCAAGAAGGTATAATTATAAAAATCGTAAGCCGTGCATCGACTAATTAAAGTTTAGAGATAACTTTATTTATACTTTAGCACTTTGAGATCCATTTAAATATTAAATAAATATGATACTTCGTACCTTGCTTTAACATGGATCAGACTGATAACTGTTTCATAAATCATTCATTAAATGCTGAGCTGCGGTCTTCCAGCAAGTAATTAAACAGTACTCAGTGTCATCCATGTTACTCATAAATCAAGGTATAAATATTTATCTATTTAACGTTAAATTAATATTATATATCTCATAATCCTTTTATTTTTTATTTTTTCTATCTATTCACTACTAAGAGTTATTAACTTTTAGTAGTGAATAGATTGGGTGTTTTGTCGATCTTCATTTTTAATGTTATGGACCCCTACACTTCTGAGGTCTGGATCGTTTGGTCTTTAATAGCGGTTCTACACAAAATGAATACAAATCTTTTTATTTTTTATATTTTTCCATTTACAATTAATGCAGTTAAAGTGTGATTCTGCAATCATTTCTCTCTATAACCTTGTCGAATCGAAGTTGATTAATTTCGATTTATGAAGACGTACTTAAGATCAGCGCTGAAAGCAATAATCGTATTCAATACGTTTTATAGTCACTAAAAGCAAATGGGAAAATAACTTGATGTTTCGGCTGTAAATTAAGATTTTATTGACGATTTGAATTAATGGTACGACGCTTTATTCCATCGGTGATTTCAAGAATTAAAAGATCACTGGTAATATGTACTTTTCCATCTCTATTAAGTGCTTGCATCCCTAGCAACTAATATATTTGAAGTAAACGTTGTGCCAAGAAGACATCAATGCTCGAAGTTAATAAAAAATATTTAACCAATGCATCCCCCTTGTATTAACTTACGGCGCAGAGACGTGGAATCTAGCAGCAAGTGTTACTAATAAAATAAAATTCACCCAATGTGACATGGAGAGATCCATGAGAGGAGTGTCTCTAAAAGATATAATCTGAAATGAGGATATCCGAAGAACTCAAGTGGTGGAGGCTACTCAACGAATATGCACACTCAATTGGCAATGGGCAGAACATATCTGTGTAAGAGACGACGGTCCAGGAGGAAGAATAAAGTTGCGTCCAAAATTTCACCAACGAAACGTTAGCCGACCCCCTGCAAAATAGACTGACTAATACAGAAGAATAGCGGGAATATCCTGAATGCAGAGAACGGATAATCAAAAAGGATAGAGACTCTTGCGGGAGGCCTACGTTCAACAGTGGACAAACACATACTGATGATGACAATGATGAGATAGAGACATTAATCTAGAAAAGATTAAAGGGTAGAATCTTTTCCAGATAATGATGATGATGACATATAGGTAGTTTGATAATTATCACTTAAATTCTACTTATAAATGCAGTTTGCTTAAATAATGTGATGTCTTTGATAGGTACGGTGAAATTGCAGGTGTATATTGATATGTTTCCCAGCTATCGTTCTTCCAGGTAAGTGTAATCATCAATAGTATCAAGTACTTTCTCGAATCCATCACACGACTGAAATGTCTCCAACGACGTCTATTGTCCAGCACTGTACACAGGTCCGCAGTAGTTGTTCATACATGCATTGTTTAATGATTTAAAAAGTACTTTTATCACGTACACGCACGTAACCACTTCACATTATTCCACACACAGCTTCTCCCTGACTCGGTTGAACGTCATATAGTCCATAACGTATCAAGTAACTCTGCAATTACTCTAATTTAAGTGCTTATATATGTTTTTACCCTCAACCATCCCCTCCACAATGTCGTGAAGAAGACCATGGTGGCGCATGATGTGACCGATCCATTGGGCTCGCCTCTCTGAGATGGTTCTTATAAGGTGCCTATCTTCCTTGATCATCCTGAGAACCTCATTGTTCGTGACGTGGTCCTTCCAAGAAATTCCGAGAATTCTTCTGTGTGATCACATATCAAAGACCTCTAGTAGAAACATGTCTCACAGCCGTACATCAAGATGCTCCAAACAAATGTTTTGGCAAGTTGCTTGCGGAGCCTTAAATTAATATTCTTTGGATCAAGATTTTTCACTTTTTTATTGAAAGCTAGCCTTGCTTGATGTATGCGACTGTTGACTTCTCTTTTTGTTCTGCCATCCCAGGTGATCGTACTTCCGAATGGTTGAGGGTAGAAACTGTAAAGGGCGCCCTAGACGGGAATATTTGCAGCAAGTGTTCGAGGACATACATTGTAGCTCTTATGCTGAGCTGAAGAGGGTTGCGGAGGATCGAGCAAGATTCTGTTGCTGCAAGCCAATCCGCCGGATTGATACTACGAAGAAGATATGTTTTTCAATCCTCGAAAGAGGTCGTTGAACTTGGGTATGAAATATATGAGTTGATAATTCAACATGTGTTGTTGTTAGTTCACGTAAGAGCAGGTAACGCCTAAGAACACCGATAGCCCGAGTCTATGCAGAGATTATAATATGAAAAAGGCCGGCTACCGTCGTTACATGTAACGGCCTGTTCGCGGCGATTCCAGGTGTGCCCATTTGCATGCGAATCGGGTCATTTGAACTGAATGCAATTGAATGCTAACGAAATATTCTGCCCGCTTCGGCAGTGATCGCGGAAACACTGACATTGAAAGCGAATAAACATTGGCTCACTGTTGAATGTAAGCGCATTACCATGTTGCAGGGTATGTTGATATCCAAAAAGGTATGTTTCTTAGACTCGGATTTTTACGGTAAGAATTTTAGAAAATAAACTTTCGGTCATAATTTTTCCATAAGTGGATCAGAATTTATATTAAATGGTCAAAATTTATATAAAATAATCAGATTTACAGAGGGCAAAATAAATAATTTGTGGTTATAATTTAAATGACAATGTTCATTTTTTATATTCCATAGTCAACCTTATCTAATCTAACATAACCTAACCTGGGCGTATAATAGTTTTATTCTGACCGCATAACAATATATTATAAGCGTGCATATTGATATTCTGACCAAGGATTTAATTTTATTGATATCAAAAGTTTACTTAACTTCTGATCTGAATGTGATTTAAATTACGATTATTTCGTTAGTTGCCCTTTTTGTACAAAGATCATTGAAATCTGTCAATTTTTCTCAATTGTAATTAATTGAAATTTTCCATTGATCTCTCTCGCCATATTGCAACCAAATTTATTAAGACTTTATATTAAAAAATGAGCAACAACAAGAAAACGTTTTTTTAGAGATATTTCACAATTACGAGTAAACCATGATATCTTACCACTTCACCTGTAATAGTCCAATCACAAGCTCACCTGAAAAGAAAGAAAATATATTAAGATAAGATAAACATTTAATATTTTTGTATGAGATTATTTACATGTTAAAAGTAATTAGTGAAATTGCTTATACGATGAATTTGTACACAAATACGAAGTACTCGTATATTTGACGCCTCAGGTGGTTTTTGCACCTACAAGAAATGTTAGCTGAAATTACTTTTAAACGTTTGATTAGAAGTGTTCAAGTGTTTTAAATTAATCAAAAATGAATATGGTAGGTCAAGTTAGGTAAGGTTTACTTAATTTAATCAGCATGGCTCCGCCGCATTTCGTGCCATGAAAATTCGTTCTACGACTCAACGTGCGGTGCACTGGACGTCTGGTGCACGGGATATTTGGTGCGCGGGACAACTGGTGCGCTGGATGTCTCGCTAACCTAACCTAACCTAAGTTATTTCGTTAACGAGACCTATGGATTTCTAGACTCTGCGATCACTGGACAATTCCTTAGATTATGTTAGGTTAGGTTAAGTTAGGTTAGGTTACCGTACCAACCAGTCCACTAGTTGTCTCATGCGCCAAATATCCCGTTCACCGATGAGTCGTAGAACGAATTGTCTGTAGACGATATGTCGTGAAACCAATCAGCACAGTGACTGATGCATTTATTTATGAAAATAGCCTACGAGATATAACTATCAATATATATCTTTCAAAAGTAGAATAAAAGTGTTTAAATGGAATATAAAATACTAAAATATTTAACATGGCACTGAGCAATGCTATTAAGAAATAACAATCATCAGTTAATAGTACATTTTTATATCCCACTTTTATAAATCGGCTGATGAGCGACCGCTGCATTCAATCCCTCTTGGATGACCGTCAGGAGGATTGTCGGCAGACGGACGCTGTCAACATAATTCAAAGTCGGGGTCATCGCGACTTCGCCGGAGTCCCTCATGGAGCCTGAAGTGTGGCCTAAAAGGACCATCGTTCAACTCTGGATACGTGTAAGACGAAAGAATCGCAGTGAACAGTGGTTGAAACCAACTTGAGTAAAGATATTGACATATTTACATAGATACGAAATGTTTGATGTTTGATTTTGTATCAATAATGCCGTGTTATTTGTGTGTCAACCATGATATACTTATGACATGGTTTTTGTTGTTACAAGTCCAACTATTTGCGTTGAGTATCCCGACACTTGTTCTGAGTGTGAGGTCATTGACGCAAAATGTGTCAATACATTTACAACGCCACACTTATGTAAGTACATTCCTCTTTGTATTTTTGTTATTTCTCCTGTACTTCAATAACGAATTGAATGTTATTGAAGGATTTTTTTTTTATCAAATTGTATCAATTATATTTTTTTCTAAAATAATCCGTTACCTTTACATACAGTTTCCATGAATCTTTCGTTTAAAACTCTTTAAGAACTTACATTTCAAATGTGCGTAAAAATCATCGTATAAAAATTAGCAAGAGATACTCACGAATAATTTCAACAATCACAAAAATTAAACGTAATGAAATTCAATGTACATCCCGATCATTTAATTTAATCGCGCAGCATCATTGGTGAGAAGAACGTTAAAAGTAATATGCGTAATAAAATAACTGTACTGAATGCATTTTGTGCACTTCATCCGATACTTCAAGCGCTGAACTTGCATCTTCATTGTATACAGTCTTGCATACCATTTTCATTGATAATCGGCGACCGTTATGACCGTTTCCCTTTATATGAATTTTACTCTCTACAATTTTGCCTATTCAAGACAAGGCATTGCCGTTTTCTAAATACTGAAAATAATGACAAACATCAAGATTTCTCTTTCAGCTTATTTTATATTGATAATTATATTTAAAGGTTTCGCAGAATATAGGTTCTATTAAATTATACGGAGAAAATACAAATATATACTTGTTGATCAAAATATGAACTGATATCAACTCGATATAGCCCTTGCCAGCTGGTCCCGATAAGCCTCGATATACGATCTTTCGTCTCATATTTTGTTCACTCGTATTTTTATGTAAACACATACAGGAGAATATCGACAGATGGTGATAGTAATTCTGAAGTCTCATCTGGTGGAATTCTATGACGCTTATCATGCAGCATATGGCTAAGCGCTGCGCTTGGAGTATTGATCCGCCAACGTCTAAAGCCTGAGATTCACGCATCATCCTTATTATTTCAGGATTTTAATATGAATGCGTGGTCTTCACGGGACGACTTTCTTCAACCACAAATTTTGATTAATAGGCTATGACTGGCATTTTACGGGTGAGGGATCAAATTAACAAAAACCGGGGGGATTTTAGAACTCAGAAATCGATTACAAATCTTTTTCTTTAATCTCCGTCGGGGATCGAACCCACGACCGCTGGATTGCAAAGCAAACGCTTTGACTATTGAGCTACACCCGCCGGCTGATAAATGGTATCCAAGTTTTATATTTAAGTAACATAATACATGGCCCTTTAAGGCGCCATATTTGTTTGTTTCGACAAGTCTTGTCATATGGAGCGCCATAGTTCGCCAAGTGGCCACTATGCGTGTTCTGCGCAGTGACTCCCTACCACGGTCCAGTCGATGCCCGGAGGCCAAGGAGTAATCAGAATGTTCTGTCCCGGGCAATGGCTACCCAATTTAGTCAGTCTTTTTTACCTTAAATAATTTACAATGTGCTTCTCGAAAAGTTTTTTGCTTTGTGATCTACTCCTTATCCATTCAGATGTCAGTTCTTTACATACGTTCAATTTACATAGTCTAATTCGTAGCAATGTTTCATAAGGAGATTCATAAAATGGTTATCAGTTGTTGAATTTTATTTAAAGTCATTTTCTTCAATATTATCGTTCTATTTTATACCTCTATAGTCCAGCGGTTAGCTTGTCCAAAATACTGGACTTTACCCACCTCACACCCGCATCACACTGGATGACAGTTAATTCTCCTTGATTACGCGCTCATTTAGATTATGATCAATCAGCAACTGATAAGTTCAGTGGGAGTCCCTTCTGAACAATTGTGGCCACTTCACAGAAGTGATTAAAGAAAACACCTGTGAAAGAGATTAGAATCGCATTCACAGGTTGTTAAAGAGATGGAGATGAAAGATAGATTATCTCACCGAAAATAAGAGCAAAGATTGTAAATGCGTGGAATTTTTTTTAGTGGCCTTAAAGTCTGCATGCCTGATAGGGCCGAGGTGATTCCCTCAAACTGCATCGAAACGGACTCCTCTTTCTAACTAGAGGAACTAAAAGTTCCAGATAATGTGCTCTGAGGTCTGGAAGGCAGCGCCACAGGGGCAACTAGGGTTTGAAACTAAATTAAATGAGTATAATCTGTCATTAAAAGCGCCGTGCCCAGTCATTAGTTGGGTAGACAACAATATGTCCAAAATGCTGTATGTAATGAGTATTCATGGTTCATTATGCCAACCAAGAGAGACAGAAAGAGTTACGCATTAACTACATTTATCTTGCTTGTAAAATCCATTACACAATCTTTGTCGTTGGAGTAACATTAGGAATGTGGTAGAGACCTCTGTTTCTCTTTTGATAGACTATCAATGCAAAATACATGGCTCTTGACATTAACAAGCATAACACAATAAAGATTAAGCGAGTATAGAGTCATGTCTGGCTTTGTATGAACATTATATGTCGGAGTTAAAAATAAACGATCAAAGTAAAGTAGTCGGTTTTCATTTATCCGCCACGCTGGAACTATAATTGAGTTCCATTCAGATAATGTCAGTTCGTAAATAATGGTTAAATGTTCTTGATATTTCTCTTAATAAAATACATATCGAGCAATAAGAAACTGTGCTGGATCAGAATCTTAGAACTATCGAACTACTCGTACATGAGCAGATAAAAAGATTTTTCTACTATAAAACCTTCATACTTTTTAAATTTTAGGAGAGGCACTTTTTTGCACATTTTTATATTGATTTATCAATTTTTGGCTATACAACTGATTGCGGTGAAACTTACACAAATTTTTGCTTGCATGCCCGTGGAGGTTTCTGTAAAATCAAATCGGTAATGGAAGGAAAACAGGGACGTGAAAATGCGATCGATTACCATCCAAAACTGATGAAACTTACATGAACTATTATTGTATGTATTCCCGCAATAGTTTTTGTGAGTTCCAAAAGCAATTTGTACCCAAAGTATGCAAAAGAACTTCAGTAAACATAATGCATTTCAAAGACGTGTTCGAACTCTTAAAAACTTAAGTTTTTGTACTTGGAATGATACTGCATATCAAATGTTTAATACTCTTTATACTCTAAACGTCGTCGTTACTTTATAAGCTACCTTATGATGGTTTAATAAAAACGTATATTTTAATGTGAGCCGTCTTAAAAACGATTCTTTTTTACACTCTTATACCTTATATATTGTTTAACCCAAATCACTCAAACTGTTAAAAAGATTTATAACCCATTATGCTTTCCTTTACAAACTATCTCATAACCTTCACGCACCTACTCACTCATACCTAGCTCTTTATAAGCACGCACACTTTCATGCCTAGTTTCTTCTGGGGATGCTTTCTTTCCATTCGCTAGAGTCCCGGAGAAAAATTGATGCACTCAAACATTCATTCCTTCTTCATCGCGGTTCAATTCACAACCCTGGGATTCTTGAATGTTTTAACTTCTATGTTCCAGATAGGTACACCCGTGCTCGTAGCCATCCATTGTTTTTGATCCCAGTCGATGCTTGTGGAGCTTCAAGCACTCAATTTGGTACAACGGCAATGTAACTCCTAAATGGCCTACCAGCACACCTCGATCCTTTTCTTACATTCTTTTCCTATTTTGTCGATGGTATTGTTCTTCTTGATCTCTGTGATCTTTGACACGTGTCATCTTCTTATTATTTTGTGTTATTTTTATTTTTTTATTATTTTCTCTATTCATTGTATATTTATGTATACTCTATGTTTCTAAATATTTGTACAAAAAATTGGAATTTCGATTCTGTATATAAATAAATAAATAAATAAATGCCTAATTAACTCGACAATAGCAACCCGACGTAGCCGAAGCATGTCGTATGATAATATTTGATTGTTATTTTGATACTAAGTAATTCCTTCAAGAATTATCGATCAAGTTTGTCGACTAAGCACTCCTCACCCAGTCACGGATAGTGTACGATAAAAATGCTGCGCTCAATATATGAAACCCTTCGCTCCCTATATGAGAGAGATACGGAAACTCATCTACTTGTAAAAATATTAAATTGTCTTTGTTGCTCAATATTTCACACATATAATTATGTATAACAATGTTTATATATTAAATATCCTTTCACCTTAATGTCCTATCACATTAGAATAATATAAATGATTATATAATTGATTATATGTAATGAATCAAATAATACACACAAGCAACTTAACATAAGGTTCTTTATATGGAATAGAATGTTTGTCCAAAAAAACTTAATTACCATATTAATACTGAGTTTTTTGTTCAGAGCGGTCTTTTTCTTTTGTACAGTAACTTTCATTTATGACATGACATAATAAATGAATGCCATGCTAGTTATTTCTTTCAATGCATCTTAAAACTTTTTAATGACTGTTTTACTTTTTAATTCATTCTACATATACGAGTATGCATTCACATTGAACATACAATAATGGTTAACAGTTATGTAGTTAATTAAGGTATTTAACAGTAATCAGCAAAAAAACTGCAACTCAAAATGACACTCACTTACATAAACTTTCTTTTTCTATTTTACTTAAAATTACACTTACAAATACACTTCATTCTAACTTTTAACACGCGTTATACACTAAGCAGTCACCCATCCAGTTAAAGTATGCGTCCAATGTTTCTTATCTTGTATGATTGAACGACAACCGACATTTAAACATGCTTTTGTACTATACTGGTTGGTCAAATTAAACCAATAGTGAAAGAAACTTGAATTTTTAAGTATACAATGCAGTCTTAAAACGTATTTTTATTAACCCTTTTATTACGGCTCGGTTTGAATACAAATTATACTGTCAATTATAAAACTAGTATTTGAAGCATAAATGTACTTATCTGGTCTACTTTCATATATCACCTTGGTTTTTGAATCACTTAGCTATCAGATGATGCGTAAAAAAGTATTCTAAGAAAGTAGCAAAACGATATATCACGTCAACCGCTGTCAACGGTCGGGGAATCTTATAACGGCGTATGCCGACAACCGGTGCGAAGGGGTTAAATTAATTTTACACATCGTTTTCCAGCGGTCTCCAGCGCAATAAGCTCAGGCACATGAGGAGACAAAATCTTTAGTATACTGTGTTGGTTATTTGGCATTTTTTGTGGAGATCGGATGATCAACCCGACAATCCTGAGATGTGGACCATTTGGTTGTAATGGGCGGCAAAACTCAAGAAATATGCATTTATAACAACCTAATTTCTTGTAATTCACAACATTTTCAAACTTCTCGGATTCATCACACGCCAGGCTAGTCAATTTCATAACCCTCTAATTTTTCGTACTCTCTATTCTTCACTCGTTTCATCTGTTCTGGAATATGGGAGCTTAGTTTGGAATCCCAATAAATCCAAATACATTTTCATGCTCGAAAAAATTCATATAAAATTTCTCCGACGTCTTTATTTTTATATTTACGGCAACTATCCATTCAATTCATTTAATTCCGAACATTACCCAACTCTTTTTCTTCTAGGGATGCTTTCTTTCCATTCGCTAGAGTCTCGGAGGAAAATTGCTGCACTCAAACATTCATTCCTTCTTTCTTCGAGGTTCAATTCACAACCCTGGGATTCTTGAATGTTTTAACTTCTATGTTCCAGATAGGTACACCCGTGCTCGTAGCCATCCATTGTTTTTGATCCCAGTCGACGCTTGTGGAGCTTCAAGCACTCAATTTGGTTCAACGGCAATGTCGCTCCTAAATGGCCTACCAGCATACCTCGATCCTTTTCTTACATCCTTTTCCTCTTTTGTCGATGGTATTGTTCTCCTTGATCTCTGTGATCTTTGACACGTGTCATCTTCTTATTCTTTTGTATAATTTTTATTTATTTTATTTTTTTCTCTATTTATTGTATAGTTATGTATAATTATTTTTCTGTATATTTGTAAAAAAAATGGAAAAAATTTCGATTCTGTTAATAAATAAATAAATAAATAACATTTAAAACATTAAAATTTGTCTTCGTATGTTGCATGTTATATTACCAAAAGACGCAATGAAATCGTATTTTATCGTATTTTTTTATTTTATGTGATTATTAAATTTGCATTGCATAATTTGTTAAATTATTCAAAGCCCAAAGCGTCGAACGAGCAACAACTCCGATGGTAAAAAATCATCATGCAAAGTGCATTTTGCAAAAATAAACAACTTTATTCGCATAATTATCCATACTAAAAACATATAACGCGATAATAAGATTCTTTGATTTTTCGTACAGATTATTAATTAATTTTTTTGTATATTACGGTAAATTCGCCCTTTAAGACCAAATGGTTTAGGACCTAGGTACTGTCACGAAGTTCCCATATCAGATGCAGAGGTGCTTGGGTCAAGGTATGAACAGAAACTAGGAACAGAACACAGATAACTGATTGGTTGTAATATGTAGACATGTGCTCTGAATTCGGAAGGAATATCGACAGAAGAAGTATCTGAAACTAAACAGCTTGATATAGTGAAAAACCATGTTAATCATTGTGACATCAGCATGATGTAGCCCTTGCTGACTGGTACCAAAAACCTCGATACACAATCTTTCGTCTCTTATTTATGTTTGCTTGACATACATTTATGTGTCGCCATATTGGCGTCTTGGACAAGTCCGCCCACGGGTGTGTTAGTTATATACATCGATGCGCGGGCGCTGGGCGAGAGTCTCAGCTCCGACGAGCGAGCGGAGCCAATCGTGTCCCGGCCTTCGGTGAGAGCATATTGTATTGTAGATAGGCCTTATGCTGTGACTAGGTTCGGACCACAAGCTTGTAAAGTTAATCTTAAATATATGTCAATGTGCTTCAGAAAAACTATGTGTTATCAATCTGCTCCTAATCCTGCCATCACGCGACGGAATAACAACCTTTTGAGAGAGAGATGTATGTAAATATATTTGATAACACCGAGATCCAAGCCTATGCCATTGATAAAAGAGGAAAGGGATATTAAATAAGAAGGGGCCATTTAGAATCGTCATTGCACATGGATTCATTCATGCAGTTTTTTAAAAAGGGTGAATTTCATTTGTGAAAAAATGAATTTCGTTAGCAGAGGAATGAGTTTCATTTGTGAAAATATGTCTTTCATTCGCAAAGGGGTGTAAATTGCCTTCCAAAAACTGTATTACACACTCCCATAAAAAGTAATATTTTCCTGAAAGATGTAACTTTTTTCAGCAAAAAAAAGCTTACATTACATATTCATCATGCTCTTTGATATACTGGTGAGTGGGGTCGCTCGTCTAGTTGGTACATTGTTTGCACTGTAAGACCAAACGTGAGAGAAATGATAAACGTGCTTGAAGTAGGAAGGTGAGCCTTCCCCTTGTGGAGTTATGCTAATCCAGGCGTCAATACTCGCCAGAGCCTGCGAGCGGGTCAATGCATAGCCTGACTCTCCACAAAGGAGTAACCTCCACCTGGAAGACGACTACTAAGAAAATTACGTTATCAAAGAAAGAGTTAGGTGAAATTTCCCATCTACTTCACAAATACAATCATATATTTTTTTAAGTAAAACGACGAATGATTTCTTTACGTTTTAAGGTGCAAAAAGAAAACTGATCATACCCACGCAAAACTGAAGGCGTTTAATCAATGCATCTTCTCAGTATGAACTTATGGCGCAGAGACGTGGATCTAACAGCAGGTCTTACCCATAAAATAAAGGTCACAATGGGATATCGAATACATTTCTCAAGAGGTTTTGCAATCGTGATTTCAATTTATCGGCACTAATAACCTGAAACTCGCTGCCGTAGAGTATAAGATTGCTGAAAATGAAGGCATCCTTCAAAAGGCAGACTCAAGACGTACTTTTTTACTTTGAGAGGCAAATAATCTCTTTTGGAATGGACATTCGGCAAAAAAAGCGCTAAAGCACTGGGTGCCGTAGTCTATTGCAGTTCAAAACCCGACAAAGATTGACGTTTTAAAATTTTTTTTTTATCAAATCTTAGCTCTATGCATACCTTCGGTAGGGTTGAGCCCCCCCCCATTAAGACGAAAAAAAAATCAAGGTCTTAGCATCCTATCTCCTTTAAAAAACGCTTTTTTTTAACACCCAAATATTTCTCTGATACTACAGTCGCAGTCTATACAAGGTCGCTGGCTCTGCCTTGGAAGCCCTCGGGAATATATGTTCTTAAGTGGAACTTTATGTATACAAAAGTTTTAGGACAAGGCATATACAATCTGAGCTTATATAACTGTGAAACGTAAATTTGCAGTGCATTCAAATATGGTATACACACATAAATGTTTATAAAATAATATTAATAATGATCACATGCGCAGTGTATCCCACGCCTCTGGAGCATATAGTAGTATGTAATGGTATACCGTCGCGGCATTATGCAGAGCTCGCTCCCAGCAGTCACTTCGCCAGGAGTTGAAGAACCCACGCTGGACCAGGCGGCTGCACTGGATGGGTGTTGCGAGGGTCTCCGTCTGACTGCAGATCCGTGTTCTGGAAGCTCACAATGGAGCCTGCCACACAGGCATCTGCTTATAAGATGTACGCGATGCGGATGCACAAACTCGCGAACAAATAATGAAAAAATTGCTAGTCAATCAGCATACGAGTACTTACTTCCTTGCATAGTTTGGATTGAAATTTACTAGCCTCAAAACCCGCATTACATCAAAGAACAATAAATAATCTTTAACGAGGTGCGTTTTAACATTTGATGACTTCATCATTCATACTGATAACAGCTCGATATAGCCCTTGTAAGCTCGTGTCGAAAAGCCTCGATATATGATCTCTCATTAGTTATTTATGTTCACTCGTCGGACACGCATATGTAAGAATGTTAGTAACGTAAGATATGGCTTGTTTGACAAGTCCTGTCAGGTAGATGGCCATAGCTCACCTAGTGTGCACTATGTGAATTTCAGCGCCGTGCTGTCAAATTTGCTGGCGGTGTCAGTCGGAGTCTGTCCGGGACTTGTGAGAAATGCAGAAAGTTCCATCCCAAGTAGATAATCGAAGTTTGTCAATCGTTTATCTTAAATGTATATTCCAATATGCTTGCCTGAGACCTGCTCCCCATACATTTATAACGCGTTCCGATAACAATCTCGGTGACATGGAGTCGTCCTTTGAAGAACGGGTATTTCATGTCTAACATAGTACATAACGGCACACTGGGTACCGAAAAAGCGGACAAACTGGCCAAAATGGGGGGAAACTAAGCACAATACCCCATTACGACTGTTTTCCTCTCTGCTACGCCTTGAACAAGTTAATGCATGATTCGCTAACAACCTGGATTACAGCATAAAAATAATCAACCTCGGGAGGAATAACCAAGTCTTTCTTTCCATCCATCAAACGCTTATTGACGTGGAAAAAGATTAACTCCGTGGACTTTCATCTCACTCAAGAGTTTATCGGACACGGAATTTTCAGAGAATTCCTTAAAATATTTAGCCTTTCTTCTTGCGACGCATGTCCATGTGATCCAGGCATGCAACAGACGGTGAGACACTCTCTTGTTGAGTGCATCATCCATGAGAACAGGAGACGCATTCTGTGTTGTCGCCTGGGAGTCTCTACCATTTCATGGGAGGATTTACCTGAATTGCTGCTTAGTTCTGACGATCCCTTGCTGCTAAACTTCATCAGGGAAATTGTCGGGGCTACAAGAGCGGTTAACGAGGCTGACATGGAATAGACTCCTACGTTCTTCAATTAGTTCTCAGACGTACGACAAAATAAATAAATATATATATTAATTGTATTATATACGCTGTTTTTTTTTCATGATTTATATTCAAAGTTGTTTGTATTTTTTATTTACTCGCTCTTTATCTGGTCTTCACATGTTGTCATCAAAAAGTTATTTTAATAATTTAAGTTGTATTTATATGAATTAGCAAACAAATAACATCACATATTCAGATATATTCATTACGGTATACTATATTACAATGCGTCTCTGTTCGAAGGATTGGATTATTAGGTTAGGTTAGTGCATACGATTGAAAGCTAAACGTAATTATGCTATAATATTATTTTTCTACAAGTTTACTGAACTGAAAAATATATTAAATTTACTACATTGTAAATAATGCACCTAACATTACAAGTCATTCAAATCGATCTAAAACGCTGCACAAAGTATAATATAATGTGATGAAAAAAAGCACGTTCATGAAGAACTTTATATAACGCATGATTACGTAAATTACTAGCATTGAGGCTATTACTAAGGCTTTTCTACCGTATAAATATGTTCAAGATCATTACGCCGCGACGTACGTAGGATAATACTGTAATGGTGCAATAGCAGACGCCATAATACGATAAAACAATGCGATTTATACCCCACACTTTTATGCAGAGTAATGGTATGAAGCCATTAAATAATCATTAAAGGAAAATATAAAGTGCAAGGGATATGCAGTTCGGTACGTCGGAAAATATATTTTTTATCATATATTTTATACGCAAACGCGTACAGGTGATTTCACAAGATTGATGTATTTTTTAAATCATTCAATTCACGCACCGTAGCTTGATTATGACGAAAATAAAGAACAAAATGCTATACCGGCTGCCATTATACTAGTCTCATTCGAGTGTATTTTTAATAAAGTTTCCAATACTATAAAAGAAGATCTTATATCAATTTCTGAGCTCTAAAATACCCCCGGTTCGTGTGAATTTGATATCTCACCCGTAAAATGCCAGTCGTAGTATTTTAATAAAAATTGGTGGTAGACGAAAGTCGTCCCGTAAAGACCACTCATTTCTGTAATAATCTCGAGCTGTAGTCTATGACGATGGTGAATCAACAATCTACATGCAGCGCGTACGTAACATAGTTAGTGTCATAAAATCCACAGGTGAGACTTCAGCATCACTATCACCATCTGTCGGTATTCTCCAGTATTATGTTTACATAAATAAATAGCCTTCTAGAATAGCATAAAAAGATATCTTTGACTATTGGGTTGAGCCGTGTGTAGCGAATTTATTCTGACCAATATTTCGACCGCTACAGGGGTCATCTTCAGGGATTTTGTGATCACAGATACAAAATTGTGAACCCTGAAGATGACCCCTGCAACAGCGGTAGAAATATTTATCAGAAGAAATACGCCACACACGACTCAACTTAAAAGCCACAATCCCAAATCTGGCCGTTAAAACCTACGAATAAGTTTAAGGCATCTGCGTTATAACTTTCGCCTCTTAGCCAGCTGTAAGATGAATGACTTCCATATCCATTCCTTCACCTCATCATGCCTTATAATGATAAGCATTCGCTTCTCTAGTATTGTACACAAACCTCTGTTCTCAAAGCTTATTGAATTTTTTGTGGTGCCAAAAATCATAGCTGTATAGAAGGTAGTTATACATTATTTAAGGATTAGCGCAAAAACATAAGTTCTAACAGTCAAGACCGAGCAGCAATTCGAAACTTTAATACTTAAAAATAATTCAAGAGCTTACCGGTGGTATTTAGGTACGAATTTTAAAGATTGACTGTTTTTGGTCAATTCAAATCGTGTTAAAGTTCTCACTGCAGATGAAATGAGTCTTTCAGTTGTAGGTGAGTGGAGGAGAGATTGATTATTTACGTTCACAGAAGTCGTACAACATCCATGGTAATAACTGTAGATAAGACTTATGAACCAACTTATTTTCTTACTATTCTTAAGCTTTGCCAGGATTTGAATTCAGTACGACTAGCATGACATTCAGACGACTTGATAACTCTCATCAAGCTAACGATTTATTAATACAACTCTAATGCAAAATATTTAAACACGTAAGGCGTCGGGAATATCCGTGATGTGAGCATTTTAAAACAGATTAAGGAAGAAAAAAAAGGATCGCATTACACCAAGGAATGTAACGAGAATTTCTGCATTTGCCTTTACACTATCAGCGGAGTTATATCGATAAAGCTATGATTATTATGTAACATTTCTTGCTGAAATTGCATACTTATAATTAAATTAATATTTTTTTTATAAGACTATATGCGTCTCGCCTCTTGATAGAGGCATTATCAACAGTGACATATTTACTCAACAACAATCTCATATCAGCTCCATATATTCGTAGCTCTTGCAGGCTGGTGCCAAAACCCTTTGATATGGGATCTTTTGACTCATTATTTTTATTCGCTCATCTGACACGCATATATAAAAATGTTAGTCTTAGATTTAGATTTAAATAACTGTGAGACGTAGCGTAACAGACGTCATTTTGTTTATTTTGACAATCCGCTATCTGTCATGTGAGAGTGGATAGTTCACCAATTAGACGATAGGGAATCTGATCGTCAGATACGCATCTTCGTTTATGGCCCGGGCAGAATACCTTACTTTGTCTGTCTTGTATTTAAAATAAAATTCAATGTGCTTCTCGCCAAATTCTTTGATTTCGAGACCTAATTCTCATCCCTCCTCCATGCGTTCCGATGACGATCCCGGCGACGTGGAGTTGCCATTGATAAACGAGGGATGTCAACCCAATTTTATATTTTAAGCATTTTATATATGGTTTTTATTCTTCAAGTATTACACATTCAATACATTCATTTACAAGATACTGTTGAAAACAGTTTATATGATAAAAATGATACTATATAAAAATCGTGAAAAATATTAAAATAAAACACAAAAGTAAGAAAAAATAAAGTTAAAACAAGGGAATTAATAAAAATAATGAAAAAAAAAACACTTCACTCAAAAGTCAATGCCATCGACTGTGCTATCTAACGAAAGAAGTAGAGTAAAAGCTCATTAAATTTAATATTTAGTTTGTTTTTCATGAACCAACTTTTTTGTAAAAGTATTTTACTAACATTGAATGCATTTCAGTGTTTTTTTCGTGTTTTCGTTGTCTTCGGCACTCTTTGTTCCAATACAATAAGTGTACTGACACAATAATTTCCTTGTACAAAGACTGCATGGCAAGTAACGCAAGTACTCACAAACATAAAATATGAAACGGCCACTAAATAAACTATCAATTTGTCTGTAAAAATGCCTGAATTGAATGAACCGAGTCGTAAAATCACTCTTCACACATTCCCATACATTTGCATACATTATAAAATTCAGGGTCACTGAAACTTTAAATTACGATTAATAAAATGAAAATTGTGAAAAGGATGAAAGAAATTAAACACTTTTTTATGTGGACACGTAGAGGAGAACGCCCTTAAATAGAGATGAAGAGATTTTATGTGCTGAATCTATAATACCTTCCATTTTAATGATAGTTCAACGCTATATACACACGATCATCAAAATTGTAAGCACTTTACAAAGACTTATAGCGTCAGTGTAACCCTCCATCCTTTTTTACGGTTGTGAGACTTGGTGCATCACCATGAACCAATGCAGCCGTATAATAGGTTATGTGCTACGTGCTTAATACTGGGGGTGGAATGGTTTGTTTTCGTGAAGAATGACGGAGTTAGAAAGCGACACGGTAGTTTTTCATCCTTTAGTCGATGAAGAGACGAATGTGGACCTAGCTGAAACATGTTCTTCGAATGCCATCGTTGAACATAAACAAAAGCTACATTTTTTTTCACTATCTTTTACTTTCCTAGAAGCCCGTTGAGAACTATATAAATAATGTACTCAGGAGGCAGAGATGGCATCCGATGAGGCGAGAAACATTCCGATTAATATTATTTTATATCAACAGTTTGTGATGATATTGTAATACGTTTCAATTAATGAGCGATTTTGCATAACAGCGATACAGTTTGAGATATCATCATCATCATCATCATCAGCCTGTGTCCATCCACTGTTGAACGTAGGCCTCCCGCATGAGTCTCCATCCTCTTCGATCCTCCGCCTTCCGCATCCAGGTCACTCCCGCTATTCTTCTTATATCGTCAGTCCATCTTGTAGGGGATCGGCCAATGCTTCGTTTGCCAGTTCTTGGGCGCCATTCCAGTACTTTTCTTCCCCATCGACCGTTTGAGATATAATATATAGGTATTGCATATATTTAATGAAAAATAACTGAATTGGCAATTTTCGTAGGACAACTGTATTCTATCAAACATTTATATTAAATGCTATTTCAGAAAATATTTTAGACAAACTTTAACAATTTTAAACAACATAAAGTCAATAAATATGTTACGAGCGTTTTTATTTAATATTCACGAGAAACTGACTCCCCAACCTCTAGCGTGAATTTCTACCTAAATATTAAACTTGGCGCATATTTTATGAAAAATGACGAAAAATTTAGAAACAAAACATAAGTGCTTGAAAACTTTCCGCTCTAAAAGTTTCCATCGTAAAATATAATATTAAATAACATCATTTTAACCTTGCTCAAACATATAATTTTGCAAATTTTATCACATTTTTTTTTGCTTTAAAATTTCATACGATTTTAACGGCAAAACTTTACTTAAGGTTCGTGGCCTGGGAACCCTGACGATAGCAACGCGTCGGTCTTGCTCTCAAAGGAACCCAGACACAATAGAATAACCGACTCCTGCATACAAAATTTATTAATGTCACTCCATTCCACTTGAGTTTTTTTTTTCATTCGCATTTCACTTCTGAGAACTCAACAGTCTGACATTATTTATCATAATGTCGCGTATAAAATTACGAGCGAATTAAAGTATCTATAATAATTTCATAATGATAGCAAAAAGTACTTTCTGCATGCGAGCTTAGATTAAATAATACGTGTGAAACATATAATTACTATATTCAAGAAAAAATATCTTGTTCCAAAACTATTTAAATTATAATACTATGCCATACTATAAAATGTATTGATCATATTTTTTCTTCGTGTCGGAAACAACAGGGTCAGATTATGTCTGCCCAAAAGTGGGCGACTTCGATGGCGTTACTCCCGGCCATCATCAGGTCTTCCTGGGTGCAGCTACTCGGACACAGCGCACACTCTAGAAGGTGTGACAGGGTCTGCTCTACGTCACAGTCACATTCAGTCGAACCGCTGTAAAACTGCCAGGCTTTCATTTGTGTCCTCGTCTTGCATACTCCGGTCCGAAGTCTGTCTACGACATATCGTTCCTAGGCAACTCGTTCGAACGATTCATCGGTAATGATGTGGGGCGCACTGGACGTCTGGTACACGGAATACCTGATGCATTGTATGTCCCGCTAACCTAATCTAACCTAAGTTATTTTGTTAACGAGACCTATGGATCTCTGTACTCTACGATCACTGGATAAATTCTTAGGTTAGGTTAGGTTAGCGAGACATCCAGTGCACCAGTTGCCCCGTGCACCAAATGTCCCGTGCGACTGACATCCAGTGCGCCCCACGTCATTACCGATGAATCGTTTGAATTGTCTGTGCGGAAAATCTCTTAGAATGTTATGATGAATGAAAATTTGGAGTATTTTTTAAATTTATTTTTATGTAAACACATACAGGAGAATACGGACAGATTGGTTACCATTAACTGTAAGATTTTTTATTTCATTGCTATTGACGTTTGTACAATAAATTTCATTAAATACACTTTCGTTGGTTCATTTTGTAATAAAATAGAAGCCAAACGTCTCACGCATAGGTTAACCCTTTCATTACGTCTCGGTTTGAATACAAATTATACTGTCAATTATAAAACTAGTATTTGAAGCATACATGTATTTATCTGGTCTATTTTTATATATCACATTGGTTCGTGTATCCTTAAGTTATCAGATGATGCATAAAAAACTATTCTAAGAAACTAGCAAAACGATATATCACGTCAACCGATGTCAACGGCCGGGGAATTTTATGACAGCATATGCCGACAACCGATGCGAAAGGGTCAAGTAATAAAATACCGTGAAAATTTTACTTAAAATATATTTTCATCAAAATTTCGTTTGACCTACAAACAAAATGAAATGACGACAAAAAATAATAAAGAATGCATTTTATTGTATCCGCTTTTAAAATATATTCGCGAAAATTCTGAGAATCGCACAATCGGGAACGTATCCTTTCAAAGATGGAAAAAAACTGAAAAAAATCCTGAATACCATAAAACTTTCGAGTCCCAAAGCAACGATTTCAATGATAGAAAAAAAATGCTTAGGATTAGAAACAAATCATTTTGAATTAAAATTCAAAACCACACGGTAGATGGCGCCATGTCCGCGGCATGAATGAGCGACGCATCCCGTATTTCCAACGAATTTTTTATTCAAATCTTGGGTTCTTATAATAATTCGATTCAAACGATAATTTAGTGCGGGCCTAAGCATTGTTTCTCCATACAATGGATACATTTTTTTAGATTATTTTGTCTGTAAATATGTAAACAAAATACAGTGTAGAACACGAAATCATGAATTTTATTTTCATTTTTATTTAAACACATACTGATACAATGCCGCCGGAGGTTCAAAATAAATCAGTAATATGATAATATATTTAGAAAATATTTATCGTAATAAAATGGGCTTATATCTGTCATACAAGGATTATAAATTAGACTGAGGCAATATTTTTTAGGAAGACCGGATGATCTACCCGACACTCCAGAGGCCTGAAACATTTGGTCTTAAGAATTGAACGCTTACCAACAACACGCAGTAAGCAACAGGCGGTTATCTATACATGTTTTGGTCCGAGACCAATATTGCTTAACTTCGGTTGCCAACTAACGACAATCGGGTAAACGATGTGCTATTGCCGCTATCGTATATCGGTATTCCTACTCTGAAGGTAATTGGGAACCATTTATGATTCCAGGTGGATCTTTAAGTGAAGCAATGTCTTTAGACAAAGAATGGGCAGTGGCAACTAACAGAAATGAATGGTGGCAATTTATCGTGACAATATTTTCCAGATACGGAACGTATAGGGGAAGAAAATAAGTTAAGACACCTGTGAATTATTATTAGCGGCTATATTAAGCGGCTAACAGACAACTGCGTTTATAAAACATCCATCAGATAAGATACCTGAATGATATATATAAATGACGGTAACACTTTTTTCAATCATTTTTTGTCGCCCAAACTTGTTTTGTAGTCACCTAGATCGGTCTCATGCTTTGAAGCGATACATTTTATCTAAACACATAAATATATATGAGTACCGAAGAAGTTTTTTGTTAACACATACAAAAGAATACCGAAAAAAGGCTTACGTTATTAGAGTTCAAAAATAAGAAGAGTTAAAGAGCTACGAGTATATTGACTGTATTTACTCTTTATGTTCCACTTTTTTCATATTAACGATAAGCAACTATTTTTTTTGGGCAGTGGTTAATTCATTTAATAAGTCAATAAAAGGTCAGTAATACATACCGACAAATGTAAATTCAAAATAATCAATTGGCAGTGGAAAAATAATAAATGGGCAGGAAATAATTATTCAATGGTTATTTAAATTCAATTGATTAATTATTGGTAAATTAAATTCTATCTTATGGGTTAATTATTCAATATTTTATATACATTTTTACCAATATATTTAGTCTTGCAAGGCGTCAGCTAACGCTTCGTTTGCCAGTTCTTGGTTGCCACTCCAATAATTTTCTTCCCCATCGACCATCGTCTCTTCGACAGATATGTCCTGCCCATTGCCACTTGAGGGTAAATATAAAGATAATTTTTAAATGCATAAAAAAAACATTTTGTTTTCATGGTATGCAACAACTTTTTCTCTAAGCCATACTCTTCAAATGATGCTAAGTGGAAATTGGTGAATATCATATGATAAAATACTTTGAAGATTACATTTTAAAAGACGATCCACTTGAAGGCTAAATTTGATACATTTTCGTAAAATTATCTTCATTGTGAACATTTTAAATATATTAATATACTTTCAACTGGATTGGAACCATAACTCTTTTTGATACAGTAGAGTTTTTTTCCACTTAGCTAAACCCTCGTCTATTATCTCATCTGTGATGTCATCTCTTGCTATAAAAACCACTCCGGTCAGCCGAAGATCAATCTTCATGCCTTAGAACGGATGACCAAGAACTTGTATGAAATATATATATCATTTAGAATTACCAAAGGTGAACCGTCCTCGGACGGCTATATAATACAATTGTTACATGTCGGAATATATAATAATAATTATAATGTATTTCATAAATAATATGTTTTTGTTTGACCGTAATAAATTATGTACTTTTAAAATATGCCGCATATATATGTTTAAAATATTTAATTTTAAAATAAATATTTAAATTTTTGTATTTGCATGGATAACGTGATATGACTGGCTATCAATGTGCAATCGAATACATACTGATATCAGCTTAATATAGCTCTTTTAGGCTGATGCTTCCTTTTGGACATTTCCAAATGATATTATGGCAGCTTTTCCAGTAATTCGATGTCCAAAAGGAAGCAAAAGATACGTCAAGGGGTGAGACAAGGATGCTCTCTGTCGCCTGTACTCTTCAACGCATACATACAAAATGCAATTAATAACATCAGGAAAATGGGCATAGAGAGGGGTTAAAATACATGGCCAAAAGATTGATATGATAAGGTTTGCTGACGACATTGCTCTGATTGCTGAAACTGAAGATGAACTCACTGAAGCGCTGACATCCATGGAAACATATTTAATTCCAACTACAATATGAAGATAAACAGCACAAAACCAAAGTCATGAGAGTAAGCCGCAATGAGCAGCAGAAAATTAACGTATCAATGCTGGGAGTATCCCTAAAAGATGCAAAAGAATTTGTATACCTTGGAAGTACGATCACCTGGGATGGCAGAACAAAAGAGAAGTCAACAGTCGAATACATCAAGCAAGGATAGCTTCAACAAAAGCTAAAATTCTTGAGTCAAAGAATATTACTTTAGGGCTCCGCAAGCAACTTGTCAAAACACTTGTTTGGAGCATCTTAATGTACGGCTGTGAGACATGGTGCTTATCTGAAAGTGATAAAAAAAGACTAAAGGCCTTTGAGATGTGGTCGTACAGAAGAATTCTCGGAATTTCCTGGAGAGACCACGTCACGAACAATGAGGTTCTCAGGATAATCAAGGAAGATAGGAACCTAATAAGAACCATCTCAGAGAGGCGAGCCCGATGGATTGGTCACATCATACGACACGATAGTCTTCTTCACGATATTGTGGAGGGGATGGTTGAGGTAGAAACTGAGGCGCCCTAGACGGAGTATTTACAGCAAGTATTCGAGGACATGAATTGTAGCGCTTATGCTGAGCTGAAAAGGGTTTTGGAGGACCGAGGAATGGAGATGAGATGCAAGATTCTGTTGCTGCAAACCAATCCACCGGATTGATATCACGAAGAAAGAAGGGCTGATGCCGTAAAGCCTCAAGAAACAATATTTTGTCTCTTATTTTTGTTCGTTCGCCTAAAATGCACATATAATAATGTTAGTCTTAAATATGTAATATTAAACGGCGTTTGCATACGCCATTTTATTTGTTATGACGGTTGCTCCATTCCATGTTGGTGCAACTGTCATCTTTAATTATTTGCTTTTTTGTCGCGATTGTTGGCGGCGCTGGATGTCGCAGGTTCTGGCAGTCGTCATTTAACTTTTCGACCGAAAAGTCTTTCATGAAAATAATCGCGAATTGTGTTTCAAAACCAAGTTCTTTGTGTTGTTTATCTGATCCTGCATCCTGCCACCCAGTAATTTGATACCCAGCTCAGAGTGGAGGATGTCAAAACATTATCACATTGATGAAAATGATAAGCAAAAAAATATATATACGAGTATATATATATTTTTTTAAGTAAACACATACAGGAAAAAACCGACAGATGGTGATAGTGATTCTGAAGTCTCATCTGTGGAATTCCTTGACGCTCACCATGCTGCATATGGATAAGCACTGAATGTGGAGTGTTGATACGCCAACGTCATAGACATCAGCTCGGCATTCACGCACCATTTTTATTATTACAGGAATTCACTATGAATGGGTGGTCTTCACGGGACGACTTTCATCTAACACCAAATTTTATTAGTAGGCTATGACTGACATTTTACAGGTGGGGGATCAAATTCACACCAACCGAGGGTATTTTAGAGCATAGAAATCGTTTTTTTTTCTTCTTCGGGGATTGAACCACGACCTTTGTCTTGCAAAGCAAACGCTTTGACCATTGAGCTTTACCCGCCGGCTATGTGTTATGGTATTTTTGGAAATTTCGGTAACGTATTCCGAAGTACTAGCGATTGTCAATACAAAATATGAATTTCTTGACTGACATTTAACGGGTGGGGGATTAAATTCACACCAACCGGGAGTATTTTAGAGCTTTAAAATCAATTTAAAAAAAATATATCTCCGCCGGGGATCGAACTCATGACCTTCAGGAAAGTGGCGTACATCTTAAATAGACTATCGACGTGAAAAAAAATCTGAATGGTCGATTCAACATGTAAAAATGAATGACGCACGAGTATCTTGATTTAAATAGTAGTAACGGTTACACGTAATAATCTTTGAAAAAATAAAAAATAATACATAACAAGACTAGAATTTCCTTTCAATTACTCGATTCAAATTATGATAATATATTACTAGTATTTTCTATTCTCTTTTTTTCTTGCTCGGAGCTAAACCTGCGCAGAAACAAAAATAATGTACGAAACATCGATTACAAGTATTTAGCATAATGATTACAGCGTACCTGTTATTATTTATTTATTAGATGAGCGCGTAATTATGCCCTCCCTGCAAGTACTCCGGTAATATTTCTTAAGTAGAATATCGTTGGAAAGTACGAATAATTGCAGTGAGGTTTTTTTGCGACTTATTCTTAGCCGATTTGCATTTAGCAGGCGCTCGATCGTTCAAATCATGAAATCAAGAGAACGGTGTGGACCTTACTCATGTAATCCATTAGTTTCTAACGTCTTTGCATTTAGAACTCGATTCATCAATTAGTCTTCTTCTTCGTAGTATTATCTACTGGATTGGTTTGCAGCAACAAATAGACAATTAATAGACTTCGATATTTTCAGCATAAGAGCTATAGTTTCATCTAGAGAGCCCTCTAATTTATCATAAAAATGTCAAAGAAGGTAAAGATAGACTAAACAAGGTGCTTATCATCCTTGATTAAAAATAGACTACAAATATACAGTATTTTAACCATTTTCATAGAATAGTTGCTTCATTTATGATGGATCGTCACTATCATTAAAAAAGTATGTTCCAGTTTAGCTTCGTTAACTATGGTTTTCTTCAAGACATTGTGGGAGGGATGGTTGAGGGTAGAAACTTCAGAGGGCGCCATAGATGGATGTATTTACAGCAAGTGTTTGAGGACATGAGTTACAACACATATGGTGAGCTACAGAGGGTTACGGAAGATCGATAAGAGTGGAGATTAAGATATAAGATTTTGTTGCTGTAAACCAATCCACCGGATTGATACACAAGGAAGAACAAAACTATGAACATAAATGACTACAATTTTAGAATATTCTTTACAACACGGAGATATTTGCAATTTTAATAAAATGTAATCCTTTTTTATTATTATGTAATAACTCATTTTGTACTTATTTTTCCATGGCGAATTTGTCGTGTAAAATGTGATAGATGGCGAGTAATGTTTTTTTCGGAAGCATCGGACTAATCATCGTACGATTATTGAATCACACAAAAATTACCTTAAACGATACATATGCCGTCCTTTCAAGTTCTTCTTCAATCCGGACTTCTAGACTAAACTTGGGTCTTCAGGAATTATATTAGTTCCCAGGTACACCTTCGGGTAAATAGTTCTTTAAAAACGAAGCACGGCAACTGACAAAACTGATTAAAGGCAATATGTGAAGACCATATATTTCAGAAATAAGAAGAAAAAACGATTTTATTTTATTTTCAATAATCTAAGGTCTTAGACAACCTCGTGCTCTAATCAGGATAGTCATTTTCAAGCCGAGCACTGGTTGCTCCAGAGTGATGCTTAAAATATTAAAATGATAGATTACGAAAGCCAGACTATTGGAGGTGGCTTAATACCGTGTTAATAACCACATAAATCAACCGGTCACATCTGGCTGCTCACGGAAGAAGATTTATTGACCACTTCCTCCCAAGGATCTTCCAACTGCATCCTTCCATCTTAACAGCAGCATCCAGTGAAGAACTAATACATACTATGCATCCTTATCCTCTCTATAAAGGGAACATCACGTTCTGTCAGTTGCGCTCAATTTTGTTGCTTTTCAAATCAGATGCATCTCGAAAGTCCACTACTTCACATTGTTCAATAATTGCAAATATATTATATTGATACTTTGATGGAAACAGAAGCATTGTTGTGAACATTATTCAAACTCAGATCCTCCATTATTCCAAATGCCAAAAAACATATCTGAATCCTAAGGTCTACCTGGATACATAAATGGTTCCTAGTATCCCCGAGGAAAGGAATTTGGCAACTTGAAGAGACTGTGATAACTTAAGCATATTTAGAATGATTCGCTGATTTAAAAATTTCACGTTTTAATGAATAGCCTGATGCATCCAAGGCTTGGGCGCGAAGAATGATTTGGTCTTATTTTGAGAAAATTCAGGGGTCGTACGAGAACCACGCTAATAATCTACTATTGTCGTTAGTCACGTAAAGGTAATAAATAAACAATGATATTGACCTTCATTTAACTTAAAGTTGAGCTATTATTATCACAGTAATGCCGACCGCGGTTTTGCATTCACCGAGTGCTTGGTCAATCTTGTGTTTACAAACAGGTCTTACTTATTCCATGTTAAAAGGAGCTAAGAAATATTTTTGGAAGATATTTAAAATGGGTCACCAAGTGAATACTAAAAGTATAAATAACAAATGTATTAAGCTTAACGTATATACTGACGATGTGTTTTGGCTTCTTTCAAGTGTGAAAATATTTAGAAATCTAAGAGCTTTTAAGATGCTTTATTATGACTTCTCAACAAAACCGAAACTCCTCAAAAATAAGGAAAATGTGGCATTAATCTAAAAAATACCGATTCACTTACAATATTCATATTATATAATTATCGATAGTACAACATTCTTTATTATTATAAATAAATTAAAATACGAATATGCATTTCAAAATAATTTCAGGCACTTTGTCTTGATGCTCACCTGTGGTTTCAACCTGTAGCGAATGCAACCGATACACTTCACCAAAGTAATCGAGTTTTTTTAAGTTGACCGTATGATACAAACAAACTGAAAAAAGCACCAACTCAACCTGATTAATCACTTTACTGTATACTATAAGACAAAACAAAAAATATAGTACTTCAAACATACGTAAATGATGTATAAAATAATTTTGAATCATTATTGAAGATGGTCTCCATAGAGGCCGAAATATTTAATCGTTTAAAATAAATGTGAATCAAAACTGAGTATTTTTAATTTGTTAAATTTTTTATTAAAATTAATTAAAAAATTTAAATCAATTTAAGCCTGCTGAAAATGTGACAAAATGATAAATTTATTAAATATTCAATATACATAGTTACACTGAATGTACTGGTATGTTATAAAAGAAATGATTTATTTATTTTTATTTGTTTATTGATTTGTTATAAATGATTTCTAATAATCTTTATTTGAACATTGAAAGTAAATATAAACAAAGGACACGTCCCTCACCTTTTCATAAAGGTATTTCTCGTTTCTTTTACATTGAAATAGTATCATTGTAAAGTCACGATAATAAATTGATCTATTTCATCAATAACTTGTCTACATGTGGATCATAAGTTTTCAACAAGCACAACTGCTAGTAAGTTTAGCATTTGGATAACAATGATAAATAAACGCTCAAAGGTATAAACACTGACAAAGGTATATACACTGACAAAGATATTGACATATTTAGTGTAATATTGCTTCAGATTCAGTGCTGGTGTTGGCAGATACGAAATATTAGAATTAGACGTTTGATGTTGTGACAATAATGCAGTTTTATTTGTGTGTAAACCATGATATACTTATGACATGGTTTTTGTTGTTACAAGTCCAACTATTTGCGTTGAGTATCCCGACACTTGTTCTGAGTGTGAGGTCATTGACACTAAATGTGTCAATACATTTACAACGCCACACTTATATGTTAGTACTTAAACAATGAATTAAAATGTAAAATACTTTGTAATGTTATTGAAGGAAAAAATAAAGAATTGAATTGATTTGAAACAAAAGGACAAAACCAGACATTATAATTTCATTTTTTTTATATTAATACATCATTATATTATGATGCCACGTTGATTGTGGTATGTGCTGCAGATTTCTTGTGAATAGGTGGTGTTTCATTAAAAAAAGCGAACAAATCGAGTAAATTTCATCATTTTCATATTAGCTCCTATAACTGGAGAATATAGACGTCACTAACTTCCGCTTTACAGTTCTGTCAGCCGCAATAATCCTCGCCTAATTCCATGCTCTGCCTCCCAGAGCTACGCCGAGTAATTTATATGTATACTTCCCGACTACCTTCCAGGACGGCAAGATTCAGGGGGCTTAAATAAAAGGTAGTAACAGTAGTTTATGCTCTCCTGCTTTATCAAAGTACAAATACAGCCAAGTGCACAATTGTCGTAAGTTTAAGCTTATTTTTATGTTTGGCAAAAAAAATACGGGCGAAGAATCAGTGGAAAAAAGTGTGTAAAAACACCTTTCGAAACATTTCCGCTTTTTAATTATTGTTATTAAATTTAATTTTAAGTAATAAATATATTAATATTAAACTGTATTTTTTTGTTCTTTAATACGATATATTTTACATTGATTTCATGGACTGAGTTCAAATCGTTTTGTACAGTTATAAGCGTTCGTTTTATTAATGACTGGTATAAAGATAAGCAATGTCTTACAGCATGTTTTAAAAGCATTCTCCGGCATGTTTGGTGTTGAAAAAAAAAACAACAAACAACGTTTCCTATAACCTTTCCTCTCGTGAAATTGATTTGTTTTAGATAAAAAGTGTGGCCATCCATCTCAGACCGGCTCCCAGCGTGATGTCCATAGTGAGGTAATAAATAAAATGATATCAGTGAGTTTGGCTAAATATCCAAAAGTTAAAATATTCAATCGTCAGGCAACCAGTCCTTGGTTCGAATTCCAACATAACTTTGAGTATTTTGCAAGTGTGCTAACATCCTCCTCTCTTTCAAAAAGGGTGTTAATACGTCGCGTGAGGGCAGGATGAAGAGCAGGTTAGCAAACAAAAACTTTGTTTTAGAAGCACATTGATTATATTTACGTTAAAACTTTACAAGCTTCCGGCTATGCGGAATGACATGCCGCTGGCCGTTATGCGCTCTTCTCGATCGTCAACACATACTGACTCTTCCGGCCTGTGTTCGGTCACCAGCGCCGTCGGTGGCAAAACTCTTTAACTATTCCCAATATGGCGGACCTCATAAATGTATGGCAATCGACAAAAATAAGAAACGAAATATTGTATATCGAGGTTTTCGGTACCAGTCAGGAAGGGCTACATCATGCTGATGTCAGTGCATACATTACAATGAATTCTGTGTGTTTTTAAGTTAACATCCTCTTTATTAATGAAGAACGAAATCACGTCGCCGGGATCGTTAGTAGGACACTTGGTGGACAGGCGAGCAAGGCACAAACTTTTTCAGAAGCAAATATATTTTTGATAAACTTGACAAACTTTCGGCTCGGGGCGGAGTTACATGCTTTCAGGCACCGGGCCGATCACAACACGCTACTGGTCGACAACTGATTACTGTCCACCGGGCGCCCGTGGTCGGCGACACACAGAACTACACTTGTCAAACAACCAATATGGTGACGAAAATAAGACACGAAAGTTTGTATATCGGGGACTATATCCTGCCGATATCAAAGTAATTTTTCATTATTATGCTTTTGAAACGTACATTATATTATACATATTACACTTGTAATATAGCGTGATTCTAATACAAGACGTTTTCATTATTTTTACGAAGGGTTTACGAAAGAACGTGATATGTAAACTGGTCTATATTTTAAATAAAATTAATTTATTTGAAAAAAACTCTCACCTCTTAACGTTGTATGCTCCAGTAGGATCCTCTTAGAGTCTGAAAAATAAAAAATAAACAGTTAGTTACTTGGATTAATTGAAAAATAATAAATTTGACGAGTTTATTAGTAACATAAAATGATGGTCCGATTTGTAATAATGTGGAATATATAAGTTGTAACATTCAATACATCTTTTACTAAATAATTTAATGCTTTAAAATATAAAAAAACTATTTGTACATAATTTATATATAATTGTTTAAGTGAGATATACAAAGTCTTACTATTTAAGATATTGTGATTTATGTGGAGTATATATATGACATGGTTACACATTTTTTTAATTAGCTGCTACAGTTTACGGAGCATTCAAACCAAATGAACATTGAATTTAACAGAGTATTACCAAAAATGTTAACACAAAAATCATACTAATTTTTCATACAAAAATCATATAAGGCAACATTCAAACATCGATGTATAGTTTTTACTAAGCTAATTCAAATTATTGGTTTTAGATTGGGCGAATGCTTGTAAAGTGAAAATGCTCAAGCCATTGGAGTTGTCAGAAGCAGCTAGAAATCCATCCCTTCAAATTTTGTAAATCACGAGTTAACTCGCCAAACTCGTTTTTGTCCTTAAGGCCACGGACGAGTTAACTCGCCAGATCATTATTAAACTACACAATTTGTGATAACCCTGTTCGTATAAATTATCACAACATTATTTATCAATTAAGTGTGTCTATTCTAATGGAAAAGAAGAAAAACATCCAAATTTGGTAAGTTTACATTAAATAACATTATATTAAGCACTTGTTGATTTTCTTAAATGACTTTTCTGACATTGAAAACGGTATGGCCTATATAATTAAAGCATGTTTGGTCTAATAGGGAAAGGTTAATGCATCATATGATAGCTAAAAGATACAAGAACCAATGTGATATATGAAAATAGATCTGATAAGTACGTTTATGCTTCAAATACTAGTTTTAAGCAAAAAAAAATGTTTTGTTAAATTCACGCTGTATTGACAATATAATTTGTATTCCACCGAGTCGTAACAAAAGGGTTAAAGGTTTAAAAGACATAATATAAGCCGTCATACACACTGAAATCTTTTCAAGGATTTCACTGTGTACTAAATAGAGAAAAATAAATGTTAATATCATCAGTCAATACCTAAGAAAGCACCTAAAGGTGTCCATAGCTCCGATGGTACAACTATTAAGTGAGATTATTTACGACTGTGCATTTCATGCAGTGCAATCGCATTAAATATTTTCACTAAGAGCAACGAATCGGGTATAATTGAAAAATTCCTTAAGTCGGCAAATTTATGCGCTGAAAAGCAATATCGAGTTATTGGTGTTACGACCTAAATAATAAAATCTCTCATAGAACTACGTATTAGCATGAGATGCTTTCCTGAAATTTCTCTTTAAAATCCGTTATTTCATTGCATATTAAAACACAGCACAGATTAAAACATTCCAAGTCTATCGAGTCACGAAATAAACTAGATAAAAAGAAAGTCAAACTCTTAATAACAAACTTGTATTGATTTTGTAATTAAATGATTGAAAAAACGGGCAATGTTTGATGCCACTATACGACTTATAATAAATGAACAACTCACTGTTGATGAACTATATATTTAATAATTAATTTCCGGCACCAATGGCCTGGAACTCGCTGCCGGAAGGCATAAGATCGGAGGCATCCTTCAGAAGCAGACTCAAGACCCACATTTTTACTCAGAGAAGCAAAGAAGCGCTTTTGGAATGACCATACGGTCACAGTAGCTCTTAAAATGGAGCATCTGTTACCCACACAAAATAAATACCAAAGACATCAGCTGAAAATTCCTTTGCATTTACTCAAAACAGATCACAACTTAAGCTTGTAAATAATGCAGGAAATAAACTTGATCCATTATTTTTAAGTAATCAGTATCTAATTGTCATTTTTACGTCGCCATTCAACTGGAGTGTCAAAACGGTTTTTACTTGGAGTCTATTCATGTTATAAGCCTAGTCTTGACATGAGCTGCACGAATTTATTTATCAAAGTTATTTCGTGATGTCTTCTGTTTAACGAGCTTTGGGACTTTTGTTGGACGTAATGTTTTTAAAAGTTAAATTAAAAAATACATTGAAACTGATAAGGGCGTACGATTGATGCTATCACGCCATCTTTTACGTCGTTATTTTACAAGTTAGCTGCCTAATTATTACTTGTCAGCACGATACTCACCATCAAGAACATACTTTTACCACATATTCTCGCAAATGATTACTTTTTATTCATTCCCATCGCACACCTTCGACGCCTTAAGTTTTTTTTATATTCAGAATATCTTACTTTACGTTAGATTGTATATCCTGCAATGAATCAGAGAGTCTTCATCTTAGTAGTTTTCTAGAGGTTTTGTAGTTTCAGCCCTCCTTTGTATGTCATAATAGTACTTTATATAGCATACACACTTTTTGTATATACCCTCCTCTCTTTAAAAGGTAGTCAGTCGCGTGGTGGCAGGATTAGAAGCAGATCAACAACACAAAGACATTTTCTGAAGCACATTGACATATATATTTCGATAACTTTACAAACTTCTGACACGGACCTACTCACAGCATTCAGGCCGGGCCAACAACAATGCGATCTCGCCAACGTCGGCAAACGACTGAGCCCGTTCGTAATGGGCTGTCACACAGCGCCTCAGTGGTGATCTACGTAACTAGTCCAAAATGTCAATATGGCGACACATACATGTACGACAAGCGATCAGAAATAAGAGACGAAAGATCGTATTTAGAGGTTTTCGGTCACCATTTTATTATTCTTCGTCTTGTGTTTATTTCTCTATACATATTTTTTGAGCATCCAGATACCCGTAAAGTGGCGATTTATTTGTTAAGTTATTGATATACTTGTAAGTCATTATAGCATCTCAGTGTTTCTTACATGTCTTTATGTTTATAATGTTTGTTGTATCATGAAAATATATATCAAATTACAGAGGCAAGACCCTTTGGTTGCGCTTTTATGAACAAGTTTATTTAAAAATATATATAATAGGTTCAACTTTAACATCTTTCAGCACCGAGATAATTCACATAATGCATGAGAGAGTCTACGCAGGAGATCAAACAAAGTAAGCATAATCGCGGGGAAAATTGTGCTTCAAAAATGTCTAACGACCCAGGGCGCCTTGTACGCGGAATGATGGAGCTTTTAAGTACCATTAACCTTGATGGGAACTCTCCTCGGCCGGTACAAGACAGGTAACTTGAAGTAATTTCGCTTAATAAATTTTGATCGAGAAAAATACTTCCTCGCAAGTCGGTAGCAGAGACCGGCTGGGGCGCAAATCAAAAGCGGCTCAACTCACGAGCGCAGGACTCAAGAAACGTCATTTTTATTTTCTATATGAGATAAACAGGTTTTTAAAAAGTAATTGAGGAAAGTTTTAAGACGTTGGAATATTCAGACGTTTTTTTAAGCGAAGCCGATTACAAAACCCACAAATTTAAAAGTCTTCTAAGATATAACAGCTGTTTTCTTAACAATCTGAGTATTCGTTTTGGATGACAATTGTATACTAAAAAAACAATTTATTTAGCAGAGCTTTGAGTGCAAATATGAGACAAGACAGCTTACTAACTAAAAACTGAAATTTTTGATTTTATGGAATTTTATGTATTTTTTAAGCACAGTTTTTACTTTTCTTATAATATTTTCTCATAATATACTCAATGCTCGTCTCCTTCACATTGCCACTTGAGCGAGATTATTCTTTTTGTAGCCTCCACTACTTAACACCTTCTTTTTATATCCTCGTTTCAAATTCTATACTTTAGAGATATTCCGAATATGGATATAGTACTCTCATAGTACATTGGGTAACTTTTATTTTATGGGCAGACCTGCTGTTAAATTTCACGTCACTGTGCCATAAGTCAATACTGGAAGGATGCTTTGATTAACCGACTCTATTTTAAGACATTGTGGAATTTTCGCTTTAATAATTAAATGAAGTTTCGCAAATGTGGCTTAAATGCGTGAATGCCTTACTGTAGTCCAATGACATATGCGTAACAAAAAGAAAGCTCATATAACGTACATATAAGATTTATCCGTCACCATCGTTTGTTTTCTACTGTACATATTTACGTAAAATATATATTACTTTAAAGCTTCATACAGTGGACATACAGAAGAATTCTCGGAATTTCCTGGAGAAACCACGTCACTAACAATGAGGTTCTCAGCATAATCAAGGAAGATAGGCACCTAGTGAGAACCATCTCAGAGAGGCGATCGGTCACCTCATTTGCCACGATAGTCTTCTTCACGACATTGTGGAATGGATGGTTGAGGTTAGAAACTGCTGAGGGAGAATTTACAGCAAGTATTCGAGGACATGAGTTGTAGCTCTTATGCTGAGCTAAAGAGGATGGCAGAGAATCGAGAAGAGTGAAGATCAATATGCAAGATTTTGTTGCTGCAAACCAATCCACCGGATTGATATTACGAAGAAGAAAGCATAAATTTTGTTGTTAATTACTAAAAACATGCTGTATTGTAACTTGGACTGGTTTCCGTAAAAAAATATTAAATTGATATTCTTCGGTAAAATGATGTTGCTTTTTGATATTTTCTTCAAGCGTATATACTCGTACCTTAAGAGTACAACATCAGTGTATAGCTCTCTGTTCTCGCTCTCCCCGTTGAACGCGCGCCGAGACCCGAGCTTTAGTTATTAATTTGCTATGCAAATACTCCGACCGCGGTGATTATAGTGCCAGGGATCGGTGGCGTGCGATCCCTGGCGATGCCCGGCCCCGGTCCGCCCGCAGATATAGTCATAACTACGCGCCTGAACAACGTTTAAAATAATCAGTTTTAATTATTCAATCTCTCAGTTAAAATCTAACGAGCTCTCGGGTTCTTGCGCGCGGAACACGGTAGCCAAACTTAGTAGCCTTTCATCTATCTGGCTACTTATAACGCGATTTTGAATTCACGTATTTAAATATAAAAAAAAAATGTACTGACATCAGCATGATGTAGCCCTTGCTGGCTGGTACGAAAAAACTCGAAATACAATCTTTCGTCTCTTATTTCTGGTCGCACGACGTACATGAATGTGTCCGCCATATTTTCATTTGAGACTAGTTATATACACCGCCGCTCATGGCGCGGGCGAGAGCCCATACTGAGCGCGGAAATTAGTCACCCCCCAATCTATATAATGTGGCTCAACCTACTGCTGCGCCTAGGTCGAGCCCTAAATTTGTAAAGTTTTATCATATATATATATATATATATAAGTCAACGTGCTTCTGAAAAAGTCTTTGTTTTGCTGACCTGCTCCTCATCATGCCCTCACGCGATGGAGTAACACCTTTTTGAAAAAGAGGAGGATTTCAGTACAAATACTAGATAACCTGGCAAACTGTTGTGGTATGTTTTTTTATCATATCTGCCTCCAAGGCCATAGCCCGCGAATTTGCACAGAATGCAGCTGTAGTACCAAAGAAATATTTGGATGTTCAATAGTCAGAGATTTGTATAGGACATCGGATTATTAGTCTGACGCTCCCAAAGACAGGACAATTTATTTCTTGTCTTTTGGACGTTATACATGCCTTCTGTAAGGTTGAGACCTTACAGAAGGCATGTATAGAGCTTAGATTTGATTTAATTAATTATTATAAAATCAAGCTTGGTCGTGTTTCGAACCTAGGGCGTCTGAATGACAAACAAACGTTTTAGCACTGGACTATGCTGCTTGGTAAGGATCAAATGAATACCAAAAAATAATTGAAGAGAGATGGCGTTGTGTGCAAAATTGTAATGCATAGAACACCATCTAGTGAAATCAACAATTATCTAAAAAGTCTTTCCATATTTTGGATGTTAAGTTAATTTTTGACAATAATATTTCGGACGTGCTTTTTTTGATTCTGAGGTGATTTTTGTTTATTCCATGCAATGGATCAAAGAATCTGCTTCAAATTTTGTTAGAATCAGAAGAGGAATGTAATCTAGTACAATATATAATATATAAATGTAAACTAACCATCACCAAGCACATGCTTATGATTATTAAAGAAATAAAACATTATAAAAGTAACAAATGTACACAGTAATAAAAAAAAAACTATAAAATTACAAAGACTAGAGAAAATAGCTGATAATGGTAATTTAATAAGAAAAAAATCACTCACATTCATTGAGAGCCTAAACAGAGACGTAATAAGCAATACGATTCAAACAACAATGATTTTATCTATTGTAGTACTACCCAAAAAAAAATATTATGTTAATATCTTCTTACTTAATTTCAATGATGATGAATAAATTCAACTTCCGCTTGTTTATATATTTCCAAGTAAGAATATTTTCAGTAAAGTCACTTGGATGTTTGTACTCGTAAGTAGAGTTTATTTATGTATACACAAACACGTTCTTTTAACATATGTAATAATACGAGTATGGTAAATCGTCTAGTTATGTGCCGTTTAGCTTAACTAGCCGATGTCCTGTATACTTAACTTATAAGTCTCGCTTTATTTCTAAGTCATTTTCTGCAAGTTCTAGAAGTTTCTTGGAAGAGTACTGTGGATGCAACCACCTTCTGAACACACTCGATGTATGGATCACGCCTCCGTTTCTTCAAAGAACAGTTAACCTCTACTATTATTTGTTATTATGTTATTGAGCAATAGAGAGAATATTACGGAGATAAGTTACATGTGTTACGGGTAAAGTTCATGACGATTATCTTAATACATTTTCAAAATGGATGAATACTAAAAAGGTGTGGCTGCATGGCTTCAAAGTTTGTTTCTCAACTGAAGGAAAAATCTTTTGAAAAACTGCTTACTTACTAACTTTAAAAAGGGACACCTTCTTATGCAAATTGGTGTTAGAACTATGTGTAATGTAATCAAAATAGTGTTGTAGAATATGCGGCACCAGTATGGGGTCGATCAGCCCATTGTAATCAAGTGGATACTGCCCTGAATGATGCATGCACTGTCGTCACAGGCTGCCTCAAACCAACACCCATTTCAAAACTATATCCCTTGGCTGGTATTGAACCACCAAACATTAAACACAAAGTCGTATGCGCAGAAGAAATGCGTAAGGCAATCAACCAACCGTCCCACTGCTTGTATAATCAGATACCCCCAGACGGACCTGGTAATCCCCGAACAGATTAATAACCGGAGTTGGTAGAACAAAGGACAACCTCGAGCGATGGGTAATACTTTGGCAGGGAGAGTCATTATTGTGCGGAGACCTGCAGACCGCCTCACACCTGAGATCCTGCTCCATATGTCCAACAAGCTGCACACCTCAAAACCTAATGCTAGGCAACAGACGGGCTATAGATGTTGCCAGATACTGAGCAGAAATAATTTGACGTCGTTGATACGAAGAAGAGTATTTTCTTGAAACAAAAAATGCTTAACGTCGAATCAGTATAGATTTTATATTTGATTATTCTCATTAGATAAGCTTATTTATGTGTACTTCAAATACACGTCAACACATACATATATAATTATTTATGATTGTATTTTTTATTTAAACACAATAAGCAGATTATTCTTAGCACCTTGAGTTAATGCCCCAACTCGTCGCTCCAGAGTATTCTCGAATACTATATCAAGATATAAATGTCTCAAACGCAAAGCTAGTACATACATACAAACTTCCATATCGTCAGATTTTTTATTGATATAAAGTTCCAAGATGATGAAACTTTAAAAAATGAGCCAATAAATACAAAATAAGCAAATAGTAACGTAAAAACCGAGAAAGCGATACAATACAAGAAGTTGACACGTGTCACAGATCACACATGTTTTATAAAAAAAACAACAATTATCGTTTTATTTATAACCTATTGATTAAAACTGTATAATATTGATGTTAAATGTACCATTAAAAAACGTCCACGTGGTGATTTTTGTAAATAAGTCTGTGGTTAATTATTTACCAATGTATTTGTTTAGTATCTTTGGTACTGTAAGTACTTTAGATACAAGGAAAAGGCTGCTGGATAGGCCAAATTAGATCTTCGTTTCTTAAATTATTCCTTCGAAGCCTCGTTTTCAGATCCACTATCTCTAGCGGCTGTTTCGCTGGATTGAGGATGTTGAACCTGTCGATTGTTTAATGAGTTTCCCACAGAGTTTCAGGTTTATCGGCTTCAGTGCGAGCGAAGCCTTCTCAGGTAATCCTCGAGCTACCTGTTTATTCTGCTAAAGCTCGCAACATCAAACGATACTCTTATATATGCGAGAGCGCATAGTGCGAGTAATCTGTTTGAGAAACAAAAAACAAATGTTTTGACACAAAAAACTAATTTATTTTAAATATTTATGATATATATAATGATATCAGCTTGATCTAGCTTTTTTAGGATGATAGCCTCGAAAAACGATATTTTGTCCATTATTTTTGTTCGCTCGCCTGAGATGCACATCTAATAATGTTAGTCTTAATTTAATACTATTACACGGCGTTTGCATACGCCATTTTATTTGTTATGACAGTTGCTCCATTTCATGTTGGTGCAACTGTCATCTTTAATTTGCTTTTTTGCCGCGATTTTCTTGGCGGTGCTGGATGTCGCAGGTTCCGGCAGTTGACAGTTAGCTTTTCGTCCGGCCGGCCCTTGAATGAGAACTAGTGTTACAACTTATACTGTCGATATTGATTTATATTTTTCTATCAAAAGCATGCAAAAGAACACTTAAATGGATCTTAATCCACTACCAAGAAGGATAGACGAATCACGCAAGGAGTATGATGATAAAAGATTAATTGAAGATATTTCAAATTAATGCATATTTGTGTAATTGATGAAAAGGTCCAAGCGGTGTGGTATTGGAAGCAGGTGTTGGAAAAAGATTCCAAAGCTTGACGGAGGCTTTAGTAAGAAATAAATGCAAGAAAGAAACGCAGTGGTTGTGTGCGTGATCGAGGAAACTGAAGATTGTACTATACTATTACTTAGAACTATTGTTTTATATCTTCGAATTAAATATTTTCTCTTTATTCACCATCTATCTCACGCCGTCAAAAACGATTATATTTAAATGTTAAATATGCTAAAGATGCGTACATTTATTGAAAACGTGATCACTTAAAGATACTTACAGCAAACACGGTGTAATCTCATCATTTGCGGTGATTATTATTCAATTTCTACATGAATCATACTCTCGATAAAAACGATTTGCAAAAAACTACAACTGTGGTATTTTAAATGATCGATTGTACGAAGTTTTTCAATAATTCCATAAATTGCGGTCAGTTTTTATTTGCGAAACAAGCGAAAAATTGACGAAGAAATGACGCTCTCCAAGTATTATACCCATTTAAAAAAATATTCTAACTATTATTCAAATTGATATTGGAGTACTTCAATTATAAGATAACATTTAAGAATCTTGCGGATTTAAGCTTGATTTTTTTTATGTGAGCACATACAGGAGAATACCGACAGATGGTGATAGTAATTCTGAAGTCTTATCTGTGGAATTCTATGACGCTTACCATGGTGTATATGCCTAAGCGCTGCATGCTACAGCCCGAGATTCACGCATCATGCTTATTATTACAGGAATTTACTATGAAATGGTGGTCTTCACGGGACGATTTTCGTCTTCCACCAATTTTAATTAATAGGCTATGACTGGCATTTCATGGGTGAGGAACCAAATGCACAACAACGGAGGTATTTTAAAGCTTAGAAATTGATTAAAAAAAAATATTTTAAGTATTTTTTAAAGATACGAAGTTCTAAAATACATTCTGTTATATATACTCCTTAACATTATCCAGTCCGCGATTTACGCGATTAAACTTACGCTGGAGGCCGACTGTTTTTTTAAAGAAATGCTAAATCTATCGTTATGTGTTCAAATACAATTAAATATGACTTTAAATTAAACTTAAATTATGGTCGAAAGTAAGAACAACACATATGTTGTGTGATCGGCCACTAACGTTTGAAAAAATATCACAAGCTATGTATAGTCGGCCACTAAGCGTTGGCGGAACGATCACACACATGTTGTGTGACCGGCCTTTAACGTTCGGCCTGGTGATTACAGACAAATTAGGTAATCGTATTGGCTAGTGTTGAAAATAGTTTGCTTAACGAATCAATCACACTTTGAAAATAATCGGTTGATATTATTACGTGTGATAATTTATTCTCGATACGCTTCCAGGCTGTGGCGTCCACAGAAGGCTTTATTTTGTAACCGATGAAAGTGACAAACAATCGAAATACCATCGAGATGACTAAAACCAACCGCCGGAACGTGCGAGGGATTTGAAAAATCTCAACGGACAATCTGTAGAGGTTGTGCGTCATCACTGTTTTGGAATGATCGCAAGACGCTATACAATTTAGATACTCGTATGAGTCTAGGAACTCTTCAACAGTCGTATTCTTTGTCTTGCTTCAAGCCAAGCCATTTTTTACAAAATTTTAACTGAAACATGATAAGTGTAATAAGTATCAATTTTATTTTTCAATTTTATTTTTTCAATTTTATTTTATTTTTCAATTTTATTTTATTATTTTCCTTGCAGAAACATTACAATTTTTTTCAACTCAATTCATTTCTGAAGTGCAATAATAATCAAATAAAAAATACAATATACACAAACATAGGTACTTATCATTAAGTACTGAGAACAATGCAGTAAAGACAACCAACAGACGGTCCCAATACTCATCAAACAGACGACGCCAACCAATTATTCCTCCAAAGAAACTCTTGGAGTTCATGTCTGAATTGAACCTCTCTTGCGTGAAATATATCAACATCTGAGGCGATTTGGTTAAACAGTCTGATCCCTCTCCCAAGAGGCATAGTATATCACATATATCTACAATACAACCCTAACACAATATACTTATATATTGACATCAATATGATATTGCCCTTGATGACTAGTACCAAAAACCTCGATTTACAATCTTTCGTCTCTTATTTCTGTTCGCTTGACGACATGCATGTGTCGCATATATATTGGCGTTTTGGAACTAGTTACGCAGATCGCCACATGGGGCGCGGTGCGACCGTCCATCACGAGCGCGCGCGAGTCGTGTGCCGCCCATCGGCGAGAGCATATTGTATTATGGCTCGGCCTGAATGCTGTGACTAGGTCAGGCCATAAGTTTGTAAAATTCATTGTAAATATATGTCAATGTGTTTCTGAAAAAGTATGTTTTATTAATCTGCTCCTAAGCTTGCCCTCACGCGACGGAAAATCAACCTTTGAGAGAGAGGAGGATGTTGTATTTTTATAAAACACATATTACTCTTTTTTGCATATTCTTAAACATCAGAGAGTTACCAATCTTTCGATCGAGTGATAACTTTAACTTCAAACTAAAAAAGCTTGTCAAATAAAGTTTATTTTCTAAATTTTATTGCCATTTTTTATTGCCTGTATTTATTTTTTCAGTAAGTATTTCAAGGCTTTGGCAGAAAATTAAATGAATTGGCAGTAAATTAAATAAACTGGAAGTAGATTAAATACATTTTCAGTATCTACTGTGTCAATACGAAAAGGGTTAGTTATAAAATTAAAATGTCAGCAATATACTCGATACTGCTAGTAATAAATTTAAATTGAATATAATATTAGCACATACAATGAAAACCTAACCTAACATTTTATTGATTACAATTCATTAATTATTAACTGCTAATTTTTTTTTCACACTGTCTTTTTTTGTATTTATAACTGACTATTTCGTAAATATTTATTGTCCATTAATTGAATTCAATACTAACAAAATAGTTAGTTGTCATCTTTAAGTGCCAAAATGACACTTAATATAATATAGTCATATATTGACACGCATTTTTTTCGATTTCCTTCAATCAAAATATGAGTTATTCGCATTGTCTTGTCGTATGCAAATTCATGAGTGAAGATACTCCTACATACCAACAAGATTATTAACGAGGTTATGAATATTTAAAATAAAGATTAATTCAGCGACTACATAATTGTAGTACACAAATGCGCACAGATGTATCTCGTTATGAAATCTCCATTTGTCAAAGGCATATATTGAAAATCAAAAGACTTATATAAGAATGTTTGGTATCAATTATACACAATCAAAGATTCAAAATATCAATTATCAATTGTTACATTAATCCCTAAAAGCGTCTTAGAATCTTCAATAATAATTTTTAATAATAAAGAGTATGAAAGTATTATAGTGCATTTTTAAATCGAAAATTCCGCAATGTCTTTAAACTAAGGCGTTTAACCAAGGCATCCTCTTACCCATAAAATAAAGGTCACACAGCCTGCTATGGAGAGATCCATGCTCGGAGTGTCGCTAAAAGATAGAATTCGAAACGAGGAAATACTCAGAAGAACTCAAGTAGTGGATGCTACCCAACGAATAGGCACACTCAAGTGGCAATGGGCAGGACATATCTGACGAAGAGACGAAGGGCGATGGGGAAGAGAACTATTGGAATGGCGCCTAAGAACTGGCAAACGAAGCATTGGCCGACCCCCTGTAAGATGGACTGACGACATAAGAAAAATAGCGGGAGTGACCTGGATGCGGAAGGCGGAGGATCGAAGAGGATGGAGATTCATGCGGGAGGCTTACGTTCAACAGTGAAAGTATACATGCTGATGATGATGATGATGAAAGTACACAAATTTAAAAACAAATAAAATGACAAATTTTGTTATAAGATACATGAAATTATTCACGTTGCATTGAATAATCGCATAGTTTGTGATGTTTTATAATTTATTACTTCAGCATTTGAATGCAATGTTTACATGGAATGTGTGAAAAATACCTGAATTTTATGTCGCTTTTGCAGATGGGCAGACATTAATTTATCAATAAACCTTCACATTATGTCATCCGAATTATCACAACGGTGCCAAATTTTGAGCCATACAATCAGTAACAAAGCAAATGTTGCGGAACATTGCGAAATGTAATGCATATTTTTATAAGTTGTACGTCACGAATGCTTGACGAAACAATTATTCATTTGAGTATAATATCCGTGCAATGCATTTAGTTGTTCAACTACCATTTGTTCATGTTATAACAAAAATTAAAAGAAAATAAAGCAGTCAACCATTAGATGGCAGAAAATTGCCGCATCACAACAATGTCAGCATCCATGAATTATGCATTATCCCAAGGGCTCATCAAACGTAGCCATGGACATTCTGAAGTAGTTAAAAAAACTTCACCCATGAGATTACGAAATGTGCCTTATCTCGATCGTAGTTTTAGGATCGGGTGAACGAAAAATCTTCTTTTTTCCATTGCTTTCGGCGGCGAAAGTACCAGTATAATATCAAAATAGTATTCACGTGCATTACGTCTGAATTTTCTTCTCCGACTGCCAATGCTATCCCGTAAAAAACAGGATGCCAACTTCTGTGTGTGAACACAAGTATAATTTTTTCAGTATCCAGTAAAAAACCGATCCTTCAAAACTGAAAGTCCGTGGAAAAGAGCCCTAAGACGTCATTTTTACATCCGGAGGTTCACTTGGGAAAATAATATACATTAGCAGTGATAAACGGTGGGCAACGGACCTATCAAAATAATGGTCTGCGTTCACTGTTGTTTAACTTCAGTGATCTAACGAGAACTTTTCTTAAAACATGATATTGAAATTGCATGCTATTCTCTTATAATAAATAAGACTTAAAAGAGACCACAACAGTGGGTTTTGGCCAACAAGTGGACTCTATAACGTTCAACTCAGCTCACTATCTGAAACACTCGGTTGGTGTAAAACTGATTTACTACCACACTACCACAATTGCCAGAGAAGGTATAATTCGCAAAATGAATGCATCAATTTGATGTATATAAGACGCAGTCTTTATTGTTGCAATTTCGGGTGTTACACGCTCTGTATTTTGTACGGCACGGATACTACACGTAAAGTTCATTTACAATAAATATGTCAGTATAAATATATTTTTTATGTAAACATACTTATACTCTGTATAATTTGATGTGTGCTTGCGGAATTAAATTCATTTTAATGGTTTAATGCAAAGCTAAATTCTTATTAATCGGTATTAGATTAAATCATATTAATAATGTCAAATATTACGAGTCAATTAAGCATAAAGCCGGTCTCGCTTCCAAAAAACTAAGTGTATATATATATCACGTCGGTATTTCAACGATAAACAAGTTATTTTTCTATATAAAGGACAAATCCGACCTATCCTTAAATACGGCAGTCACCTTTGGATTGGAGCCCCAAAATACGTTCTAAACTTAATTGACTCAGTTCAAAGAAGAGCAACTCGTTTGATAAACAATGACACTCTTACGTCTAACCTGCAATCAATGGAACACAGGCGTAAGATTGGTTCTCTTAGTCTGTTCTACCGTTATTACCACGGTCGCTGCTCTTCGGAACTTAAAGAACTAATTCTTCCTCCACCCACCCACAAACGACAAACTCGTCTTACACTTGCCGAACATCCATACACGGTTAATATATGTCGACCAAGAACTGGCAGCTTCCAAAGCTTCTTCCTTAATGCCACCGGTAAGCTATGGAATGCTATTCCAGCGTCTGTGTTTCCTGCTTCCTACAATCTGGATCTCTTCAAGAAACAGATAAATATACACTTGCAATTTCCCCAACCCACACACAAACACGAACACAATACAAGTTTCCCGCATGCAGCGTCCAGCCTCCTTGGCTGAGCGTTATAGAGTGCACTGTTCTTGACCGGGTGTGCTCTCCTGCGTGCGTTTACATAAAAAAAAAGTAAAAACTATAATACTTAATTCTGAATTCCTGAAAATCATTAAAAAATCTGCAATTGGAATATTTCGATCACGGACTAGTATTTTCTTGTACACATGACTGTGTGTGTCACTCGTTTTCGCAAGTTTGAGTTTGTCGCCTTGATCATTCTAGAATGTGATGAGTCATGATTATGCTAATTCTGAAACGTGGTTTAATTTCAGATAATTGATGATCAGAATTCTCCTTTAAATTTACGAGCTATTTTTGCATAAAACCGTTTGTCCATTAATAACACTCACGACAAAATAAACATTCTTCACATTTCATAACATTGCGAAATGTTTGATGAATAACATTGATGTACGAATATCAATGTTAATCGCAACAAAACTTATGATTATGTATTTGCTCTTTTAAATTATTAACCATTTCGCATCGGTTGTCGGCATATGCCGTCAAAGATTCGCCGACCGTTGACATCGGTTGACGTGATATATCATTTTGCTACTTTCAGTACTCAATGTGATATCTACGGTAGGAAACTGAAAGTGACGTCATTCCCTTTTTCAACCTTAATGTATTCTTTACAGGAATCTGTAAAGCATGTAAATAAATATCGTTAGATTTCGTCACAGGAGCGATTTTTCTGTACACCACATGTGTCAATGCCACACAATGTATGGAGTTACACAATGAACGTTTGTTAAATATAACAGTTTTTTATCCATCATCTGATAGCTAAAGGATATTTGTTGGTTACATACAAATGAGTATAAAAACAACATATAAAAAATATGAGTTTAATTGCAATATTCGTAATTACTAACTAATTAAGAAATTTATCGATTTTTGAAATATATGCTAAGACTTTCTTTGAATCATTATTGAGTTAATAAGTAAAATTCGTTTTTTCCAGAAAATTAAATTCAGTATTAATTTATAATTTCAGTAAAATTTTCGCGTGCTAATCACTAAAAATTAAATATCTTTCATTTTATATTTAAGTGTGAAATTAAGTTGAGTTTTTAGCGTTTTTCAAAAAGAACTTCGAAAAATTCAAATACATTATTTTTTTTATATAATTGTACCGTATAAGAACATCCTAATTTTTTAACATTCTAAAAGTTTATCCATGTTTTCAGTTTCAACAAAGATTTTTTTGTTTAAGTTTTTGTCTCCTGGTTACACCGGCGTTTAAGTGATCTTCATATAAAGAATTTTGTATAAAATTATTTTTGTAATGATTTATTATATTATTGTATTTATATATTCAGCACGAATATAATAAGTCTATATTTTGTGAGTGTGTGCATAAAGGTGTAGTAGTGAGAGTTCAGAGGCGTGGGTAATAGTGTAAATCAACCGTGTCTTCTGCGTTCCAAGGATACGTAGTTAAAAGATTTTATTTCTATTGGATAGTTTTGAGCAAAAAAAGGTTTATGTTCCCAGGCTCTCGTATCATCTTTGTTCAATGATACTCTTCATTATTCAGTTTTGTTACGGACTGTTATCGAAAACACTTAAAATTTAATGTCTTACATTACACGCCATTGTTTCCATTCATCGAGGATCTCGGTTTATAGTCCAAGTTCAAAGCTTTGAGTTTTTAAAATATATATTTCAACAGAAGCGTCTTCCACGTAGATAATATTGAAGTTGTGAAAGCCTGCTCGTAAATACACCAGAGATAAATATTTTTCAACAGTTGGATGATATAATACAAAGCAATAAGAGCAAAACACAAAGGTATGGCATTTCGCAAAGTATAACGATGGTAATAAATAAAAAATTAACTGAAATCCCACAAATTATAGACATCCAAAGAATGAAAGCCATCTTCAATATTAAACTTTAACATCATATAAATATAAATAAAATAATATTTATAATGTATCCCACAATATATTTGTAGACGACATGATTCGGCCACGTCGGCCATTTTCAAGTCAATTAGTACAGTGAGTGTTGGCTCTATATAAAGCAAAGAGTGAGTGAGAAGGTGGATATGAATTGTGTGATGGTTATATGTGTTTTGAAAATCAATAATGTATGAGGGAGTTCATTGATGATAAAAATAATATGTATAATTACAAAGGCCATTAAAAAACAATAAACAATTACATCAATAGATTAATTGCACTTAAGTAAGAATTCCAGATGGGGAAGTCATAAAATTCTAAGCAGATATATCACTAATTGATGAGACTGTTAATGGCATTGCATATATTGTGGGATAAATTCTAAATTCGGAATTCCGCCAAGAATTGGCGATCGAAAAAATCGTAATAATTTAATTTTAACGTTCTGCATATGTATACCCACGCATAGATTTCAATTCCAGTTGGTTCTTATGGACCTTAGAGAACTCAGTTTAGTTTAACTGCAATGGCGCTTCTAATTGGGCTACTAGCTCACCTGAATGCTTTTCTTACATACGTTTTCTCTTTTGTCGATATCATTGTTTTCCCTGATTTATGCGATCTTTCACAAAGTCATCTTTTTTGTCGCTCTTTCTCTTTTTTCTTCGTGTTTTCTTTTCTTACTTTTATGTTTAATCCTTTAATTTTCATCCATATCTTTTGATTATAATCACTTTTAGAGTTATATTGTAAAAGCTGTGTGAATAGAAATAAAATAAAGGCCTGGATTTATATGTTCAGCAACTAATTCAAGGTTATGGGAGTCAACTAAATACTGATAAAATTATTATTTGACATAAAAAAAAATGTGGTAAAAGGTGTAAAAAAAAGAGATTGTGGTTTGCTAGAAGCCCATTTTCAGAAGAACTGAATTCACTACATAAAACGCCATAAATACTATACTGCAATGGTAAATATCGGTATATGAAATACAGATATAAAAAAAGTGGTCTAAAATAAATGTTTAAAAATTATATAAGATACTTATAATATCAAAAGTATAGAGTTATAGACCGTATTCATTACCCATAGTCCGTCCTCCCATACATAAGCGTAGTGAGTCTTAACCACGCATAAATTATGCTCCATAGTTTCCCATTTTGCCTGGTAACAACACTCATCGAATCAAGCTTACACTCACTGGCCGTGAAAAAGATAAAACTCAGTAGATTTTGATCATACATTGTTGGTTACTTGAGACGGAATATTTAGAGAGTTTCTAAAAAAGGTTTGGCCTCTCTTCTTGCGACGCTTGTCCATGTGATCCTAGCATACCACATAGAGTAAAAAATTATCTGACGGAGTGCAGCATCCATGAGAACGTACGTGATATAATTTTATAATTAATAAATAAGTGGTTCATACCTTGGATCACACTGATCACTGTTTAACATGTAAGGCTGCATTTTTGCTATCTATGAATGGTTCATCAGTTTCAACGAGCGAAAACCTGTAGCACGTTTGTACACGTTTCTTGGAAAAGAGTATGCAATTGGCATATACGTCAAAGAGACGACGGTCGATGGGTAAGAGAAGTGTTGGAGTGGCGACATCAGAAGAATAGCGAGAGTGGTCGGGATGCGGAAGGCGGAGGATTGAAAGGATGGAGACTCGATAAGGAAGGCATAAGTTCAACAGTGGACGGACACAGGCTGATGATGATGAACGCGTGACGCTAACGAGGCCGACATGGAATAGACTCTTATGTATTTTTTGTCTCTTCGCTTGATCACGCTTTTATTTTTATATGTTAAGAAAATATTCATAAATAATATTACCAAACCACCTATGTATTCAGTTTTTCATTCATATTTATATATACTCGTATATTGTATAGGTGAACGACCGGAAACTACAAAAATGCATGTGTTTACATATTACATAAAAAGTACGTTGTGTAGTGTCGGTGATGCTTCGCTTAGCAACACCATCCGCACCAAGTTCACACTCAGCTGGCCGTGGCCGAGAGAGTTGCGTACGTCTCTTACGCAACAACGACTGTTGCCTTCACCTCAACCAAGAGAAAAAATAACAACAGCCTTCCTGGGTGATGAGGTAACGCGCACGGTGGAGCGCTTATCAGCAAACGAAGCATCTAAAGAATCTCAAAGTGAATGCTAAAAATATAAATAACATCTTACGACTCGTACATCTTCACAGATACTAGATTTTTTAAATCTTGCACACGAGGACAATGTATTTTTTTTCAGTTATGTAAATAAAAAATATATATTACTTGAGACATAATTGAAAGTACTTGTAAGTACGATCACCTGGGATGGCAGAACAAAAAGATAAGTCAACAGTCGCATACATCAAGCAAGGTTAGCTTTCAATAAAAAATGAAAAAAATCGTCAAAGAATATTAATTTAAGGCTCCGCAAGCAACTTGCCAAAACATTTGTTTGAATCATCTTGATGTACGACTGTGAGACATGGTGCTTATCTGAAAGTGATAAAAAAAACTAGATGCCTTTGAGATGCGGTCATACAGAAGAATTCTCGGAATTTCCTGGAGAGACCACGTCACGAACAATGAGGTTCTCAGGATAATCAAGGAAGATAGGCACCTAGTAAGAACCATCTCAGAGAGGCGAGCGCGATGGATCGGTCACATCATGCGCCACGATGGTCTTATTTACGACATTGTGGAGGGGATGGTTTAGGGTAGAAACTGCAGAGGGCGCCCTAAACGGGAGTATTTGCAGCAAGTGTTCGAGGACGTGAGTCGTAGCTCTTATGCTGAGCTGAAAAGGAATGCGGAGGACCAAGAGGAATGGAGATCGAGATGCAAGATTCTGTTGCTGCAAACCAATTCACCGGATTGATACAAGGAAGAAGAGAGACATGATATTTGCAGTTGACAGAACTGTGTGGCAGCAATTTGCAAGCAGCGTACGCATCATTAAAGATTCGAGTATAAAAAAATCTTATTAATTATTGTGTAACAACAATCAGTTTATTGATATAATTATTTTGCTGCATTTTGGGGTCGAACGGTTGAATAAACAATTCACTACAGCACATAACCATCATCGAAATGGCATAAAATAAACAGATTACATTCTCCATCACCACAAAGCATTGTCGCATATGTGTTTACATAAAAACGTAGAGTATCTCGTTGACCCTTCACATCGGAAGAAAACAAACAATGTCAGTAAGTGGTCTTTAAAAGCATGTGAAAAATAAATCGCGCGACACAATGAGTTGCTTTGTCAATGCGTCAACAGACTTTCACATTTTCCTTTGACACAAAAGCACTCGGCCACGTACAAAGACGTTATTTTCATTTAAGCGATGTGACTAATAAAGCCATATGTTTGGTCAGAGGTGAAGCAGAACTATAATTAGTTTTAAGTAATTAAATATACACCTACAATTATACATCAAATTCTTTACAAGCATCAATTCATTCAGAAAAAATATCCGCAGACGCAGGGATTTGAACCAGGAGTCTTGGAACCAACCTTTGCTATTATTCTTTTTACTACTCTATTTTCTCTCTGCCTGAACGTATACGTGAAAGAGGATGCATTTATACTATTGTTACCATCATATAACGATAGATGTCTCTATAGTATATTTTCAGAGTATGTATATTATTATTTTTTTATTATTCAATCAGTCAAAATTTATTCACAAGCTTTATATTATTACTTTTCGACAGTTTATTTTTTTTAGTAAGTACTAACATATTATCATCAACCTTAATCAACCTATTATAGAATGTAGGCTTTATGCATGAGTCTTCATCCCTCTTCGTTCTCCGAATCCAGCCTTATGCCGCTATTGAGTGTGGAACAAAATTAGTCTCAAAATGAACATGAATACAACTAAAGCCATGATACGTAGTCACATTTTCCAATCTTTTCAGCCAATCTCCGTTGATGGAACACAAATCAAAGTTGTGAATGAATATCTTGGACAAGTAATCCAACTAGACGAAACCACTTTTATTATCATAATATACAAAACATCAGCATTTTGGACAAATCCGGTCACGGGTGTGACGTTAGTTATATAGATTGTCAATCGTTTGCCGACGTCGGCGAGATCATATTGTATTGTTTCCCAGCCTGAATGCTATGACTAGGTCGGGCCAAAGTAAAGTTATCGAAATATATAAGTCAATGTGCTTCAGAAAAAGTAGTATGTGTGTTATTAATCTGCTCCCCATGCTGCCACTACGCGACTGAATAACTACTACCATGTTAAAGAGAGGAGGATGTTACCACAAATCTGTCGTTACTTTTTTTATATGTAAGCTCTTAATGCGGGTCTGTATCTGGCCCCAAAAATAAACAATTCTCGACTTAATTTCAAACTTTACTTTTCCGGCACAATGGCCAAAGTGAGACGGAGACAGAGCGAGAGAGGCTGTCTCGTCCAATTAGAACGGTTCAATTTTTACGTTTTTTTTTCACTGGAGTCGTAACGTACGGCTGCCCGGTACAAACATGCCTTTACGTAGGTGGACGTATTCCCATACTTGTTGTATACCAAGCCTAGAGGCGGAATAAAGTAGTAGGTCACCTTCTCAGTCGACTAGCATGATTATTTATTTGCTGTTATCAATATGTGAAGGAAAATTTTCAACGCTATAGAGGATTAAAGCAACAAAAAGCGCAATTTTTAAAATTTCAAAAAATGTTCCAAATTTTCAAACACCACTTTTTTTCATCATTTGCTTTGACGTGAATTTGACGACTGATAAATGCTCTTGGCAACAATTTATGATGACCATATGCCTCAAAGTAACGAAAGATTATCATTAAATATTTGTTCTCTAGCTGCAGTGTAATTACCCCCGGTTGGTGTGAATTTGATCCCTCACCCGTAAAATGCCAGTCATAGCAAATTAATCAAAATTGGTGGTAGACGAAAGATGTCCCGTGAAGACCACCCGTTTATAGTAAGCTCCTGTAATAATAAAGGATGAAGCGTGAATCTCGTGCTGTAGTCTATGACGTTGGCGGATCAACACTCCACATGCAGAGCTTAGTCATATGCACTATGGTGAGCGTCATAGAATTCCACAGGTGAGACTTCAGAATTACTATTGCCATCTGTCAGTATTCTCCTGTATGTGTATACATATAAAAATATATAATATATAACAGATATTATATATAAGATTTATATATATTAATAATGTTCAATGACGGTTGTAAAACGGAGACACATTGTAAGCGTTTCACATAGACACAAAAGAAAATAACTAATTTGTCGCAACGTTTGACATTTTACACGCAACAGGAATGCGAATAACAATTAACAATGACTGTGCCTATGCGCCTTAGAAGTGCAGACAGATACGACATGCAATGACACTATTCAATGACAGGCATTATCATGATAAGAGCAATAGCTACCGTTGACAGCTCTACGGTTCAAGAGACGCCACATTGCTAGAGACTTAACCATTTTAAATCATCGGTACTCGTCACGTCGTCGAAGTTAAGCAATAACGGGTGTGGACTGCACTCGGATTGGTGACCAACTGATATTAACACCTGTCATACATACACATACAAAAAAATATCCAAGTGTCATGAGCATCAGGTTAATTGGCGATCTTATTACAAATATTGAAGATGGAATAGCAAAATTTTTCTCGTATTTTACAACTGTATTTTCTGCAACTCCAACATTTCTAGGGAAAAATACTAGTGGCAGGTGATATAATTAATTAAATAATGTTTTTTCGATGCAATGCTAGGAAAGTGTTGCGTTCATGCAGACTTTTTGGTTTTACAAAGATTTTCGCATTTTCGAACAGACAATATATCTGTGAAATGAAAAAGGCGACTAGATTTTTTTTATGTAATCGCATGCTGGAGAGCACACCCGGTCAAGACCAGTGCGCTCTATGTCGCTCAGCCAGGGAGGCTGGACGCTGCATGGGGGAAACGTGTGTTGTGTTCGTGTTTGTGTGTGGGTTGGGGAGATTGCAAATGTATATTTATCTGTTTCTTGAAGAGATCCAGATTGTAGGAAGGAGGAAGAGCATTCTATAGCTTACCGGTGGCATTAAGGAAGGAACTTTGGAAGCTGCCAGTTCTTGGTCGGCACAAATTAACCGTGTATGTATGTTCGGCAAGTGTAAGACGAGTTTGTCGGTTTTGAGTGGGTGCAGGAGGAATTAGTTATTTAAATTCCGAAGAGCAGAGACCGTGGTAATGACGGTAGAAAAGACAAGAGAACCAATCTTACGCCTGTGTTGCATTGATTGCAGGATAGACGTAAGAGTGTCATTGTTTATCAAAATAATTGCTCTTCTTTGAACTAAGTCAATTAATTATTTCGATTTTTTCGATCGATATTTCTTGGTGGAATTTCATAATAAAAGATATAAATAAAAGAGATTTTTTAGGAATAAATTCTTAAAAATCTTTTATTTATATCGAGTCAATTAAGTTTAGAAGGTATTTGGTGGCTCCAATCCAAAGGCGACGGCCGTATTCAGGGATAGGTCGGATTTGTCCTATATATAGAAGAGTTTCTAACTAAACATAATCTAAGCAAGTTCATCATTAAGAATACTCCATCGTCAGTAATGTGTTGTGGGTATAAGGCTTGAAAAGTCAAGGGCAAAATTTTTGGAAGAAAACAGAAATTCGAATAAATCGTATGCTCAAGCTAGGGAACAGATTTGTAAAAAGAAATGATAAGCACCATACTGCAAAAGAGCATTGGAAATACGTTTCACATTCACTTTACTCATGTGGCTGATTTTTGTATTTTTTCTATGTAATAATAAAGCAAATATGTAGAAGTTTTCAATACTTAAAGTGCAATACATTAATTCGCTGATAATATCAACCGGGACGACGGTTTGCTAGCGCTGTACTAGCATGTGTGGTTAAGAGTCGATGACAAGTGTTTGGTTTGCTACTAGGCCGGTAATTAGGTAGCTAGTAGACGATTCCGTTAGCATCGCGCGGACACATCAGGCACCGTTAGCCACTTTGTTTTTTTCTTACAAACTTTTCAGAACACTCGGCTGAGGCACTCGTAGCGGTCGTCGACGAGCGAGATAATTTAAAACGAGTTTAAAGCTCATATTCGCAATTGCAATTTTTTGTCATTTTATGTAATATTTTCACGTTTCACTGATATTGTCCATTAATGTTGTATTACATGTGATTTTTACATTCTGTTATTATATATATATAGGATGGATCAAATTTATAACGAATATTGAGATTATACTATATGTTACATGTAAATATCTTCAATGTGACAATTAACTGAGATAAGTCCTAATGTTACTAAGCGCTTCATAACTTGTCGCTACGCGCTCCAATAAAAGAAAATATTAAATGGTAACTTAGGAAACCTAATATAAGTATAAAAGGAGCATCATGGGATATACTAATTTATGTCTTGATTTTTCATTATAATTGTAAATTTAATCAAAATAAAACATTCATTAAAAATTTATATTTATGATTTTTATGACATGGAGGGAGATGAAACGCGTTCAATAAAATAAATGTTAGTAAAATAAAAAATAAAATCTAATAAAATTTATTATATTGACATCAGCTTAATAAAGCCATTACATGCTGGTACCTAAAAGCCTCGATATACGATCTTTCGTCTCTTACTTTTGTTCAACTTTCGAACACGCATATATAAAATGATAGTATGCCGTCGCCATTTTGTTTGTTGTGACAGATCGCTACCTATCACGGGGACGCTACGTGTAACGTCATTAGTTCCTTAATTAGGCACTATTAATTCCGGCGCTGTGCTTATCAAAACTTCCGGAATCACAATTGGGAGTCTGCCTGAGACATGTACGGAACGCAGAACGTTTTGTCCAGGGCAGCTGACCGAATTTTGTCAATCTTTTGTATTAAATATATAACAATGTGCTTCTCGAAAAGTTCTTTGTTTCGTGATATGCTCCCCATCTATTCGCCACCCGTTCTAATGATGATCCCGGCCACATCGCCTTTGATTAAAAGGGATATCAATATAAAATATTGATTATAAATTTTCCTTAATAGTTTATGGGCAAAAAGTTTTTAACTGACAAATATATGCAAAATTGCAAAATTCTATGTAATTATCGTATTTTTCTTTTCAATTAATAGAACAATTTGTTTCTGTCATCATTTAGAATAATTGTCATATTAAAATAAACGTAATTTTCATTTTTTAAATAATATTTAAAGATATTAATCGTTTCACAAAAGTTCTGATATAATATATCGAAAAGTCACGTTTGCTGTTAACAAGTTAGTCTTAAATTAGTCGTCTTAAATTTACAGTTAATAAAAAAACGAAATACTCGTATATACTTCTAGACCAGTACGTAAAAAAATAATTGAAATAAGGATAGAAAGTACTTACTTTAAAATAGAGAGTACACAGTTTTATGGTTAAAATATGATTAAATATGGCAACCCAGTCTGATACACTATTAAGATCAGACTGTGTATTGTGCCTATCCTCGATGAAGGAAATGGAAGAAAAGATTTTAAGATCATCAGCGAATAATGGGCACGAGGAGTGGGTAATACAATCAACAATATCATTAAAGAATACCAGAAATAAAAGGGGACCTGATACGGAGCCTTTAGGTACTCCATAATATGCAGATATGGGAGAGATTCATATCCTCCATAGACGATGTTATGCAAGTCAAGTAATGTTCAGCTTGAAATCTTTAAAATATTTATTTTTAAGCGTTTGTATCATACTTTTGTCGTCGCTCTTAGTGTATCGCAACAATTGTTAAGCTATTCTAGAATCCATTTAATATTATGAAATTTCAGTAAGCAATAAAAATATGACTTTAATCTTCTCGGAGTTAGATAACCATAGTACTGTGCAGCGTTGGCCAACTTTCATTATCTATGTAACTAATTTCACTCTCATTCGATTCATTTTTTGTGCATTTCGGCCAATATTTGGAGACTGTGAAATATTATGCATTCAGCGACTTTTCCCACGGAGAAACAGCTGACAAAAAAGTATAGACACATTGGATCTGTGGACGCTTTAATCTTTTCTATTAAAAGTGAAACAAATCAAATGGTCACAGAGATTCGATCGCTTATTCTCAGGTAATGGCAATGGACATAAAACATTATGCAACACCGACGACAGAACCATGGAGGACATAATAACTTTTATATAACGACGGCTCGCGTTTGTACGCGTCAAAAAATCTAGCAGGAAACGTACGTGGTTAAAAATTCATGACGTTTGTTAGCGCAGTTTGGCTATTATTAGGCCACATTCAATATATATGAAATTATCTTAATTATTTATATTTAATAGTTATGAATATTTATTGAAAATTAATATGCGTACCGCAATGAGAATATTAAGACTCGAAGCTTTATTTTTATTTTTACGTAAACACATTCAGGAGAATACCGAGAGATGGTGATAGTGATGCTGAAGTCTCATCTGTGGAATTCTATGACGCTTACCGCGCTTCACATGTCTAAGCGCTGCATGTGTAATGTTGATCCGCCAATGTCATAGATGATGATTCATAATTCACGCATCATCCTTATTATTACAGAAATTTACTATGAGTGTGTGGTCTTCGCGGGACGACTTTCGTCTACTACCAATTTTGATAAATAGGCTATGACTGGCATTTTATTAGGGATCAAATTCAAACCAACCGGGATATTTTAGAGCTCAGAAATCGATTGAAAATCTTTTTATTTTTAATCTCCGTCGGGGATCGAATCCACGTCCTTTGGCTTGCAAAGAAAACGCTTTGAGCATTGAGCTAGACGCGCCGGCACAAGAATATAACTTTTTGCTGTTGTTGTTTTATATCATAATATAAACATTATGTAAGCGTAAACATGAATCAAATGAATCCATGTTTATTCTCATTTGAATCAACAGTGCTCAACTCGATCCATAATAAAACAATGTGAAAAACATTTATCTATTTTATGTAATCATATATCACATTATATATCAGTTTCAGATATCTTGGCGTACAGGTCACTGAAAATGACACCTGGCAAAACTGTTTGGCAGCAATTATTTAGTTACCATGAAAAATCGTTGTGTATCCATTTTCTCAATATCAGCCTATTTTCTTTGCACCACGATCTCACCTACTAAGCAACATGAATTTAACTTAGCTTGCAGGCTTTTGTTTATGAGCGCTCGAAGCTTGAATAGTAATTTAGGTAAAGTAAGCCAGCGTCTGTTTTGGGGTCACGCCGGTACAAGAACGGACTGTGACCAAAGTTTTTTTTTGCAGAAACATGTTATCTTCATATAACGCTTGACTGTGACAGGACAAAAGCCGTTCGACCGGTTCAAATAGAATAATATAGGCGAAAAAGCCTTTCTAGATAATAGAGCTTATTTATTGTCAACTAACCTAAGCTATTTTTACAGTTGAATACAATATCACTAATATTTGTAATATTTTCACTGTTATTAAAAAAAAAATCACTGTTATTAATAAAATGTATTATTAAAAAAAGACTAGAGGTCTTTGAGATGTGGTCATACAGAAGAATTCTTGGAATTTCCTAGAGAGACTACTTCACGAACAATGAGGTTCTCAGCTTAATCAAGGAAGATAGGCACCTAGGATGGATCGGTCACATCATGCGCCACGATGGTATTCTTCACGAAATTGTGGAAGGGATGGTTGAGGAAAGAAACTGTAGAAGGTGCCCTAGACGGGAGTATTTGCAGCAAGTGTTCGAGGACATGAGTTGTTGCTCTTATGCTGAGCTGAAGATGACTGCAGAGGATCGAGAAGAGTGGAGATCGAGATGCAAGATTTTGTTGCTGCAAACCAATCCATCGGATTACACATTATATACAATGATATCAGCTTGATATAGCTCCTTAAGGTCGATGCCGTAAAGCCTCAACAAACGATCTTTTGTCTATTATTTAAGCGGTTAGGCGGTGTTTGCATACGCCAAAATAATTGTTAAGACAGTTGGTCCATTGACAGTTGGTACAACTGTCCTCTTGGCGGGTGGTACCGCCGAAATGTGAGAGCAGGCAAGTTGTCGCAACTCGCTCGTCATCGTGATAGGACCGCCTTTAATGGCGGCCCTTTAACGGGCGACGTTATTGACGAATAAACGTGTATGTTTCACATACACGTTTATTACGAAACAAGTGTTTATATTGTGAACCTGATCCTGCATCCTTCATCCAGTAAGCCGATGTCCTAAATGGAAGAGGAGGATATCAATAAATATATCACTCTTCATAGACTCATATATTGGTAGATCGTAGATCATAAACGTAAAGTATAAAACATCATTCACTCAACAAGTATATCATACTTTGTGAAATGTGAAGCAGTTCATTAAGAACTGTAAAAGTCAAGACATTGGCCTCGACCTTTCTAGAATGATCTCTGCTAAAGATGTTACCTTCCGCGTATAACAATCACATCCTCTTTGAATGCATCATCACACTAGTACATTTTGAGCTGAATAATTGCATTACTTCATCATCAACTTGACTCTCGGATTATAATATTTGCAGTCATTTAACCTTTTCGTTACGGCTCGGTGGAATACAAATTATATTATCAATACGGCGTGAATTTTTTCAAACCATTTTTGTTTTAAAACTCATATTTAAAGCATAAATTTATATATCTGACCTATTTTCAAATATCACATTGGTTTTTGTATCCTTTAGCTATCAGATAATGCATAAAAAACAATTCTATTAAATAAACGTTCATTATGTAACTCTTTACATTTGGTGGCATTGACACATGTGGCTTAAAGAAAAATCGCTCATTTGACGAAACTCAAAGATATGTATTTAAATGCTTTACAGATTCCTTTAAATAATCCATGTAGGTTTATAAAGGGAATGACTGCAGTTCCAAGTTCCTACCGTAGATGTCACAATGAGTACTTAAAGTAGTAAAACGATATATCACGGCTATTGATGTCAATGGTAGGGGAATTTTAGATGACATGTATCGGCTACCGATGCGAAAGAAATAGTAAATTTGTCATCACAGTATGTTCTGTTTCTCCCAAATAAACTCTTATCAAGACACATAAAGCTTACAAAAAAGTGTTTTTTTAATGTATATATGTTGACATTCATTTCTTCGAATTACTTTGTGATTCCCGTGATTTTAAATCTCTTCCTTGTTCATGTTTTCAAGCCTATAAAAAGCTAAAAAATACTCTTAAATAATTAAGCATCTTACGAAAGCTGAACGTGATAACGAGATAACATTAAATACAAGGAATTTTTTATACTTTCTACTTCCAAAGTAAACATCAAAGACACAGAACACATTACTCGACAAATAAAACTTGTTTTTAATGTAAATACATAGAGTATAAATTCCACGCAAGTGGGGCCCAGTTCAGACACGAGCTTCATGAATTTGATTAGAGAAATATTTTTTTGAAGTCGTCTGAGTTTTTTTAATTTGAATGCTTGTCTTGGGTTTTTTATTTATATCATGTTTTTATGTTCTATTTCAAGCGCCTATATGATAAAGGAAAAGTTCAATGGCTAAATTATGGGGTTCAAAACCTTCGCCTTATTATTCCACCTTAAGTAATCACTCATTGCATTGATAGCCCACGCTACTGCTTGTGTACCGAGTGTTAGTGAAGAACACATGTAACGTTGCAAGGTCTCTATCTTAAACGGAAGGCCAATCCTTTTGTTGGTATTCTTTAGAAAGTGATCTGGACAAAAGAAAGGGAGTTATAGAGATTGAAATTCAATCAAAATGACAAGCAAAAAAATTAGCCGAGCAATGGCAGCGATCTAAAATTACGAACTGTAAAGGACATTGACGAAAAGCTATACAATAGAGGTAGTGCATAGATTTTTTGTGTACAATAGCATATTACAGGATATTGTATCTCTAAGTGCATCGGGTTAATCACTTATTGAATTATGTTTTTATATCTTAAAATTGATACCAATTTGATATACCCCTTTCAGGCTGGTGACGTAAAGCCTTGGTTTGTGATCCTTTTTCTTTTATTTTAATTCGCTCATCTAACAGGCACATTTAATTTTTTAATATAAGTTTTAGATTCAAGTAGTTATAAGACTTGGCACTTGCATGCGCCATTTTATTTATTTTGTTTTAAAAGTCACGCCATGTCATTCGGGACCGGCATAGTACTCCATATGGCCACTATGTAGTTATCGGGCGCAGTGACTGCCACTGCACCGGTAGCCAGTCTCCGCCCGGCTGCTGTTAAGTAAACACCATTTTCTGTGTCCCGGGCGAAGGACCGAATTAAGTGAGTATTTTTTCGTGTAACGTAAAATAAATGTCAAATGTACTTCCCAATGGGTTTTTTGCTTTGGCAATCTACTCCTCATCCATCCACCAAGCATCCCAATGACAATCCCGCAATCTGCAGTCACTTTAATTAAGACGGAAGATGTCATTTTAAATATTAAAATATTACATTTATTATGTTCCGCACCGTCCTGGAAGGTAGTTAGAAACATTTAGACCGTTGGGAACTACAGAATGTACTTGGTGGAGCTGCGGGAGGCAAAGCTGACATTGGATGAGGCGAAGACTATGGAGGCTAACAGAGTTTTGTGGCAGCAGTCAGTGGCAGCCATATACTCTTATTAGGATAGCGGATACGGTGATGATGATTTGCGTAGGATATTGATAGTTTATACTATAGTTTAACTTTGGAAAGTAATGCCGATACGAGGGTAATTTAATGCAATATTTCTAGTAAGATACAATTTTTATGTAGCAATGAATAAAAATATCGTATTTTCAGCCGTTTTCATTTTATATTCAGCCGGCGGGTTATAGCTCAATGGTCAAAGCGTTTGCTTTGCAAATCAAAGGTTGTGGGTTCGATCCCCGACGGAGATTAAAAAAAAAAATTTTAATCGATTTCTGAGCTCTGAAATACCCTCGGTTTGTGTGAATTTGATCCCTCACCCGTAAAATGTCTGTCATAGCCTATTAATTAAACTTGGTGGTAGACGTAAGTCGTCCTGTGAAGACCATCCATTCATAGTATATTCCTGTAATAATAAGGATCATGCGTGAATCTTGGGCATGTAGTCTATGACGATGGCGAAACAACACTCCACATGCAGCGCTTAGCCATATGCACTATGGTAAGCGTCATAGAATTCCACAGATGAGTCTTCAGAATTACTATCACCATCTGTCGATATTCTCGTGTATGTATTTACATAAAAAAAAATAGGTTCACGTCGATGGTTTGAGAAGAGAATATTGTGGTGTTGCCTACCGGTTGCACAATACAAACAATGGCTTGAACATAGCCCGATGTTGATGGAAGTATCGGTCTGTTTGTCTTCTTGGATTTCTGTACTACACAGTAGTCATGTTTGTCCAACTGGCTGGTGACCGACCATGTTCAATATTTACTCTCGTCGATTCCAACTGAGGTAGCTCCACTAAAGACTCATATTAATATATATTAGTATGATACTCGTAATACTAAGAGGTTCGTTTCTAGTCAGTTTTCGTCCAAATCTAAAGCAGAATTATTTTCACGTATTGATAGGTCTTATAAAATTGCAAAAATTTATCATTTTTTCACGAACTCTCTGCTGCTAGGGAATCTCTGGTGGAGAAGATGAACATGTCTCTTGAAAAGGTTTCAAGATGGGATGACCTCAACCTCGTCAGTTGCAACATTTCCAAAACCTAATCAAGCACTTTCTTCGCCAAGAAGACTATGGATCCTGTATCTTTCAACGGTTGTTCTCTTCCAAAAGCAAGCTCCATCAACATCCTTGGAGTATCAATCTCGTATAATGTCAAATATGCACAAACTTAGCATTTTTTCATGATTCATATTATTAACATAAAAATGTAGAAATAAAATGGTTACGAGTGCTACTCCGCAAAAACACTCAAGCTTAGAGTAAAACACAAAAAATAGAAAAAAAATAAATAGTATTTAGTCTATTTTATGTTGGCCTCGTTAACCGCACGCGTTATTCTGACGATATCTTTTCGATATCTATACACGACGTAGTTTAACAGCAAGGTAATGTCAGAAGCAAGAAGCAATACAGGATGGTCCTGCCAAAAATGACAGAGATCAGAAGGTTTTTTTTTATGTAATTGCATGCAGGAGAGCACAGCCGGTCAAGGCCAGTGACGCTCAGCCAGGGAGGCTGGACGCTGCACGCAGGAAACGTGTGTTGTGTTTATGTTTCTTAAAGAAATCCAAATTGTACGAAGGAGGAAAGACAGACGCTGAAAGAGCATTCCAAAGATTATCAGTGGCATTAAGGAAGGAACTTTGGAAGCCGCCAGTTCTTGGTCGACCGTGTATGGATGTTCGGCAAGTGTACGACGACTTTGTCAGTTGTAGGTGCGTGCAGGAGGAATTCTCAACAAAACCAAGGTAAACCGAGTACTATATATAGTAGACGAGTTTTTTCTTACAGCATATGCAAGTGCGACGCAGTTGTTATAGCAACAAGTCTTCGCTAGTTATTATTAAAACTTCATAATGAATTATGAACCTAAATTTAGATTACGAAAAGCACCACGACTTATTTGAACGACTACATACACGTACATTGTACATTTTTTTCAAAGAATAGTCTACTATGAAATATTTCATGGGAAACTTGACTATTGTTCCAAAGTCGAGTTATTTATTATTCCAATTAGAGCTGATTTTTTTATTATTTTATAACAGCAGCAATGAACTTGGTTCTGATAAAACATAACATCTAGATTAACTGTCACGTTTTACATGTTCGGGACTCATTTTGAATCATTATTTACATAACAGGTTTCCTCTCTCACACAACCTTTTCAAGATCGAATCTAATTATCTTACATTAGACGACTTTTGGCGAATCTCGTTTCTGAAGAGAATCTCCGTTATATTAATAGATTTGTTTAAATCTCTCGCTGAGTGGGAAGATCGCGAGGAATTCAAATTCAACCCATCCTTTTAATTTAAAAATTCAAATTTAAACCAATTTTGTGAGATTGATGCGGACACCAAGAATCTATTTTAATTTAAATTCCTGCTTTTTGAATAATATGTCAATTATTTTGAAATAACAAAAGCAAACAAATACGAAATATTCACATCGCATTTTAATAGCGTAATTAGCACACTTCAATGGATGAACATTGTGGTTTAATTGAATTAAAATAATAATTTAAATATTTTATTGTCTTGTGAGTTGACGTTTTTTACAGTTAATTTATTCTATTATATCATCGTTATTTAATATGTTAGCTTTACACAGAACTAAAACATTGCCAATTTTGAATTCGGCAGCCACCATTTGATTGATGCCTCAAAGTACCTTTCGGTTCAGATGGATTCAATCTAAAATTGCGAGTAATATCCAAAAGTCTACTGTCACACCCAGTAGTTCTTGCGAAACGCCCTGATATAATGACATTATATTTATTATCAAAATATCATAAGTAAATGAATTGCCAGTGGGTATAGCTCAATGGTCAAAGCGTTTGTTTTGCAAGGCAAAGATCGTGGGTTCGAGTATATTACATTGATTATAAAAGCATACATTATTCTCAGAAAAGATATGTAAAATAGTTTGTAAATTCTTTGTAGCTTTACTTTTATCAGTGTTGCCCTATCATCAATTAAAAACACAATATAATTTAGCCCTTTCGTTACGGCTCGGTGGAAAACAAATTATAATGTCAATAAGGCGTGAAATTTTCAAACCATTTTTTTTGCTTAAAACTAGTATTCGAAGCATAAATGTACTTATCTGACCTATTTTTATATATCACATTGGTTTTTCTATCCTTAAGCTATCAGATGATGCATAACAAACTATTATAATTAACAAACGTTCATTATGTAACTCCATACATGTGATGGCATTGACACATGTGGTTTACAGAAAAATCTCTCCTGTGAGGAAACCTAACGATATTTATTTACATGCTTCACAGATTCCTGTAAAGAAAACACATGGTTGATAAAGGAAATGACTGCAGTTTTAATTTCCTACCGTAGATGTCACAATGAGTACTGAAAGTAGCAAAGCGATATATCAAGTCAACCGATGTCAATGGTCGGGGAATCTTTGACGGCATATGCCGACAACCGATGCTAAAGCGTAAATCTATCTGTAATAATGCATTATTTATTCACTGCCTAAAAGATACAGTGCTATATGGAACTTTAACCATGATATATTTACATTGTTACAAACAAACTAAAAAATATGAATCCACATTCTTCTCTACAAAAAGCCTTTGTTACAAATCACGGTCAAATATTATGTTCCGAACACGCAGTACTAAAGCACTCGCGAAGAAAATCGTATAGGAATCATAAAATTAGTCACTCGCATACATTTGGTCGAAGACCTTTGAAATCCGCTACACTAATATCAATATGACATTATTGTCCATTGTGCTCCGTTCACACATTATCGTTACGGTGATTGCTCAATCAAAAATTTCTTCCGCGCAGAGAGAAATCGCTCGAGTGTGTGAAATCCTTTTAAGAACAAAGTGGACTTGTCATCAATGAATCACAGTAGCCATCTGTTGATAACTTCACTCAGTAAAAGACATCTTCTTTGTGAGCTTAAACAATGCAATTTTTGCTTGTTTTCTTTAGTTTCTTCTGAACTCACAGAATCATATTGAAAATTATATCAGTGCCTTGATTAACCGAAAATTTTAACCCTATTTTGATATGTAATCGTGTCGGAAACAACAGGGTCAGATCCTCTCTGCCCAGAAGTGGGCGACGTCGATGGCGTTACTCCCGGCCATCATCAAGTCTTCCTGGGTGCAGCTACTCGGACACAGCGCACACTCCAGAAGGTGTGACAGGCTCTGCTCTACGCCGCAGTTACATTCAGTTGGTCCTCTTTAAAACAGCCAGGCTTTCATTTGGGTACTTGTCTTGCATACTCCGGTCCAAAGTCTGTTAAGGGACCTCCATATATTCAACCCCTGGTCGTATCCAGTAGCTAGGTCCTGTTTTGATAATATATTTTTATTCCTAAGAGTATTCATCTGGTATCGTTATAAATCTGTCATCTGAATTTCTCGTAACATTTATTTTTAGAGGCATTCAATGTGAATAGAGAATAATCCGCGAAACGTTCAATTACCATTTTTATCTTATTAATATACTACAAATTTGACATTTTACAGGTATCTAGAGCTTATATAGGTACTAAAGTATTTTTTATTAATTGTGCGATGGAGATAGAACCCTGGTAAATTACACTTATAGTTTCGTTGTAGTTGGTAAATGCAGATTTACGTGCAAAATTTAACGTTGTTTAGCACCTCAACCGTATACTGAACAACGAACCATATAAATTTACATATTACATAGTCGAAAATTTACGATTTTTTTTTTTTTAATTCAGAATTGTTCTATAAGTACAAATTAGGTGTTTTCTTAAATAATATATATAATAATATTAATTAATATATAAATATGAACTCTTAAAAATTTATAATAATAGTTTTGTTATTAGATCTACGTTAAGAACTCTCAAATTTTGACACGATATATTAGAAAGCAACCCACATCTTCTGGCATAATAATCGAACAATTTGACTGTCTACTATGTAGGAGTACCTTAGCACTGACACTAAAACAAGGTAACTGTTAACACAGTCTAGTTAAAAGATCATCACGTGATAACAAGTAGAAAAAAAACATAAATAACATCATAAATAACACTAACAACAATAACGACACGTAACAGACGTGCAAGATGCGATCGTCGTCTCTTAATTTGAGAAATGTGTTGACTTTTGTGAAAGAGGCTGAGCAGAGGTCGAACGCGGATCTTGTGTGTTTAGTGAGAAACATCTCGACCTGCATCTAAATAGTTTAACTGTATATTGAAACGTGTTGCCTCAAGTCTCTTGGCCGTTAGTTTCGAGAGTGAAAGATCAGGTTTGAGATCCCCTGGACCATCAGCTTACAGCAGCAATCGTTAATTTATTAGTCGTTTTGCAGAAGAAAAAAACACTGAAAATGTTACATACAGTAATTCGTAGCAAGAGTTTTATTTATTTCATTTTTATGTCTGGCTAGAGTAGCACACAAATGCCACTATTACATCTCTAAAGAGCAACGCCGATTGCTTTATATTCATAATGTGATTTTTACGTTTAGTATTCACTTTGAGTTCCATTTCAACTGTTTAAATATATAATGAATTTTAACTTCGTTAAGACTAACAGTTAGGCAGTCTGTTCAAAACATTATTTTGAAGATAATTGTGTTTGTATTACACATCCAAAATTCTTTAAAGTAATTGTTATAATCAAACTCTCAATCTCAGATTCATACAGTTGGGTACGACACAGGGCATTTTGCCACTTTATGTAAATTGAGGGTTTCAAGGTCCAAAACAACAGTTATCGAGGAATTTGCAGTATATTACATTCAATGTATTAATATTAATTTTATAAATGCTTACTCATGTTTTAAACTAAGTTAAAAAAGAGGTATGAAATTTTTTTTGCAACTTATTGCCTCGTTAACAGCATTTACGATCCTGACAACGATTTTGATGATTCCCTAACTTTTTATAATTTCATCGTCCGTGACGTGATCTTTTAAATGTATAGTAAAACCCCAAACAAGTGATACTATATTTATACTCGTACAACAAACTCTGTTTTGTTATTGCGTGCATTAATGTAATAGCAATTAGGCGCCTATGCGATCCATGCAAATATCACGTCTAATCAATGCAAAATTATTGCAAAGTTATATCGCATACATGACGGAAGGTCTGTTAGACATCAATCACTGCGGAATTATCAAACCGACTCTCAGGGTTACTTCCGAACTTGGAACGACTGGAAAAAAAGGCGCTATTTGGATACCAAAGGTGTTAACGGAATGTTTGATAAATCATAATAAACGTATAATATACGAGTACGATGTTTTATGATCAGATTTAAGTTTGAGCATGATTTGTGATTTTTTAATCATATCAACTTGATATAACTCCTTTAGGCTGATGGCGTTAAGCCTCGAAAAACGATGTTTCGTCTCTTATTTTGTTCGCTCGAAGGACATGCACATCTAATGTTTGTCATTGTAGAATGTTAAGCGGTGTTTCCACGGAGCACCGCCGAGATGTATGGGCGCGCCGTTAGTTGACATATGAAGTTTGACTCGCGGCCGTTATAGCGCGCGCGCCTAGGGCGTTCGCTATAACGGGCGAGGTTTTTGAGAAATAAACGCATATAGTAAAACTAAAACAAGTTATTTATATTGTGAACCTGATCCTGCATCCTTCATCCAGTTAATCGATATCTAAATAAGAGAGGAGGATATCATTATGTTTAAAATTTCCGTATTTTGCGCGGGCAGTGATGATAAGTGACAATGGCGTCTTTAAGAGTGCAACTATGCCATTCAACGAAAATCATTTTTCATTAAAATGTCAATTTCCTTGTCGTAAATATATTGCTTTTAATGTAACTTATTAATTTAAACCAAATAAATGCATTTCTTGTACATCCAGTTACTTTTACAATACTATCTCAGAAGTCCTGGAGGCTAACTCTGACTACAAAGATGCTTTATATAAATCACTTTCCTGCATAACGTGTAGGTTGTTAATTAATATTTCACGATATTTCAGGATCATATACGCAGCTAATAAAACCATTAATACTTTTTGGATAGATGCTGAAAAATAATAACCTTTTCACTGTCAACTCCAATGAAAACTAAAAAATAATTATGTAATACAAAGAGTTTTTGATACCATCTGCTCATTAGCTAATTGGAACTAAAAACGCTTAACATTACTTCTAGGGGAAAAGTATTCAAATAAGTGTGTAAGTATTTAATGTTTAACTCAGATACTAGAGTATATTATTTCATATTTTAAGAGTCCATATTTTTTCTGATTAATTGATTAAATAAATGTCATAAAATTTATCTTCATAAAAGTTCATTTGCTCGTAATTCTAGCGCAATAAATATTTGTTGAAAATTAGAGATGGGAAGCTGACCTAAGAGAAGGTTAAGTTCATTGTTGATAACACAAATTCATGTCAGCTATTTGAGGCAACTAAATACTCCTGCTAAGAAGCAATTATACAAAAGAAAATGTCGAAAAAGAAAACATACTCGTACATGTTGGGAGAGGCTCTCAAAGTTGAACAAAGTCGGGAGGGCCAAAACCATGTGTTTGTGTTTGCATAAAATATCTATTAACAAGTTTGTTAATTATTAGCCTTATATTTGCAAAGAATAAACAATCTTGTATCTAAATGTAGATGACTAAGATGTGGAATAAATCGTTATTAATTAAGCTGATTAAGGTCAGGTGTGTTTTTTTTATTAAAGATTTATTATCTTGATAACAAACTGCTTATTTATAACTTACGAGATCTTTAAATATAAATCGTTTATATCATTTAGAATATGATAGTTCCTTCCTTAGTGCCTTTTTATTGTACGCATAGTTTTTTTTAAATTTATAATTTTAATTGTGTATGAGTACACAAATTAATTAGGTGAGGTCAACGGGAATTTTACCACCACACATTCTGATCACGTCTGAGAATGATGAAACATTCACGATAATAGACTTATTCATAGTTTATTCCTTTTTAAATAATAAAATTCGTTAGAATATATTTCATATTTTTCGTATTAATTCGATATTTGGAGTATATGACATGAAAAGATAAGGGAAAATTACCTAAGATGGTATGGACATGTGACACGGAGAGATGAGGACCACATGGTGAAGAAAGCTCTCAACATACCCACGCTGCAAGATGGGGACCCGTTACTGGACACACACAAAAACTACTTGTTAACGAGTGGCTGAAAGCATTCCCATAATTCTAGGTGCATCAGTTAGATGTAAAATAGACCTCAGTCTAGAGCTGCGAAGTTCGTAAGAAATCTATTCAAAATATTTTTTATCTCCGTCGGGATCAAACCTTCGACCTTCGGTTTGATTAGAAATGCTTTGACCACTAAGCAATTCCTGCCAGCTGATATGGCCGAGGCTCTCGACGCTTGAACCATTTGATCGCAAGAGGCAACTCAATCCAGCCATCGACACGCAACAAGCAATAAGTGGTGTCACGCTAGTTTTGGTGTACATTAAATGACGCTTAGCTTCACTTACAGTGGAATTCTATAACACTTACCATGCTACATATGGCTAAGCATTTCAACTGGAGTGTCGATCTGCCAACATCACTACAACTCGACATTCATCGCATCATCCAATTATTACAGGAATTCACTGTGAATGAGTGTTATTCACGTGACGAACACTTTTGACCATTTGATCGCAAGTGGCAAGTCAATCTAGCCATCGACACGCGACAGGCAATAAGCGGTGACACATGCTAGTTTTGGTATGCATCCAATGATGCTTAACTTCACATATAGTGTGCTATTGTCATTAAAACAATAGTTATGAACATATATTTAAGTCGCATTTAATGCAATTAATATTACGTACAAAACAGCGCCGTAACATCTAATTTAAAATCCATTTTCCCTCCAGAAAAAGTGTGAACTAAAAAATTCTAAATCCACCCAATACATTACGACAAACAGAAGTACTAACGACAGTAATAATTTAGCATTAAAAAAACCCGGTCGATTCGTTGACCCAGACAGGTTTAAATGAGCGTTTTATTTTTTCGGTGCCCATTCCAAGTGGCGGGGCAGTGGCTGTGACCGGTCTGCGAGCGATTGGGATGGTCGACTTCTCCCTCGAATGCGCCGCGGGCGATTTTTTTTTATGTGAGTCACGAAGTACTTGACAAGGTCCATTAGCCACGCCGTCGATCGGTTCTTTTAATTTGACAAACTTTATAGTCGTTTTATATTTTTCAAATGGGAATTATTTATTATGGCAAGGCTTGGAAGTGTCGGTGTCGCTGTTCTATACAAACACAAACGAAATAAAATTACATTGCGAATTATACGTTCTCAGTAAAACGCATATAAAGAAGAATAGAGAAGATTAATTAAGGTATCTTGCTTAGTGAAAACCTTCCCTGTCCCGTCCTGTTTTTGGAGTCCCGGATGGGGACCCGTTACTAGACGAACGCAAAAAGCTACTTAATAGTGGCTGAAGGCCTTCACGTGATTCTAGATGCATCAGTTAGATGTCAAATAGACCTCAGTCAAAGGTTATGAAGTAAATATACTACGAATTGCATTCTTTGGTAACACGTTTTTAACCATGAAACGTGGGAATGGATAAGAAAATGGTTAGGTTGGGAAATGGATTCTGCAGAATGGCAAACATCGCTTGGCATTAGTGCATCAGTTAGATGTCAATCAATTAGATGACTGAGGTACTTAAGGTATACGAGACTTTTATACTTAAGGTATATAAGACATTCACTTATGAAATGCATCGTAAATGACAATAGGAGACGCGTTCTGTGTTGTCACCTAAGAGTCAGCCATTTCTTAGGAGTACATTCCTAAGCTGCTGCTTAGTTCTGACGGTCCCTTGCTGTTAAACTACATCGAGGATATTGTCGGAGTTACCTGCGCGGTTAACGATGCCAACACGTAATAGGCTCTAACTTTCTTACACTTTTTGTGAGATGCATAATCTAACCTTGTGTGTAACTTGCAGGGTATCAAAGAAGACATTCTATTATGAATTTCATCATTCATGAGAATAAGAGACGCGTTCTGTGTTGTCGCTTGGGAGTCTTGGATATGGAAGTAGCCTTCTCCCACACATCGTTATTTGTTAAAATCAATAAACTCTATACTTAGTTTACACAATTTTTCAGCTATCTAAATGGAGCACATAGTCGCCAAAAAAATTTGTCAAGCAATTATATCAGCTGTTATTATCATTGAAGCTCATATAAGAACACACTTTTCATAGATCCAGTCAGCCGACCGAGACGAGAGCCAAGAGGCTTAAAGTACTAAGCAATCCAAAGTCATATTTGAATAATTTTGACTATTTGGTACTAAGAGTTGGCTCAAATCAACCAAGGAAAACAGCTTCAAAAATTAGGTTTCTTGTGTGCACGTTCGTTGGTAACTTAAGTACTTAGTGAAAAAAGCATTCAACGCGCGGTCAACTTTTATAACGAAACCTTAAATTTATATTTTATTCTTGGTCCAAAAACTATGTAAAATATACAAAAGTATAGATAAAATTGTGCCTATAAATGAGAACATTGTTCTTTAAATGTCACAGGAGAGCTTAATTACAGCAACCAGTTCATGAGTTCTTGATATTGACATATAACGTACTCGGCGTTCATTCATACAACACATCCAATAAAACAAATATCATAGCAATTTAAAAATACTTCAGATAATAGAAAAATTAAAGGTTTAAATAAACAAGATAATATGAAATGGTATGAAAATATATTAAGGAATGAAATGTAAGTAAAATGTAATAAAAATTACGTAATTAATTAATTTAACAGCTGCTATTGAATATCTGTCGTAAAGTATTTTTCTCATTAAAAACATTTTGATTTAAAAAAAATGTAAGGCGAATAAAACCAAGACTAAAAAACTGGTCTTCAATACTTTTTTTAAGTATCCTCTTCATTATCAATGATCTCATATAAAGATTAACGTTTATTATATTTCTGACGTGCGAAATGAATTGATCATTGGTAGTTGGGAATAAAAGATTAAATTAATTAAAAAATGCTTATTTAGCACTTACGTTAGTTAGCGTAGATTTTTTTTTTCATGTACGTTTTAAATTATTTTAGCACAGATATTTTTTAAGCGATGCCAAAAAAGTGGCACGGAATTTTAATGCTCTAATATTGTGATTTATATAAAGAAATATGTATTGGAATATTTTAATTAATAAATAACAGTTAAAATTTAACTGACAAGCGTCAACTTCTTCAACAAACTCAGCATATTGTTTAATCAATTATTTATTGCAACTATTTTTTTCTGGCGATATTTTATTACCACCGTATATACCACCACGATACCATTTGCAAAAATGCATTTGGAGGTAGAAAATTTTCAATCTACATTATAAAAATAAAAAATTGGCAGGAAATAATTAATGAATGGTTATCAATAATAGGTTAAGTAAGGTCTCCAATTTATGGGTTAATTATTCCTTATTTTTCTATATTTTTTTACCAATATTGAATATATTACTACCATTTTAATTTTATAACCGACTACATTCATAATACTGGCACAGCGGACACTGCCAATTTATATAGTATACTGCGGATTAATTTTATTTACTGTATTACTGTATGAATTTATAAGATTAGTTTCATCATATTTTAGATCATTTATAAAATAAAAAAGTATTTTTTTAATTCATCCAGGAATGATCAAAGTTCTTAAAAATGATATAATCCGAAATAAATATACGCCATGAAGAAATCAATAAACCTATAACATTAAGGTTATCAACTGACAATACTTGGTGAAACTGCATAATTATTTAATTAATTTTAATTAAAAAATTAATAAATTAAAAATATTTAGTTTTGATTCACAATTTATTAATAAAATGTGAATCAAAATTTAATAATTTTAATTTATTAATTTTTTAATTAAAATTAATTCAAAAATTACATTAAGCCTATGATAATTAAAAATAAGACATGTCCAAAATACGACAGTTGAATGATAAATATGCTGGAATGACGACCAAGAACCGGCAGTCAACATTTAAGTATTTTTTTTAGTAAGCGTTTGCTTGCCAAACCAGACTTAAAATCTCTAATGCAATTTGATCTTTCACCCGTAAAATGCCAGTCATAGTATTTTAATCAAATTCGGTAATAGACGAAAGTTGTCCCGTGAACACTACCTATTCATAGTGAATTCCTGTTGTACTTGGATGATTCGTGATTGTCTATGACGTCGCCAAATCAGCACTTAGCCATTTGCAGTATTTTTTATTTTATTTTTATGTAGACGCATGCAGGAGAGCACAACCGGTCAAGACCAGTGCACTCTATGACGCTCAGCCAGGGAGGCTGGACGCTGCATGCAGGAAACGTGTGTTGTGTTCGTGTTTGTGTGTGGGTTGGGGAGATTGCAACTGTATATTTATCTGTTTCTTGAAGAGATCCAGATTGTAGGAAGGAGGAAACACAGACGCTGGAAGAGCATTCCATAGCTTACCGGTGGCATTAAGGAAGGAACTTTGGAAGCTGCCAGTTCTTGGTCGACATATATTAACCGTGTATGGATGTTCGGCAAGTGTAAGACGAGTTTGTCGGCTGTGAGTGGGTGCAGGAGGAATTAGTTTTTAAGTTCCGAAGAGAAAAATTTTTTATACGCCATGGTACGCGACATAAAATTCACAGATAAGACTTCAGCATCACCATCACCATCTGTCAGTATTCTCCTGCATGTGCTAAGATAAAAAAAATTAAATGACGTATACACACTCCATGTTTATCATCAAATAATGATTAGTCAAAGAGTCAATATATTAAATTATTTAATAATTTTCTATTGGTTTGCTTTAATATGTATTTACGTGAAAATCAAGTTATTTATAAAGCTTATAAACTGTTTTTTTGGTTTTCTTTGATTTTAAGCATCGTTGGAGAACAGACCACGACTATTAGTATGGTAAGCAAACTTTCCACCTCTAAAGCGTATTGTATTGAACGAATACATGCTGATGATGATGGTCATAAATGATGATGGCCGATGTTGAAATGTTGAAATGCAGACGTTCTACAAGCGTTAATGCCTATTTTACATCTTGATAAAATTCAAACAGCACTCGCTAAGCACAATTCAAACATAGGAATCGATAATTTATTTCCGAAGCAATTTAAAAAGATCATTGAACTCGTCATATACGCTGCGACGTGTTACACATATTATATTATAATCGTATACATGGCGAGGGTGAGTAACACTATCATTGAACAGTTTATTTATTTACTGGACTTTACCCGCCTCACACCCGCATCACACCGGAGGACAGTTAAGTCTCCTTGATGACGCTCTCATTCAGATTATGACAGTTAGCAACCGATAAATAAGTCCAGTGGGAGTACCCTCTTTTTTTCTATGTTAACACATACAGGAGAATAACAACAGATCTAAGAAATACATATATGCCCCCATCAGATTACTTTCTTTGCTGCCAGCAGGTACTGCAAATTTCGTCATCTCACCGAAATTCAATGCAATCGGATAGTGGGTTTTGAAAACAGATCCTTGTGAAGAATACTGAGGGTATATATATTGACTTTGAGAGGATTGACGAAGTGAAAGAGCGGACACGGCAGCCTTCCATACTAGAGGCTGTTAAAATATTAAAATACACCTGACTGGGACATGTTCTTCGGGTACCACACAAAAGCATAAACTTCCATTAAAGCCTTGGATATCATCAAGCTTTGGTCATCTACAAAAGCTACATGATATAAATATCAAAGTATTTGGTGGAGGTTCAAAATACTACATCACCATCTGTCGATATTTTTGTCGGCGGTTATGACAAACATATTGAAATCAGCATGATGTAGTCCTCGCTTAATTTTACTGATCTTTCGTCTCTTATTTCGGATCGCTTGTCGTGCATTTAGGTGCGCCGTCATATTGTCATTTTGAACAGGTCCGCTCACGGGTGTGTTGTGACCATAAACGCTCGTGGCGCTGAGCGAGATCCTTTGCTCCGGCGGGCCGACACATGAGTTCGTGAGTTGGTCGCAATCCTTTGGCGAAGCAAGGTCCGCGTTGCAGCCGCGTGGCATGTCATACCACGTGGTCACAAACTTGTAATGTTTTTAACGTAAATATAATCTGTGCTTCTATAAGAAAGTCTTTGTCTGGCAACGCATGGATCATGACACGTGACAGATCTTTTTGTAGGCAGTGAAAACAAATATATGCTTCAACTTAGGGACATATATGAAAAATATAAAAGTGATCAGTGACCGTAAAGTTGACCCCATACAACAACTGCTTGGCGTATTATCTGAGTACGCAAAATAATGTAACTCAATATGAAGGTACACCAGGTGTTTTTTTATTACGTCTATATTATAAAGAGCTTTGAATTTTAAGCTTAACGTTTTCCTGAGACCAAATTTTTATCTTGTTTATTTTAACAATGCAAAACTTAAGGCATTTTAATTAAATTTTAAAACCTTTAATTGGAATTTTAATGAAACACCAAAGGCTTTTTGGGTTTTTCGCGAAAAATTCAAAACGCCGTTTTGGAAGAAAAATAGAGAACAATTAACAATAGTTATTTATTTTTTAATGTTTATTTTTTACTGTCGTCAGTTAACGGTTTTGGTGCTACAGAACGTTACAATATTACAATTAGTTTTAAATAAATTCGACAACTAAAGCGTGTCGTGTAAAAAGTTATCGAATGTTGTGTAAAAATGATGATTATTAGACACCTCAATATGCCCCATATATTACAGCAGCCGTCTCTTTCAATTCAATGACCCGACACCCACCTTGAGGACCGTCGGAAACCTTTTATCCAGAAACTATGTCTTTTGGAACAGCGATCAGACTGTTCAAGCACATTGTCTCGAATGTTGTTATATTCCACACGAGAGAAGCCCAATTCAGACATAAGATCCTCGAATTCATGTGTACATTTGTTACTTTCTAGTATTGTCTCATAAATTGATTTTTTTATTTGTTTCAATTGAAAATGTAATTGTAATGTAAAAACTTTGCCATGATTTAATGTTTTCTAAGTTAATTTTATTAAGTTTTTAAAGTAAAAGTGAAAATAATGTAATTGAACTTATATTCGCAAGTGAACCTCCGGGTACAGGGATGTCTTGAATGAAGGTATGAACAGCAGAAACTCACAGAATTGGGATAAAAATAGGGTTAAAAATATCGGTAAACGAATACTACAGATACAAAGAACTGTGCGATTTACAATTAAAAATATAAATATATCATGTCAAACGTCATCACTTTTAACGTTAAATTTGTTGTACAGAAACTCTTTTTCAACTTAATGTTCTCGTACAACACAACGCATAAGACGAGAGGAAAATAAAAACAGTAAAAAAACTCTATACGAGTACCAGTGGTTTAGACAAAGACGAATTATCGAACGTTCCCAAATCCTTTGGACCTGCCGCGGAACCGGGATTAATATTTATGTTCCCAAATAAGGCATGCTTTTCATTATTGTTTTTTACAATTTCTTACTACGGAAACATTCATCAAAATTGTCTTGCGGTAACCATGAGTTATAATAAAATAAATTAATAATATATTATATATTTTTTATTTAATCGCATGCAGGAGAGCACAGCCGGCCAAGACCAGTGCACTCTATAACGCTCAGCCAGGGAGGCTGGACGCTGCATGCGGGAAACGTGTGTTGTGTTTGTGTTTATGTGTGGGTTGGGGAGATTGCAAGTGTGTATTTATCTGTTTCTTGAAGAGATCCAGATTGTAGGAAGGAGGAAACACAGACGCTGGAAGAGCATTCCATAGCTTACCGGTGGCATTAAGGAAGGAGCTTTGGAAACTGCCAGTTCTTGGTTGACATATATTAACCATGTATGTATGTTCGGCAAGTGTTAGACGAATTTGTCGGTTGTGAGTGGGTGCAGGAGGAATTGGTTCTTTAATTTCCGAAGAGCAGCGACCGTGGTAATGACGGTAGAAAAGACTAAGTGAACCAATCTTACGCCTGTGTTGCATTGATTGCAGGTTAGACGTAAGAGTGTCATTGTTTATCAAACGAATTGCTCTTCTTTGAACTGAATCAATTAAGTTTAGAAGGTATTTTGGGGCTCCAATCCAAAGGTGACTGCCGTATGGAAGGATAGATCGGATTTGTCCTTTATATGGAAGAAGAAGTTGTTTATCGTTGAGATACCGACGTGATCTATATATTTTATTTTAATTCATAGGATCTTTCGTGTAAGTCAATCCCATTTAGATTTAAAAATAAATTTTCGGGAAGAAAAGACTTAAAGACTTCGGAATGAATTTTGAATTTTGTCTTAGCAGAGTCTGTCAATTATAGATGTGTGCGATCTATAAAATAGTTTAAAATATATCTTCTTAATCTTTATGGAATAATGGTCACCCCAATAAGGGATTTGTAAAGGATGTATTAATCTTAGTATGGCCTGAAGGCTTTTATTATTTTGATTTAAGGGTCGGTTACCAAGCCTTAATTATAGAAGTTAAAAATCTAAACATAATTAAGCGTCGTAAGTTACTTTTTATTTCCATACAAAACAAGTACATGTGATGTATTTGAAAATTAAAAAAAACAACATCACTTAATGTTGGAATAAATTAATAATTTTAAGAATATGTACCAGTTCAACATCTTTACTTTTAGCTAAAAAGGCTAAGATATAATAAAAATATGACTGGCGGATCAACACTCCACACATGCAGCGCTTATCCATTCGTAAAATGGTAAGCGTCATAGGATCCACAGATGAAGAATTTCAAAATCACCATCACAATATGTTGGTATTCTCCTGTAGTTGCTTACATAAAATAAGCACAAGATTTCCTAGTAATTAGAAATAATAATAATATATTTGAAAATCAGTTAAAATAAATTGAAAGTAAGTGCTTATTTAATTCTTTCGCATCGGATGTCGGCATATGCCGTCAAAGATTCCCGACCTTTGACATTGGTTGACGTGATATGTCGTTTTGCTAATTTCAGTACTTATTGTGACATCTACGGTAGGAAATCGGAAGTGCAGTCATTCCCTTTATCAACCTACATGTATTCTTTACAGGAAACTGTTAAGCATGTAAATAAATATCGTTAGGTTTCGTCACAGGAGCGATTTTTCTGTAAATCACACGTGTCAATGCCATCACATGTATGGAGTTACATAATGAACGTTTGTTAAGTATAATAGTGTTTTATGAATCATCTAATAGCTAAAGGATACAAGAACCAATGTGATGTATGAAAATAGGTGAAATAAGTACATTTATGCTTCAAATATTTACTAGTTTTAAGCAAAAAGAAAATGGTTTGAAAAATTCACGCCGTATTGACAGTATAATTTGTATTCCTCCGAGCCGTAACGAAAGGGTTAATAAAATAAATATATTGACAATTCTCATTTTCGTATTCCTGTCATCGTAGAGTGTGTATGTAATTAATTCCATTTTTTAAACTCGAGAAAACCAACGACAGATATAAACGTCAAAAATAAAAGATAATGGAATCTTATGCGTGGAATACGAGACACATACTAATCGATTACAACACAACAGACAGAAAAAATCTTTCTCCATATTATTATACCAAAAGATTTATTCAAATACAACCTCAACCTTTTTTATCAAAATTTTTGGGTGGTCCTATTTCTTACATTTATTACTAATTCCTAACATACTCATTTTTTGTGCCATCTCTTTATGTTGAGTGGTAAAAAATAAAAATAAAATATTCCAGAGAAATTATGTATACGTACACAAAACATTTTTCCCAATACAATCGTGTAAGGACGTTCAGTAATTTTATTTATTCTGTAAACATTATTAAAAGCAATAGTTTTTATACATATTTTATGTCAACGCATACCGGACAATACCGACAGATGGTGATAGTAATTCAGATGTCTTATCTGTGGAATTCTATGACGCTTACCATAGTGCATATGGTTAAGCGCTGCGTGAGTGTTGATCTGCCAATGTCATAGACTACAGCCCGATATTCACGCATCATCCTAATTATTTACAGAAATTTACAATGAATAGTGGTCTTCACGGGACGACTTTCGTCTACCACTAATTTAAGTTAATAGACTATGACTGGCATTTTACGGATGAGCGATCAAATTCACACCAACCGGGTATTTTAGAGCTCAGAAAGTTTAGTTCAATAGCGTAAATCTTCTTCGTAGTATCAATCCGGTGGATTGGTTTGCAGCAACAGAATCTTGCATCTCGATCTCCATTCCTCTCGGTCCTCCGCAACCCTTTTCAGCTCAGCATAAGCGCTACAATTCATGTCCTCGAATACTTGCTGTAAATACTCCCGTCTAGGGCGCCCTCTACAGTTTCTACCCTCAACCATCCCCTCCACAATATCGTGAAGAAGACCATCGTGTCGCATGATGTGACCAATCCATCGGGCTCGCCTCTCTGAGATGGTTCTTATTAGGTGCCTATCTTCCTTGATTATCCTGAGAACCTCATTGTTCGTGAGCGTAAATAAAGGTATATATAAAAGCATATATTGGTATAAAAATACACTTATTACTGGCGAAAACTGAATAAAAAAACTAAGCAATGACAGGCATGCTTTATTAACCCCTTCATTACGGCTCGGTTTGAATACAAATTCTACTGTCAATTATAAAATTAGTATTTAAAGCATAAATGTACTTATCTGGTATATTTTCACATATTTCATATTGGTTCTTGTATGCTTTAGCTATCAGATGATGCATAAAAAACTACTCTAAGAAAGTAGCAAAACGAAACATTACAACCGATGTCAACGGTCGGGGAATCTTATGACGGCATATGCCGACAACCGATGCGAAATGGTTATTATTTTTACTCTTATTATTCTACTTAAATAATACGCACGGTATATATGGAAATGAAATACGTGTTTTTTAGTGGTGAGTAACATTCCCAAGCTTTCATTTGGCACGAAAGATATAATTTATTGCCACATTACGATACAATACAAGCAAAATAATGTGTTCGTGTACTATATAAAAAAATAATAAACATTGTATTATAAAAAATCTTGAGAACATTTGCGTCATGGGCAATAAAAATACTTTAACACTCCAAAGAAAGTATATTTAAATATTTTTTATTTCATTCTTATTTAATTTTTCAAGAAATCAATAAAATTTGAAAGAAAAACTTATTTCAAATGGCAAAAAAAAATATGTAATCTTATTTAATATTTCATAAAGGAATATTTTTTTAATTTTTTAACAACATTGTGGTTTTTATTAAGTATGTACAAATATAAAGAAACTGATAAGAATGTAATTTTATGTATATTTCATTTCTTTATAATGTACATTTAATATTGCTTGTTATAAGTCCATAAGTTTCAATTTAAAAATGTATAAGGAATGGGAAAACAATTTATATTGTTTTATTTTATTATTGTTACCAAACTATTTAATAAATAAATAAATAAAACATATTTTAATAAATGTGATTTTTTTTTTTCTATATTATATTTATATTACTTTTTTTTAAGTGATTTTAAAAATTCTTTTTAAATGAGTAAATAAACCATACCATGAACATAACGAGTACAAATACACCCACAAGTACATATATTGTATTATGTACTGTATTCATTACATAGCTGTTGCATTATTCTACAATTTATATTATTTATTTAATAATTAATTTAAGCACGTGATAAAAGTATAATTTAATATTTTAAATACATTTTATTCTATTATAAGTTACTTATAATTGTTATTTGATGAATTAGTTTACTTTATAAAGTGAAAAAGTTTGGCCATTCTAGTAGTGAAGCCTTTAAAACCTACTATAATATACAGATACTTAAAAAAATAAGATATTAATATTAAATAAAACTCACCTATTTTAATAAATATCCAAGAACAGGGCACGTAATTTCACACAAAAAAAGTTACTTTCTTCAATGAAAATATATTTTAAAAAAACACTTAAAAAACCAAACACAAAAAACTCAAATTTCATGAATTAAAAACTTCATATAAAAAATAAAATTAAAAAAAACACTTCAACAATATATGCTGTGTATTATGTTTCTTCACTCAATATTACTTCACTCAACACTTAAGTATTTCGCTTTCAAGTCCTGAAATTTTGTAATTTTTTTTCATGAAAACATGCACTTGCTAGTGACGTGGATTTGTATATTGAAGCAAATCGCGTTTTTGTGGTGTGGTTGTTTCCTTGCAGATTTTTGGATGGCTACGATAGCGGTTGGTTCAGAGTATCCCTGACAATGCGCGACACGTCCGCTTAGGCCGGCTTCGACCTTCAGATTGCCGAAGCCTTCTGGCTGGCGGTTCCAAGAGACGCGCTCGAGTTTGCCGTCTCGCTCTGTCTCGCTGCGCCCGCGCAGTCGCGTGCGAGGGAGACGGCACGCGCGGGAGGGGCGGGAGGGCCAGCACTCAGGCAGCCTGCTAGCAGAGTTCGACTGCCCCGACGCAGAACGCGGCACTTATTCTCGCTCGCCCTCTTTCGTGCAACCTTTTCTGCGGTGTATTCGGTAAAATATCGGGATGCACAGCTGGTTTTTCTACATCTATTTCTTCCGCAATCTATATAATATACATATTTTTAAAGCAAGATATATTAGTAGCCAACTGAAGAGACAATATCACCAAAGTACTGCGGATAAAATCTTATTGATTGGTGACCGCCTGTTGCTTAACGCGTGTCGTTAGACGTAGTATTATTTCAATCGAAAAAGTGAATTTTTTTGAGTTCGTAGCATTCACTTTTAAATCGATTATAAATAATAAATTCATTTACCTTTTTTTACATGGATCACTTTGATAACCTCTGTTTATATGACTGTAGCTTCAACTAACTCGTAGTTGACGCTTGACATTAACGGATGAGGATGGCTACGAGTAAGTCGAAACTGCAGTCTCATAAACACAGCTCAACGTGAAACATGTAAAAACAAGGCAAATAAATAAATATTTATCAATTCATTAATTTTGTACAACGTTATTGCTTAAATCGCATATTAATCAATTATGATAACAATCTTCAGACAGTTTTTTCCTTTGAAATGAAATTTAATTAATAGAATTAATAATAACTGATCCATATCAGGTTATCTTATTACTATATAAGTATTTACCGTGATTTTATAAATACAACTATATGTATCAGTTGCGTAAATATGTATTTATATACCGTTACGTAATAAGTACATAAGCTATCGAGAATATATAGAAATATAGAATAAACATTATTTATAATAAAATACACTGCTAAGTATATAAATTTATTCCATAAATTATATCAAAACAAGGATTAATATGACGCAATAATGTAATATAAGAACTTGGAATCTTTGTGTTTATCAATACGATATTACTTGATTCTACCCGTGATGTTGAGTTTACTAACATTAATGCTTTCGCATCGGTTGTTTGCATATGCCGTCAAAGATTTCCCCGACCGTTAACATAGGTTGACGTGATATATCGTTTTGCTACTTTCAGTAAATTTTAAGTGCAGTCATTCCCTTTATCAATCTACATGTATTATTTGTAGGAATCTGTAAAGCATGTAAATAAATATCTTTAGGTTTCGTCACAAGAGCGATTTTTTTTAAAACACATGTGTCAATGCCACCAAATGTATGGAGTTATATAATTAATGTTTGTTAAATATAATAGAGTTTTTATGCATCATCTGATAGCTAAAGGATACAGGAACCAATTGGGGGTTCTTCTACTATCTTAGAAGTCCTGGAGGCTAACTCTGACTATAAAGATGCTTTATATAAATTACTTTCCTGCATTACGTGTAGGTTGTTATCGAATATTTAACGATATTAATCAAAAGCATTATTACTTTTTGGATAGATGTGAAAAATAATAATCTTTTGATTGTCGATTCCAATGAAACCTAAGCAATAATTATGTAATACAAAGGGTTTTTGGAAGCAGCTTTCCATTGGCTAATTGGAACTCGATAAGCTCAAAATTACTGCTAAGGCAAAAGTATTCAATCAACCCTTTCGTTACGGCTCGGTGGAATTAAAATTATACTGTCAATACGGCGTGAATTTTTCAAACCATTTTTTGCTTAAAACTAATATTTGAAGCATGAATGTATTTCTCTGACCTATTTTCATATATCACATTGGTTCTTGTATCATTTAGCTATCAGATGATGCATAAAAAGCTATTATATTTAACAAACGTCCATTATGTAACTCCATATATGTGATAGCATTGACACATGTGATTTACAGAAAATTCGCTCCTGTGACGAAACCTTACGATATTTATTTACATGCTTTACAGATTCCTGTAAATAATACATGTAGGTCCATAAAAGGAAAGACTGCACTTCCAATTTACTACCGCAGATGTCACAATGAGTACTGAAAGTAGCAAAACGATATATCACATCAACCGATGTCAACGATCGGGGAATCTTTGACGGCATATGTCGACAACCGATGCGAAAGGGTTAATTAGACGGAGGATGTCAATATTTACAACCTCGATTTGTATTTCATAAATGGTTTGGCACAAAGTATTTAAAATGTGACTATTTATGATGCCTTTGGTTATTATGTTCATTTTCAAAGATATTTTAATCAACACTTGATTACAACACAACAAATATCTATCATAAAACATAAATTGAAAAAAAAAACTCAATCAAAACGTAATCCTTATGTAACGCATTTATAGCGATTCATCGCTGTGTAATATGCCCGTAAAAAATGTACGTAAAAAAAGGATAAGCCAACCAATTGGTTTTTGTTAGATTTTCGGATCAAATCAATGCTTGTTACAGAAAAATAATTGCGTAAACACTTGAAAAGAAGTTGTGGAACATCATCACATCTAATTGACTTATAATTTTGTAGGCTAGTAATTTATTTTAATATTTTTTTATCCTTTCATTGCGGCCTATTTTTTTAATGGTAACGCACGCAAAAATAAACTAGCAAAGGGTCTTGAGCTTAGATTCTAGTGGATTTTAAGCTTTTCAGCATATTCAGCAGGATTCTAAGTGTTTGGAAGGGATGTGTAGTAATTGTATTTTAAGGGATCGCAATCATCGTTTTATTTTATAATATTTGAAATAGATCAATAAATTAATTTCATTACTGTCAATAATGTCTAAAAAAATACATTTTACGTATAATTATTTTTATTCTAATTTTTCTTCTTATACTCTTCATTTCGTTTTTCTTCAATACTATCTTTTATCATCCTTTATTATTACAGGAATTAACTATGAGTGGGTGGTCTTCATGAATGGGATGACTTTCGTCTACCACCAATTTAGATTAATATGCTATGACTGGCATTTTACGGGTGAGAGATCAAATTCACACCAACTAGGGGTAATTTTAGAAATCAGAAATCGATTTTTTTTTTATCTCCGTCGGCCATCGAACTCACGACCTTTGGCTTTCAAAGCAAACGCTTTGACCATTGAGCTATACCTGCCGGCAAATTGTGGTGGGCAATTTGTGGTGGGCAATTTGTGGTGACTATGTGTTCTTATTATGAAACGGATATGCAACGAAAGGCGAAACATAACCAATTACAGATTTAGGCCGCGTATAGGCTAAGGTCGAAGCCCTTTATTAATATTCTGAAAAGCAACGCTGCTTATAAAGTGCAGTTAAATATTTATTATTTTATGAATAATCTTTGCTCCGCAGTTAAAACGTTAACAAGATTCCACGTAATATTTAACCACCGGATTAGATTTATTGAACCCACTTTTTATTGGATACTAAACTATGAGTTTCCTTAATCCGATAAATAACATGAAACGCCAATTTTGCTTTGAGATTTATTTAATCCAAAATTCTAAATTTATGATTGCCTTCAAATTATAACTATTAACTGCGGGAGTATTGTTATAATTTCAATATAATTAAGTTGTTCTCCGAATCAATTGTCCTGGTTTGAAAAGTTTTTTACGCATTTTTTACGCATTAAAAATAATCATAATTCTTACTAACATCCTCATTTCTGTTTGTTATTGAATTGCCATAGAGAGGGGGTTAAAATACATGGCCAAAAGATTGATGTGATAAGGTTTGCTGATGACATTGCTCTGATTGCTGAAACTTAAGATGAACTCACGGAAGCGCTGACATCCATGGAAAACATATTTAATTCCACCTACAATATGTAGATAAACAGCACAAAAACCAAAGTCATGAGAGTAAGCCGCAATGAGCAGCAGAAAATTAACATATCAATGCTAGGAGTATCCCTAAAAGATGCAAAAGAGTATGAATACCTTGGAAGTACGATCACCTGGGATGGCAGAACAAAAAGAGAAGTCAACAGTCGCATACATCAAGCAAGGCTACCTTTCAATAAAAAAGCAAAAATTCTTGAGTCAAAAAATATTACTTTAAGGCTCCGCAAGCAACTTGCCAAAACACTAGTCTGGAGCATCTTGATGTACGGCTGTGAAACATGGTGCTTATCTGAAAGTGATAAAAAAAGACTAGAGGCCTTTGACATGCGGTCGTACAGAAGAATTCTCGGAATTTCCTGGAGAGACCACGTCACGAACAATGATGCTCTCAGGATAATCAAGGAAGATAGGCACCTAATAAGAACCATCTCAGAAAGGCAAGCAAGATTGGTCACATCATGCACCACGATGGTCTTTTACACGATATTGTGGAGGGGATGGTTGAGGGTAGAAACTGTAGAGGGCGCCCTAGACGGGAGTATTTGCTACAAGTATTCGAGGACATGAATTGTAGCGCTTATGCTGAGCTGAAAAGGGTTGCGGAGGACCGAGAGGAATGGAGATCGATTTTTCTGAAGCACATTGATATATATATTTCGATAACTTTACAAGCTTCTGGCCCGAACCTAGTCACAGTATTCAGGCTGGGCCAACCACAATACGACCTCGCCGCCGTCGGCACTGATTGGGCGCCGGGCACCGTGGTTTTAAAAAAGATAATCTGACACCAACTCACAACTAAATCATAAATCCTGAAGAAGACCCCTGTAATGGCGGTCGATATATTTATCAAAAGAAATTCGCCACACACGGCCAAACCCAAAAGCCACAATATCAAATCTGTGCCGTGAAAACCTAAGAAGTTATTTAGAACATACATAAATATACAATACACACAAAAGATAATAAAAGATAAAAATAACATAAAAAAAGAAGAAGATGACAAGTGCCAAAGATCATAGAGATCTAGGAGAACAATACCATCGACAAAAGAGGAAAAGGATGCCAGAAAAGGATCGAGGTGTGCAGTTAGGCCATCTAGGAGCGCCTTTGCCGCCAAATTGAGTGCTTGAAGCTCCACAAGCATCAACTTGGATTAAAAACAGTGGATGGCTACGAACACGGGTGTACTTTTCTGGAACATAGAAGTTAAAACATTCAAGAATCCCAGGGCTGTGAATTGTACCGCGAAGAAGAAGGAATGAATGTTTGAGAGCAGCAATTTTCCTCCGGGACTCTAACGAATGGAAACAAAGCACCCCTAGAGGAAAAAAGAATTTGGTAATGTTCAGAATTGATTGAATTCAATGGATAGTTACCGTAAATGTAAAAATAGATACGTCGGAGATTTTTTCATGAATTTTTTCGAGCATGATAAGGTATTTGGATTTATTGGGATTGTTATTATATTTAATTAATTGTTATTTTTGATGCGTGCACTAACTTGCTTTTTGTCAGTTTATGAAAACTGTCACGCGTCAGCCATCAATATTCGATTATAGACGGGCAATGTTCCCATGTGCATCAGTTGTTTGTCATAATATATTATTCCCGTCCATCTCGCGGGGACTCCAGGGAATACAAAGTAGACTTCCGGACCTGATAATCGAACCCCACTCGCGATGCACTCACTCGCGTTGAAACATCATAAATACTAGTAAAAGTAACTTACAGAAATATTTATACCAACGCTATCCTATTTTTCTCGATACCATTTCTGTGGCGCGAAAAAAACTTTCAAGCTTTCAAACTTTCATGTAATGTAACGAAAAGGTTCCAAAAATCAAAAATCGTGTAAAGAATAACTGAGTTATAATTAATAATATTGTAATATAATCAATGATCTATAAAAGAAGATTAGAATATTGAAATAACAAAATAATATTCTTATAAATTTGTAAAAATCCATATGAGTTATAATGCATAGAAAAAGTAATGGTGCTATTCAAAAAAATCGATTGGTGTAAAATTTTATTCTAGTATATTTTTATTTCTTTCCATTTCATATCTTTATCATCACGAATTGCCGCCACTCAGTTCTACCATTGATCATGCCTTGTCCCAAGATATTTCAGCATCCAAAGGTCCACATGGCATATATAGGTCCCGATGACCTCCAGAACAGAAGCCTGCATATTTAACTAGACTGTAATTTTAATATCCGAGGCATATTTTAAGTAATTAGTCAAACGCTCCCGAAAGCTTGCCCATTTAGTTTTATGGGGCTCATCCCAACTACAGACACGGTATGCAACATACTCGTACGATATCCCATCCAAGTATTGTTCCGTTTGCATTATTGATTAACTTCGGTTATCTAACGAGAAGTTTTTTACGTTAGTCTGAGGTTAAAACAAACCATGTATGATAATCGTTCTAGAAATCTTTTGCGAGAAACATCTTTTCATCTATGCAAATTAACTTCTAGAAATGGACAGGCAATAACTAGAAAATGACGATGATTGTATCACGGGATTATATATGCGTATTTGAAATACGGTAATCGTGAGTTAGTTATTCATATTGAAACTATTAGGAGTTTCCAACCGATTAATTCAAAGAAAATTGTAATCATGCAGGAAGTTTCTATTTTTCATACTCCTGACTGTGCCCTTTTTGTATAGCACTTGCGAATATGAAAGGAACCGTCGCGTCTGTATCTGTCGCTCGTGCTGCGCTTTAAACAATGTCCTCCCATTCGCTGCTATTTAACTGCATCTTTTAGAAGTGATTTTTTCCTGCAAACTGCTCCAAGTCTGACTTGATGTTTATTTTTTAATAACAGTTTGTTTTTAGCGTTTTTTTTTTTATAAAGGACTGATGGTAATACAAGACAGTTTTTAATAACTTTAATTTACTTATTGTCTCTTCGGAATGGTTGCCTAGATATCCTCATCATCATAACTATCAGCCTGTATCCGTTCACTGTTGAACTCCCAATGAGACTCCACCCTCTTCGATCCTCCGCCATCCAGGCCACTTCCGCTATTCTTCTTATGTCGTCAGTCAATCTTGCAGGCAGTCGGTCAATGATTCGTTTGCTAGTTCTTCGGCTTCACTAAAATACTTTTCTTCTCCATCGAGCGTCATCTCTTGGACAGATATGTCCTGACCAATGTCACTTGAGTATGCCTGTTCGTTGGGTAGTTTCCACTACTTGAGTTCTTCTGCGGATATCCTCGTTTCGGATTCTATCTTTTAGCCATACTCCGAGCATGGATATTTTCATAGCATGCTGGGTGACCTTTATTTTATGGGCTTCGCAGCATTAGACTAAGGTCTATTTGACATCTAACTGATGCACCTAGAATCACGGGAAGGCCTTCAGCCACTCTCTAACAAGTAGCTTTACGCGTGCGTCCAGTAATGGGTCCCCATCTGGGTCTCCAAAAACAGGATGGGACAGGGAAGGTTTTCACCAAGCTAGTAAGACTTGCTGTTAGATTCCACTTTTTGGATAGCACTTGCAAATATGACAGGAACCGTCGCGGCTGTATCTGTCGCTTATGCTGCGCTTCAAGCAATATTTTCCCATTCGCTGGTCTTTAACAGCACTGTTTCGCAGTAAAATTTATCTGCAAGTTTGTCAAATTGTTTAAGCTATTTTTCAACAGCTTTTTGTTTTAAGTAGGAATACTAGTAGTAATTGAATAAGGTCGTTATCGATACTTAAAATTTACTCCTCGGTACTTTGGTAAAGTATGTTAACTTGGAACGTGATTTAAGCCATGAAATGTGACAAAACTTTATGGTGATATTTTTCAGATTAAAATTATTCAGCCAAGAAGTGTAAATGTACAAAGAAGAAACAAATTATTTTATTGATACATCTAAACTAACAGAATTCAAAAAACATAAATTATATTTTTGTTGGTGTCATAAAAATATAATAAAATGTGTTGTGTCAATAAAAAAAACTAGTCTAAAATTATAATGCTGAAAATATTTCATTTTTTTTTTTTTATTATTTATGTTAATTCTCATAAAGCCATCATCATAACATTTTTTTACGATCGAAACATTTCAAATAGCATTTCTTATAATTTATTTAAAAATAAAATTATTTTAATTGGTTACTAATTTATCCAGATCGCCGTGGATCCAAATATAACTGTTTTCACATTAAAAACGCATTAATACAGCTTTATTGGTCCAAATGCATTAACATGAAATGTTGTAATCAAATCCATTAAATGTGGAATTTCCTATCAACATTATGTAATTCCTTCAAGAGCATTGACTTATTTTTTTATGTAAACACATACAGGAGAATACCGACAGATGGTGATAGTAATTTTAAAGTCCCATCTGTTGAATTCTATGACGCTTACCACGCTGCTTATGGCAAGCGCTGCATGTGGAGTGTTGATCCGCCAACGCTATAGACCCGATATTCACGCATCATACTTATTATTACAGGAATTTACTATGAATGGGTGGTCTTCACTGGACGACTTACGTCTACCACCAATTTTAGTTAATAGTCTATGACTGGCATTTTAGGGTGAGGGATCAAATCACACCAACTGGGGGGTATTTTATAGCTCAGAAATGTTTTTTTTGTTTTTTATTCTCCGTCGGGGATCGAACCCACGACCTTTAACTTGCAAAACAAACGCTTTGAACATTCAGCTATGCCCGCGGGCATTATGATATGAATTAATTATTTAAGCGTATTGACGCACACTGGATAATACATTGGTACCTTGATATACAAGTGCCACAACATACGATGAGTTTTTGTGATACGAGCCGTCGAGCGAGCGATTTTTCGCTTTGAAATACGAGCAAAATTTGAGATACGAGCAATCGGCTTAGCGGTTCGGCCGGTTGCACACGAACCGCGCGTCACACTTTCCCGCGTGAATCCCTGTGCGCAGAATGATTCATTTTTATGACTGCGATACTTGGCATCCCACCAAAACCAATGCACCCGTATAATGCGTTACCAATACAGATGGCTTTGTAGGGTACTGGAAGTACAATGGTTTGACTTGTGTGGAATGACGAGGTAAGGAAGCAAACAAGCAACCTTTTATACTACAGTCGGTCAAGAGACGAATGTTGATTTATCAGGACATCTATTTCGAATGCTATAAGAGAGCAAGAATTTCAGTTGCCATTTTTACAAGTTCTCGAGTCACAGCCAGCATGAGAAACCATTGAGAACTATTCACATAATATACTCAGACAAAGCTTAACTTGGAAAGAAGCGAGGATCATGGCAGCTGACAAAGCTTTAATGGGGGCAACTCGTAACATTTTTATGCTCTAGTTAGTGAAGCAGACATACATGTGATTGTTTCAGGTGCTGTATGAGCAGCACTTTGTTTTGTTTATATTAGATGTACCAATATAATCACGTATTAAACCTTCACGCTTAGCGTTACGTATCACGGAGTCATTACCGAATCAGGGTTAGATCGTCATAGAATCCTTGACGCTTTGACAGATACGACGTGCGTATGTGCTCGAAAACATGACTAAAAAACGTTTAGTTACATTACCGAAAACATTTGTTAGCGCTACACCGCATGAGTTATTAATTGTTTTATTTTTTGGCGGTCGACAACCGTCACGACCGTTTTTTTTTTATATTTATTCTGATGAGAAGATTTTATACAATCGGTTATAATAATACACAATCAGACGGGTTCAAGCATCTTTAATAATGGAATGCTTTTTTATATACTCCTAATAAGGAATCTCTTTATATACTTGTATTACAACTGATCAAAAGTATTTTTTTTATGTAAACATACTTCTATACATCCATATCATCTGTTTGTCGTACTGACGTTTTAAAATGGGCTTCCTGCTCATCTCAATCCTTTGATCACATTGATTTCGTGAATCTCTATGATTTGTGATGCCATGTAAATATCTTCTTCTTAATGATACTCATGCTTAACTTTGACATCCTCCGTCTTTAAAAAAAGACGACAAGTCGCGGGTTCGTCACGTGGCCGTGTGGAGAAAGGATGCAGGAGCAGATTAACAACACAAAGTACTTGTTTTTGAAGCAAAATTCGCATTTATTTTTCATAAAGGCTTGATTTCCTCGTCCAGCCGGCGAAACGCCATACCGGTCGGACGAGGAAACATATTAGTACCATTAGTATAATTAGTACAACTAATAGTACTAATAGTACAGTAGTACTATTAGTACAATTTCATCTGAAAATCGGAAGGGAAAAATGTATTCTTTTTATATCAGCTCGATATAGACCTTACAAGCTGCTACCGAAAAGTCTCGATATACAGTCTTCTCTTTTTTCGTTCGCTCATCGAACAATCATGTGTCACCATATTAGTTGTTTGACAAGTCCTGTCAATGGTGCGTCATTAGTAATGTGCATGGCTGTCTGTCATTGGTGCGCCATTAATTAAATAAATGACCACTATATTAGTTACGGCGCTGCGCTGTCAGAGCTGCCATAGTCATCAGTTGTGATCCGTCCGAGGCCTGAAGCAGCATGCTCCGCCTCGGACAGATGACCGAAAGTTTGTCAATCTTTTGTCGAAAATATATTTCAATGTGCTCTCAATTTGCTTCTTAAAAAGTCTTTGTGTTGCTCATGTGCTCCTCATCCTTTTACCACGCGTTCTGATAACCCTCTCGGTGACGTCAAGTCGTTTTACAAAAGTAATGAGGATGTTACTCTTTGTATATTTATTTTACACTTTGTCGTGGACAGTTAGAAGAAAAGTACACAAAAAAATCTCGATAATTTTCAGTGAAAAATTTTTAATTCTATTACATACACGATTCAAAACCTAACCAAACCTAAAAGTTCAATGTTATCCAATACATTTCATTAATCTTTAAATAATGCACGTTATTAAGATGTTAATTATAATTATTAATCATTATCATTCAAATGTATTCTTATTAACATTAAATTCGAACCTTCATATTAAAATATGTTTTAATAAGTTATTTAACGATCGTAAGACAATTAAAATCGAATTAAAAAACATTTTTATTTTAACGATTTATATAAGCTGCAAAGGCATTAAATTGATAGGTTTTCTTATGCAATTACACTATCAACATAAAAAATTTAAATTATTATATTTTTAATGTAAGTTTTATAATTATTATGAAACACCGTGAAAAGTAATTATAATTATAAATGTCACGTTCGTAAAATATTTATGAAAAACAATTAATAAATCGACATTGAAAACAATAAAAGTATTATTTATATTTTTTTTCGAATTTGAATAGTTTATTGATAAATACTGACAAAAAATATGATAATTTTAGAATAAATTTTAATTAAAAAATTAATAACCTTAATGTTATTAAAAATTATGAATTACATTTATTTATAAAAAAATAAATATAATATCTAAATAGTTTTTTTCTGACTCTCTAACCGCTAATAGAATGCAAAAGGTGGAGGAGTTAGGAGGAGGAATGCATACTCATGCTGGAGGCCTACGTTCAACAAGTAAAAGGATACGATGATTCTCTTAAAATTAAAAAATACTCGTATATTATGGAAATATTTCAAGGCCCTGGGTTCGTATCGTCCTAGAAGACCGTCGTATCATATACATAGAATGTACTCATCAGAGCTACGGCAAGCAGAGCTGATATGGGATGAGGCGAAAACCATAGCTGCTGATAGAGATTTCTGGAGATAGTTCGTGACAACCATATTCTCCAGTTACAGGAACGGACATGGTATGAAGATGATAATCGTATGTGCTTAAATCATCATGGAAGCGTACATGGCTATGATGATTACAATATATCTCATCATCACACCGGCAGGTATAGCTTAGTGATCAAAGCGTTTGCTTTCCAAACCGAATAACGATGTGAATTTGATCCCTCACCCGTAAAATACTAGTCATAGCGTATTAATCAAAATTGGTGGTGGACGAAACTCGTCCCGTGACAGGAATAGATTCACAATGAATGGGTGATCTACCCATTCATAGTGAATTACTGTGATAATAAGGTAGTCAATGACGTTGACGGATCAATACTCCACATACAGCGCTTCGTAATTTATAGAATGTTAAGCGTCATATAATCGACAGATGAAAACTTTAGTATCATTATCAGCATCTGTCGGAATTCTCCTGTATGAGTTTGAATATAACAATAAATAAAAACCATGTCTGGAGGGTATAGCTCAATGGTCAAAGCGTTTGCTTTGCAAGTCAAAGGTTGTAGGTTCGATCCCCGACTGATATTATAAAAAAAAAGGATTTTAAAGCGATTTCTGAGCCCTAAAATACCCGGTTGGTGTGAATTTGTTCCCTCACCCGTAAAATGCCAGTCATAGCCTATTAATTAAAATTGATGGTAGACGAAAGTCATCCCGTGAAAACCATCCTAAATTCCTGTAATAATAAGGATGATGCCAGAATCTCGGGCTGTAGTCTATGACGTTGCCATACGCACTATGGTTAGCGTCATAGAATTCAACAGATGAGACTTCAGAATTACTATCACCATCTGTCGGTATTCTCCTGTATGTGCTTACAAAAAAAAGTCCGATCTCAAAACTGTAACATACGGTTGTCGCCAAAAATTTCTGTCAGTCGCCATAATCTTCGCCTCATGTCAGCTCTGCCGAGTAAATTCCATGATTTTTTTCCAACGATCTTCCAGGACGGAGCGAGCCCGGAGGCTCGAAGATAAGGCAGCTATAGTTATATTTTAAAATTTTAATCATACATTATCGTTGAGGCAGTTACGTGAACGGCCTTGTCGCAAGTCAAGATCATCTAACAACGTATGTGCATACTTCCTTGGGCCACGATCTTCAGTATAATCAATTTGGTTAATTAGAAAACATGACCTTAGAAACCTTGCAGTGCTCACAGAGTACTGAGCCTCAGTGAATTTTAATAATAGTTTTTTTAAGAGAAATTCGACACACTAAAGACGAATTATTACACTCTTAATAGACGTTGTAAGTCAATGTTTTTAAGTGCATTATGCCGTAATTATTATTTCCTACAACACGTAGAAAAACGTAAAAAGAAAAACGTACTTTCGAGGTCGACGATGCGCATTATTGCGATGTCGCTTTTAGTGTTTGTGTTATTAAATTGGTAAATTTATCATCATCAGTCTGTATCCGTCCACTGTTTAACGTAAGCCTCCTGCATGAGTCTCCTCTTCGATCCTCCGCCTTCTTCATCTAGGCCACTCCCGCTATTCTTTTTATGTCGTCAGGCCTTTTTTCAAAGGGTAGGCCAATGCTTCGTTTGTCAGTTCTAAGGCGCCATTCTAATACTTTTCTTCTTCATCGACCGTCGTCTCTTTGACAAATATGTCCTGCCCATTGCCACTTTGAGTGTGCCTATTCGTTGGGTAGCCTCAACTACTCCTTCTGTTTATTTCCTCGTTTCGGATTCTATCTTTTAGCGACACTCCGAGCATGGATCTCTCCATAGCACGCAGGGTGACCTTTATTTTACTGGTAAAACTTTTCCGAACCTTACCATTTTCTTATCCATTCCCTCGTATTTCTTTGGTTTGCAACGTGTTACCAAAGAAGGCAATTCGAGACTCACTGTAGTATACTAACTTCGCAGCCTTAGACCGAGTTATTTTTGAGAAAAGATGAGAATCTTAGGATCAAATAAATTGTCAATATTATATTTTGTAACGAGAAAAGGTGTCTGCTCAAATTATTAAGGGTACACATTGATTCAACTAAGCTGACTTGAAAATGACTTATCGACGAAACCAAAAAATATCGCATCTAATTAAAATTGCGGAAACTATTCCGCAATGTATCAACGTAGTATTATTTTATTTCATTCATTGATATTTTGAAATACCACTAAGAACCACTTAAGAAAAAATAAAACCTTATTTTACACGTTAATAAAATCAAAGATATACTATAAATGACACCTTACATTACTTACTACATGTAACATTATTTTTTTTAGAATTTCCCCTCAATGTTCCAACAGCTTGTATAATCAGATACGCAGACTGAAGTCGCTAAGCAGCTTTCTGAGATCCAAATAACCTCTCACATCCGGCCCTGAAAATGAGAGACTCCAGCTCTGACAACAACTCGCACCAGAGGATTTCATTACTCCAAAAGAAGGCCTCCCATCTAGCAATAACCTTGACTGGCGGACCTGAAAATCCCTGAAAAGATTACAAACCGAAGTTGGTAGAACAAAGGACAACCGAGCGGCGGGGAATGCTTTGAAAGGGAGAGTCGCTATTGTGCGACTGTGGAGACCTGCAGAACGCTTCACACCTAAGATCATACTCTATGTGCCCAACAAGCTACACATCTCAAGACCTTATGCTGGGCAACACACGGGCTATCGATGTTGCCAGATACTAGGTAAAGATAATTTGACGTCGCTGACACAAAGAAGAAGAATAAGAAGGCGGAGATAGTGTCAGCTAACTAAATGTCATTGTTAGAAATTTGTAGCGACCGGCTAGGAAATGAACGCAAAAGATGTAATTCGAATTCCTCAGAGGGCTTTAATCTAATGAAGCTTAACAGTGATGACGATGACGTTAGTAAAATATGTAATGATTATTGCGCAAGTCATGCGATTTTATTGCGCAATTAAGTGAGTATCGGAGTGGGATCAATCATCGTCATCAGGAATGGCTGCGATGGTTAGAGAGATCCTTCCTAAGGATACAGATAAGATTAAACCAGTCCTTTAATCACTGCATTAGTGAAGCATAGCTTCGTTATACGTATCATACTGTGTGACTGTGTATATTGGTGAACGGACAAAATCGAACGAAAAAATAAAAATAGCTCACAGGTAGAAAGAGTGTTGAATAAAATATACGTGAATAAAGTACGCTTGATGATTGCGTAGATGAAATGGTTTTATTATTCCTTTTTTTGTCCGAAATTTCTTTCAGTCGTTAAAAAGTGTTAGCGGGTATTGTTAAGCGTTTTCTTAACAAACCATAGGTTTTGGCTTTTATCTACGACAAAGATTATAACAAAAAATATTATTTAAGCTTTATAATATGTTCGGTTAGTGTAAAGTCAATCTATTACCAGTATAATGCAAGTCATAGTATATTAATCATAGTTGGTGGTACACAAACTTTATCCTGTAAACACCACCTAACTGATATGTGAAGTTGACGGATCAACACTGGACATGCAGCTATTCGTCATACTTAAAAATGACAAACATTGTCGTTCATCACCATCATCATTATTACCGTGTCCGTTCCCCTGAACGGAGCATATGGCATTCAATAATTGCCGCCATGAAGCTCTGTCAGCCGCCATAGTCTTCAGCTTATCTCATGTCAGCTCCGTCTCCCGTAGCTCCACCGAGTACATTCTGTAGTTCCCAACGGCCTTTCACAACAACGCGAGGTAGGGGCTTGAAGAAAAGGCAGCTGTCGTTGATGCTCTTTTTTATTTATGTAATCGCATGCAGGAGAGCACACCCGGTCAAGACCAGTGCACTCTATGATGCTCAGCCAGGGAGGCTGGATGATGCATGCGGTAACGTGTGTTGTGTTCGTGTTTGTGTGTGGGGTGGGGATATTGCAAGTGTATATTTATCTGTTTCTTGAAGAGATCCAGATTGTAGGAAGGAGGAAACACAGACGCTGAAAGAGCATTCCATAGCTTACCGCTGGCATTAAGGAAGGAGCTTTGGAAAATGATAGTTCCTGGTCGACATATATTAACCCGTGTATGAATGTTCGGCAAGTGTAAGACTATCTTTGCGGCATTCGTATAACATGTCCCAACCAGGTCCTCCAAATATAGATGAGATTTGTCATTCAACGTCTGTCGGTATGTTTCAAACATCCAAAAAATATATTTTTCATCTTATAATATGCACATACGAAGCAAAAAAATATCGCATTCCAATTGCTTCATAGCAGTCAAATTGCTCTTGTGAGTTTCTGTGACTGTTATCGCATCTTGACCGGAAGTACATTGGTTCGACTCCACGAATGAGACAGGTGGTCAGACTGATAGATGGAATACTAAACGCTGCCCACCGTCGTCAGCTATTACAGCTGCTTCTCACCTTCATCCTGTGTAGTTTGTTACTAACGGCAAGGCAATAGACGGATGTTTATGTCAGGTGAGGGGATATCAAGGCAATCAATGCTTACCAAACGCCATATCTTCGGTAGCCTCATTTTTCGTAACCTTGAGTATAGTGACTCAAAATAATAATTTATAAAAAAAAACCGCCTGATATATAATATAATGACACTGCAGACAAATCTTTAATAACACCCCCACGAATTGCACGCCGAGCAAAATTTTTCGCTGTAATCCCTCGAATTACACGATCAGTCAGTCAGTAACCAACGTAAGTAAAATAAAAATAAAACATTTATGCTTGATTTTGTTAGTTTTGGATTTTCCGTGAAAAAGAACCGAACCTACATGTGGTATGAGATTGATTCTCACCCCGCAATACAAGTTTTTCAAGCAACACTGTCCCGACTTTCGTGTTGTACAAGGGCTCACTGTATATTTTTTGATCTCAAATTTATTAATTGAGAATAGACCTTTACTCGATGTACTCGTACTTTGCTCATTTTATCGCTACTATTACAAACACTAAGTTTTTCAAACTTTCTCACATTTACCGTTTGAAATAATCTTTTGTCTTCCGTTTCAGTTGATACCTGAAGTGTTTCACTTTCAATTTAATTCATATGAAAAAGACTTTCAGCATATGTTGGTCCCTTTTTCATAACCTTTTTACCTTTGTCCGTAGATTTCATTTCCTGAAACTGTATGTTTCTCATAAAAATCTAGATGAGCACCAAAGCTCATGTTTTATTTGTAAAATTTTTAATATTCTAGGTATATGAATATCATATTTTATTTCATTTCATTCATTTCCTATATCTTAATAAAAGTTTAAAAAATTCAATTATATGATTGAAATTATACGTTACTATAATTATGTAATTTCACTATTGTTTCATAAATAAATAAATAATTCCACCTCCATCTATACATCACCGCAAAACTCGCGTAATTCCTTTTAAATGACACAACAACATCAACCAGTGTTAACAGTAACTTCTTTAACACTGCTATAGCTAGACTTTGGAATACTTCAAAATGCTAGGAAGGAAAGCCATTGAAATCACGAGATATCCCATCATCATTATCAACAGAGATGACGGCTTGATCCTCAAAACAGAATGGCTTATATATCTAGCATATATCCAAAAGCATTCATAGACCAACAAAGTTAACCAATACTCTCGAAAAGGTAAGCTGTCAGCTAAACTACCTAAATTTGCCAATATATAATTACAATATTGGAAAGCAAAAGTTGAATTCCTTTTAACGATTAACCCTATCTACCAATTTACCCATTTTCCTCGGATGGATTGCGTATTCAGTTTGATTTATTCCACATCAATTTTTGAAACAACTAGTTCAACAATTTCACATATAATTAACAGACATTACGTAGTATCATTTAATAATAAAAAATACATATTCCTTGAAACAAAACAACGTTTAATAACACATTTGTATGGGAAATGTTCACCCATAATCCGCAGGCCGGCGATAAATAAAATGAATAAATTAACAATTTAATTGATATTAATTGAATAAGTCGTAATCTTTAATTGCGGCTGTGAATGAACGCAAACTGTAATTATATAATCATCATCATTATCAGCTTGAGTTCACACACTGCTGAACTAAAACGTTACGCATGAGTCTCCATCTCTGCTGATCATCTGTCTTGCACGTCCAGCCTACTCCTGCTTTTCTTGTGATATCGTCAGTTCATCTCATCATCATCATTATCATCAGCCTGTATCCGCCCACTGTTGAACGTAAGCCTCCCGCATGAGTCTCCATCCTCTTCGATCCTCCGCCTTCCGCGTCCAGGTCACTCCCGCTATTCTTCTTATGTCGTCAGTCCATCTTGCAGGGGGTCGGCCAATGCTTCGCTTCTCAGTTCTTGGGCACCATTCCAATACTTTTCTTTCCCATCGACCGTCGTCACTTCGACAGATATGTCCTGCCCATTGCCACTTAAGTGTGCCTATTCGTTGGGTAGCATCCACTACTTGAGTTCTTCTGCGTATTTCCTCGTTTCGGATTGTATCTTTTAGCGACACTCCGAGCATAGATCTCTCCATAGGACGCTGGGTGACCTTTATTTTATGGGTAAGACTTGCTGTTTGTTTCCAAGTCTCTGCGCCATAAGGTAATACAGGGAGTATGCTTTGGTTAAGCGCCTTAGTTTTAAGACATTGCGGAATTTTCGCTTTAAAAATGTACTTTAGTTTTACAAATGCTGCCCATCCCAGTTGTATTCGCCTGTCAATTTGTATACGCCAGTTCATGTATCAGAGAGGCAACCATCAATTTGTGTACTAATTTTCTAACGATGTTTTAACATGAGTCTGCCCGGGAACTGTGAGGAACGGAGAATGTTTCATCTAGGGAAGATGACAAAATTTTTCCAATATTTTATCTTAAATAAACGCCAATGATCTTCTTGAAAAGTTCTTTGCGTTGGAGACCTGCTCCTCATTTCTTCTTCACACATCCTAATGACGATCCTGACAATATGAAGTTGCTTTTAAAGAACAGAGAATTTCAGTAATTAATGCTCTATAAAATTTAATTAGTTTTGCAATATTAGTCACTTTGAGGATTTTGAGATCTTTCGAAGTGAATGTTTGTAATAAACATGGATTTATTTACCTTTGTTTTTAAACGGATCACGTAAGATATGGTCTCTGTTAAGGAAACTGCATTTTGACTAACTAGTAGCCTTTGTGAATCCATCACTTGTCAAGAGACAACTGATCTAACTGGTCGAACATTTTTGTAGGAATTAGTGTGTCTATCAAATTTTTTGATTAAAGCAATACTTTTTGGATAATTAATATTTTAATATAATTTTATTTTCATTTTTTTTAGCTTACATTATTATTTTGAAAAAAATTTTTTTTTCATATTTATCTAACGGATTTTTTTTTCAAAATTGGTGAATTATGTAAGATGTTTATCTGATTATTGATTATTTCTTCTTTCTTATTAATTGCTTTATATATTTCTAAATATTCTAAATTATTTTATTTAATAATTATTTTCCACATGCAATATTTATTAAACCTGTTTCTAAATTAAATGAAAATTAAATAAATCTCACAAACATTCAGTTTTCCATGCAATGAATGCTTTTAATTTATCCAGCATATAAGAATTGAAAAATCGAAAGTGCTTTTAGGGTCGAAGTGCTCTAAATGATTAAGACGGTCGAGACGTCTCAATACGATCGGCCCTTTGGGGTTTCCAAAAAATCTGACCGACTAATAAATTGGCGCAAATAAAACAAATAAAACTGGCCAAATGAACACTCTTGCTCTCTCACGAGCGCCGGAGGGGACTTCGTTTATCTGGGCGGGTAAAAAATGAGGCCTATCGAATTGAAAAGTGGGATCGAAACAAGAGCCTTAAGGTCTGGCCGAGTTGGAAATATCGACTGGCATGCAAGAGTTGCGGATTGGATCCCCGACGAAGCAAAAGCGTTCGAGAACAATGAAATTTTGTTGAAAATCGGTCTGTATATTCCCGATAAATATCTGAGAATAAGGAGACGCTGATTGTTTGCTCTTCCAAAGAGTAACACTAACCTGCCAGAGACTATGCCCCTTGGGAGAGGGATCAAACTGTTCAACCAAATCGCCTCGGATGTTGATATATTTCACACAAGGGAGGCTCAGTTCAGGTATGAACTCTACGAGTTTCTTTGGAGGAATCAGTTATTGGAGTCGTCTGTTTGATGAGCATTGGGACCTTCTGTTGCTTGTTCTTATTGCTTTGTTCTTAGTACTTAATCATAAGTAACTATATTTGTGTATTAATATTGATTTTACTTAATATTGATTTGAATTTTTGTAAATTTGTAATGTTTCTGTAAGTAAAAAAAAAAAATATTTGAAAAAAATATAATCAGTGTCTTCTATTTACTATTCTTTTTCATTATCATCATCTTCTTCTTCTTCTTCTTCGTCACCACCATCATCATCTTCTTCGTTTCTTCTTCTTCTTATATATTTTACTTCTTCGTCTGCTGCTTTCTCTAGGATTGCATCTTGTTAAAACTCGAAGACTGTTTCTGCGACATGGATTTTTAACTGACGCGATCTTTTATCTGATAGACTTTTCAGTGCGTCAATTGCTATGTTTACTCTCTTTAGTAAGGCCTTCTTGATAGTCAAGACTTTCTAATTTCGTCTTGAATCGTCAATCCTGCAATGGGTCGTAGAGTCTCGATATTAGTGGTTTCAACATATATTTTTTATTTGACTTTAATTTAGCTTTGACCTTCTCTTTTTCCGGTTCTCGATGACTGTCAACGAATTATATTTTAATATCTATCAATCGAATTTATGATAGACGAGAAACATCCCATTAACACCGTTTTCTTATTTTTTCACTATTCGTCCCATACCTGGAGCATTTATTCACCACAAATATCGTCCTTCACCACAAAATAAATTCATTTGAGACCATTTTATATATATGGTTCCCGAGAATCTCTATTAATAATGATCTCTAGAATTGAAAAATAGCGTTGCTAAACTATTCAAAGCATATTTTTGGGTGATTTGTAAATTGAATTTTTAGATCATCTGACACTTTAGAGACCTTTTAAATCAACACTTTATATACAGTGCTAAGTCATAATCAATTTATTGTGGAAAACATCATTTAAAATACAAAATAATTATCTGCATCGCCGTATGATTGTGTTCTCCTACATGTCTTTACATTGAAAACAAAGGACTCTGAAGGGATTTATTTTCGCAACACGAAGACTTAAATTAAAAGGCTTGCACTCGATAGGGATTCGAGCCCAAGCACAAAAAATAATGCGATTCAAATATAAGATTAAGGTTTTTTGCCAACGCATTTGAGCTCAATAAGGGTACTTATTTTTTAAATGAGCTTAAGTATCGATTCAAATTGGTTTATTTTTTTCAGAATGTTTCAATACTTCTTCATTAGAGTGAGTTGATCATCGTCACTGAAAATAAGACTAAAAATATTGGCATATCACTAAAGGCAATCTTTATAATTTGTTTTGAAAACATATTCTTTCGAAGAATTTGACAAGTAAGATGGTTTAAATTTGTGATACTTATATCTGTCATCTCTTTGACAGATATGTCCTGCCCATTGCCACTTGAGTGTGTCTTTTCGTTAGGTAGCCTCTACTACTTAAGCTTTTCTTAGGATATCCTCATTTTGGATTCTATATTATAGAGACACTTCGAGCATGGCTCTCTCCATAGCACGCTGGGGGACCTTTATTTTATGGGTAAGACTTGCTGTTGTATTCCACGTCTCTGCACCATAAGTTAATACAGGGATGATGCATTGATTAAACGCCTCAGTTTTAAGACATTGCGAATATTCGCTTTCAAAATGTACTTTAGTTTTCCAAATGATGCCCATCCCAGTTGTATACGCGATCTGTATACTGTCGATTTCTTTTGAGAAATTATTTCTTCCTAGTTGTATATATCTCTCCATGGCACATAGGATGACCTTAATTTTATGTGTAAGACCTGATGTTACATTTCACGTCTCTGCGCTATAAATTAGTACTGGGATAATGAAGACTGCGACTAACATATGCTTTAAATTGGAAAACCGATATGGAATAATGACGAAAATCAGGTTTATTTTTTATTTTTACTCTTCAAAGCGTTGATATTATAACTCAAGAGGTAAGCGTTTAGTACCGGACACGGATTCCTCGCTTGGGACCAGAGGTAAGGATTATTGATGAGGTAAAAAAATTAGGTGTTAGAGACCGAAGAGCAGTCAGGGCAGCTGATTACGCCGGACAATTGGCCGTGGAAGATCGATTTGGCGAGGACGCCCGGAGAGAGCTTTTAAGAGGTCCACCTGCCCCAAGCTCGACTCTGAAAAAAGCTCCAAAAAAGATCAACGAAACAGTTTTTACGTGCCGTAGAGTTTTTGTATCGAGATTCACAGTCACTTAACCGCCTTACGTTTTTTAAAATATAATAAATATTTTCAACTTTTATCTATACGTGTCATATTTTTTATATAATCAAACTATTAATTAGAGTTAAGTCCGCACTTTTACAGACAAATTTCTTATTTTGGCTCCTCATGTTAATATTAATGAATTGTCATATTTCTTAAATACAATATTAGGAATACGTGGCCTTTATGTTGAGAAGCTTTACAGCATGTGACATTTATTGTTTTCGAATATCAGAGATTTAATACATTAATTGCCTGATACAAACAGTTAAGTATTAATCTGCAGTGACTGATTATTCATTCTGTTGTCACTACAAATTGCCACCTCTCAGTTATGTCGGTTGCCATTGTTCATGCCTTGTCGTAAGACTAATCTTACTCTAATACTAGGAAACAAAATGGTTTCCCAAGACCTCCATGACAGGAGCTCTGAGACATGAAATCACTACAACTGTAGTATCCGTGGCACATTTTATGTAGTTTATTTAATTGAATTATTTTAATAGATCGGATGATTATGCCCGACTCTTTTGAGGCCTTGGAACAAAAATAACGACATGCAGTATGAAAAAGGCAGCAACGCATCCAAGTTTTGGTACTGGTTTAATACACAAATAATAAAATACAGCGTTTTGTATTAGTGCAGTTCACGTTATTTTATCCCAAGTTCTGTGCTCGCTGATGTTTTGGTATTTACGTTTTTATTTTTCTTTTTGCATTGCGTTCGTTTATCTTCGTTTTTTAAACCTCTGGTGAGCTTAAAACCTGCTAAGCCGAAAAAAGGCATTTTGTTATCGTTTTTCGAATGCAACTATATACATAAGAGCACCAAAACAGGGTTATAGCCCTCCAATGAACCGTACGATGTAATACGTATTGTGTATTGTTTTATTTTGCTTTTGACTACTATTGACTATGTCTCAGTATTAAGGAAATTAAACGCTTTTTGTAAATTAAATAAGAGTGATATTTAAGATGGGGTATTGTCAAACACCCACTCTACAGCACGGACTTAGCCCCAAGTGACTACCATCTCTTCCTTGACATGAAGAAACACCTGGGTGGAACGCATTTTGGCGATAGAGAAGAGCTGGAAAAAGCGGTTCTCAGGTATCTGCGTGGCTTGACGGCAGATTTTTTCCTCGGGCATTCAAAATCTCGTATACCGCATGCAAAAATGCATTGACCTCAGTGGCGACTATGTAGAAAAATAGATAAAAGTCTGAACTTTCCAAAAATGTACGCATTTGTCGAATTAAACATGATTTACACTTTGAAAAATCACTGGGTATCTTAAATTACGGATAACCCTCGTATTTCATTTTTTGAAAAAATATTTTAATAAATTACAATTACAACGATAATTTGAGACAGATACGAGTACTGTTGGTATGATGAATAGTTTTGGTAATGTGGTAGGCACCTGTATACTCTTTTTAAGGTGTCCAATTCAGATAGATGCTGCCCGTGGAAAGGGTGTATATTGTGTACTTTAGGGCTCTTAGTATATACTAGTATAGAAATCATCATCACCATGCCTGCTCCACTAACTGGAGCATATGATCATACTTGTATTTCTGGAAAACGCAAATATAATAAAAACTACAATTATTATAAATTTCAATGTATGTACTCAGATGGCATTGATATATAAAAGATCAAGAGTAGTTGATGATACTTGATGATGGCCTTGGTTCTGCTGTGATAGAGCGTAATTATAATTTAGGACATTTAGGCGATAATAATTATTATGGAAATGCTTTATAATTGTTTGTTTTTCGCACGTAGAGCTCGTTCAAGTACAAAAACATATAATTATGTATTATACAATAGTTTTTTTGGCACATACAGAAAAATACAGATAGGTGAAGAACATACGTTACCTTTTGATTAAATGACGCTCGTCAATTTTAAGATCGCTTAGCACTGCACGTTAAGTATTGATGTATTCTTATGCGAGAAGAGGAAACTACGGGAATTCCAATTTTGAAATCTTGTATTTAAATACGAGCATTAAATAGGTAGATGTTTTTTTTGGGAAACACACATTGTATTTTATTCGAGTTTGTAATTTTTTTTTATATAAACGGACCTTTCAATCACATCGCCTTGAATTTTGGTAAATTACACGCGAAAGAAGCCCAGTTCAGACATGAACTCCACGAATTTGTTGGTAGAAATGATTTTTTAGAGTCCATCGCTTGGCAACATTTGAGAATTTCCAATATAATTTTATAAATTGTTTCTTCTTTTCATTAATTTGGAATGCAATTTTTCTGTTATTTTTTTATTATTTCAAAAATGAAATAAACATGTCAAATATTCAAAAAATGAAGAACAAATTGATCTTATTGAACTTTTAGCACCTTCGTAAATGATTTTTTCATTAAATTTCTAAGGAATTAAAAAATCTTATATTTGTATAAAAAGCAATAACTCTCAGGTCAGATATTATTAAAATTAAATTAATTAAAATTTGTTTATAACCATTTGGTCTACATTTCTTTGTCTACTAGTTTTGGCAGCACCCTCTATCATCTTCAAGACAACACTTACTTCTCCTTTTTTTGGAACTGGGTGAACAAGGGCTTTTTTCCATCCCTGGGGAACAATACCACATCTAAAGGAGAATCTGAAAAGTTTGGTGAGCACAGGACTAAGTTCAGGAGCGCAAGTTTATAATACCACCGCTGGTATGCCATCTAGGCCACTGGCTTTGTTGGTTGCTAATTGGAGAAGTTCTCGACGTACGGCTTTGAGACTGAATTTTACAGCCCCCATCTGCTTGCCACAGTGAGGAATGGATGGGGGGTTGGCCCCACCATCGTCGAGTGTGGAATTGGAAGCAAACAGCGAACCAAGAAGTTCAGCCTTCTCTTTGGAGGCTAGAGCCAGTGAGCCATCGGCATTAGTCAGCGGTGGAAAAGAAGAAGTGCAAAAGTTGCTGCCAATAGAGTTAGCGAGAGACCAGAATGCTCTACTACCGGCAGGGCAAGCGGATAACTTGTTGCAAATTTGTACTTACTTACAACATCTACCGTAGATTTAGACGTACTTCGTAGAGGGTGCTACCGAAACTAGTAGATAATAAACTGTAAAACAAGTGGTTTTCTCTTTATCCAACCCATTTTCCATCATCTGGGTCGGCTCTCCTTGTGCACATTTGCCATGTCTGTCTGTCCTGCGTTCCATTCTCGGTCAAGCCCAGGGTTTTCAGATCCTTGTTTACAGTTACAGTCCAAGTCGCCTGTAGTCTTCCAAGTCTTCTTGTCAGCATGTTGAGGGCTCTCTTCACCATGTGGCCCTCATCTCTCCGTGTCACATGCTCATACCATCTTAGGCGGTTTTCCCTTATCTTTTCAGGTATGGAGGCCACCCAAAATGATCCCCGAATATACTCATTTCGAACTCTGTCCACTCTAGTCACACCGCCCTTCCACCTCAGCATCTTTATCTCTGCCACATGAATCCTATCCAAGTCACGTTTCAGCGGGGTCCAACACTCCGATCCGTAGAGCATAGCTGGCCTTAAAACAAGTGGTTATAAACAATTTTTATTTTAATAATGTCTGAAAGTTATTGCTTTTTATAAAAGACAAAACATTTTTTTTAATCTTTACAAATATAGTGAACCAAAAAAAATCTTCAAAAAACAATGATTTCACTCAAATACCTTTGCTGAGGATTTTTATGCCAGTTGGGAACCACTAGGGAATATTCTAAGAGTTACACTGTCATGCCACTCTTCCATTATGATAATTACTCCAACTATTAAATGGCAATGCCAATTGTTACCCTCAGCGATTTCGCGTGCCAGATAACGATCAATTCACAAGTCAAACAATGGCGGTTTATTAATGCCTGCAAATAAATAACAATTAAATTAATTTAATGCTGTAGTATTATTTTTTAATCTGAATATGAAGTGTATAATATGACACTTGGAATACTTACATGTGTATGAAAATATTTATATAATTGATAACTAACGTTTCATAATTATTAATGAAGGTTTATAATTAAAAAAATCGTTAATGTGTATAAATATTATATAGAAATATATATATATTATCCGAAAGAGTATAAAATGCTAAATTAATGAAAATTAAATATGTGTGTAGAAACGGATTTCTTTGGTAAATTAGGTTAAAAAGACTTTAATTTATAATTATATATTAGCTTATAAATTATATTGATTATTATGCTTTGAGATTATGGCACGCTTTGTGAGTTAAATTTATATTTATTTGACTTAAATTTTTTTCACATATTTATCCCCCCATAGCTTATGCCTATTTTCCAGCTCCAGATTAGACTCCAGAAATTTTTCATTTATTGAAAGAGCCTATATTTAGGTTAACTTTTTATAATAATATGTTGTTCTTAATCATGTCACTTTGACAGCCTTATAAGCGCGGGATTAATTGTCATTAAAAGAAAACGTTTTGGCGTTAATAAATTAATCAACCAATTTTCAGGTTGAATTCTACATTAGCTAATATATTTTTTTAACATATCTGTTGCACATTTGGAGCATATAGAAACAGAAAAAATCCGTTTCACGGTTCTGTACTCTCAGATGGGATACGCTTTGCCCTAAAACACCTTTATCCCGAAGGTCCACATGGAAGCATAGATGATTCCCGAGAGCCCCCAGGGCAAGACAAACTTGCATAGCCTGCAGCTGTAGTACCAGAAAAATATTTGGGAGCATTTACAATGCATTAACAAATGAAAATAAATATATAAACATGTCTTCCAAATGACATTTAGTGGACTTTAAAAAAAAACAATTAACAATTAACGAAGAGACACATTACAAATATCATCAAATAACTAATATTTTCACAAATTCAATGTAATGTTTGTATATTAGAACTAGCATCATCCTCTCTTTAAAAAGGTTATTATTCAGTCGCGTGGTGGCAGGATGATGAGCAGATTAACATAATACAACCTCCTCGGCTGTTGGCACACAACTGAGCGCGCTCGTGATGGGCTGTCACCCAAGTGACGATGTATATAACTAACGTCACACCCGTGACAAAAATGCCAATATGGTGACACATACATGTACGACAAGCGAACAGAAATAAGTGACGAAAGATTGTGTATCGAAGTTTTCGGTACCAGTCAGCAAGGGCTATATCATGCTGATATCATGAACATATACCGCCACAAATTGAGTTACACAATTATGTGATCATTAAGCATGTCATTGTTCATGACTTTATAATGCCATCTTTATTTCCAGAGGTCCATCTGGGAACATACCAGGTTTTAAGACTTCAAGAAAAGCCAGCTCTCATATCCGAAACATCTATGCACATTTGTTTATCAGTTTATTAAGATCTAACTCAAATTAAAACATAACGTTATTACATAAGTACCTCAATTAATTTTCTATAAACAACACTTTATATTACCTCAAGCTCTAATTGAATCGACTATTATTTATTTACGACTGTGTCATTAACGATGAAAACAGTTTTAAATTAACTATTACGAAACGCATCGATACTAAAGGCGGTAATTACCCCAAATCGATTATTAACCGATCGTGTGAGAATATATTTCCTTATGTAATCAACTCGATGCACTCACAACTCCAATGCAATCACACTAGTGGACCGACTGATTGATAATCGCCGATTGAATGATCATTTATCGGTAATGATTCAATTATCGACTCTCGATTGAGATAACAGACTTATTTAATGTTTTTAATCATTTTTTAAATCGACTTTGATATAACATTATTATCTTAATTGAATGTGTGTCTACATTTTGTAATACGAATTATCTTGATGTAATGTTGATTTCAATTTAATACTATTATTGTGCCATACATTATGTTAAGTGTTACTTTTTCAAATGCCGACAGTACAGAGCATGTATCGTTCCTTTCTTTTCGGGTGCGAACTTCGGCATCTCACCAAAAGCCAATGCATCCGTATTTTGGATTTCAAAAGCAAATGCGTACAATTATTGGGGTTTAATAGCTTTACTTTGCGAGGAATGACATGGTGAGAAGGAGGAAAAGGCAGCCTTTAATAACTAGAAAGTGGACTTACCTGGGACATGTACTTCAAATGCCCTATGAGAGCATAAACAACAGCTGTATTTTCTTTAAGACTCTAGACTCGCACCAACCTGGAAGACCGTCGGAGCTGGTGCGCAACACACAGACTTATTCAGAAGAACATATATTTTCGATACACTTTCGGTCTTGGGCGGAACTTACTTGCTTCAGGCCCCAGACAGATCACTCTCACTACTGGATCGGCGTACAACTGATAACTGGCCACCGGGCGCCCGTGGTCGATGACACCCAGCGCTGAAAGTCATCCAGTGGCGATTAAGAGAACAAATGGGCCGCCAATGACAGACAGCCATTTGCACATCTAACGGCGCACCGATGACGACACATGCGGGTCCAAAGATGAAGAAACGAAAGATCTTAAATATCGAGGTTTTCGGCACCAGCCTGCAATGGCTATATCAAGCTGATATTACAATTTATATAATATAAGGTAGCGAACATAAAGATAATATAAGATAAAACTTCTGTGGGTATGACCTACTTATATATTTCCGTACTTTGTTTTCAGCATTAGGAATCGTCTCAAATTAGTCACATTGTCATGTGGAAAATTAGTCAGTGTTCTGTGCACAGCCGGCGCTATCTTCGGAGTCATCTGCCTGAGTATGCGAAAGAAAGTGCACGGTGTACGACCTTCTCGAGAAATTAGCCGAGATTGTCTGTGAGACCCATTAACATACATATCCAATACACGGTTATGCTTGCCTGATACCTTACGATCATTATTCTTCTTCCGTATCCGCCCTCGGGTTGGAACTGAAACGAGTTTATAATTATCGTGGCTAAATTAAATAAGAGATTTAATTTGTGCAATTACATTACACTTGATAAACTCAGGACGACGCCATTTCAATTTATTTTATCCTACAATAACATTAGAAATTTTACAAATTAAATGCGTTATATGTAATCATGTCGGAAACAACAGGGTCAGATCCTGTCTGCCCAGAAGTGGACGACGCCGATGGCGTTACTCCCGGCCATCATCAGGTCTCCCTGGGTGTAGCTACTCGGACACAGCGCACACCCCAGAAGGTGTGACAGGGTCTGCTCCACGCCGCAGTCACATTAAGTCGGTCCGCTGTAAAACTGCCAGGCTTTTATTTGTGTCCTCGTCTTGCATACTCCTTTCCGAAGTCTGTTAAGGGACCTTCATATATTCCACCCCTGGTTGTGTCCAGGGACTAGGTCCTCTTTCGGGGCAATCCAAGTATTCCCCTCAGTTGCGCTTCTCCACATGCTCAGCCTCAGGGTGGCCTCAGTTAATAAAGTACAATTAGGAAAAATTATTATATTAAAATATTTACAGATATTGATACTAATGATTAAGCAGTTAGAAAAACAAAGCAATAAAGACAAGCAACAGAAGGTCCTAATGCTCATCAAACAGATGACTCCAACAAATTATTTGTCCGATGAAATTCGTGGAGTTTATGCCTGAATTGAGTTTCCGTTACGTGAAATATATGAACATGTGAGGCGATTTGGTTGAACAGTCTGATCCCTCTCCCAAGAGGCATAATCTCTGGCAAGTTAATGTTGCTCTTTTTTCTTCTCGTCATGTCGCCGGGATCGTCATCTAATTCGATCGGATCGTCATTCGCTTCTTAAACTTTTCGAGAAGCACATTGTTATATATTTAAGGCAAAGTATTGTCAAACTTCGGTCATCTGCCCGTGACGAAACATTTTGCGTTTTGTTCAGGTCCAAGGCAGACTCCCTACTGAAACTCTGGCAGTTGTGACAGCACAGCGCTGAAATGAGCAAAGTTCCTAATTATAAAACTAATGCCGTTACTTGTAGAGCTTCGTGATAAATGGCGATCTGTTACAACCAACAAAATTGCGACCCAGCGCCATGTCTTATATTAATAACTCTGTTTATATATGCATGTCTGAAGTGTGAACAAAAGAGGGACGATAGATCGTATATCGAGTCTTTTCGGCACCAACTTGACAGATCTATACCTTTAATATATATTAATAAATTTCACAAAATTACATTACGCAATAACTTAACTTAAGCAAAAAGCAAATGTAATATTGTCATAAACACTAAACACGACTTTTCTCTCGTATTAGAAAAGTAAAAGAAGTAGAAGACGGCTTCAGTTTATACTTTTACGAAAGGGTCATCTTGGTCTGCTTACTGATTGTCAACCTCATCGCTACAGAGTCCAACTACCATGCCTTTTCTGTATACACGGTGACCTTCGGCGAAGAAGTCAAGAAATCTAAATGTTAACGTCTGAACTACTGACTTTTACACCCACGTTTGGTGTTACTTGTATAACAATAAATTACTCTGAAAATAATGCCTGGTTAAGTGCTCCCAAGGAGCGCAGGTACAAAACGACTGGACCAGGGGCCTTAGTCCCCCAAAAAAAGCCTAGAGTTTCATCTTTCAGGATAAATTTATTTCAGCCCGATCGGATATATGCCTGCCGGATTATGAGTCTCAATACAAAACGCTCATTTTCAATGTATGTTCGATTTCTGTATCTGATCGTTAAATTAACGTAACTTTGTCAGTCAAGCCATCGTTCCCCTTATCTTCCACGCAGACACTAGCTCTCAAAAACCCATTCTACAGCAGCTCATTTATAAAGTAACACTTTAAGAAGTCTAGAGTAAAAAACATTGAAATTTTTTAAAATATTATAATAAGGTTACATGTTAGTACGTACTAAGTACTTTCTATGATAACAAAAAAACGAAGTGCTTTTCCACTTAGTCAGTTGTGACGTGTCTTTGTGGGTTAAATATGTCATTAGTGTCATTGGTGTTATTCGGTTTGACAGCGACAAATGACAGGCGTCTAGGCGACGCACAAAAAGTGCATTTCGGTAGTGGAGTCACACGCTGACGAAATAAAGAGATGTTAAATGGGAATAAGTGGAACAACAATACACAATGAAGAAGAAAGAGGTTCAAAACAATTACAAAAATTGTGATGGATATGCAGACAAATAAAAAAAAGGTTTTGAAATATTTTCTTATCCGTACCCGTTCCTCATTTGCAGCATATGATATTACTATTATTATATTAGTATTTGTATAGCGCTCTATTATGACCGAATGATCATTCCAAAGGCGCTTCTTTGCCTCTCTGAGTAAAAAGGTGGGTCTTGAGTCTGCTTCTGAAGGATGCCTCCGCTTTAAGCTCTCTTTTGCTTTCCGGTAGCGAGTTCCAGGCCATTGGTGCCGCGTAGCTTCTATTTGCTCTAGCCGTTCTGAGTGTCTCTCCACACGCGCTTATTTTTGAAGGCTTGATAAGTTCTGTCAAATAGCCCGGTGCAGTTCCGTTGAGTGCCTTGTAAGCTATGATTAACACTACAAATTGCTTACTCTCTATGCGTTATCACAAGACATCCATGAGAAAATATAGGTTTATAAATACTTACCGATGATTTCTAGAACTTGGGTAATGAAGATATGACCTCTGTAGTAGACGAGGAAAATTTTAATTGATTTGTTCTTTGGAGGTTTTAAGAGTTTTTTTATTATGTAAGCACATACAGGAGAATACTGACAGATGGTGATAGTAATTTTGAAGTCTGATCTGTGGAATTCTATGACACTTACCATGGTGTATATGGCTAAACGCCGCATGTGGATTGTTGATCCGCCAACGTCATAGACTACAGCCCGAGATTAACGCATCATCCTTATTATTACAGGAATTTACTATGAATGGGTGGTCGTCATGGGACGACTTTCGTCTACCACCAACTTTGTTAATTAGCTATGACTGTCATTTCACGGGTCAGAGATCAAATTCACACAGAGCTCAGAAATGTTTTTTTTTTTCCGTCGCGGGATCGAATCCACAACCTTTGGCTAGCAAAGCAAATGCTTTGACCATTGAGCTATACCCGCCGGCGAAATTGCAGGGTTGAATTATTCCGACACTACTGAGGTCTGTACCATTTGGTTCTAATAGGCAGGCACGTTTTGGGATTGATCAGAACATGTAGGTACCAAAAATCGCTGCTGCTTAGTTCTGAAGGTTGCCACTTTTCATTCCTCGCTCTAGGATATATCTGCACCTGAAGGTCCACTTGAAAACGAAGATGGTTCCCGACAACCGCCATAGGAGAAATCCGAGTGTTTAAGAGGGCGAAACTGTAGTATCCGAGTGTGTTCACGCTGGGTAGGGAGCAAGTTTATATTAATACGTTTAATTTCAAGAGAACCAGATTTTATGAAAGCGGCAACACATACAGAAAGAGCGTATCAGAGATTATTGGTGACATTTAAGAATGCGTTACGAAAACTGACAGTTGTAGGTCGACATACGTATCCATGAATTTAACAACTATAAAAGGGGTCTTTCCTAAGCGTTTATTTTAACCCGTAATTTTTTTAATAAAAATAAAAAATTTAATATTTAGTAAGAAATATTGTACTAAAAAAAACATTGAATAATTCACTAAAATTACGACATAAAGTTTTTCGGTGAGAAATGGCGGTAGAGAACGTTAAATTTATACGTAAATTAATAAAAACAACGCTCGATTACGCTATAAAATGGCTCTATAACAAAACGTATGTAAATATTCGTAAGTGCATTCCACCAGTTTTTTTTCCACGTATTTACATCAGCATGATATAGCCCTTGCTGACTGGTACCAAAAACCTCGATATGCAATCTTTCGTCTCTTATTTTCTTTAGCTCATCGGACACGTATGTGTTGTCATTTTGTAATGCTGTTAGGGGGACTAGTCAGTTGTGCCGACGGCGGCGAGGTCGTATTGTGGTTGGCCCGGCCTGACTGCTGAGATTAGGTCCGGGCCAGAAGCTTGTAAAGTTCTTCTTGGTAGTAGTATTAATCCGGTGGATTGGTTTGCAGCAACAGAATCTTGCATCTCGATCTGCATTCCTCTCGGTCCTCCGCAACCTTCTTCAGCTCAGCATAAGAGCTATAACTCATGTCCTCTAACACTTGCTGCAAATACTCCCATCTAGGGCGACCTCTACAGTTTCTACCCTCAACCATCCCCTACACAATGTCGTGAAGAAGACCATCGTGGCGCATGATGTGACCGATACATCGGGATCGCCTCTCTTCCCGTGATGATGTACGGCTGTGATACATGGTGCTTATCTAAAAGTGATAAAAAAATAATAGAGGCCTTTGAGATGTGGTCTTACAGAAGAATTCTCGGAATTTCCTGGAGAGACACGTCACAAACAATGAGGTTCTCAGCATAATCAAGGAGGGATAGGCACCTAGTAAGAACAATCTCACAGAAGCGCGCCCGATGGATCGGTAAATGTCATAACATTAGTTATTTAGGAAACATAAATTATTATTGGGTTAGTTACTAATCTATTTTCCAAAAATGTGTTTAAATATTTTTAATTGGCTATTTATCGCGATGGTCATATAAAAAATCCAAAAGTTCACGTACATTCTAATTGCCTAACATTATGCTGAGAGTTGGGTGTAAAGCGCTTGGATTTTGACCGAATGTGCGCTCAATGATCACATTCCAATTACCGAAATCGTACGAAAGTTTTGTCGAAAATCGCTTGGATTTTTACGTCGGAAGGCGGGTCTCGCTTTATGCAAATAGCTCCGCAAAACGAAGAGACAAAGCTCGGTCGGTAATTTGGGTACATTCCCAGACGAGATCCGCAAGAGATTGTCGCTTGGAATTTTACGAGGCGTTTTAGAGTGAGCGCTGGAAACGACGGCTTCCTTTCAAAACAACGTATTTAATATTTATTATTTTTGTTTTATTTATGTTAACATTCGAATTATACATAAAATTTATATAAGTTAAAAAACAACATTAAAACACTTTACAGTCCGCGTGGTTACTCGATTAAACTACGTCTGAAGGCCGACTGTTTTTTTAATTAATAAAATTAAAAATAATTACCTTAGATCAGAGAAAAAGCACAGAAATGTCACAAAACCAATATGTCCACACTTATCCACGCTCAATATACGAATGGAGATAAAGATAGGGATGAAGATAAATATGTGATAATACACTAGGAAGAAGAAAAAATGTATTATTTTACTTAAATTAGAATAGTTATTTTGCTAACAAACATATAAAATTTAAATGCATACAATCGAAATATTGGTAAAAAAAAACGATTAAATTTTCCCCAATTTAAAAATAATAATTATAACAAGCGAGATAAAGTCTAAAATATTTGCAATGTTTTACATTACTTCTATCTTCAAAAAAATATCAATAATATTTCAAAAATACTAATAATTGGAAAGAATGAGCTTAAATTGTAACAATTAAAACAGAAAATCCATTAAAAAGTAAAAAAACAATCAATTAACTAATTGTTTATTATTATAAAATTATTATTTTATTATTATTATTATTTTGTGCAAAATGTGTTACACCACTTATAAGTACAACGCAGCTCAGTTATCCTTAACTAGAGAAGGATTGAGAAAGACTACGAGTTAGTCGAAACTGCAGTCTCCTAATAGAACTTTTGTTACGTGATCCATGTGAAAACAAGTTAAATAAATAAATAAATATTTATAATTTAATATTGTGTTCATCTTCAACAAAAAATCTTTAAGATATATTTATTTAGAAAATATATTTTTATGTTACATATGTTTAATATTAGGTAAAACAGAGAATTATAGTCATATAACATGATCTGCTTCATGAAGTGGATCAAATTAAATTATGAAAAAAAAACAAGTAAAATATCGTAACTTATATATTTACTAAAATAATACGAGCCATTTTAAAAGTCTGATAATTTGAAGTTGAACCTAGATTCTAAATAATATAGAAAACATGACTGACTTTCATTAAATTTAACTTAAATGTTATAGTATGTATATAATAAATTCCGAACATAACTCAACTTTTTTTCTTCTAGGGATACATTCTTTGTAATTCGTCGAGTCCCGAAGGAAAATTGCTGCTCTCAAACATTCATTCCTTCTTCTTCACGGTGAAATTCACAACCCTGCAATTCTTGAATGACTTCTACGTTCCAGATAAGAACACCCGTGCTCGTAGCCATCCATTGTTTTTGATCCCAGTTGATACTTGTGGAGCTGCGAGCACTCAATTTAGTACAACGGCAATGGCGCTCCTTAATGGCCTACCAGCACACCTCGATCCTTTTCTTACATCCTTTTCCTCTTTTGTCGATGGTATTGATCTTCTAGATCTCTGTGATCTTTGACACATGTCATTTTCCACTTATTTTATATTTATGTTTTTTTTCTCTTTTATATGTATTGTATGTTTATGTAAGCTCTATGTTTCTTTTTCTTTGTACCTTGAAACTGCGGTTCTGTCAAATAAATAAATAAAAATATAAAATATTTTGGGAAAATTGCGATTAACTTTATAATAATTGTGCATAAATTTTCGTATGCTGTGTTTTTCGCAAAAGACACTAATGTGCATACGATCACTGCCCCGAAATTGCACTCTCTTCAGTGCAGTGACCTTTTAAAGCTAACAGCAGGCGAGGACAAAGTTTAGCATAGCAGGCAGTAATGATAATAATAAAGGTTTATTAAAATTTCATGTTTCTACCATCTAAATATTACATCCCTTGTACTTATAAAATAAAATTCTGATTGCAGAAAATGTAATATAAAAAATACATGAAAAAGATTCTTGGAATGCGTTTAGTCCGCCCAACAACTAGTTTTATTCTTTTTTAGGGCAGATTCTGAATCGTCCGTGAATCGATATTCACGATTCACACAACAATTTTGTTTGTATAGTCATGTCCGGTTATATTTTTCCAGCGGGTATAGCTCAGTGGTCAAAACATTTGCTTTGCAAGCCAAAGGCCGAGATTAAAATAAAAATAATTTTGAATCGATTTCTGAGCTCTAAAATATTAGGTTGGTGTGAATTTGACCCCTCACCCGTAAAATGACAGTCAAAGCCTATTAATTAAAAATGTTGGTAGACGAAAGTCGTCACGTGAAGACCACACATTCACAGTAAATTTCTGTAATAATAAGGATGATGCGTGAATCTTGGGCTGTAGTCCATGACGATGGCGGATCAACACTACACATGCAGCGCTTGGCCATATGCACCATGGTAAGAGCCACAGAATTCCAGAGATGAAACATCCGAAGCTACGAATTCCGTCAGTCTTCTTTTACATAAAATTAACGTCAATGTGCTTATCGACGAGTTGTTTGCTCTGTGACCTGCTCCTCATCCATCCATCCACTCATCCCGATGACAATCTCAGCGACGTGAGGTCACCTTTGAATTACATTTAATGGGGATGTTAATTAATAACAAACAAATTCAAACAAAACATACGTTGTAAGCATGCAGCGTTTAGCCTTCCTGGCTATAATGATGTTGAAACTGGTCTCAACCGATTGTGCTCTCCGGCAAGCCATTACATAAAATATATACACGTATATATTAGTTGTGTGCAGTCCCAAAAGCTGCAGTTTTTTAGTTCAGTGACCCTAACTCGGCCGCACTGCAAGTTGGGCATGCTGGTGCAGGGCTAGTGTTGGTTTTGCAGTGGACTTGCATTTTTATTTGCATCACTTGCATCATTCGCCCGAGGCCCGATGCTCTGACGCAAGACTTCCGAGCATCCTGTATTCTTGACCCAAGAAGAAAAACGTCATAGACATACTTTGGTAACGCAAAGTAATTCCGATTTAATTGCGGGAGTAACCTGGGTGTGGAAAACGGTGGATTAAAAAGGATGGAACTCATGAGAGAAGTCATTATTCAACAGTCGATGGACACAGGCTGATTATGATGATGATGATGAGAATGAGTTCAATATGTTTTCGTTCAAAAACAAAAAAAAAAAACTGACGTCCATATGATAAAAAAAAAATTACATATTCGGAAATAATTCCACATTTTTTAACGTGTTTCGGCTTCATCCAGGTAGTCAAGACTAAATAAAATATATGTAGAATTTGTTTCATATTGATAATATACGTCGTACTGACTATTATATACGTATCTACTCTTTGTTTTAACGTTTTTCAGATCATACGAGCGTATGATCTAAAAAAAACATTCTTTGTGCCCGGGCAGAATACCGAAGTTTGTCAGTCTCGTATTTAAAATAAACGTCAATGTGCTTCTCGGCGAGTTCTTTGCTTTGTGACTTGCTCCTAATCCATTCACCAAGCGTACCGATGACGATCGCGGTAACATGCATTTACTTTATTAAACGGGGATGTCAGCAAATTTCTACAATAGTCTAGATTTGTGATTCGTAATATTTCGTGTTAATCCAAGGCTTAGACTATTTGTTATTAAGGCGCTTAAAGTAACAGGAGGTAACCTTTCCAAGTAGGCCTCCCGCATGAGTCTCCATCCTCTTCGATCCTCCGCCTTCCGCATCCAGGTCACTCCCACTATTCTTCTTATATCGTCAGTCCATCTTGTAGGGGGGCGGCTAATGCTTCGTTTGCCAGTTCTCGGGCGCCATTCCAATACTTTTTTTCCCCATCGACCGTCTCTTTCGACAGATATGTCCTGCCCATTGTCACTTGAGTGTGCCTATTCGATGGTTAGCATCCACTACTTGAGTTCTTCTGCGTATTTCCTCGTTTCGGGTTCTATCTTTTAGCGACACTCCTAGCATTGATCTCTCCATAATACGCTGGGTGACTTTTATTTTATGAGTAAGACTTGCTGTCAGATTCCACGTCTCTGCGCCATAAGTTAATACAGGGAGGATGCATTGGTTAAATGCCTTAGTTTTAAGACATTGCGGAATTTTCGCTTTAAAAATGTATTTTAGTTTTCCAAATGCTGTCCATCCCAGTTGTATAAACCTCTCATGCAATGTGTTAATGTCGTTGGTCGGGATACTCGTAATATAATAAAAAAGGTTTAAACTCAAATATGATGCTTTGCATGTGATGGTTCTGAATTAATACCGGACGATGAATCGTGCCTAACCCGAGGATCGAATTGAGGCGCAGGTTGTACTGCGTCCCAAGAACATGAAAGGTCATTAAGCTCTGCCGATTAAAAGATTATTTGAAGATGTTAAAGCTCGAAAGCTCCGAAATCATTGCAGGCACCAGGAAGTTTATCGATCCGAATGCTTATTACTATACACAGGTCCTGCAAAAACTTTCTTTCATCGAAATCTTTTTCAAATCTGAAAAATAACGTTCACGCACACGTGAAATTATATCTTTATGTGGATTAAGAAGTTATACGTACGATTCAAGTCATTAAATCAGTAGTGCGTTACAATAATTTGTACATCATCATCTATACCTACTACCTACTACCATTTTGTTATAGAGAGACACATATTGGTTATTATGATTTTTGGTTAGTCAAACTAATGCAGCCGTATAATGAGTTTTGAGATCAGAGTTCCACCCTATAAATCGGTGAAAAGACGAAGGTAAATTTTGTTGGAACATGTTTTTGGATGCCATAGGAAAGTATAAACTACAACTGCCAGTCATTGTGCGGAACTTCGATAAGCTAAGCTGATATGGAAGATAATGAAGGAAAACAATTTTCTAATGTGAAAATTTTCATCAAACGGATCCATCAGTTAGAAATCTAATATGGAATTCCGATACAAATAATCAATTATGATTTTTCAAATCGATCTAAAATTGAACATTAATATTATTATATCAAATTTTTAATGTAAAACTAAATGTTTGCAAACAGTTTGATTTGATAATTATATTGTTATCAATTTTATTACCATACAATAAAAAACTAGCCTCCTAACTGTAAATAAATTTGTAAAAAGTATGCATTAATGTTTTTCTACGAGCATAACTATAAAACTCACTCTTTTATAGCGTTATTTGTTTATTCGAATGCTTAAATTTACGAGCTATTTCCGATTTTAATGAAATAAACGTTTCGAAGATAATTCTATAAAATGTGGTCCTATTACGCGTCCTTCTCAGAATCGAAATATTTAGATTGCTTTTATACTAAGTAAGTGCGTGGCTATAGGATATTTTGAATACTTTTTCCTTCTATCTCGTTAAGTTAAGGTATTAAAATGACTTTAAAATTCTTCCATTAGTAACTGTTAATATTATTGGTCAAAATGTTAAATTGTTTTATACCATATCAGAATCCTAGCTTTAAATTTTTTTTTAATCAAATACACAGTTTTTACATATTTTGCTTACAAATGCTTAAGAACCTTAAGAGTATGTAATAATGCAATGACTATCTATTTACTGACCATATTATTACTAGACTTAGAATTAAAACTATCAGTTATTTAAGTATATTAAATTCTTGATATATATAATATATAATCGTGTCGGAAACAACAGGGTTATATCCTGTCTGCCCAGAAGTGGGCGACGTCGATGGCGTTACTTCTGGCCATCATCAGGTCTTCCTGGGTGCAGCCATTCGGGCACAGCGCACACTCCAGAAGGAAAATTCTTGATAATATTTAATGATTCCTGATTATGTAATTTATTGGGCTTTCACGGCCTTATTTGTTATTGTGGCTTTTAAGTTTTGCCGTGTGTGGGGAATTTTATAGCACCAATATTTCGACAACCATTGCAGGGGTCGTCTTCAGGGCCACAAAGTTGTCAACCCCAACAATACTAAATCTGTCCGTGAAAACCTAAGAAGTAATATAAAAGTTGATCGCTTTGTTTCTATTGTGACGTATATTTGACGTATAACGCGAATACTTAACCATAGACAACATTACGGTTAACTGTCAGTTATAATCCAATGCCAGTTGCCTTTTGTTATAACATTCTTTTTCCTGTCTTTTTTTTTGTTTCAAATTATTCGGTACCTTACGAAGGTACCTACTTAAAATACCTACTTTTGCGTCATTTTTGCTTTACGGCGTTGCTATGGATACAATGTCTCAAAATGGCCGTTCTGTCAAATGACAATAGTCTTGTATGAAAACATGTTTTACGTAAATATTCAATTAATTTTTGAAATCAAATCAAATTTAGAGTATCCTATAACTTTTTCCCAGTTTTAAGCTACCTTTCCATCAATTTTCAACCAAGTCGGTTCAACCGTTTTTGAGTTATAAGTTACTTAACTAAGTCGTCTTTCTTTTATATATATATAGATTATTTACTTTAATCCGGGCTTATATAAAAGATGAAACACTTAAAGTTAATGAAATTATATACAAGGTTTTAATTATTTGGGTCAAAGATGTAAAACATAACACATTATAATAAATATCAATTATTTACGTAAATACTCAGGTATCATACTTTATTTTCTGAGTATAAAGTATAGTTCAAAATAGTGCAGTTTTTGTAATTTAATTAAGTGTAATTTAAACTAATTTTATCAAATAAATTATATATAATATTAAAAAATGTTCATAAGAAATGATCTAAGCTTAATAAACTTATCAGACGTATATATTTATAATAAAAAATATATTTGTCTCAAAATATATACTTGTGTCATGAGTCAAGCCATTTTCGCCAAAACCATTAGGACAAACAATAATGCACACTAATTTTATTCAATAAAAGTCTTTTTATAACAATGTAACTTTTAAAACAATACCCATAGATTTTTTACGTTATTTATGTATATTTTCATAAAAAAATTCAATATTTAAACAAGATGCCTGAAAACACGAGAGTTAAAACGTTAGACTCTAATGCGAGTGCTCACGAGTCCGATCTATTTTCTTAACTCTAAAAATGTATTTAAATATTATTATATATTTTTTGTAATTATATATCAAGTCTTAAATTCAATATTTTTAACCTTACCTAACCTAACCTTACCTAAGTTATTTCGTTAACGAGACCTGTAAATCTCTGGACTTAACGATCAATAGACAAATCCTTAAGGTTAAGTTAGCGAGACAGCCAGTGCACCAGTTGTCCCTTGCACCAATTGTCCCGTGCTCCAGACGTCCAGTGCGCCCTACGTCGTTACCAATGAGTCGTTGAACGAATTGTCTGGGGACGATAGGTCGTGCCACCATAGAATTAGTTCTACTGCGGCATCATTCGTTCATGTTCCACCCAAGTCCACCTTCGCCTCTTGATCGAATGCAGTGCATAAAGCTGTCTGATCTGCTCTCTCACCTCGTCATTCCTCACAAAGTCAGACCACAGTACCCCCAGTATTCTATCCAGATATCTGTTCGCAATTGGCATTATACGGCTGCATTTTCTCTTAATGCCAAGATTCACAGCCGTTAAGGAGAATAGGGATTCTAAATATAGTGACATCTGCATGATATAGCCCGTGCCAAAAACCTCGATATACAATCTTTCGTCTCTTATTTTCGTTCGCTTGTCGTACATGTATGTGACGCCATATTGGCATTTTGACAAGTCTGGTCACGTGTGTGACGTTAGTTATGTACATGTCTGCTTGTCATTGGTGCGCCATTAATTCTGTAGCTCGCCACTTGCGGCGCTAGGCTCTCGCCCACTATGAGCGCTTAGTAGCCAGTAGTGTCGGATTGTGGCCGGCCCGGCGCCTGATAGCAAACAAAATTGAAAATTGAAATGTGACTCGGTCCGGGCCGGAAGTTTGTAAAGTTTATCGTAAAAATATATGTGCTTCTGAAAAAGTCCGTGTGTTGTTCATCTGCTCCTCATTCCGCCACCATGCATTAAAATAAAAATCCCGGTGACTTGAAGTCGTTTTTATTTCCTCGAGAGAGGAGGATGTTAATAGTAAGCGTTATTTTTAAAATGTCAGAACTTTCCACACCTATTTTGCGGTATTCTCCTGTACGTGTTTTACACAAACATAATCCTCCCATCTCCATTTGTGTCGCGTTGTTTTATTATTTATTTTCGCGATGAATATTCATATATTGTCGTTCATGAATGTCTCTGTAAGCAAATTATTCCCAAATGGCAGCAATTTTCTTTTCGCTTTCATAGAAAACTGTCACAAAAACTGTTTGTCCTTGAAACAATGGATAATAATCGTCTAATTTTGTTTATGAAAATAATAAAAATAGACCTCAAGAAACAAAATGTCTTTATTTTTATTTAACAAAAGAATAAAATGTAAGTCACGCTATGTCAACGAAAGCAGGGGTTGTGATTGATTTAAATATTTATTAGAATTAGTAATTAAATAAACATATACTGTACATCAAATTCTTTTAAACGCGTCAATTCAAGCAGAAAAATAACGGCAGAAGCGGGATGCGAACCGCGGACCTTAGAAACCAATATTCCAGGTATTCATACCGCTCAGCCACCTTGGCTATTGCTGTGCCTGAGATGAATGCGTTGGAACTTATATTTATGTCATTATTTTCATCGTATGATAGATGTCGCTATAGTATACATTCAAGGAATGTATATATATATTTATTTTTTCTATTCTATCACCATTTGTTCAAATTCATTACCATTGACTGCTCGACCATCATCTGCCCGAACTGCTCTACGGAATATGTTGCATTCATACCATTGTTTATCATATAACGATAGATGTCTCTATATGTTGGTTCCAAGGTTCGCTGGTTCGCATCCCGCCTCTGCCGATATTTTTTCTGAACGAATTGATGCGTATAAAGAATTTGTTGCATTATAGTATGTGTATATTTAATTACTTATAATATTATAATATGGTCATCGATCTATAAAAATAAATTAGAGTAATGAAATAATAAAATAATATTCTAATAAACTTAAATATACATATACTAAGCATAAAATTCTTTTTTCAACGCGTCAATCCAAGCACAAAAATAACGGCAGAAGCGGGATGCGAACCGCGGACCTTGAAACCAACTATGCCCAGGTATTCATACCGCTCGGCGAATCGCGCCATTACTATGCCCAGACTGACTGCGACAGATGTCGCCATAGTATATATTCAAAGTATGTATATTTTTATTATTATTCCATCAGTTCGCATCCCGCTTCTGCCGTTATTTTTGTGCTTGGATTGACGCGTTGAAAAAAGAATTTTATGTTTAGTATATGTATATTTAAGTAATAATAATATTGTAATATAGTCAATGATCTATAAAAGTAGATTAGAATATTGAAATAATAAAATAATATTCTAATAAAAATTTAAAAAAATCCATATTCTAATCTTCTTTTATCTCTTATCAATTTATATCGAAAAATAATAATAATATACATACTCTGAATATATACTATAGAGACATCAATAATTATATGATGATAACAATGATATAAATATACCTTCTAACGTGTGTCCACTCAGGCAAAGAAATAGTCGAGAGGGCTAGGCGGTATATAAAGACCTGAGCAAAGGTTGGTTCCAAGACTGGCGGTTCGCATCCCGCTTCTGCCGATATTTTTCTGAATGAATTGATGCGCATAATAAATTTGATGTTTAGTACCTGTATGTGTATATTTAATTATTTATAAGTTTATCTTTTTTTCCAATAGAGACAGCCACTGTATTACAGCAAACACCAAAATTCATCCCGGTTAGTATACGGGTGGATTTTTGTTAATTGTTTAGCTAATTCAAGGAAATAGTATGTGTAGACTGACGTTTTGAAAGCCTATGTCATATGTTTACAACATTAAAAACTATATGTTATTGTTGAAAACGTTATATGAAAATAATTACTTCATTTAAAACATCCAAAAGTATTAATTGTCAAATTATAATCAAATTCTCTGTCTTAGATCGAATTTGTCGATGACGGCACCTTTACACATGTCGCTGATCTCACATAATATAATAATATCACACATTGGCATAGGTGCCATAGTATTTAAAACAACCTCTGTCGACTGCGATTCTAACGACATATATAGGGCATACAACGCAATCTTTAATAGACAAGACATAGACACAGACATTGTTACAATTAATCTTAAAGTCTGCAACAGCGCTGTTCAATCAATAAAAAATATATTCGATGTGTATGGATACGATGTGTTGACAAAGCACCAGTGAAAAATTTCTATGCAAAAAGTTTATCCGGCAATTTTGATGTTGAAAATTCACTATATTTTGGAAACAACATGTGTTAATGAAGACTAAATAAAGGCATTAATAGATGCAAGCCGAGGAATAACAGCTTGTGAAGTTGCATTAGCGACTTCATAAGTTATTATACAATTTATAATCTATAAGAATTATGTTTATTGAATTCGACTATTTGAACAAAGACATAAGCTTTTGTGGTGAGGAGTAATTTACGTAAAATTTCCTTTCACGTAATTTTTGCGACTCCTTTCTTGCACGTCAAAAGATTAATCTTTTTCTCAAGCAAAAGTAATCATATTAATTGAATATACAAATAACTTAAAATATAAAGTTTGTCACGATAACAGTAAATACTTAAGGTATAAAGCCTCATCAAAATTCTATAATTTATGTTCATTTTGAACGTGCAATAAATTGTTATTCATAGGCCAACTGAAATTTTCTTAAGACCGTTTTACGTCCGTCGTAAATAATTTAAATTTATTTGTTAATAAATTAGCACGAACGGTATAAAATTCGTTAGGTACGATAAACCTAGAGCTTTTTGACAGGAAAGGCAGTTTTGAACCGAACGATAATAATTTACTAAAGGGTGTAACTTTAAGCTTTCTCTGAAAAATGGCACTTAAATTGACCAATTTTTGGATACAGTGAAAACAAATACAAAAATAATAAACGACTTGACAATTAAATTAAGTTAACGTTATACATGTTATAAAATATCAAATAATCAGAAATATGCCATTTTTTATTATATTTATTTCCGAAAATACAAATACACAATTTTCGCTACGAGCTGTCGCCACAAAGCTCTGTCAGCTGCCATGGTCTACGCCTTATCTCATGTCAGCTCCCTCCCACAGCTTCGCCGATTATATTATATGTATAGTATATGTCGGCGGGTATGTCTTAGTCGTATTTCTTATCAAGCCGAAGGTCGTAGGTTCGATCCTAGACAGACATTAAAACGAGACATGTTTAATCGACTTTTAATCTCTAAGAATACCCCCGGTTAGTGTTAATTAGAACCCTCACCCGTAAAACGCTAGTCATAGTCTATTTATAAATATAAATGGTCGACGAGAGTTGTCTCGTGGACACCACCCATTCATAGTGAATTCCTATAATAAATGCATGATGCGTAAATAATCGGGATGTAGTATGTGACGATGGCAGATCAACAAACCACTTGCAGCACTTAACCGTATGTAACATGGGAACATCCTTCTCTCTTTAAAAAAGGTTGTTATTACGTCGCGTGGTGGCAGGATTAGGAGCTGATTAATAACACATTCTTTTTCTGAAACACATTGACATATATTTACGGTAAACTTTACAAACGTATGGCCCGACCTAGTCAAAGCATTAAGCCGAGCCACAATACAATATGCTCTCGCTGACTGGCGGCACATGACTGGCGCGCACGTGATGGGCAGTCGCATCGCGCCCCAAGTGGCGATCTACGTATCTAGTCCTAAAATGACAATATGGCGACCCTTGCATGTCGAATCCACAAATAAAACTTCTGCATCACTATCACCATGTGTTATTATTCTTAGGTATTTGCTTACATAAAAAATCGCTTCCCTAACTTGAGCATATGGTCGTTATGAGCTGTAGCCACAAAACTCTATCAGCTGCCATAGTCTTCGCCTCATCTCGTATCAGCTCTGCTTCACGCAGCACCACCGAATACATTATATGTATAGTTCCCGATTGCTTTTCAGAACCATGTGAGGCCGGGGGATTGAAGAAAAGGCTGCTTAGGTATCGGAGGTAACCGGAGGTATTTTAGAGCTCATAAATCGATTAAAAATCTTTTTTTAATTTTAACCTCCGTCGGGGATCGAACTCACGATCTTTGATTTGCAAAGCAAACGCTTTACCACTAAGCTGTGACCGCCGGAAAATCTTCTACGAAATCCGAAGTATAAGTCCTAACCATGTCCACTTTTGCCTCTTGATTGACTGTAGTATGGAGGGCTGCATTTTCCTCTCACTTCACAATTCCTTACAAGTCCCACCAGAACAACATTTTTTTTACAATTTATTTATGTCGTTAAAAAGCAGAATATCTCAGTTACAGTACTCGTGGTGCAATATACTAGTGTGTACGCTCTTGGCGTTATAGTCGATGATAGGTTCACCGTGTCCGGCTGTCGGCCATCCCTTCATTATATGGTCTGGTGAGTCCATTGAATTTTAATTTCCACTCCTCGGACGAGGGTCTGGTTCTCAAGGCCGCTCCGCCACATTGCCACTCCATCAGAGCGGTAACTTCTAATCACAGAGCAAATTGCTGGAAAATATATGCGGATACTTATAGCCATATACTCGTGCAATACTTATAATGCAATCTTTTGACTCCATGTGTTATATTTAGGACTTTACTCTTCTGTACAGTTCTAAATCTTGGCGTCTCACCAAAAGCCAATGCAACCGTATAATAGGTTTGAAGAGCAGATTCCTAGAATACTGGGAATGTGTCGGCGAGAGCATATTGTATTGTTGCTCGGCCGAACGCTGTGACTAGGTCGGGCCATAAGTTTCTTAAAGTTTATCGTAAATATATGTCAATGTTCTTCTGAAAAAGTCTGTGTTATTAATCTGCTACTTACCCTGCCACCATGCGATGGAATGACACCCTTTGGAAAAGAGGAGGATGTTACAATATATAATCACAAAAATGGTGAATGGGATTTCGTACCCACTGATATTTTCCTAGTCATACCTTGTAAATAATTAATTTTAAAAACGAAAGACTGAAGAATCTCTTCTGTCGCTTTATAGGTTATTGTGTACCATATATATTTTCCCAGCTTGACCTTGGGATGTAGAGATCTCTTGAGAAAAGTTATGTTTAGACAAAAATCATCAAGTCATCAATTTAAAGTGACCATATGCTTCCGACAAAGAACATAAATCTATATTGACATCAGCATGATGTAGCCCTCGCTGACTGGTACCGAAAACTTCGATATACAATCTTTCGCCTCTTAATTCTGTTCGCTTGTCATACATTTATGTGTTGCCATATTGTCATTTTGGACAAGTCCGCAGTATGGGTGTATTAGTTATATATACCGCCACTCGTGGCGCGGGCGAGAGCCCATCCCGAGCGCGGAGCCAGTCGCCCCCCCGCCCTTCGGCGATAGCATATTGTATTGTGGCTCGGCCTACTGCTGTCCCTAGGTCCAGGCCACAAGCTTGTAAAGTATATCATAAATATAGGTCAATGTGCTTCTGGAAAAGTCTTTGTTTTGCTGACCTGTTCCTCATCATGCCTTCACGCGACGGAATAACACCTTTTTGAGAGAGAAAAGGATGTTATTATATAAAACATAAAAAACGCCGATGCTCGCAATAAATAAAGCTCAATAAAATACAAGTAGTATTTAGTATCGTGAGAAATGCAATTGAGAGGAAAATCAAACAAAAGGTTCAGAAAATTGATCGGTGTGCTCCGTAAGGTCATTACCGCAATGAAAAAAATGATTGAAAGCCATTCGTACAAACCAGGATATTTTATTTTTATTTATTTTGTATCGCAAATCGCAAAAAACACTACATTTCTCTATCAAAGCCAAATCATGATGGAAAATATTCATTTTCATTGCTTATATTTTAAATCAATATAAACATAAAAATAATTAAAAAGAAAAATTGTTGTTATGAAACGAATACTGTTTAACATGATTCATTCCCATTCAATATTTTTTTAGTATGTTTAAAAACATGTATAGTAGTATTTAATTGTTGAATGAAAACAATTAACATCCTCCTCTCTTCAAAAGGTTGTTATTCAGTCGCGTGGTGGCAGAATAAGGAGCAGATAAATAACACAAAGGACTTGTTTTCGAACACATTGACATATATTTACGATAAACTTTACAAACTTATGGCCCGACCTAGTCACAGCAATCAGGCCGGGCCGCAATACAATATGCTCTCGCCGACGTCGGCACACTACTGGCGGCCCGTGATGGGCTGTCGCACAGCACAACAAGTGATTAACTAGTCGAAAATGCCAATATGGTGACATGTACGACAGAAATAAGAGACGAAATCGAGGTCTTCGGTACCAGTCAGCAAGGGCTATATCATGCTGATGGCACAATAATGTATGTTATTGACAAACATGTATTGTTGTGTTTGTGGTTGAAATAATAGAACTGAATCCAATAACTTGAAAACTCACTTTAATTTTAGCGATTTTGAGTAACATATATCGATCTATAGCTATTTTTCTAAGAGGCTTTCTTTTAATTCATATTAAAAAATATTCAAGAACAAAATTTAGAAAATAAAATATTTTTATAAAACTTTTATAATTAAAAATTAAATCAAATGGAGGAATAAATTGAGAAATTTTACTTGGTTTTATTGTAACTAAGACTTACTTATTCTATTCAGTTTTATTTTAATATTATTTAAATGTTTTTATATCTTTCATTAATTTTCTTATTACCTTTTTTATATAATATAAATTTTATCTTTATTTAATGTAGATTAAGATCAGAAAAACTGAAGAAGCTTCAATTGATAGCGAAACTGCGCTCTTCATGTACGTGAATACAAAATGCTTAACGTATTTAATGGTAAAAAATTTAAAAGAATTTATTTATAAATGAATTGTTAATATTCATGATATAACGAATCGCGCTTAAGTCCTTGCCGGTAGTGTTCATGGTTCGTACATTGTATGCACTAACGCCGATGTTAGATTTATCAAAACGTATGTGTTTCAGAAGTGTCTAACTCTCTTCTCTTTAGCCTCGCCATTTCTAATCATCTGGGGTCGGTTCTCCTTGTGCGCATTCGCCATGAATGTCTGTCCTGCGTTGCATTCTCGGTCAAGCCAAGAGTTTTCAGATCCTTGTCTACAGTTGCAGTCCAGGTTGCTTGTGGTCTTCCAGGCCTTCTTCTCAGCGTAGGTATTGATATCTTCCTCTTCCATTTAAGGACATCAATTTACTGGATGAAGGATGCAGGATCAGGTTCACATTATAAACAACTTGTTTCTGTTTCATTGTCACAAACGTCGCCCGCCACAGCGAACGCACAGGACGCACGCACTGTGACGGGCGCGTGTCAAACTTCAACTACCAGCCCACGGCGCGATCTCACATCTCCACGGTACCAACTGCCAATATGACAGTTCTACCAACCGGCAATAGGCCAACTGTCATAACAATTATTTTGGCGTATGCAAACACCGCTTAACATTTGATGTAGATGTCACGCAAGCGAACCAAAATAATAGACAAAAGATCGCTTGTTGAGGCTTTATAGATTCGGCCTTAAGGAGCTATATCAAGCTGATATCAGTATGTTGAAGGCTTTCTTCACCATGTGGTCCTCATCTCTCCGTGTCACATACTCATACCATCTTAGGCAGTTTTCCCTTATCTTTACAGGTATGGGGGCCACCCGAAATGAATCCCGGCGATCATAGCTGGTAAAGGTCGTGGGTTCGATCCCCAACGCAGATTAAAAAAAAAAAGGATTTTTAATCTATTTCTGAGCTCTAAAATACCCCGGTTGGTGTAAATTTGATCCATCACCCGTAAAATATCAGTCATAGCCTATTAATTAAAATTGGTGGTAGACGAAAGTCGTCCCGTGAAGACCAACCATTCATAGTAAATTCCTGTAATAATAAAGGATGATGCGTGAATCTCGGGCTGTAGTCTATGACGTTGGCGGATCAACACTCCACATGCAGCGTTTAGCTATTTACACCATGGTGAGCGTCATAGAATTCCACAGATGAGACTTCAGAATTACTATCACCATCCGTCGGTATTCTTCTGTGAGTGTTTACATAAAAAAAAAATCCCGAATATGCTCATTTCGAACTCTGTCCACTCTAGTCACGCTTATCATTATCAATAATCAATTTTATTTATAAATTAAGTGTTAATATTCATGATATTACGAATTGCGTTTAAGTGCTTGCCAATAGTGGTCATGGTGCGTACATTGTACGCATTAACGCCGATGTTAGATTTATCAAGTTTCAGAAATGTGACCAATCCATCGGGCTCGCCTCTCTGAGATGGTCTTATTAGGTGCCTATCTTCCTTGATTATCCTGAGAACCTCATTGTTCGTAACGTGCTCTCTCCAGGAAATTCCGAGAATTCTTCTGTACGACCACATCTCGAAGGCCTCTATTTTTTTTTATCACTTTCAGGTAAGCACCATGTCTCACAGCCGTACATTAAGATGCTTCAAACAAGTGTTTTGGCAAGTTGCTTGCGGAGCCTTAAAGTATTATTCTTTGACTCAAGAATTTTAGCTTTTTTATTGAAAGCTAGCCTTGCTTTGATGTATACGACTGTTGACTTCTCTTTTTGTTCTGACATCAAATACGACTAAATAAAGTATATTTGATAGAGGTCACCCTCAAACTGCACGCCGTAACACGTCACAAAATGGTCATATAAAAATAGTGTAATTTGTCGTCGAAACTCGTGTCGTATTATTTTTTATCTCGTTGGCACGCATCGGGCTATCATCAACAGACACGCTCGGCGAATTGTCTGAGGTCATTGCGTTCATTACAATAAGGGGAGGGCAAATTAATTTCGAATATTCAAATCGATGTCACAACGCGGTATCGTGGGTCAGGGATAACACAACGGAACCATCATCATCATCACCAGATTCCTGCCTTAGGTCGTAAGGAACCATATGTATTGACATCAGATGTAGGCCTTGCTAACAGGTACCGAAAACCTCGATAGACAATCTTTCGTCTGGTATTTTTGTCGCTTGCCATACCTTTATTTATGGCAACATTGAGACTAGTTACATAGTTTTGCCACCGGCGGCGCTGGTGACCGAACACGGACCGCGGAAGTACGGACACAGGCAGTTGGTCCCCATCTTTTGGCAAGGCAAGGTCCGCGTTGCGACCGCGCGGTATGTCATACCGCGTGGTCACAAACTTGTAACTTTTTTAACGTAAATATAATCTGTGCTTCTAAACGAAAGTGTTTGTATGCTGACCTGCTCCTTATCCTGTCATCACGTGACGTAATAACGCCCCTCGTTGAGAGAGAAGGATATTAGTATATATTCACCGGTGGACATTTGGATGTTTGAATGCTTTAAATCAAAATATGGACAATGCCAAATCAGAGAACCAATTGATAACAAATAGTAACACAAGATAAGAAACTTATATGGGATTTACATAGTTTATTGCGGTTATTTTTGTTATATTATCATCATCAGTCTGTGTCTTTTAACTGTTGAACGTAGGCTTTCCACATGAATCTGCACCGCTCTTGATCCTCCTTCATGCAGTTTTTACTTCGTTATTCCAGCTATTCTTTTTATGCCCTCAGTCCATCTTGCAGGGGATTGGCCAACGCCAATTTTTTCATGTTATTTGACTCCAATCCAACACTTTTCCCCACCAACCATCCTTTCTTTTGACAGATATGTCTTGCCCATTACCACTTGAGTATGCCAATTAGTTTGGTTATTTTCTACTATTTTATTTATTCTTCACATATCCTCGTTTAGCAATCTATTTTTTAGAGACAATCCAACCATGGATCTCTCTTTAGCACCTTACAAAGATTACCATTTTTCTAAAATTTTTATTGTAAACAAGCAACACGGCGGTGAAGTTTGAGTTATGCTAAGTTGCTGGGAATTCACGCCAGCGTGTTTTCTCTAAGCGTGATAACCAAGTGCTTGACTTTTATTTTCTGTATCGTTGGGAGATCCCCGTACGACGTCAGCGTAAGTTGTGTGTATAATACGAGTGTGATGAGACTTTATTTAAATTACAGTGGAAAACTGCAAAGGAGCACCTTAGCATTACAAAATTCTTATACAATGTTTTGAAATCAGCTTGGTATGATGGTGCCGAAAAACTCGATGTGCGATTTTTCGTTTCTTTTTGTTCGCTCGTCGGACATATATATGTCGTCATATTGATTGTTAGGATTGTAGGTTGGCGCCCCATTAGTTCTCTAAATCGACACTGGATAAATGTCGGCGCTGGGTGTCACCGATCACGGGCGCCCGATGACCAGTAATCAGTTGTGCGCCAACCTCGACGAGTACCGAGTGTGATCAGTCTCAGGCCTGAAGCTAGCAAGTTCCGTCCCGGGACGAAAGTTTGTCAAGTTTAACGAAAATATATGTGCTTCTGAAAAGTCTGTGTGTTTCTCACCTGCTCCTCATCTGTCAACAACGTGTTCTAATAACGATTCCGACGAACTGAAATATATTTCCTTAAGTAAAGGGTTGTTTTTTTTAAATATTTTAAATATTTTTATATACGAGGTTTAACTGTATTTTAAATAATCTGCCATCCTGTCCAATCCCTGCCTCCGATGTCATGCCCTACGTGAATAAATTAAAGCCTCCATAGCTCTCCCTTTGTCTCAATGTCATGCTTTGCAATAAATCAATGCCTCTACACAGCCATCGCTACGAGCCAACTCATTTCAGCTTAATGTTGCAATTTCATAAATTATTCAAATCGTGAAATTCAGTCGCCGAACTAGCTAATAAGGAAACAGTAAAATATTATTTTAATTTGCTTTTCAAGCACGCAATTGCCTTCAGTTGTTCGTCTATTGAGCTTTTCTTGAGTATTTAAAGTTTCATAGGTTAGGGTTCAAAAGTCTAGTTATTCCAAAGTAATGCGAAGTCATTTGCGAACAAAGAAAGTTAATGACTTAAATTAATTTTTCAGTATTGATTTAATAATGAAAATGGTAAAATTTTATTTATATATACTCTTGGCTTCAGCTACAAATTAATAATATTTGAATTAAAACAAATATACGTCAGTTCAGAATATACACACGATTCTTCTAAATATAAAACATAACTTATTTCTTTATAGCCAACTCCTCATTGCAACAGCTGATTTAGCAAGGCTTGCTATGAAAAAAGAAAGATTGAATTAGTGATACTCACATACATATCTACTTTAAATTTCTCTCATAAATCTGTGGAGAAAAAGGAATGCTGGGATTTAGCCGGCGGGTATAGCTCAATGGTCAAAGCGTTTGCTTTGCCAGTCAAAAGTCGTGGGTTCGATTCCCGATGGAAATTAAAAAAAAAAAAATAATCGATTTCTGAGCTCTAAAATTCTCTCAGTTGGTGTGAATTTTATCCCTCACCCGAAAAATGCCAGTCATAGCATATTGATTAAAATTAGTGGTAGACGAAAGTAAGTAATAAAAATAATAAATTCATAGTATACTGACATTTTACGGGTGATGGATCAAATTCACCCTAGGTGCATCATCTTGCAAACCAAACAAAGCGTTTGGTTTGCAAGCTATGAGCTCGACCCCCAGCGGAGATTTAAAAAAAAGGTTTATAATCGATTTCTGAGCTCAAAAATACACGCGGTTGGTGTGAATTTGATCCTTCACCCGCAAAATACCAGTCATAGCCTATTAATTTAATTTAGTAGTAGACGAAAGTCATCTCGTGAAGTCCACCCATTCATAGTTAATTCCTGTAATAATAAAGGATGATGCGTGAATCTCGGGCTATAGTCTATACTCTATAACGTTGGCGGATCAACACTCCACATGCAGCGCTTAGTCATATGTAACATGGTAATCATCATAGAGTTCCACAAATGAGATATCAAAAATACTATTAACATCTATCGGTATTCTCCTGTATGTATTTACTTAAGATATTCATTCAAGAGTTTTCGAATGAATATCATATAACACTTTTTTGTAAATTTACTATTCAATTTCTTTGCATTAATAATAATAATAATAACAATTAAAGTGATTAATATTAATAACATGTTATAGATAATAACTACTATGTATTTAAATAATTCACTATTAAATTGGTCATTTCATTTAACAGACTGACATAATAAATTACTGTAAAACAAGCCGTTTCTAAATTAATGTGATTAGCATATAATTTGCATATTTAATATATATTTAAACGCGTAAGCATTAATTATCATTAATTATGTAATATTTACAAGATATGAATATAAACAATCAACTGATGTGTGAAGGTAATTGACCTGTCTTTTCCACTGCCATTAGTAATTTACTTGTGCTTTCGTTTTTATTATGTCTCGAGTGTACTTTTCTCAGTATCTGCTTACTGTCATTACGAGGCATATAGCCAGCGCATAAATAATAAGTATGAAAGACTGTCATGTTATCTCTCTCAATTCATCATTCTTAACAAAGTCAAACCATCGTAGCGTCAGTATTCTACGCAGGCATCTACTTTTGTAACCCATTATAGGGCTACAATGGCTTTTGGTGAGGTACAAACATTCACTGCCGTGGATTATATTGGAGACTATGCAGGATAAAATTATGGTAAATTGAATGACTTCAACAAGCGTCAATTTATTACTGATTTTTGAGTCTCATACTAAAGCTTTATTTTTTCTGGTGTTATGTTCGAAATTAGATAAATATATTTTTTTTCGGATTAGAGTCACAGCTTACTTATCTTAGTGAAAATACATTGCAATCAATGAAAATTCTCTAAAAGTAAAAATAAAATTACATAAAAAGGGCCTAATAATTGATTAGTCAACTTATAAATTCAAATTTTTTGATAAACTCGTACCTTTTTCTATGAAGAATTGTTTTTTCAGTCTTAAGTGCAGGATTAGAAAAACAAAGTTTCATTTAATTTATTAACGTTACGAACTGATTGATTAATTTTTTATCTTAATTTTTTTATTTTCCTCTATAACATAAAAAGAAAACCACTAAGTTACCAAATTAAATAAATTTTAAATTCAAATTTAATTGGTTTAATGGTACTGTTGTTTCAAAGCAGATATAAAAGCTTATCCATCCATGCGCCACAAAAGTACGATAAACCCTTCTATAACTTCGTGCTTTAGATTTCTAAAGCTTGATATTATAGGAGGTTCTATGATTTGTATTTATAAGCTATTGGAAGATTATATTTTAACCAATATTCATTTTATATCAGGAAGAAATCACAATGAATTTACCTTAGTAACAAGGCAGAATCGAGAGAAACAAAGACTCATACGGAAGACAGTAGACGACTACAGGCTGATGATATTTAAAAAAAAAATATCTACAAACTTTCAAACAAAGCATTGGCAGACCCTCTGCAAGATGAACTGACGATATCAGAAGAATAGTGGTAATAGGTTGGATGTGGAGATTGGAGGATTTAAAAGAATGGAAACTCATGCAGGTGGCTGACGTTTAAGTGGATAAACACAGGCTGATGATAATGATACTTTACCCCAAGACATATCTGCTCTCTAAGGCCACCTGGGAACATACGAGTATAGGGTTCTCCATGAGTCCAGGTCAGTTTCTCGGGAACTCAAAAACATGACAGCTATCTGAATCATAGACCTAGAGTGAATCTTAAAGGTATCGTTTAATAAATAACCGCAGCAAACGCAGAGAGAAACGTATTCTTTATATATTTAATTTTATGGTAAGGGAGGGTTGACTGGATATTATACTATCGCAACGAAGTATACAATATCCAAGTCGGAATGTAATTAACTAATATTAAGGTTGATGTTTAATTATTCAAGTTCGTGAAGGCATGCAAACGCAAATGACGTTTTTAATTACAAGCAGAGACTTTTGCGTTTCAGGCGGTCGCACGTAAGCACTGAGCTTAAAGCTCCATTGTGCGGAAATTAGTAAAAGCTATGGGAGTTGCCAAAATCAAATTAGTGCCTGCCAAAATGATACTCACAACGATGAACCTTGATCCGTTATACAATCAAACTCAAACTAATATTCTTACTTATAATTTTTAAAGGAATCTCATTTCTACAAACGATAGTCAATTCGTGTCTAAATATTATTTGAAAACTGATGTTTCGACTTTGTGAAGACAAAGTAAGAGAACGGTCATGGCTGCTTATGGACATCGTTAAAAATACGATTATTGACTTAGTTTAGACATGGTTTTCGGATACCACAGGGGAGCACAAATTACACTTGTTTTTATCCAGACCTCCAGGTTGTGGAATTAATGTAAATCGATCAAAAACTATGCTTAGAAGATCCGGGAGGCAGACTCGACACAAGGTGACACGAGTATGGCGGTTTTTCATAACTTTGAGTATATATATGATCGTGTCGGAAACAACAGGGTCAGATCCTGTCTGCCCAGAAGTGGGCGACGTAGATGGCGTTACTTCTGGCCATCATCAGGTCTTCCTGGGTGCAGCTATTCGGGCACAGCGCACACTCCAGAAGGTGTGACAGGGTCTGCTCCACGCCGCAGTCACATTCAGTCGGTCCGCTGTAAAACTGCCAGGCCCTCATTTGTGTCCTCGTCTTCCATACTTTGAGTGATTATTTGTGATGATTGAGTTGGATATTTAGGCTAGTGTCTTGTAAGAATCAAAATGTCTTGAGAGCGTCAGGCTTATCATTCCATGTTATTAAAAAAAACACCCTAAATATGCCTGATACACTACACCTACCGTCTTTTCAAGTCTCCAGGATCTTACCCTGGAGTTCGTCTGGAACCTTATACATATGGTGGGAGTTTGGGTGAAAAGATATTTTGGGACAGGCTTGTACAATAACAACTAAAAAACTGAGTGGCAGCCCTTTATGGTTATATATGAGATGAAAGAAAACTACAAAAAGGTTGGCAAATATGAAATGACCATGAAAATTTTAATTTTATATCAAAATTTTTGCTTTAATGCTTACGTCATTAAAATATATACATTATGTAGGATGTTTTTGTGTACAATTAAAATTAAATATGAATTGACATCAGCATGATATAGCCCTCGCTGACTGGTACAGAAAACCTCGATATTCAATCACTCGTCTCTTATTTCTGTTAGCTTGTCATATTTTGGCATTTTGGACTAGTTACGGAGATCGTCACTGGTGGCGCTGTGCGACAGCCCATCAAGGGCGCGCCAGTCATGTGCCAACGTAGGCGAGAGCATATTGTATTGTGACCCGGACTGAATGCTGTGACTTGGTGAGGCCGTAAGTTTGTAAAGTCATCGAAATATATATGTCAATGTGCTTCGGAAAAAGTCTGTGTTATTAATCTGCTCCCCATCCTGCCACCACGCGACTTAATGACAACCTTTTGAAAAAAGAGGAGGATGTTAAAATTTAATGTAGTATTGAGATTTCAATTTCAAAATTAATATTAAATTTATTCAAATAATATAATGCTCCAATAAACAAATCGCTTGTTTTGATGTTGTCATTGAAAAAATAACAAATTGATACATTTTCACGAACCAATAAAAAAATGCTATTTGAATAATAAAAACGATAAAAATATATGATGGAACTCAAACTCTGCATAGTAATTTAAGTATTATTGTAATGTTTATACACAGCCGATCGATTTTTAATCCGTGGGAAAAATATGTCTTTGTTAGAATCAAAGATAAGGCAATCCATTCCGCCCTATCGCTCCCAATCGTACTAGAGACAGATTGATTTGACGTTAGCACAATGGAACACGAATTTAGATATCAGATTTTTATGTTTTCTTCTTTTGACGTTCTTATTTCTAGCAAACAGGGCAAGCTCTAGATTTGAATATTTTTTTTTTTAAATACCAATACCTAACTAAATACAAATATTTTGACAAAAGTAATTGTTTTCATTTACGATAATATAATATATATTTTTATATTCAGTTGTACATTAGAATAATATCAAAAAATTATTGAGAGATCTCGATACTTAACTATGATGGCTGCTTTTTTGAGGATAGCTTTCCATACCTTTATTTTTTCAATTTAATTGTTCAGTCAATTTTCGTAAATTAAGAACTCCACGAATTTAAATATGACCTCATGTTAGAGAAGGTTCAAAGAAATTTCTGAAGCTTTTTACATGAAGATGTACAGATATTATCCGTGGCAACAATGAGATGAGAATTAGAAGAGATGTATTTTTTTATGTAAACAAATACAGGAGAATACCGACAGATGGTGATAATAATTCTGAAGTTTCATCTGTGGAATTCTATGACGTTTACCATGGTGTATAATGGCTAAACGCTGCATGTGAAGTGTTGATCCGCCAACGTAACATACTACAGTCCGAGGTTCACGCATCATCCTTTATTATTACAGGAATTTACTGTGAATGGGTGGTCTTCAGGAACGACTTTCGACTACCACCAATTTTAATGAATAGGCTATGATTTGCATTTTATGGGTGATGGATCAAATTCACACTAACTAGGGTATTTCAGAGCTCATAAATCGATTAAAAATCATTTCATTTAGCAAAGCAAACGCTCTGGCCCTGGAGCTATGACCGCCGTATATATGTTAAATAAGCGAGTAATCTGAAGTTAAATGCGAATATTTACGAGTACAGTTTTTTATATTAAGCTGAAAAGTGCATGATAACTCGTCGCTGAAAATAAAACTAAAAAATAGTTTTTCAGTTTTATTAAAATGCGCGCAGATTTCTGTTTAGTGACTTTTGGTACTTTCTAGTACATTACTATTTAAATTTCTTATTTTTTTTAATTTTAAATGTTTAGTCTTTTGGATTAATTTATTGTTTTCTTAGTTATTTTTTAATTTAAAAATGAATTAACTGAAGTTGTAACGATTTTGAAAGTAAAATAATGAATTGAATGATAAACACATGTATTCTGAATACGGTATTTATATCCCTAGCATCTCAAAATAAATAACCCGACCGTGAACCTGAAGCCTTGACTCTGAAGGCAAAATGACACTATTTCTATAACAATATATTATTACATAAAAAAAACTGTCTTACATCATTTTGATATATTTGACACGATAAATTATCGGAGATATAGGAGATTCTTGTTTTTGGTTGTTAGCACGTCACGACATTCTATTATTAACATATTAGTCATTGTATATAACTTATTCACAAATAAACGAGTATTTAAATATTCAATCAACGAAGAATAAGGTTTTCTTAGTTACAACACAATAATTAAATGTACAATCAAGATGAATATACAAATATAGGTACTTATGATTAAGTACTAAGAACAAAGCAATAAAGACAAGGAACAGAAGGTCCCAATGCTCATCAAACAGACGACGCTAACAAATCATTTCTCCAAAGAAACTCGTGGAGTTCATGCCTGAATTGGGCCTCCCTTACGTGAAATATATCATCATATAAAGAAACAAATTAACAACATGCGCTATTAGAGAACCTAAAAAAAACATTTGTGTTTTCTTCGAGTGTAGTTTTTTATTGAAAAGCTTAACGTTATATTCCACCAACTCTCATGAGATTACTGAAGTTAAGAAACACTGATCATGGGTCAAAAGTTGGATGAGTTACCACCCTTTGCTTAGCACGTGTTTTGGGTTAATTTGAGCTGCTTTTTAGGACCAAATATTGCAGACCTCGAGAACATCAAAGAACTTATCATCCGATCTTCATTAAAATTGTGTTTAAAAAATCACGCGAAATATGCCTCGGATCCTACAGCTGTATCTTGGACCCATCATTCATTGGGAATCATATATATGAGTATGATTCCAGGTGATTTTCGGATGCAGAGATGTCTTGGCATAATGCATGAATAATGGAAATTCAGATAATAGAGTGGCGAACATTCGGTGTGTCCATATATTCATCTGGATCATCTAGTTCTTAGGAGCGACTCAACATTATTTACATATTATTACAAACCATTTGTAAGTTTTATTTTTATTTTTATGTAAACACATACAGGAGAATACCGACAGATGATGATAGTATTTCTTGAAGTCTCATCTGTGAGATTCACGCATCATCCTTATTATTACAGGAATTTACCATGAATGGGTGGTCTTTACGGGACGACTTTCGTCTACCACCAGTTTTAATTAATAGGCTATGACTAGTATTTTAAGAGTAAGGGATCAAAATCACACCCACCGGAGGTATTTTGGAGCTGAAAAATTGATAACAAATCTTTTTTTTTCAATCTCCGTCAGGGATCGAACCCACGACTTTTGGCTTGCAAAACAAACACTTTGACCAACGAGCTATACCTACCGGCACCCATTATGGTAATAAAACCGTTAAGCTAATGTATCATTTTATTTAGCAACGAAAACGTAAAATAAAAAACGTAATATACCGTGAAATTATCCAATTTATTACTTCTATGGCCGTGAAAGTTTCCTTGTGGCGTAGATCGTGACAGAATGTCAATTCAATTACCCAGTCAAACCATCCTAAGTATATTTGCATGTTGAGGTTAATTTAATGACTTTTACGAAACTTTTTTTGATTAACATACTTTGAATTTTTTTTCAAGGTGAAATTGATACAATTAATTACTTTTTACTTAATTACTAATTATTATCCAAAAAAAAACCTGAATCATTGCTTTCTTCATCCTTGCAACCCTATATGTCTCATTCTCTAATTATTCCCTGACAGAGACCATATCTTACGTGATCCATGTAAAAACAAGGTAAATAAATAAATATTTATTACTTTTAAATCATTTAAATATCAGCTCCTATAATATATAATTTAGTAACTATCATTCAAAATTGAAAACATTTTTTTTGATAAGATTATTCAGTAAGAATAACCAATGGTTCGAAACATACTTACTAGGGTCAAAACGTACTGTGCTAGGTTGAAGTCACTAGGTTATTGATTACATCCTAGCACAGCTCTAAGTATCAACGTTTATTATTTATAATATGCATGAGGTTACCAACATTGAGCTTTAGTCCTCAACGGACTCTATGACGCTCATTTGAGAAGGATCTGTAGGGGAATTACATCATTTAACCGACAATCCTTTCGAATGACGAGTACCGAAAGATTTGAAAAAACTTAATTTTTATGCATTTTCTACGACAATTTAGCTGTTGGAATGTGGCTTAGAGCTAAAACGTTTGCTTACCATATCAAAAGTCATGGGTTCGCTCCCGGACGAATATATATATAAAAAATATTTGCAATACATTTCTCAGCTCTATTTATATCCCAGGTTGTTCTGGATTTGATATCCCGCACATAAACTACCAGTCGTAGCCTATTAATCACAATTAAAAATCGTCCCCGTATAAATATATTATTCGTGAATACCGACACCGAACAACACACATACTCGTACTTGTATATAATTATAAATTTGTTCGATGAATAACTTAAATAATTTCTTAGGTTTTCACGGCCATATTATTTGATGAAATTGTAAATTAAAAAAAAAACAACATTGGTGGATTCGATCACGAGATTTGTCGCTTCATAAGCGAGTGCACAGCTCACGCCGGCAAAATTGTCCTGTCGAGGAATAAGCTTTTATCTTAATGCAGCTTCGTGACTTGTCGGCAAAGTCCACGAAAGCACGCCATAAAAGGGTAGCGCCTGAAAGACTCCTGAAAAACGTAACCTCCGTGTAACGTTGTTTCCCTGAAACATTTACGGCAATTAAAAGATAAGGGATAATTATGTTTACGTGCTACAAACAAAATGGCAACAACGAGCGAACGCTTTATAAGATATTAACGTTAAACTAATTATATTTAAGAGAAAACAGTGTCATTAATTTATTTGTTGTTGGCTTATGAAAATTAAACAAGAAAAAACAATGTTTGATAGCGAATAAAATTTTGAAATTTAATTTAAGCGATGTTAAATAAATCAAACTATTACAATATTTTACGCAAAAATATGCGAAATTATTTTCAATTTTATTTATTTATTTTATTTCTTTCAGAAACATTACAAATTTTATTTTATACGATCCTGTAATAAGATATAATACAATATTTTTTTAGATAAATATTGGTTTTTATGATTATTAACAACAATTTTGTCAAGTCAATTTTTGAAGCTCGCTAATAGAAGACTCCACGAAATTATTTTGATAAATAAATTCGTGGAGCTCATGTCGAAACTGGGCTTATCTCAACTGGAATATATCAATATTCGAGACGATATGGTTGAACAGTCTGATCGCTCTCCCAAGAGGCATAGTCTCTGACAGGTTAGTATTACTTCTAGGAAGAACAAACAATCTGTGCCTCCTTATCTTTAAATAATTATCAGGGACTAACAAACCGATTTCCAAAAAATATCAGGATTTCTGAACACGCCGCGCACTAGCCGAAAGAAATGCACAGTCAAGAACACAACTCTTCTAGTTCTCAACTCATTGTATCCCAATTATATTACTTGCCTTATAATATTGTATCCTCCTTTAACCATTGAAATTACTTACTGCTACTATATTATGCTTACTTTTCCGTGTTTGTTAATCATACTTATTTTAACATTCCATGTATTTATTATAATGACTACTACTATGTCTTTTGTCTTTTTTATTTTATCTACTTATCTACTGAATATTACATTGCTATATTTACTCTACATATTTGTCATTTTCGGTTTTCCAATGTTATTATTTCGTCTCTTTTTTATCTACCTTTTCATGTTTTATCTCTATACTGTAATTCGTTACCTTATTTTATCTTAGAATTTGTATAAATATGTCTCGATAAGCATAAAAATAAGGATATTGTAATCAATATAATAAAGTACAAATACCATCAATTAGATGTTCAAAACTTTAGATAATAAAACCATACAAACAAAAAACTATATAATAACATGTTATACAAAAAAAATACTGCCTTATAACTAAATATTTTGAAAATGCCTTCTAGACGTTACTGAAGCAAATAACATGAAAATAAAATTGCGAAATAATTCTAGAGATTCTATAATTTATTTTTATTAAAAGCTGTAAATGAACCATCTCAGAGAGGCAAGCCCGATGGATCAGTCACATTATGTGCAACGACGATCTTCTTCACGACATTGTGGAAGGGATGATTTAGGGTTGAAACTGCAGAGGGCCCCCTAGATATTTGCAGCAAGTGTTCGAGGACATGAGTTGCAGCTCTTATGCTGATCTAAAGAGGGTTGCAGAAGATCGAGATGCAAGATTTTGTTGCTGCAAACCAATCAACCGGATTGATATAACGAAGAAAAAAAGTTCGTCAACGCTGTGACATGCCAACTTGTCTTACGTTTATTAACCCGACGATCGCCGTAAGCGCATCCGTGGGCGCTTCACAATATTCGAAAGATGTATTTCAAAATGAATTACGATTTTCTCACAACGATATCTATGAATATTTAAAAATATTAACAAACCAAAAAGGATCTATATTAATGATAGTTTGGGAGATATATATGAGGTCACTGAATAAAATGAAAATGAAAATTTAAAAAAACGAAAACAATTATCAATTATATAGTTTATTTATATCTTAAATATTTACAACAAACGTGAGGCGTTGGAGGTTCATACGATCTAGGGAGTCAGTTATGTAATATATCTTGGAGGTTTAATTATCGAGTATTTGATCTATAATCTATTTTGTGACAGCCCTAGTGAAAAAAAGGGTTTTTTTTTTCGTGAAAATTTTAGTTCAATCGATTGCAGCTCACCAATAATGTTAGTTAAAAATACAAAAATAATTAAGTCATTAGTAAAAGTAATGATTTTATTTTTCTACAAACATGTGGCGATGAAGTGGTTAAAAAATAATCTTCCTTTCATAGAGCAATTGCAAACTGTCAAGACAAACATATATTAGTATGTAAGTATAAATATGTGATATTTTTTTTTGTTTAAATTTCTACGTTGAATGTTTGACTTTTTTGTTGACTTGTATCCCGGGGAGTCGACCCCCGTGTCTCGCGGCTGTTTACCCCCATGTGGTGGCGTGACAACGTCTCAACAAACTCGCCAAATTCCACACGCTGTTTATTTGTGGAAAATGTGTTTTCGCCGTTTGTGGAACTCCAAAGTCCAAACTGGTTCAACATCCAAAGCTCGCGAGCATTCGCATGCCCGAAGCTACACTAAAGTCTGCACTCTACTGTAACATTTTTTTGAGTTAACAGTTCTTAAACATTATTTTAAATACGAGTATACTAGTTTGTTTAAGTCAACAAGAACGAGATTTGATAGAGAGAGAAGCGAGGATTTGAAAAGACGGCAGCTGTAGTGTTCAAAACGTTATTTGAACATAACTGTGTTGTATAAAACATCTTAATGTCTTTAAAGTAATTAATAAACAACTCTTTATCTTAGATTCATTCAGTCAGGTACGACACAGGGCATTTTGCCACTCTGTGCAAATTGCGGGGATCAAGGTCCAAAACAACAAGTATCGAGGAATTTGCGGTGTACAAAATTCTATGTATTAGTAATGTTAATATTAATAAGGAATGCTTATGCATCGATACGGAGCATGAACCATCCCAATAATCTGCCACATTATGTGGATTGAAGAAATCTAGGTCCAAAAACGGTATCGAGTAATGTGCAGTGTATAAAATTCAATGTATTAATATTACTTTTAAAACTGCTTACTCATGCTGTATATTGAGGTAGAAAAAAGGGTGTCGTATTAAATAAATTAGTACCAACTCAACTCCGGTCTTTGGTCTTATCCTCAGTGCGGGAACCTTGATATTCCGGCATCACCATTTAGCTGATGCTGTAATTTCGGGACCGCAATTTCGGTCCCGGAACATGTAGTATCCGACGCATATTTTGGACGATGGTGAGTTAGAGTTTTAGTCTATTGGTTGTGAGTTATGTAAAAAATATATTTATTTTAAATGTTAATTTTACATAACGTTTGGAACCAGCTTAATACTTTGTGTATTTGTTTGGATGAGCTTTTATGTTGCGAAAAACTCTTTCAGTTTTATTTTCAGCGACGAATTTATCATGCACTTTTCATCTAAATGTAAAAAAACTATACTCGTAAATATTCGCATTTAACTTCAGTTTAAAACTAATGTTTAAAAAATAAACTAATGTTTAAAACAACTAATTGTGAAATATTTTAATTAGTTAGAGCTGCTGACATTCTAAATAAATAAAAATAATGAACCAACACGTTTTACAAACAAAGAGCTGACGGATCTTTTGTTAATTTTGATCTTCAATTCTGTGATTAACATTGTTCAAAGCGATTTATAGTTAAAAATGTAAGTCAGATATATATGCTTAGAATTTTTTCCACATTATATATATATTTTTGAAAACATGCTTCAGCCAGGTCGAATGGCCATTTTCAAGTCAAAATCGAAATAATTAAAAATGTACGTAATTAAAATTCAAACCATACCCGCTCTCTTATTTTTTTTATGTAAACACATTCAGGAGAAAACCGACAGATGGCCAAACCTTCACCCTGTCAATATTCTGCGCAGGTTTTTTTTAATTTAAGGACGAATGGGGACTATAGATGGCACTTATTAATAAAGTATTAATATTTTCTTATTTATTGAAAAGCCCTGATTTTGCGCGACGCACTTTCGTAATGCAATGCGCAATTTTAAAATGTTTAAAATCTTTTACAAAGCCTGTCCAACAAGTCATAACATAACGTCCAGCGTTGTTCGTTCAAAGAGAGCTTACCATAACAATGAGAGATGGCTCGACAGAATGGACTTGAAAGAGATCCAAACGTAAGTTATTGGCCGTAAATTTTGCAAGAGTCTGCCTGCATTGTGGCAAGGATAAGACCTTGGAGTTTACAGTCCTTCTAGTGCCATCCTGAGAAGCAATTCAAGGTAACTCTTAACCCTGGAAAACATTTGCAAAAGAAGCTTTTTGCCTATTAAAAGCTTTATAGGAATGTATACTAAAGCTCGTTTGGCATACGTTGTACATTTTTCGATACATGTGTATTACAGATACTTTAAAACCAAGAAACACTAGAAATTTTAATAAATTCAATGTGAAAAATGATTTTTAAATATTTACTGACATCCCTCGTCTTTAAAAATAGGCGACAAGTCTCGGGATCGTCACGTGGCCGCGTGAATGAAGGATGCAGGAGCAGATCATTTAGCAAAATAACTTGATTTTGAAGTAAAATTCGCATTTATTGCGAATTTTACTGGGTGTGTAAGGGCTTTTTTCCATCCCTGGGGAACAATACCACATCTAAAGGACAACCTGAAAAGTTTGATGAGCACAGGACTAAGTTCAGGAGCGCATGTTTTTAATACCACTGCTGGTATGTCATCTGAGCTACTGGCTTTGTTGGTTGCTAATTGGAGAAGTTTTCGACGTACGGCTTTGAGGCTGAATTTCACATCTCCTATCTGCTTGCCACAGTGACGAATGGATGGGGGGTTGGCCCCACCATCGTCGAGTGTGGAATTGGAAGCAAACAGCGAATCAAGAAGTTCAGCTTTCTCTTTGGAGGCTAGAGACAGTGAGCCATCGGCATTAGTCAGCGGTGGAAAAGAAGAAGTTCAAAAGTTGCTGCCAATAGAGTTAGCGAGAGACCAGAATGCTCTACTACCGGCAGGGTAAGTGAACAACTTGTTGCAAATTTGTACATTGATCCTGTCTTTGGAGTCATTAATGGTTTTCTTGCATTCTTTGTAGGCTAAATTGTATGCTGCACGACTTATGGGGTCGTTATTTTTTCGTAGTTTGTTGTATGCGGTATTCCTGCGTTTTACGGCCCCAGCACAGTCACGGTTAAACCAGCTTTTTAAGATGGTGTCCATAGTTTTCGTGGAGTGAGGAATAAAGCATTCCATTCCTTGGATGATTACATCCTCTACCAGATTGGCACATATTGAGGGGTCCTTGTTGTTGAAGCAAATATCTCCCCACGAGTATCCTCCGTAAAATCCACGTAATCCATTCCAGTCAGCCGACCTGTAGTGCCACACAGGTCGTTTGTTCTATTCTTTTGGTGGCAATGGAGCACTGATTGTAGTTGTTTTCACAAGGCAGTGGTCGGAGTTGCCTAGTGGGGCTTCGACCTCCACCAAGTTATCATTTGGCTGAGGAGTAAGAAACAGGTCGAGTAGAGCTGGACGATGTGATGCGATGTCAGGTTTACGGGTGGGTTTCTGTACGAGCTGTGCAAGGCCATAGCAAGACGCAAATAAATCAGCACAATTGCCAGCGGAGCTTGTCTCTCCCGACCCCAACCATGCAGTGTGGTGCACGTCGTTGAAATCGCCGAGAACAACAAATTCCGCTTTTTTTTTTTATGTAAACGCATGCAGGAGAGCACAACTGGTCAAGACCAGTGCACTCTATGACGCTCAGCCAGGGAGGCTGGACGCTGCATGCGGGAAACGTGTGTTGTGTTCGTGTTTGTGTGTGGGTTGGGGAGATTGCAAGTGTATATTTATCTGTTTCTTGAAGAGATCCAGATTGTAGGAAGGAGGAAACACAGACGCTGGAAGAGCATTCCATAGCTTACCGGTGGCATTAAGGAAGGAACTTTGGAAGCTGCCAGTTCTTGGTTGACATATATTAACCGTGTATGGATGTTCGGCAAGTGTAAGACGAGTTTGTCGGCTGTGAGTGTGTGCAGGAGGAATTAGTTCTTTAAGTTCCGAAGAGCAGCGACCGTGGTAATAACGGTAGAAAAGACTAAGAGAACCAACCTTACGTCTGTGTTCCATTGATTGTAGATTAGGAGTAAGGGTGTCATTGCTTATCAAACGAATTGCTCTTCTTTGAACTGAATCAATTAAGTTTAGAAGGTATTTTGGGGCTCCAATCCAAAGGTGACTGCCGTATTCAAGGATAGGTCGGATTTGTCCTTTGTGGGTAAGAAAGCAAGAGACCATCAATGGTCTCACCGAGATAGTCGAAGAGCTTAGATGTTTCTGCTGTGGACATGTTAGGGGATCTGTAGAGTCCTGCATAGATCCTAATTCTCTCTGGGTCGTTGATCCTCACCCACAACACTTGGAACTCTGCTCGTTCTACAACGCAGATTCGGTTGTAGTTGATGTCAGACCTGATAAAAAGGCAATAAAACAAGAAATTGTTTAAGCCATAAGTACCATTCTCTGTTTATTTATTTAATCCATATTAAATTAAATATGTCCTTATTAACAAGTGTTTTTTACTGTTATAATTGTTATGGAAGGGTTAAGAAAGTCAATCAGTTTTTCAAGGCTTTGTGTCAGAAAAATAAATCTCTCACTGGGAGAAACCTTATTGTATTTATTGTTAAAAATAAATGTGTGCCACGAATATGTCAGTTCTTCTTCGTAGTATCAATCCAGTGGATTGGGTTGCAGCAACAAAATCTTGCATATCGATCTCCACTCTTCTCGATCCTCTGCAATCCTCTATAGCTCAGCATAAGAGCTACTACTTATGTCATTAATGTACAACAAAAAGTAATAATATAAAACATTTAAAAAAAAAAAATTTAATGAAAGATTATAAAAAATAAAATTTAATTTACATATTTTTATAAGATTATATAATATTTAAATTATATTAACATACATTTTTTAAATGAACACTTCATCTATAAAAAGAGTCAAATCATTTTGATGATTACATATTGCTTATTTTTGAATGATTTAGATTTCATTGGATGAAGCCAATAAAGCCATATGATACAGGATTTCAATACGTCAGGCTAAGCATCCTATCTCCTTATATAAGCAGATTAACAAACATCCGAATTCACCCCGGATAGTTTCTGGGATGAATTCTGGTGCTTGCTGTAGTACAGCAGCTGTCTTTTTAAGTGCCTGAGCTACAGTTTTTAAGTTCATCGGCGATATACAAGAGTATGTTTCTCAGCCAGAGAATATGCAGCACCAGTATGTGGTCGATCAGCCTATTGTAAGCAAGATGATACTGCCCTGAATGATGCATGCAGAGTCGTCACAGGCTGCCTCAAGCCATCACCCATTTCAAAACTATACCCCTTGGCTGGTATCGCACCACCAAACATAAGACGAAAAGTCATATGCGCCGAAAAATGCGTAAGGCAATCAACCAACCGTCCCACTGCTTGTATAATCAGACACCCCCAACACCCAGACTGAAGTCACGAAGCAGCTTTCTGAGATCCATACAACCTCTCACATCCGACAATGAAAATGAGAGACTCCAGATCTGGTAACAAGTCGCATCACAGGATTTCATTACTCCAAAGGAAGGCCTCCCAACTGAGAAGAACCTTGACTGGCGGACCTGGAATTCCCTGAACAGATTAAGAACCAGAGTTGGTAGAACAAAGGACAACCTCGAGCGGTGGCGAATGCTTCGGCAGGGGAGAGTCATCAAGACCTTATGCTGGGCAACACACGGGCTATCAACGATACCAGATACGGGGCATAAATAATTTGACGTCGCTGACACGAAGAAGAAGAGTATGTTTCCAAATAAACCTTCGAAACCAGAAATGTCTATGAAAAGTGTACGATAACTAAGAGATCCAAATGGTTAAAATTTGCATTACTCTAGAATCATTTAGAAATGGAACCGATAAGAAAATAACAGTAAATTAAGTTTATTTTGTGTGATCAATTGTTTGGCTATTAGGTTTCAAGGGATCAACCGTCAACAAACTGTTAATAATATGTTACTAACACAATTAAACACGGAGCTACTCGTTAAAACAGAAACATTAAAACTATTCTGTAATCCATTATTTCAGGTAGAAGGAACTAATCCATAAAGCATTTAATGTTTCCGGAAACAACTGCAATGTCCATGCGAACCTTTTTCAATTAATATGACAGGTAATAAACGATATTTATCGCTTTTCTCGGCGATTAATGGCTAATAGAACCTTTCGTATGTATGGCGCACAGTTACGGATTTAAGATTTATTTGCAGTGACGTTTTTTTTTTATATATACCTTTTTATCGTCATATTTCTCCATGTCCGCTCCTATGACTGTAGTTAATGTTTTTCATCAACTTTGTTTTATCATCATCATCAGCCTGTATCCGTCCACTGTTGAACGTAAGCCTCCCGCATGAGTCTTCATCCTCTTAGATCCTCTGCCTTTCGCATCCAGACTACTCCTGCTATTCTTCTTATGTCGTCAGTCCATTTTGCAGGGGGTTAGCCAATGCTTCGTTTGCCAGTTCTTGGACGCCACTCACAAACGCCCTGGAAGATATATTTAATCTGCTATCCTAGACAAAATGTATACTAAATATAAATAGAGAGTACATTTCTCACCTTCAGATTTGCAGATGACAAAGTGCTATATTCCGAATCTCCTGATAACTTCAAGACATGCTCTGTGACCTCAATGAAGCGTCGAACAAAATTGGTCTGATAATGAAATGGATAAAACAAAAGCCACGATAAATAGTCATACAAGGTAGCACAGATTGTTCGCTCTTCCTAAGAGTAACACTTACCTGCCAAAGACTATGCCTCTTGGGAGAGGAATCAGACTTTTCAACCAAATCGCCTCGGATGTTGATATATTTCACGTAAGAGAGGCCCAATTCAGACAAGAACACCAAGAGTTTCTTTGGAGGGATAATTGGTTGGCGTCATCTGTCTGATAAGCATTGGAACATTCTGTTGCTTTTCTTTATTGCTTTGTTCATAGTACTTAATCATAAGTACCTATGTTTGTATATATTGTATTTTTTATTTTTATTTTTATTGTAGTTCAGAAATGAATTGAATTAATTTAAATTGTAATGTTTCTGAAAGGAAAAAATAAACAAAATTGAATAAACAAAATTGAATATATTCCAGACCTTTGACCCAATTTTTATTGGAGGAACACAAATAGAGGCTGTAAATGATTATACTTATATGAGACATTGTTTTATAACAAATTGAAAATATTTCACATAAATGGTATTTATCGCTAGCTGCTTAGAAAAACATTTATCTGCTGTTTAAGCGCTGCTTTAAACCTAATTTCAGCCCGCCTTTAACTCTACGCCCCATTTTAAATTATAATTGCTTATATACCTGTATTTCACATATAACTAATTGACTCCCTTAATTCTGCCCTGATGGCAAATATACCCAAGTGCATTGCTGCACAAATTGTGCTCACTTCCGTTGTGAAACATTGTCAGCGCGCCAAAAACAAGTTCTGCATATCAGTAATCGTGAAGAACAAGATCAAACAATGTGATGGCGAAATCACTTCTGGGCTCCGAAATCCGGTTGGACGATAGAAACGCGCCTTGCCTCACCTCAATCAAACTACTTGACTGTATTTGGTTCCGAATCAAACTAAAGTCAAGGTACTGCAATTGAATACATTATATGTTCTTATATTGATATGAGATGGGCATTTAATTGTACGATTAGAGTATGTATAATATTTATTTAAATATTTTTTAAGTGTCGATAGAATCGCCGTCACCAGAGGTTGCATCAAGTACTATTGCACCGATCAAGGTGGAAGTCAAGCTAGCTTTATGTAAGCAAACGACATTTTTTTATGTAATACAGGAGAATGCTGACAGATGGTGATAGTAATTCTGAAGTCTCATCTGTGGAATTCTATTACGCTTACCATGCATATGGCTAAGCGCTGCGTGTGGAGTATTGATACGCCAACGTCATAGACTACAGCCCGAGATTCACGCGTCGTCCTTATTATTACAGGAATTTACTATGAACGGGTGGTCTTCACGGGATGACTTTCTTCTACCGCCAATTTTAATTAATAGGCTATGACTGGCATTTAACGGGTGAGGGAACAAATTCACAACAACCGGGGTATCTGAGAGCTCAGAAATCGATTAAAAATCCTTTTTTTATCTTAACATGCATGATATATTATCATGTACCATTCTGATTCACTACATCTTAAAATAAACTTTACCAATATCACTACATTGAATGTAATTCGTATTTATTAAATCATTCTATATTTACAATAACTTTATGTCTCAAATAATCAATTGTGCTTTTATTCTACGAGTGTAATTGCGTAAAAGCTCTAGATCTCAAGATAAAGCTCGTTCAAACATATCCCCTTTCTAAGTGCCTTGTTCATTGAAGTAGATATTGCTAGCTGTTAGTATTACTCTATGACTCACAAATTTACCAATGCAACCCGGTGAGTAACTTTAACCTACTATACGTCACCCCAAGAAAAAAGACCCCACATACTCGATAATATCAAACCTAGGACGTTCTTTGACATTTCTATCGCTCTCTTATCTACGATTTTTTACACGCCATTTAAAGTACATGGAAAAAAAATCAGCAGCTTTATATCAGGATTAATACTACTAAAACTTTCTAACATTAGTCTTAGTGAATCAAAAAATCACTAAGTGTAATGTTAATATAGATTTTTGTAGAAAAAGGTGTATATATTCATATTGGTATTACAACAAAATTAATAAGATAAATGCGTAGATTTTTTTATAGTGCCACAAATCTGTATGCCCTACAGGTTCGAGGCACTTTTCTTAAACTGTGGCTTTTGGGTTTAGCCGTGTGTGGAGAATTTCTTTTTACCAATATTTCGACTGCCATTGCAGGGGTCTTCTTCAGGATTGATGATTTAGTTGTGAGTTGGTGTCAGGTTATCTTATATCACGAGCGTCATTGTTATCTCCATGGCAACTTCATACTCAATTTTCATTGGTCCGGAAAATCGTGTACGGTGGGTATGTTCTAAGAATAGTACCTCTACGAACGTCATGTCGGACTGTGGTCGTCCTTACTTGTCTGTACAGGTTTTTGAGTATGCGATAGAGGTGGAAGCCATGCTGTTTTGAGAATCAAGCCGTCATCCCTGTTGATGTTGATGGGATGTCTTTTGATTTCAATGGCTTCCCTTACTAGCACTTTGCCACACACGGCTAAACCCAAAAGCCACAATATCAAATCTGGCCGTAAAAACCTAAGAAGTTATTTAACCTCTCTTTCTAACTAGAGAAACTGACAGTCCCACAAAGTCGTCGACCCTGAAGAAGACACCTACAATCACGGTAATAATATTGGTACTAGAGAATTCGCCACACACCACTAAACCCAAAAACCACAATACCAAATCTGGCTGTAAAAACCTAAGAAGTTAGTCCCAGATAATTTGCTCTGAGTTCTGAAGGATGCGCCACAATTACGATAAGGCTTCGATCCTAAATTAAAAGAGTTTAATCGTCAAGTCATTCTTACACTTGACTGTAGATCTTTGATATATCTTTGAGTCACCAGTAGATCAACGCAATATATGAGTACTTGTACCAGATCTTTAGTCTTTCCTTCATCGCCCGGAGCGAGCTGCCAGGAGTTCATCCAGCGGAAGGAGCTAAGTGACTGATCATGGTCAATCAGGCTCTTAGTTACCTGTTGGGTATATCGAAGGCTTACCGTCAGTGTGCTTTCAGTATTCCACTCATACGTATACGTGCGTGCACAAAAGCTCAAATATGAGAACTGTATAACCATGGCGGACTGGAAATCCTATGTGTACGATGACAACATTATAAATTCCTAACGTTAAGCTTAAAATTCGAAGAGTTTCACTTATACATATTGATATAACATCCTCTTCTCTTTCAATAGGTTGTTATTCAGTCGCGTTAGGGCATGATTAGGAGCAGGTCAGCAAAACAAAGACTTTTTCAGAAGCACATTGATATAAATTTACCATAAAACTTTACAATTTTACGGCTCGACCTAGTCACAACATTAGGACGAGCCATAATACAATATACTCTCGCCGACGGGCGGGACACGATTAGCTCCGCGTGTTCATCGGCGCTGATACTTTCACCCAGCGCCCGAGTGGCGAGGTATATAAAAACACACCTGTGAGCGGTATTGTCCAAATTGCCAATATAGCGACACATAAATGTATGACAAGCGAACAGAAATAATAAACGCAAGATTGTACATCGAGGTTTTCGGTACCAGTCAGCAAGGGCTACATCATGCTGATGTCAGATGCTAATGGGTAAATTGACTAAAGCCACGACTGTTGAGTATACTCTTATTCATTTAAAATAAAACAAAAATGAAATAACTGAACTTCAAACTGTGACAAGCGTTAATTCAATGCCGTAAAACTGAGCCTGGAAAAGCGTTCGTAAAGCGGAAACGACTCATCCTCGACCAACCTCAAGCGCGGCAGGCGTCAGACTGCTCGGTCTTTGAATGATGCTACCGGGAAACACAATTTTGTAATCGATTGCTCATCGTCAGTGGTGAAACAGTGAATCTACTGGTTAGCTTTAGGTTAGATTATTATGTAGGATGCCAATGGCTTGACCACATTCCATTTCAGCTCTTCTTCTCGGAGCTCGAGTAAATTCTATGCATAGTTCCCAACAATATTCTAGGATAGTCAGAACCCAGGGGATTTAATAAACAACATCTTTATATTATGCTTTCGTGTGGTATCTGAAGAACTTGTTCTAACCAGACCCACATTCGTCTCTTGAACAAATGTAGTATGTAAGACTGTTCAATGCGTTTATGTAAATACCTAAAGGAGAATACCGACAGATGGTGATCGTAATTCTGAAGTCTCATCTGTGAAATTCTATGACGCTTACCAAGATGCATATGGCTAAGCGCTGAATGTGGAGTGTTGATCCGCCAACGTCATAGACTACAGCCAGAGATTCACGCATCATCCTTATTATTACAGGAATTTAATATGAATAAGTGGTCTTCACGGGAAGACTTTCGTCTACTACCAATATTTATTAATAGGCTATGGCTGGCATTTTACGGGTGAGGAATCAAATTCACACCAACCGGAGGTATTTCAGAGCTCAGAAATCGATTAAAAATCATTTATTTTAATCTCCGTCGGGGATCGAACCCACGACCGTAGGCTTGCAAAGCAAATACTTTGACCTTTGAGCTATACCTGCCGGCATCATTGTAATAATATTTATTTTATAATGTATTTCAGAACAATGAACACTAGCATATGCAACATAAAGTGACTACTTAGAAATTATTGTCAAAACATTTTAAATGTTACTGACTAACAATAGAATATTGGAATGCAAGCATTCATATAAGATCTTACTTTATGTGTAGAGTATTGAAAATGTCACGCACTGACCAAGTGAGTCATACAAAAGGTGAAGAATGACGACACATTGGGAAAACCCCTGAAGTAATTTATGCACGTAAATAAATTACTATGTTTCAGTCACATGCTCATTGACAGTATATGAAAATTGTCCTGAAAACACTTCACACTCAAGAGGCGTCTATTTCTGAGCAAATTGATATCAGTTAGAATGATACACGATACGTGAATGCCGTAGTATTTAGATATGTAGAGTTTTGTCATATTTGAAATTGAAAGTAACGCTCTCACGTGCCAGGTCAGCAGCAACAGACTTGTCAAAACAAACTAAATGGCGTATACAAGCCACCCCTTTTATAACTACTTAAATCTAACTTTAAGGTTATCAACTGACAAAACTTGGTGAAACTGAATAAGATAACACATACCCCTTGATTTTATAATGTCTTAATTCAATGGTTTTACCCGCACACATATATATTCTGTAAATACGTGTGTACTAACGTGGAAGCTAATACTTATACATACCTATATAAGCACTGTCAGTTTTTAATTTAATCATTATTGAATATGGTTTCCAAGGAGGCCGAAACATGTAATCGTTTAAAATAAATGTGTATCAAAACAAAATATTTTTAATCTGTAAATAATATAAATTTATATTTCAATCTAAGACATAGACTAACATTTTTATATGTGCTTGTCAGACGAGCGAACTCGAAAAGTCGAATAAGAGACCAAAACTGCATACCGAGGCCTTCCGACACCAGCCTGCAAGGGCTATATCGAGTTGATATCAACAAATATTACAAAAAACTTTTTATTTTAATTTTTTAATTAATTTATTGTTAATTTCGGATCAAAAAGGCGTTACTAGAGTGATCACGTTACAAACTGTGTTCTGAAAGAATTGTTAGCATGGCAAAAGTTGTGGGCACAGCACCGGCGGGTATAGCTCAATGGTCAAAGCATTTGCTTTGCAATTCAAAGTTCGTGGGTTCGAATCCCCGACGGAGATTTAAAACAAAAAAGTATTTTTAATCGATTTCTGAGTCTTAAAATACCCATGGGTTGTGTGAATTTGATCCCTCACCCATAAAATTCCAGTCATAGCCTATTAATTATAATTGGTGGTAAATGAAAGTCTTCCCGTGAAGACCACCCATTCATACTAAATTCCTGTAATAATAAGGATGATGCGTGATCAACACTCCACATGCAGCACTTAGCCATATGCACCATGGTTAGCTTCATAGAATTCCACAGATGAGACATCAGAATTACTATCACCATCTGTCGGTATTCTCCTATATTTGCTTACATAAAAAAGGGCACCCGACCTCTAACAAAACCACATAAAATGTTGCGTGGCATATTGACAGCCCTGATGTAGGAACAGAGTAACAGACTCCCTGTATGAGTATACAAGAGGAAATTAAATACGAAATTGAAGAAGACCTATGAGCATACCACATTGTACCATATGCAAACATTATAATGGTAGTAGTAATATGAGATTTTTGTTTAATATTCCAACTGTAAATACTGGGTCAACTTGTGTTTTCATACAACTTAAGTGTAAATATTATTTCTCTTTAAAACAATACAGAGTTAAGCTACAGGTTAACTTAACAATATGAAACAGATACTTAGGTCATGGTAGACACATTTCAAAACACAGTTAACGGCTCCATACAACTTATTATAAGAAATCTGATATCTCGCTCTTAAACATTATTTTACAAGGCACCATGTCACGCTAATATATTATATTACAATTAGATAAAATGTATATATAGTTGCTCAAATTTATTTAAGTTGTTGTATTTGTAATCTCTTATTTTTTAATGTTCTATATAAGGTCTACTTAAATTTATTTAGAATACGACGGTTATTAAAATAATGATTATAATATACGTGCAAATGCAAATAAAAAATATGTAATATTCCTCCATATTACTAACTGCATTTTTAATCTAAAAATTAACAAGATAACTGCATTTTTGATTGAATCACTGAAAACTGGTGAAATTTATTATTTGATGACTAAATAATGCACATGAAAAAAAAGTTTATGGTTTTGTGCATGTTGGGATTCCATTTTTTTGTGTTTGTTATTTACATTAATTGCTTGAATTTTGATGACATTCAAAATATCTTACCATATCATAAAACGCTATCATATGACATATTACCTTATCCATAGAATCTTTTTGATGTAAATCAAAACGTCAGTAATGATAACCATTCGGACCATAACAGCACATGCTATTTATAAAATAATTTTCAAACTTAAGGAGAGTACCGAAAATTTTTGGTTATAATTTCTTAATAGAAAAAAACTCAATGAATATTACTATAATGTTTATAAATGATTGAAGATCGATACCGATATTCAACAATTGTTACGTACATACAAATTGCTGAGAAAAATGCCTAGTAAGACAATGATCGCTGTAAATTTGTATGTATTTATCAAATGCTTACTATTAGGTTAGTTTTCAAATGGACAGAGAAATATTAAGGAAATTAAGCTATTTACCGATAAGTCATGCAACGAGGCTGACTGAAGGAAATAACTGGACCATTTCCTCAGGAAGCAGTAAAACACTTGTCAACGTAAATCTTTCCGATTCCTTCCGCTTGCTCTAACCGTTTATTCTAACCAGCTTTTATGCCTATCGGGTTTATTTAAGATAAAGATTTTATATATTTGAACTGTTTTTTATACTGACATCAGCATGTCATAGCCCTTGCTGACTGGAAAGGCTCGATGTACAATCTTTCGTCTCTTATTTCTGTTCGCTTGTCGACATGCATGTGTCTGCCATATTGGGACTAGTTATATAAACCGCCGGTGTGACAGCCCATCACGCCAGCTGTGTCCCGCCCGTCGCCGAAAGCATATTGTATTGTGGCTCGGCCTAATGCTGTGACTAGGTCGAGCCCAAAATTTGTAAAGTTTTATCGCAAATATATGTCAATGTGCTTCTGAAAAAGTCTGCGTTATCAATCTGCTCCTAATCCTGTCATCATGCGACGGAATAACAACCTTTTGAGAGAGAGGAGTATGTTAGTACATATTACAATTAAATCGTAATCAAATGCAATGAGCGCGCTGCTAAAAATCAACTGTTTCTCGAACCCACGATGTTTCATTTCTCATAAATTGGACGCAGTTTTTTTTTCTGGAAGCTTTTCCCTTTCAATAAAAGCGTTTCCGGTAAGTGGGTGAGCTTTAAACTTTAAAATGATTGCAGTTTTGTAGAAAATTTGCTAAATGGTTTAGCATTATGCGCTGGCACTGAGACTACTTGAAATGCAACGATGAGTTTCGCTGCCAGCGTAAAAATGCGGAATAAATAACAGGAAAAAGAAAAATCTTCGACGGAAATCACCGTTGTGCGATGCATTGCCAAGTTTCCCATTAAGATAACACTCTCTTGAAGAGAAAAATTATACGCCTTGTGCACTTCAATCACAAAGTATGTATAGAGGTCAATGCATATTTTCTTGCACTGGTTTGCAGAATTTATCAATACAAACGTTTTAATCAAAATTATTATATAGGCGTATGATGTCTTTATAAATGTTTATATTACGTCTTTTTTGTATATTCGGAATTTAATAAAGTTCTTAACGAAAAATGGAAAGAACAAAGTTTGTAATCTGGGCTTTTCAAATAATTATGAACGATTGAATTTGGTAAAGTTTTTTTATTCAGTACTTTGCATCAATCAATACCTTCTTGTGACTTTATCATCTTCAACTGGCCTTCAAGACAGTGATGCATATTCAGCATCAAAACTGAAGCATCATAAGGTATTGTGGCTTTTGGGTTTTGTCGTGTGTTGCGAATTATCTCGTACCAATATTTCGACCGCCTTTGCCGGGGTATTCTTCAGGGTTGACGACTTTGTGACCCCTGCAATGGCTGTTGAAGTATTGATTCTAGAAAATTCACCACACACGGCTAAACCCAAGTCCACTGTACTAATTCTGGGGGTGAAAACCTAAGTAGTTACTGCAGGATCATAATTTGGCAAAACAGTTCAAAACAGTTCTGGCGTTCTGTCAATACATTTTTTTCGTCCAAAACAGATCCATTTTGTTGAAGAACTGATTCTAATTGCAAGATTTGCATTAATTATTCAAGATTTTCAAATCATAGAATTAATCTAATTTAATAAATTCATCATCATCATCCTGTATCCGTCCACTGTTGAACGTAAGCCTCTCGCATGAGTCTCCATCCTCTTTGATCCTCCGCCTTCCGCATCCAGGTCACTCCCGCTATTCTCCTCGTGTCGTCAGTCCATCTTACAGGTGGTCGGCCAATGCTTCGTTTGCCAGTTCTTGGGCGCTATTCCAATACTTTTCTTCCCCATCGACCGTCGTTTCTACGACAGATATATCCTGCCCATTGCAAATTGAGTGTGCCTATTCGTTGGTTGGCATCCACAACGTGAGTTCTTCAGCGTATTTCCTCGTTTCAGATTCTATCTTTTAAAGACACTCCGAGCATGGATCTCTCCATAGCACACTGGGTGACCTTTATTTTGTGGGTAAGACTTGCTGTCAGATTCCACGTCTCTGCGCCATAAGTTAATACAAAGAGGATGCATTGGTTAAACGCTTTAGTTTTCAGACATTGCGGAAATAATGGAAATAAATGCGTAATAAATAAATCCATACGAATTACAGTCGTTGAGAGCCAAAATCTTTGTCGAAAACCATCTCTGAAACTAAGCTTACATTACATATTATGTTATAAATATGGTTGTTTATAGCAGACTTACTTTGGCTAATTTTATAACTAGTTGATAACACATAAACTTCAATCCACACATCCTACATTCATACATAATGAATTCAGGTAACCCTATTAAAACACAAACAATTAATTATCTTTATTTGTCCTCCGGATGACAATGCTCATAAATAATTCACTCAATCAAAACTTGATTGGAAGACAGATTATCTATTGCCTATGGAAGTATATATTGACAAGGTGACATTCAAATTTATGAGACGCCTAGATGAAAATATATTCTGCTCATCGAAATTCCATCCGACTAATAAAACACTCACATATGAATTCAACTAAACGGTAACGGAAAGATCTCATGTATGGATTGTGATACTTTTTTTTAGAACGTTAACTCTTTCGCATCGGTTTTCGATATATGCCGTCCAAGATTCTGTAACCGTTGACATCGGGAGCCGTGATATATCGTTTTGCTAATTTCAGTACTCATTTTGACATCCACGGTAGGAACATGGAACTGCAGTCATTCCCTTTATCAACATGCATGTATTCTTTAACGATTTTTCTGTAAACCATGTGTCAATGCCACCACATGTATGGAGTTACATAATGAACGTTTGTTAAGTAGAATAGTTTTTTTATGCATCATCTGATGGATAAAAGATACAAAAACCAATATGTGATATGAAAATAGGTCAGATAAGTACATTTATGCTTCAAATACTAGTTTTAAGGAAATAGAAAATCACGTTGAAAAATTAACGCCGTATTGACAGTATAATTGGTTTTCCACCGAGCCGTAACGAAAGGGTTACTTATTTAACATTTTATGGTGTCAATTTAAAGTAGAGCCTGTTCATAATATATGTTAAAAAAATGATCAACCGACCATGTTTTTATGTAATAGCATGCAGAAGAGCATAATCAGTCGAGACCAGTGTACTGTATGACTTTCAACTAGAGCAGATATACTCTGCATGCGGAAAACGTTTGTTATGTTTTTGTTTGTGTGTGGATTGGGGAGATTGTAGGTTTATATTTATCTGCTTTTTAGAGATCCAGATGGTACGAAAGAAGAAACACAGACACTGGAAAAGCTTTCTAGAGCTTACCGGTGGCATTTAGAAAGGTATTTTCAAAATTGACAGTTCTTTGTTGAAATACATTAACCATGTATAGATGGCAAGTTTTATACAAGTTTTTCAGTTATGGACGACTGCAGGAGGAATTAATTCTTTGAGCTCAGAAGAGCAACAGCCGTGGTAGTAAAAAGACTAACATAACCAATCATACTTCTGTTTTTAGCTGGTTAGACGTTAGTATGCCATTAATTATCAGACAAATCTAGTATGTAGTTGTTTTTAACTCCGTTTTATATACGATATAAATTCTACATAGTATAATTTACAAGTATGAGTATATAAATGAGTTTTTTCACTCATTTCCTTTAAGATATGCTCTCATTACACTCATTAAAATTTAAGCTATGTATCATGGATATCTTTTGAATTCTTGTATGTTTATACACCCACACACAGAGTAATATAATGAAATAAATATTTGATAGCGGGAATATTGTAGAATGGCGTGACCCAGAATTTTTGTATACATTTTTATGAACTCACGAAACAAGTTGGTGATGGAAAAATCTCATCTGTGGATTACATGAAGCTCGCCATTTGAACAATAGTTAAGCTGTATGTGAAAAATTTCTGCCCAAGTTAAAGACAGTCCTCTCTTAAAAACATATTAAGGTAATATATAACATAAATTGTAATTGAAACATAAATTTAATTCTATCGTATTATGTTAATACATATTGATATCCCCCGTCTTTAAAAAGACGACAAGTCACGGGTTCGTCACGTGGCTACGTGGAGGGAGTATGCAGAAGCAGATTACCAAGTAAAAGACTTGTTTCGAAGCACAACAAGGCATTGAACGACAAATGCATGAACGACAAGCGAACACAAAATAAGGGACGAAAGATTGTATATCGAGGCTTTCGGTACCAGTCAGCAAGGGCTTTATCATGCTGATAGCAACATATTGTTTTTTTGTATATCTTCTGATATAGAGTTTGCTTAAATAATTTAAAAAGATATATGAGCATTTCAATACTTGTAGGCTGTGATTATCTTTTTTAATTTATTGATTTTTAATGCATACTAATATACTGGATGCGGATGGCGGAGGATCGAAGAGGATTGAGACTCATGCGGGAGGCCTACGTTCAACAGTGGACGGATACAGGCTGATGATGATGATTGTGATGATGACTACTATACTGTGATAGATAAAAAAAATGTAGATTCTATGGAGTTTGCCATACTTTTAAGATGTCTGAGCGATATATACAGTATCAATCAGCAAATTTAATAAAACCCAACAAAGTTCGTTGTTTTGGCATCGCGTATTTTAACACATACAGTGAATGGACGCCGTTGACGAAACGGCTGTCGTCTACCACTTTTATTGGCCCACTTCTGCACCACGTGCGTAGTCATTCTTCATCAATGCTCTCATGCCGCACTGTAAGACAATGCAACGAGACAAGCGGCGATAATCGATTATGCATCAGCTGCTGGAAGCGCTTAGGCCGAGGAATTTTAGAAACTAGTTTCGCAATCCGATAAGCTGAACCGTGAGTACTGAAGGAGCAGTGGGTCGATGCACCCACGCACGTGACGCATATTCGCTCATAAAATAGCACGTTTAATTTTTATGTAGACTCGTGCAGGAGAATACCGCCAAACTACGAAAAAGGTATCTAATATACGAGAAATATCCGTAATATAAAATTCCCATGGCGCCACAGTCCTGAAGAACGCTGTTATCGTGGATCCCGCGATCCTGTAGTGTACCTTGGTTCCCCCACTCCGAATTCCTTCCCTAGCGAGCTGCCTGCGGAGCTCAGTCTTGGTTTGACAGCCGTATATTATGGATCTCCTCGCTTCGACCGCCAGACTGTTCTTTGGTTTCGGGTGTGAGGTAGTGTACCCAAGTCTCGTCTGCAGTGATATAGTCGAGGTTTACGCTTATATCGTTCCTATTCTTCTTTGCGGTTGTGAATTTTGGCAGCTCACTAAGAGCAAATGCAGCAGCATAATGCGTCTTAAAAGCAGATATCTGCGAAGAATACTGAAGGTAAGTTGTGACAACATCCCCCGTCTAATAAAAGTGACTCCACCTCACGAATGGATGAGGAGCAGGTCACCAAAGCAAAGAACTCGTCGTATAGCACATTACAATTGATTTTAAATAAAATAACTGACATACAGGAAAGACAATGCCGTGTACCTCATATGTCCCGGCAGAGACTGCCGACAGTAGTGACAGATACAGCGCCCGACGACCACATATCGGCCATCTGACGAACTATCCGCTCTCACATGACAGGTAGTGGCTCCGTAAATTCAATAACATAATAATGCCTGTACACGTCACGTATTATGGTTACATAAATATAAAACTTAGATAAACATTGTTATATAATAACGTATCAGACTACCAAACAAAAATAATAGACAGTTCGTGGCGAGTTGACGAGTTTTTGGTGACCTGCTTCTCATCCATTCACCACGCGTCCCGACGATGATCCCGGCGAGGCGTAGTCGCTATATTCAGGCGTGCGATGTCATTTTACATTTCACCATACTTACTATGTTGAATAAGCACGTCACGAAGCGTGAAATTGCTTATTTTATTTGTAATTAGGTGGCGTAGAGACTCATAATTATGATCATATTAAAAGTTAAATTACTTTAAGGAAAACACCTTTGATTATTGACTCATAATATTTCCACATCATATCAATAACCAATGCTAATTATGTATGCTAATATGATTATGACAAACACGGAATTCCTGCGTATGTGGTCGTATATACGATTATAATTGATTTAATACTGTTTTATGCAAATTTAATAGATTTCCTTAATATTCTCAGTAATCATGTTCTCTTCTTACGTTTTTGGAAGTTAGGTTAACCCAGTGAACTGAATTACTCATATAAGGAATATCCTTTACTGAGTAAATTTCAGAATTTGTTTTTAATGTAAGCACATGCAGGAGAATACCGTCAGATGGTGACAAAGATTCTGAAGTCTTATCTGTGGAATTCTATGACGCTCACCATGATGCATATGGCTACACGCTGCATGTCAAGTGCTGATCCGCCAACGTCATAGACTACAGCCCGAGATTCATGCATCATTCTTATTATTACAGGAATTTACTATTGATATCAGCTTGATATAGCTTCTTAAGGCCGATGCCGTAAAGCCTCAACAAGCGATCTTTTGTCTATTATTTTGGTTCGCTTGCGTGACATCTACATCGAATGTTAAGCGGTGCTTGCATACGCCAAAATAATTGTTATGACAGTTGGTCCATTGACAGTTGGTACAACTGTCCTCTTGGCGGGTGGTACCGCCGAAATGTGAAAGCGGGCAAGTAGTCGCAACTCACCCGTCCTCGTGGTAGGACCGTCCCTAAGGGCGGCCCTTTAACGAGCGACGTTATTGACAAATAAACATGTATCGTGAAACAGAAACAAGTTGTTTATAATGTGAACCTGATCCTGCATCCTTCATCCAGTTAATCGATGTTCAAAAATGGAAGAGGAGGATATCACTATGAATGGGTGGTCTTCACGGGACGACTTTCGTCTACCACAAATTTTAATTAATAGGGTATGACTGGCTTTTTACGGGTGGGGGAACAAATTCATACCAACCGGGGGTATTTTAGAGCTCAAAAATCGATTAAAAAACCTTTTTTTTTTAATCTTCGTCGGAGATCGAACCCACGACCTTTGGCTTGCAAAGCAAACGTTTTGACCATTGAGCTATACCCACCGGCTGTACCTTTTTAAAATATATACTGTAAATATAAACTATTAGCATCCTTCTCTCTTTCAAAGGTTGTTATTCAGTCGCGTGGTGGCATGATTAGGAGCAGATTAATAACACAAAGAACTTGTTTTCGAAGCATATTGACATATATTTACGATAAACCTTGCAAGCTTATGACCCGACCTAGTCACAGCATTCGGGCCGGGCCACAATATCGTATGCTCTCGCCGACGGTCCGCACACGACTCTCGCGCTTGTGATGGGCTGTTGCAATCGGCGGTCTATATAACTAGTCCGAAATGCCAATACGACGATACATGCATGTCGACAAGCGAACAGAAATAAGAGACGAAACTTTATATGTCGAAGTCAGCAAGGGCTATAACATGCTGACGTCAATATATATACTTCTTAGTTTTATATCAATTTCACCGGCTGTGCCACACTCGACTCAGGTATTCAGATATCAGCTGTTTTGCAATCAGTTAAAGGTGCGAAATACAACGTCGTAAATTCGTATTCAATCTAGCTTTAGCGACAAAATCACGAGATTGATCGGTTTATTGTCTCGGCGGAATGAAAAGCTAATTCAATTTAAAGGTATTACCCAACAGAACCATTAACAAACTCCGCAACAGCCTGTTTTATAAGGCTATACACTTTTTATGCCATTGATTTATTTTTGCATACAACGTCAGTAAACTATTCCTCAATATTTCTTTTATACTCAAGAAAAATACTCGTAGTATGATCTCTGAGCATTCAACTCAAATATTTTTTATATATTTTTTTAATGTTTGCCTTAAAGATGATTTTCCCTAAATAAGCTTGTACCTACTGATATCAACATGATATAGCCCTTTCTGACTGGTACCGAGAACCTCGATATACAATCTTGCGCACTTATTTCTGTTCGCTTGTCGTACATGTATGTGTCGCCATATTGGTAATTCGGATAAGTCCGGACACGGGTGTGAAGTTAGTTTTATAGATTCAATTCAATTTTTCAATTTCAATTCAATTTCAATTTTGTTTATTTTGCCTTTCAGGAACATTACAAATTATGTTAACTCAATTCATTTCTGAAGTACAATAAAAATACAAATAAAAAATACAATATATACAAAAATAGGTACTTATGATTAATTACTATGAACAAAGCAATAAAGAAAAGCAACAGAAGGTCCCTATGCTTATCAGACAGACGAAGCCAACCAATTATCCCTCCAAAGAAACTCTTGGAGTTCTTGTCTGAATTGGGCCTCTCTTACGTGAAATATATCAACATCCGAGGCGATTTGGTTAAACAGTCTGATCCCTCTCCCAAGAGGCAAAGTCTCTGGCAGGTTAGTGTTACTCTTAGGGAGAGCGAACAATCTATGCTTCGGCAAACCAACTACGGCGCCCGGTCCCCAGTAAGTTGTGTGCCGACCGCGAAAAAGGTCGTATTGTGGTTGTCCCGGCCTGAATGCTGTGACTAGGTCTGGGCCAGAAGTTTGTAGATTTATCGAAATATATATGTCAATGTGCTTCAAAAAATGCCTTTGTGTAGTTAATATGCTCGTCATCCTGCCACCACGCAATTCAATAACGAACTTAGAGAGGAGGATGTCATTATGTTTATTAATATTTTAATGTTTGCCTTAAACATGTTTTTCCCTAAATAAGTTTGTACCTATTTTCAGTGATTTTAAGTTTTGTATTTACCCACGTCTTTGCTTAGGAAGGCAATTAAGATTATTATCTTTTCACGTGCTCTTGACATTGCCAATAGAAACGCTTACTCTATTAATACAGTATTAAAAAATCAACACATGGCAAGAGATTTCTTTTCTATGAATAATTCATGCAACATGTTGATTCATCAAGTCCTCAATTTGCATATAATATTATGTCTTCTCAACACACATTAGACTTAATGATTTTATGCACGAATGACTTATATGAGAAGACTTCATATAAGAAAAATATAAACAGAAAAAACATTGTATCAAATAAAAAGCTATGAACACAAGACATACACTCTAATATTTTTTTTTTTTTTTTAATTAAATATAAAAAGATACATTTTTACACAGTAATTTACATTCCAATCTTTTTTTTTTTTTTTTTACATTCGCTTACCACACCACTTAAAGATAAGATCTTGTGTGTGGCGTGGGATTCATCAGTTTTATATAATTATACAGAGTTTTACATATGCACATTTATACATTTACATGATTTTGATATAATACTAACATTATATAATTAATAATTTAAGACACTATAAATTGAATTAAATCGAAAGTATATATAAATTAATAATACATTTTTGGTACGTTTCTCTATTTCAATTTGTTATGCAGTGACGTCGGTTCTGTTCGTAATTCTTTTAAAGTACTGTTTCACCTTTTCAATCAATATTTAAATATCACTGATCGCTTTTATTTCCCGAGGAAGATGATTTTATGATATAGTTGACTATTAAATGTTGTTTTGTAATTAAAGCGAAATCTAACATGCCAAAAAATTGTTTGAAAAATATTTAAACGTCAAATTTACAAATCTAGGTATATCAGTTTCTTTCGTGAAATGAACAGAAATAATGCGGGCATTATATAATGAAATGTTGTAAACGACTATACCTATCTGGGACAAGTAATACAACTAGGGCGAAATAACTTCTCAAAAGAAATCGACAGGCGCATACAACTGGGATGGGCAGCATTTGGAAAACTAAAGTACATTTTTAAAGCGATAATTCCGCAATGCCTTAAAACTAAGGCGTTTAACCAATGCGTCCTCCCTGTATTAACCTATGACGCAGAGACGTGGAATCTGACAGCAAGTCTTACCCATAAAATAAAAGTCACCCAGCGTGCTATGGAGAGATCCATGCTCGGAGTGTCGCCAAAAGATAGAATCCGAAACGAGGAAATACGCAGAAGAACTCAAGTAGTGGATGCTACCCAACGAATAGGCACACTCAAGTGGCAATGGGCAGGACATATCTGTCGAAGAGACGACGGTCGATGGGGAAGAAAAGTATTGGAATGGCGCCCAAGAACTGGCAAACGAAGCATTGGCCGACCCCCTACAAGATGGACTGACGATATAAGAAGAATAGCGGGAGTGACCTGGATGCGGAAGGCGGAGGATCGAAGAGGGTGGAGACTCATGCGGAAGGCCTACGTTCAACAGTGGACGGACACAGGCTGATGATGATGATATATGTAATGAATCAAGTGAATATATGTAGTTCCGACTCTACAGCGTATCATCCCTATTCTTCTTTACGGCTGAGAATCTTGGCATCTCATTAAGAGCCAATGCAGTCGTATAATAGGATTCGAGAGCAGATGCCTGCATAGAATACTGGGTGGACGATGGTTTGACTTTTTGAGGTATGATGACATGAAAAAGCGGACAAGGCAGCCTCCCATACTGCAATTGGTCTAGATGCGAAAGTGGACGTAGATGTAACATATACTAAGAATGCCGCGGGAGAGCATAAACTATACCTGTCTTTTCTTCGAGCCCCCGGGCTCGCGCCGTTCTGGAAGTCCATTGGGAGCTATACATAGAATGAGCTGCGGGATGTGAAGCTGACTTGGGATGACGCGAACAAAAATGGCGACTGACAGAGCTTTGTGGCGGCGGCTTATGAATGCCATATGCTCCAATTAGGGGTTATGATTATGATGAACATGTATATAGCTTGAGTCGCATTCTTCTGTAATCTGTAAATTTCAAACGGCTTCATTTACAGAAACTCTCCTTTCCATAAACGCGCTATAGTTGGAGCATATGGTCTTACAAACTACCGTCATAAAGATCAGACGCTATTGTCTTCACCATGTTCCATGTCAGTTATGCCTCCCGAAGCTCACCCGAGTGCACTATACATAAATAGATATCGCCATCAAACACAACCCTCCAGATTTTTCAACGCATATTTTTTGTAGTGTTAATTAGGTAAGCAGCAGACGGTGACCTATTCAAGTTTTTATCTACTCCTAATGTTGCTTTACTTTGGTTTTCGATATGTGTCAACTAGATCTATTGGTTAATCTCTTGATCAACTGCTGGATGGAAGGCTACAATACAATTTATTATCAATGCATACTCTACAAAGACACCTATTCTTGCAACGCATTTTACGGCTGCATTGGCTATTGATTAGCTACCTAGATTGTTTTTTTTTATAATTGAAATAACAATTATATAAACAGGCTTTCAAAATGATTAAATACATAGTTTGTAAGCTACATCGTCGGGAATCGATGACAACCGCTTTATCTCTAGGCTATCATCGCTTTATAATCGCGAAACATTTTCTATTCGTTCCAATTTTTTTCATTTCATTAACGTACGTTCGAATACAAAATACACAGGAAAAAATAATTTATTGCTTCTCAAGCGACGACATACAACAGGCGTGGTTTAGTTAATTCAACTAATCCGCACAGATTAAGGTTAGTGGAAGAAGAAGTACACGATATTCCGTTTAGAGTGTCACAGTTGGAGAATCTATGCCTTCCGGCTTAAACTGGTTGCCACTAAAACTGCTAAACCACTACAAGTCGTGATCTTTATGCATAACAACAATGATTATAAATCACATATTTGGGTCGTCGTCTAAACTGAGAACTGGATTATTTGGCGGAATAGACTTACATATCGTTCATGCATATCATATCATTTTTCTTCTAGGGATGCTTTCTTTCCATTCGTCCCGGAGGAAAATTGCTGCACTCAAACATTCATTCCTTCTTCTTCGCGGTTCAATTCACAACCCTGGGATTCTTGAATGTTTTAACTTCTATTTTCCAGATAGGTACATCCGTGCTCGTAGCCATCCATTATTTTTGATCCCAGTCGATGCTTGTGGAGCTTCAAGCACTCAATTTGGTACAACGGCAATGCCGCTCCTAAATGGCCTACCAGCACACCTCGATCCTTTTCCAACAACCTTTTCCTCTTTTGTCGATGGTATTGTTCTTCTTGATCTCTGCGATCTTTGACACGTGTCATCTTCTTATTCTTTTGTGTTATTTTTATTTTTATTATTTTCTCTATTTATTGTATACTTATGTATACTCCATGTTTCTAAATATTTGTAAAAAAAAATTGGAATTTCGATTCCGTATATAAATAAATAAATACATAAAGCGCCTGTATTACCCCATCTTTAAACACACTGTATTACTAACGATATTGGCACTTCTACAAAATTTGACCCACCGTATAATAAGTTTTAAAAAGAAGTGCTTGCGTAGAATACTAGAGGTACAATAGTTATACTTTGTGAAGAATGCAACCGTCCATCCTACAAAAGGTCAAAATGAACGTGACTAGAACAAGTTTTTGGGATGCCAAAGGAAAGCATAAAAGTAATGAAATTGATATATGTATTGATGCACGTATTGATAGTGATATCAACTTATTTAGCTTTTTTAGGCTGATGACGAAAAGCCTCAAAAATCAATCTTTTGTCTCTTATTTTAGTTCGCTCGACTGACATGCACATATTTTAATTATAACGGGTCCGCAAAATAATTTTTTTTTTTTGAAAATGGGGCGCAAAACATCGAGTGTAGCTTCGGCTGTGTGGCACCTAACGCCGTCTTGTTGAAACCAAATATTGCCAATATCCTCCTCTTCAATTTTTGTGACTAAAAATGGCCCGATAACGATCGACATTGACTGTAACGGCCACTCCTTGCTCATTTTCGAAGAAAAATGACCTGATTTTCAAAGTAATGTCGCAATATTTCCCAGCGTTGTTCAAGCATATACACAACCATATTCGTTTAGCGGAAAAATAAAACTAATTATCTGTTAAATCAGACATGAGCTAAATTTTACCGTTCACGAAATAAGCACTTGTTAAAAAAAACGTTAGATGGCGGACCCTATATTTAAAAATACACGGCGTTTGCGTGCGCCATTTTATTTGTTTTGACAGTTGCTTCATTTCAACTTTAATTTTTGACCGCGAGATTTCTCTGCGGAGGTCAGGGACACTTGTCTTACTCCTCCGCAGGGAAAGATCACGAAAGAAACCAAAAAAGAAGTAAGACTGGCGGCGCTCGCAGCATGGCAGAGCAGATGGTCGACCTCGCTCAAGGGTAGACACACATATTCCTTCTTTCCTTCCGTCCTCGAAAGAATGGAGATGCCGTGGCTTATTCCAAACCATTGGACTAGTCAATTCATGACTGGTCACGGCAATTTTAAGGCTAAACTCTTCAAGTTTAGCCTCGTTGATAGTTCAGACTGCCCGTGCGGTAGCGTCTTTCAGGACGCTGAACATGTTCTGTGGCATTGCCCAATATTAGATTTAAGTAGGAAAAGGGTCTTAAGCGTAATCCAACAGAATCCTGGACCGGTTGGATATGTCGACCTCATCGCTACGGAGTCCAACTATCATGCCTTTTCTGTATACGAGGCGACCTTCGGCGAAGAAATCAAAAAGTCCAAATTTTAACGTCTGAACTACTAACTTTTACACGTTTGGTATTGCTCACCAAAGCCCGTTACTTGTATAACAAGAAAGTACTCTGAAAATAATTCATAAAACTTAGCCGCGATTATCTTTGGGGCACTGCGGTGAACACTTGAGGAATGGATGATGCGTGAATGCAAGGCTGCTAATAAGGTTATAAAATAAGCATTTCACAGCGAATAGTCAAATTTTAAAATGGCAAGCGTCATCGACCATGATATTTTCCTCATATCACTCATTATTAGTGTTCTCTTGTATGCGTTTGCTTTAAAAATATTTCAGAACCGCCCTAATGATTTGATTGTTGTCGTGAGTCAAAGTAAAGGTTGCCACAGTAATCGTAATTGATTAGAGTGACAAAACCGGTGCTGCCAGGCCGGGCTAAACTCTGCCATTTGCCGACCAAATAAGTGATTGATGACAGTCGACTACAATACTTACATCTGGCAAGTTAACCGTTCCATGACCAAAAAATCCCGACTGCTCAGTCAGAAGAAAACAGATCCCCAATACATATTTTTGATTGACTTTTCTATACCTGTTCCCTAGCTAGTGCATATGGTTGCTTTATATTGATATCCTCCTCTTTTGTTTAGATATCTTTTACTAGATGACAGAATGCACGATCAGGTTCACATTACAAAGAACTTGTTTTCGTTTCACATATTATCACGGTTTATTGGTCAAAAATGTCGCCCGTTATAGCGAACGCCCTTAGGCGAGCGCGCTATCACGGTCGCGAGTCAAACTTCAACTTCAACTCCGGCGCACTCTGACATCTCGGCACTGCCAACTGTCAAAAAAATTGAATTCATGATGACAGTGGTACCAACAAGAAATGGGCCAACTGTCATTTCAAATATTTTGACGTATGCAAACAGCGTTTAACATTATACAATCAAAACTAACATTAGATGTGCATGTCAGGCGAGCGAACAAAAATAAGAGACAGAAGATCGTTTTTCGAGGCCTTACAGCAGGAGCTATATCAAGCTGATATCAATATGTTTGTCAAAAGATTTTCACTTGATAAGCTCCTCCCCTTGTCCCAAGTTTTTTAAGTATTTCAAAGCCATTTCTAGTACATTGATGTGTTGTTCCCAATTGTCTTCCAAGAAGACGGTTGCCCGAGGCTCTAAGAATATGCGGCTTTCGTGACCGATATTTTTTTTTTTCTTTTTTTTTTAATTTAATCAAATAAAACTCTAATGACTTTAAGACCAAATAGACTAGCTCTACTCTTTCGAGAGCTGGTCTATTTGGTCTTCAAGGGCGGCTCAACCTCAGTGAAGGTTGATAATGTTAATACTCGTAGCTTAAGTTGTCCTGATGAAGGAGAGCTGCCACCAAAACCGGAAAACTGCAAAAATAAAATTGTATTATTTCATTCTTAAATATTTAACCATTCATGGGTTAAATCAACTAAGCTAATGTATACGAGAATTTAGCTCCGGGCCAAGTGATTGAATTGCCGCCTCATTTATCTACCGGTATTAGTAGTAATTACCGCTATACAGGTACGGGATTCGAACCTGGAATGATCGATTTGTATGCGATTGACCGTCACTAATGACTCCTTAGTGTAAGCATATCCTATTGATGTATCCGCTTACTAATTAAAAGATAACTCTTATGTGAACTTTCAGTAATTTTATCATCTCAAATGATCACCTCACCTGAAAAAGAATTTAATATGTGAATATTAATAAAAATTGGAAAAAAATAAAATATAATATCAGATTTCTTAGTTATTATTCTATGCGGCTCTAAAACTTGGCACCTCATCGATATCCAATGCAGCCGTATGATGGGTTTTGGGAACACTGCTTAAAATACTGAAAGTACAAATGTGTAACTTGAAATGGTGATATACGAGTATATGATGTGAATTTGTTGTGAATTTGATCCCTCACCCGTAAAATGCCAGTCATAGCCTATTAATAAAAATTGGTGGTAGACGAAAGTCGTCCCGTGAAGACCTTCACAGTAAACTCCTGTAATAATAAGGATGATGCGTGAATCTCGGGCTGTAGTCTACTACATGCAGCGCTTGGTCATATGCACCACGGTAAGCGTCATAGAATTCCACAGATGAGACTTCAGAATTACTATCACCTTCTGTCGTTATTCTCCTGTATGTGTTTACATAAAAAAAGGCATCCGACCTCTAGCAAAACAACATAAAATGTTGCGCGGACTAAAGTGGCTGAAAAAATATTGAGGCGACAGTTTGTATTGACCATATACTACAGAGAGACATTGGTAATGAAATGATGATTCTGATGATGATGATGATGATGTTGTTATTGGTTAATATCTGAGGTTAGTTTCCAGTTGAAGTCTCTCGTGGTTATTAGTGGTAAATTGACAATAAATGTGTTACAAATACATTGATAAAGTAATGATGTTGGGTAAATAGTTTTGACATCAGCATGATGTAGTCCTTGCTGACTGTTACCGAAAACCTCGATGTACAATCATTCGTCTTGTCGTGGGCTTATGTGCGCCATGTTGTCATTTTGGACGGGTCCGCCAACGGGTGTGGTAGTTATAAGCACGCGAGCGAAAGCCGAGACCGAGCGTGGAGATCGGTACTCGGTCCCCACCCTTTGACGAGAGAAGGGCGCATTACGGCCTCAGCGGCATGTCATCCCGCTTGGCCGGAAGCTTGTAAAGTTTTAAGTGAATATAATCAATGTGCTTCTAAAATAAAGTCTTTGTTTGGTGACCTGCTCTCATACTGTCCTCTCACGACGTATTAACACCTTTTTGAAAGAGAGAAGGACGTTTGTTTATATATTTTATTAAAACATAATCACATAGTAATTTTAATGTTATATTCAGTTGTTGTAATCTCATAACGTACTACTTAAAGCCCAGACACTTAGACAGTTAATGACATGTTTTCGTGTAATTATAGTTATGTGAGGTGATAACAAAATTAGGTTAATTCGACTTTTTTCTTATGTAGCCCAGTAATCGGTATGTGTTTTAATGGGTCAATTTATGTACTGATAAAGAAATACTCATAGATCAGGTATAATCAAACTATTTGAGATCTTCTTCTTCGTGTCAGCGACGTCAAATTATTTATGCCCAGTATCTGGTATCGTTGATAGCCCGTGTGTTGCCCAGCATTAGGTCTTGAGGTGTGCAGCTTGTTGGGCACATGGAGCAGGATCTCAGGTGTGAGGCGGTCTGCAGGTCTCCGCAGTCGCACAATAGTGGCTCTCCCTGTCGAAGAATTCCCCACCGCTCGAGGTTGTCACTTTTTGAGATGCGTGCTTGATTAACAGTTTTAAAGAATTGACGGGTGAATAATATTTTAGATGATGAATCAATTGACATATTATACGATTAATAAAAGATCCAGATTTCATCAGAATATATTATTTTACAAACAACACCATTTTACGTAGGTACTTCGGTGATTCAAAATACCGCTAATACTGCTGTCCTGTATGGTTATGTTATTTATTTATTTATTTAACAGAGCCTCAGTTGTAAGGTACATAGAAAAATAAAGAATAAGAAACATAGAGTATATATACAATACATACAAAAAACAAAAAACAGAAACATAAAAGAATAAGAAGATGACACGTGTCAAAGATCACAGACATCTAGGAGAACAATACCATCGACAAAAGAGGAAAAGGATGTAAGAAAAGGATCGAGGTCTTCTGGTAGGCCATTTAGGAGCGCCATTGCCGTTGTACTAAATTGAGTGCTCGAAGCTCCACAAATATCAACTGGGATCAAAAACAATGGATGGCTGCGAGCACATGTGTACTTATCTGGAACGTAGAAGTTAAAACATTCAAGAATCCCAGGGTTGTGAATTGCACCGCGAAGAAGAAGGAATGAATGTTTGAGAACATCAATTTTCTTCCAGGACTCTAACGAATGGATTATTTACAGTTAAAATTACATATAAAATTGTTATATAAAAAAAAGTTAAGATAATATCGAATAATAGAGAAAACAGATTTTTTTTAACAAAGAAAACTTCATAATAAATATGAACGCACAATATGAATATGTTGAATATTTAAAATTTATACTACACATAAAAATATATGTTTTAGCAATTCTAATAAAATGAAATAAATCGTGACAAATTTCACATTAATAGATTTATAATTACATCCTCCTCTCATTCAAAAGGTCGTTATTTCATTCTCAGGAACGGGCATGATGAGGAGCAGGTCAGTAAAACAAAGACTTTTTCAGAAGCGCATTGACATATATTTACGAAAAACTTTACGAACTTATGCTCGACCTAGTGACAGAGTTCAGGCCGAGCCACAATACAATATACTCTCGCCGACTGGTGGCACACGACTGGCGCGCGCTCGTGATAGGCAGTCGCACCGCGCCCCAAATGACGATCTACGACACTAGCCCCAAAATGCCAAAGTGGCGACACATGCATGTCGACAAGCGAGCAGAAATAAGAGACGAAAGATTGTACATCGAGGTTTTCGGTACAAGTCAGCAAGGGCTATAACATGCTATTTATTTACTATTTACCTATACATAAAACTCCAATTTGATCCTGCCTTATGGGATGAGACGAGGACTATAGCGGCTGACAGAGCTGTATAACGGCAGTTCGTGATGAGCTCATGCTCCAGTTAGAGGAGCTTATGGAGCTATGGGAGATTAGTTCTAAATACTAGACCGCATAGCTCTCAAGGCAAATCTACTACTTTCAATAAAATCATCGGAAAAGCCAAAAATTCATAAACTGGTAGCTAAGCGGTTATAACTCAATGGTCAAAGCGTTTGCTTTGCAAGCCAAGGGTCGTGGGTTCGATCCCCGACGGAGATAAAAAAGAAGGGTTTTTAATCGATTTATGAGCTCTACAATACCCCCGGTTGGTGTGAATTTGATTAATCACCCGTGAAATGCCAGTCATAGCCTATTAATTAAAATTGGTGGTGGACGTGGAGACCACCCATTCATAGTAAATTCCTGTAATAATAATGGATGATGCGTGAATCTCGGCCTGTAGTCTATGACGTTGGCGAATCAACACTCCGCATGCAGCGTTTAGCCATATACACCATGGTAAGCGTCATAGAATTCCACAGATGAGACTTCAGAATTACTATCACCATCTGTCGGTATTCTCCTGTATGAGTTTACATAAAAAATTAAAAAATAGCGATATACCAATAAGTTCTATTGGCTATTCGTTGCTCCAGTATGTTACTACCGGGTGTGCCCATTTGTAGGTTTTTTTTTGCATTTTCTGTGGTGAATGTCATTTATGCTGGATATGTTTTTACGCTACAGTTTACGCTCGCGTGGTTCAAAGCAAAATAGCGATTATCTAATGCGGCTCATTAGGGTCAATAATTTATTCACAAAAGGGCAAAAAACCAATTCGGCACAAGGTCAAACTTTAAACCTAATTCATGTGCATTAAACCTTAATATTATAAGTCTTGAACGTGCGATTATCACAAATGTATTTTGTAGATTATATTATTTATATTATTATTACTTCAGCATTGTAAAACACAAGATAGCAATAATTTAATTTTCATTGTTACGATTTCATTTTTTTTATGTCAGCACATATATTCTATGACGCTTACCATAGTGCATATGGCTATGCGTTGCATGTGGTTGTCCATCCGCCAACGTCATAGACTACAGCCCAAGATTCACGCATCATCCTTATTATTACGGGAATTTACTATGAATGGGTGGTCTTCACGGGACGACTTTCGTCTACCACCAATTTTAATTAATAAGCTATGACTGGCGTTTTACGGGCGAGGGATGAAATTCACACCAACCGGGGAATACTTTAGAGCTCAGAAGTCTATTACTTTTTTTTTTTTTAATCTCCATCGGGGATTGAACCCACGACCTTTGGCTTGCAAAGCAAACGCTTTGACCATTGAGCTATCCCCGCCGGAAATGTCCACTCCCCTAAATGGAGCATATGTATGTGATAAACTACCACCACAAAGCTCTCACAGCCACCATGATCTTCGCCTCATTTCTTTTCAGCAATGCCTCCCAACTTATGTCGCAGAGACGTGAAATCAAACAGCAAGTATAGGATCCGCCATCTAACGTTTTTTTTCAACTATATTCGTTATTTTGTGAAAAAAGTGAAAGAAACTGGCATCCTCATCGATAAACCAAAGCGCGAAAAGCCAAAAACAGTGCGTACACTCGAGAATATTGCTGCTATGGCAGAAAGTGTGCGTGAAGCGCCATCAATGGCGCTTCCATGCGGCGCGGCCATGTTGAACAAATTTTTGTTCACAAAAATTGAAGAGGAGGGTATTGGCAACATTTGGTATCAACAGGACGGCGCTACGTGCCACACAGCCGAAGCTACACTCGATGTTTTGCGCCCTGTTTACAAAATAAAAAAGTTATTTGGCGTACCCTTTATTACCCATAAAATAAAGATCACCCAACGTGCCATGGAGAGATCCATCAGAGGAGTGTCTCTAAAAGATGGAATCCGAAACGAGGATATCCGAAGAAGAACTCAAGTAATGGAGACAATCCAAAGAATTAGCACACTCAAGTGGCAATTGGCAGGACACAACTGTCGAAGATACAACAGTCGATATGGAAGAAAAGCGTTGGCTTACTACCTGCAAAATGGAATGATAACATCAGAAGAATAGTGGGAGCAGCCTGGATGCGGAAGGCGAAGGATCAAAGAGGTTGGAGACGCAGGCGGGAGGCCTACGTTCAACAGTGGACGGACACAGGCTGATGATGGTGATGATCAGCTCCTGTACCAATTTTATAATAGGTTTCGTATATCCTTATATCTACATGTTTTTACTTGTGAAAGTGATATAAATGTGCCTTAATAGGTCAGTTAAAATCAATCTTTCTTGGAACCCTTTCTCCCGGATCCGCGGGGAGGTGCTGGGTGCTGTGAGCACGAGGAATGTATCGTGCAGAGCCCGGAATGTGCAGCTTGGCTGATATGAGCAGTCTCCTAGCTGACGTGCATATATTACACACGAAAGGAGCGACTCTCAAACTAAGATGCCTAAGTCGCGAAGTCAAAATAGGAACATTTGTAAAAACTATATTTTGTATATTACTGTATGTTTTAGTGAATGTAGAATTTTAAAAGTTAGGACCATACTTCTTGAGCTGAAATTTTGCATATAATATTCATGTAAAAAATATTACACATACATGATTAAAAATAACATTAAGGTTATCAACTGACAATACTTGGTGAAACTGCATAATTATATTTTTAAAATTAATTTTAATTAAGAAATTAATAAATTAAAAATATTTAGTTAAATAAAATATTATGTAGTAAAATAATTATTGAAGGTGGTCTCCAGGGAGGCCGAAACATGTAATCATTTAAAATAAATTGTGAATCAAAACTAAATATTTTTATTTAATTAATTTATTAATTAAAATTATGATTAAAAATAGTGTAACAATAAATAAATGTGTTATCCATATCTGGTACATTTGATCACCAAAAATTGCTGGAACTCAGTTCTCTCAGTTCCCACTGTCCATGCCGCATCCCATGACTTAATTAATTGATCAGATTCTTTTATCGGATTATTAGCCCGACGCTCCCGAGGCTGGGACTATTTGGTCCTAAGAAGTTGTTCAACTCGACCAGCAATACACTGTTAGAAACAGGTGGAGACCCATCCTAGTCATGGTATTTGATAAACTATCAATGTTCCTTAATTTATATGATATAAGAGATATGAGAGCCGCGCTTGCGATGTGCTATTGTCACTAGACATTCAATAAATTAAAATTATTCTTACTCACGAGCAGGGTAGACTAGTGATCAGATTGTGTGTATTTGGCGGCTAGTTATATATTAATATCCTCAAAGAGCGTAAAAGTTTTTCACATATTATTGTTTGAGAATTGCTTCGTCACAGTTGAGCTAAACCTTTGGCACACATTTCTGCGCCCATACATCATGTGTGCCACAAATGCCACCGGCGCGAACCCATTGTCTCTGCGACACGACACAACGTCAAATCAGCTATGGTAAATATTTGCGTTGACATTATGTCTGTCTGTTCTGGCAATAATCCCCGCCATAAATATGACAGACTGCGAAATATGTCCGTGACATATCGACAAGCTTTCTTTTGCTTATTGTTTATTACTTATTCAGATTAAATGCCATGAATATTCATGTAAAAGTCAATACATAACTGTATCTCTTATACAACACACGTATATAATAGGAATTATATTACGTGGTCAATAAAAAACAATAAAAGAGTTATTACAACGAAAGAGGACCTATCCCTTGCACACGACCAGGGTTAGAATATATGGAGGTCCCTTAACAGACTTCGGACCGGAGTATGCAAGACGAGGACACAAATGAAAGCCTGGCAGTTTTACAGCAGACCAACTAAATGTGACTGCGGCTCGTAGCAGACCCTGTCAACACCTTCTGCAGTGTGCGCTGTGTCTGAGTAGCTGCACCCAGGAAGACCTGATGATGGCCGGAAGTAACGCCATCGACGTCACCCACTTCTGAGCAGACAGGATCTGACCCTGTTGTTGCACGATTATATATATTTACAAATAAAACTAAATATTTTTAATTTGTTGTTTTTTTAAATCTTCAGTATTAACTTTGAGATACATTACATATTAAGCATATAAATATCCCCTAACTTTCACATAGTTATATTCCTATTGTCATTAAACTTCGAGGATTATTAACAAAGCTTTTGCCATAGCATGTTTACACACGTGGAAACTGACTTAATCTTATAATGAAGGCGAAATCATGCAAGTGATTAAACATTGCTCATCATTACCCGTAAGGCAAGGTATCAAGTATTTATCTATTTAATATAATGTACCACCAATTTATAGATCACAGACGTTCAGTCTGTTCACTTAGCCTCTGAATTTGATCAATTGACCTTTCTTTATTCTCTATTTATCGACGTGAGACTTAAAGAACCCTTTTCTTATAATATTTTTAGAAATCTACTAAAAATAATTTCTGTACTATTACTAATATTGTTGAAAAAAATCTTGATTCATTTTCGTTCTCTTTTTAACCCATTACTGTGATCCTAATATATATTTATCATTCACAAATTTATCGTATTGTCTTTCTGTGTGATGTCAGTATAAAGGGAAAATAATACAGTTTAGTTCAGGATTATTTCAAAAGTATAATAAATAATAACTGTCAAAAAAATAAATGGTTAAAATATTGGTCAGAATTAAAATCAACCTTTGGTCAGAATATTTTTATTTATTTAAATTTAAGTCAGGTTTATTAAGGTTAGTTAATGTAAGTTAGGTTAGGTTGAATTCTGTTAATAAAACTATGTAGAAAGTGTTTAATAATGCAAAATGGTCTACTTCGTAGTAGTAGTAGTATCAATCCGGTGAATTGGTTTGCAGCAACAAAATCTTGCATCTCGATATCCACTCTCCTCGATCCTCTGCAATCATCTCTTTAGTTCAGCATAAGAGCTACAACTCATGTCCTCAAACACTTATTATTATTATTATTATTATATTAGTATTTGTATAGCGCTCTTTTATGACCGAATGATCATTCCAAAAGCGATTCTTTGCCTCTCTGAGTAAAAAGGTGGGTCTTGAGTCTGCTTCTGAAGGATGCCTCCGCTTTAAGCTCTCTTATGCTTTCTGGTAGTGAGTTCCAGGCCATTGGTACAGCGTAGCTGAAAGCCCGATTGCCAAAGACCGTGCTAAGACTACCTCCCGTCAGCTGCAGGGTGCTTCTATTTGCTCTAGCCCATAGATGGGCAACCGCCGGCCCGCGGGCCGGATCCGACCCGCGGAGCTATTTTGTCCGGCCCTGATTCATCTCGGCGAAGTAATTGAGAAATACATTAGTTAAAATAATGCAGATGACACGGGCGCTTGCAGTGATTCGGGGAAGCTCGTATACGCACCGAAGTATTACGAGCGGGGCCCACCCCCTCCGCGCTACATAATATAATAATATATATTATTATCGCAATGCATCCGATGGTTTGTGTTTCGGCAAAGTTCGTAGGCACGAAATATCCCGAGTGCAGCACACTAATTCCGTCCCCCTCCGCGCCGCATTCCCCTTATTTAGTGTTCACGCGACTTCTGGTCTGGTTTGTTCTGTTTACTGGTGCGTTCTGGCGTAGAAGACAGTTTTGTTTGTCAGTTCTGAATATTGTTTTTAAATTTGTGACAATGTCAGGGGTTATGTCGAAAAAAAGAAAAGTTGATGCAGAGTGTCGAAAATTTCAAGACAAGTGGACGGAGGATTATTTCTTTATCCTGAATAAAGGAATGCCCGTATGTTTGCTGTGTAAGGAGTCCGTATCCGTCAACAAAGAATTCAACTTAAAGAGACATTTTACTTCGAGGCATGTGGATCACCAACAAATAAATGAACAAATTCGAAAAGATATGATACAGAAGTTGAAGAAGAACTTGGATACCCAGCAACAAATGCTCAAAAAGCAAATAACGCAGCACGATAGCGTTGTTAAAGCCAGCTTTGTTGTAAGCGAAAAAATTGCAAAGCATTCTAAGTCATTTGGTGAAGGAGAATTTATTAAAGAGTGTCTGCTCGACGTTTCAAGTATAATCTGTCCTGAAAAGAAAAAAAAGACTTTGAGAGAATATCTTTGTCGAGACGTACTGTTGTCCGACGTATAGAAATGATGGCTGATGATATCAAAAAAAGTTTGAAAGAGGTGATTACTGGATTCGAAGCATTTTCAATTGCTTTGGATGAGAGCACAGATGCCTCTGATACAGCACAATTAGCAATATTTATCAGAGGAGTTGACGTGGACTTCAAAATCACAGAAGAATTATTAGCTCTTCAGCCGTTAAAAGGAACGACTACCGGTGAAGATATATTTGAAGCAGTCAACATAGTCTTCGAAAGCTTTGGGATTAAATGGAGTGCACTATCTGGCATATGTACTGATGGTGCCCCTGCAATGGTTGGCTTACGGAAAGGATTTATTGGAGTTGTTAATGAAAGAGCAATAGAATTACAGATCCAGCCGGAAAATTTAACATATTTTCATTGTATTATCCACCAGCAAAATTTGTGCGCAAAATCGATGAAATTCAAGAATGTTATGGATGTAGTAGTAGCAAGCATTAATTTTATTAAGTCACGTGCACTTAATCACCGCCAGTTTAAGGTGTTTTTGGAAGACCTATTTTCAGACTATGAAGATGTGTCTTATTACTGTGAAGTAAGGTGGTTGAGTAAAGGAAACATGTTGAAACGATTCTATGATTTGAGACAAGACATTGCAGATTTTATGGACCTAAAAGGAAACACAATCAACCAAATAAAAGATAATCAATGGGTGTGTGATTTAGCATTCCTTGTAGATGTCACAGGATACCTAAATGATCTTAATTTAAAACTACAAAAACAGGGACAATTGGTTCATGAACTGCATAGCCATGTCAAAGTTTTTTTGTAATAAGCTTAGATTTTTGAAAAATCAGATAAGAGGTAAAAATTGTTACCATTTTCCTAATCTATCAAGGCATACAAACATCACATATAATTCTTATGGAGATGAACTGAAGGCACTAATAGAGCAATTTGATACGAGGTTTGCCGACTTCCAAAACAAAGACTCAACATTCGCTATATTTGCTCGTCCGATGGATGCTGATGTAAATAATGTGCCAGCAAATTTACAGATGGAACTTATTGAGCTTCAGGGGATTTAGCGCTAAAATCACAATTTGACAAAGTTACTTTGACGGATTTTTATAAATTATATTTGGTGGAAGAAAATTATACAAACTTACGTAGATTTGCAAGAAACATCATTTGTCTTTTTGGCAGCACGTATACATGCGAACAATTTTTTCGAGGATGAAGTACACCAAATCGAAAATTCGAACGAGGATAACAGATGAAAATCTCGAAAATTCGATGAGATTATCATTAAGCAATATCAACGCCAATATTGATAGTCTCGTAATTCAAGTACAAAGTCAATCGTCACATTAAATTTTATAAGCAATTAATGTCGTTCATTATATAAATAAATAAAATATGCAAGAAGTAGCAATGTGTTTTATTTAATTTAATATTACCTTAATATAGTTAATAATTTGGTCCGGCCCTTGACACGGAGACAGAATGATAATGTGGCCCCAGACCTAGGAAAGGTTGCCCATGCCTGCTCTAGCCGATCTGAGTGTCTCTCCACGCGCGCTTATTTCTGAAGGCTTGATAAGTTCTGTCAGATAGCCCGGTGCAGTTCCGTTGAGTGCCTTGTAAGCTAAGAGGCATAATTTGTACTGGATTCTAGCCGAAACTCTCAACCAGTGCAGTCGGTGTAGTATTGGAGTAATGTGACAGAATTTGGGCGCGTTGTAGACTAGTCGTGCTGCTGCGTTTTGTAACGACTGCAATCGATTTAATTGTTTGGCTGGCTGGCCTGCGTGCAGTGCGTTGCAGTAGTCCATTTTGGACTTGACACTTGCTGCAAATACTCCCGCCTGTTGCGCCCTCTGCAGTTTCTACCCTCAACTTTCACTTCCACAATGTCGTAAAGAAGACCATCGTGGTGCATGATGTGACCGCTCCATCGGGCTCGCCTCTCTGAGATGGTTCTTACTAGGTGCATATCTTCCTTGATTAAGCTGAGAACCTCATTGTTCGTGACGTGGTCTCTCCAGGAAATTCCGAGCATTCTTCTATATGACCACTTTTCTAAGGCCACTAGTATTTTTTTATCACTTTCAGTTAAGCACCATGTCTCACATCCGTACATCACAATGCTCCAAAAAAATGTTTTGGCAAGTTGCTTTCTAATACTAAGATTATGTAGAACAAGTTAAATAATGCAAAATAGTAATAATTCCATTTTATATTTTGACCAAAAAATATTTATTCTAATCGAGAAATACACGCCGAATTATGTTATTGAAATGCTTGTTTTTTGGGATTATGTGGTTTTGATTTGTAAACAGTTCTGTAAAATTCCATATTTCTTCGCTTCCTTCCTGCAATAACAAATGCAAAACTGCATTCGAGGTGCAATCATTAAAACATTTATCACTTATCAGGTATTTGATACCTTTGGCTCTAATAAGCTGGTGGGTGCCCCAAATAAGATGATAGCCTAAAAATAATCAATAAAGATCGCACGATCTGCGAAACAAAAAGCGGTGATAATGACATGGTGTGGAGTACGATCGTGGTGATTATCTGCATTCCTATGGTCAGCGATGGTGCAACTCGAAGACTCCTAGTTCTTAAGCAGTAATTTCAAACCTTTTTTCAGTCATGGAACACTTTATATTATGATATCAACTTGATATAGCTCCTTTGGGCTGATGCCGTTAAGTCTCGAAAAACTATCTTATGTCTCTTATTTTTGTACGCTCGCCTGACATGCACAACTTATATTAGTTTTAATTTTATTATGTTAAACGGTGTTTGTATACGCCAAAATATTTGTTATGACAGTGGGCCCATTTCCTGTTGGTACCTTGAATTCGTTTTTTTTTCTGCAGTGACAGTTGGCAGCGCCGATATGTCAGAGCACCCCGTGAGCTGGCAGTCGAACAACGCTCGCGACCTTGATGGGCACGCCTAAATGGCGTGTGCCACAACGGTATTTTTGTTGCAAGTGTTTGACAAATAAACGCGGATTGTAAAACTAAAACAAGTTCTTTATTTTGTGAACCTGATCCTGCAACCCGTCATCCAGTAAACTGATATCGAAATAAAAGAGGAGGATATCAATTATTTAGGACACGGGTGAACGTTGTTAAAAAGCAAGAACTCCCTAGCTCGATCGACCTTTTTTTTAATTATCTTAATTAATAACAAACATTGATTTATATCCAAAATCGTGTGAGATCGTTCAAAAAACATAAGTACATTATAAAAGCAAAAATTTCGCAATATCTTAAAACTAAGACGTTTAACTAATGCATCCTCTAAGTATTAACGTATGGCGCAGAAATGTGAAATTTAACAGCAGGTCTTATGCATTTAATCATCCAATAAGACCATCCAACGTGCCATGGAGAGATTCATGACTAAGAGTGTCTATAAAAGATAAAAACCGAAACGAGGATATCCTAAGAAGAACTCAAGTAGTGGAAGCTACCCAAATAATAGGCACACTCATGTGGCAATGGGCAGTACATATCTGTCGAAGATATGATGGTCGATGTGGAATAAAAGTGCTAGAGTGGCGTCTAAGAACTGGCAAACGGAGACCCTACAAGATGGGTTGAAGACATCACAATTGTAGGAGGAGTATGGACGGGGAGGGCGGGGAATCTAGGATGATGGAGACTCATGAGGGAGGCCTATGTTCAACAGTGGATAGACACAGGATGATGATTATAATTACGAGTGGATAAAGACCCATCTAAATTTAACTACGAATAATGCATCGAGTCATGTGCCGTCCGTCGGCAAGAGCATATTGTATTGTGGCCCGGCTTGAATGCTGTGACTAGGTCGGGCAAGTTTGTAAAGTTTATCGTGAATATATGTCAATGTGCTTCAGAAAAAGTTTGTGTGTTATTAATCTGCTACTTATCCTGCCACCACGCGACTGAATAACAACCTCTTTTTTAAAGAGAGGAGGATGTCAGTATGTTTGCTCTATAACGTCGTGAAGCCTGATGAGAATGACATTGTATTATTATAAATGTGTGTCGCTTTATATGTTGCGTAAAATAAATATATGAATTGATTCTTTGTCAATAAAAATATGTACATAATTGAAAAAAACTAACCATTTTATAAGTTTCCGAATGCAAATACGTAGCACCTAGCGCCTCTTTGGGTAGTACCGTTGAGCACCACTGTCTAAGAGAATTCCTCGTTGATCTGATCGGTGACCTATCATTACCGTTGCTGTTGAGATATCTTGGCAACCGAATGTGCTCTATTATCGGGTCATAGTTGGCGGCAGTTAGAAAAACTGAATGTGCTGGTTTGGTTTGAGTGTCAATTGCGTAATCGGCTTGTTAATTACATTAAGAGCTTGCAATTATAGGTGATGCTGCATAGTTTTGCTATAATTAAAACAGTTTTTTTTTATCAAAAAAAATAATTCGCGTTTTTTAACTTTTGCCTTATTATTAGGCTAAAAAGTTATTGATGACAGCCGTTCATATATTTTCAATGTGGTAAAAAAAAATGTGTAATATAAACTATTCTATTTTGAGTCTAAGCATGTAAGAAATAAAATTCTGGAATTTATGCAAAAAAAATAGCTTACGGTATTGAAATTTTCGATTTCTTACAAGAATTATTGATGAAAATGTGTTTTTTTTTTTGGTGAGAATATATTTCTTGAATATTCTTAATACTCTTTCAACTACTATTTATATATAATCGTGTCGGAAACAACAGGTTCAGATCCCGTCTGCCCAGAAGTGGGTGACATCGATGGCGTTACTCCCGGCCATCATCAGGTCTTCCTGGATGCAGCTTCTCGGACACAGCGCACACTCCAGAAGGTGTGATAGAGTCTGCTCCACGCCGCAGTCATATTCAGTCAGTAAAACTGCCAGGCTTTCATTTGTGTCCTCGTCTTGCATACTCAGGTCCGAAATCTGTTAAGGGATCTCCATATATTCCACCCCTGGTTGTGTCCAGGAGCTAGGTCTTCTTTCGGGGCAATCCAAGCATTCCCCTCAGTTGCGCCTCTCCACATGCTCAGCCGCAGGGTGGCCTCAGCTATCACCAGTTCCGCTCTCGACTATAGGAAAATTCTTCTTTATTTGAGCCGTGTGGTTATCTTTTAACAACTACTGAATATCTACTATAAAGCAATATTCAACAACTGATATACATACATATTTACAGCAAACACATTCTTATATGACACTTCTCTCATGAATAAATTGCATTATCAATGAAATAATCGTGGTGCAAAGTTTTTGGTTCGTAACCTCTCGTATATAGTTTATTTATTTTCAAAAGGACAAGTGATATAGAATTTAAATATTCGATTTCTACATCACTGTTTGTTGGTTTTTGTGCTTATATGTGCTTACATAAAAAGGAAAAAAAGTTAAAGCTGTGACTAACTGGTTTAATAAGCGTTATAAGTTACACCCCATCCTTTTTTTACGCGATAAGTAGTAATTACATTTTTAAATATTATTCAATTAACTTTTAAACACTCAGTGGTCCGATACGGGACCACAAATTTGCGTCGTTCAATTTCCTAGCAGGCCAATGTTTGTAATGTTTCGTCGCACAATAGATTCTTCCATGAACTTACTTTAATACTATTATTACAAATTAATGTAATCCGATTGTGAAATGAACTGTAAGTACTCCTGTATGGGACCGTAGGGCATTGAACAATGCAAATCTGCGGTCCCGTAAGGAAATCACTGGGCGTTTAAAGGTTAATTGGTTCCAGAAAACAAAGTATCTCATAAAAAAACGTAGTAAGCCGAGTAAACTAGTAATGGAGCCGTTCGGAACGGAGTATAATCAATTAAAAAAGGACTAGGTGAAAATCATTTTGATACATTTTTAGGTCTCAACTATAACAGACCGATGTGACGTCACATATCAGACTTTGATTTCCCAGCCCTGTTCGTGTCTATCCATTTGAATTTACAAAAATAAAACTCAACGAAAACATAATATTGCAAGTATAGCGTTTTGTTTTATGGCCGCCGTATATCAGCTGTATGTAAAAATATTCCTCGGTCTAACAATAGGCGGTGTCAGATTGCTCGGGCGCGGTCGTAAACCAGTCACCGACGGCCGGCACTAAAAACCAACACCTCCACTGTAGCCAATTTATCGGGTATCGCTTTACGAAAGGATTTACTAGGGGCGATCTAATAGTCACAAGAATGGTTAACAATTTAAACGAAAACATTTTTCATCATCATCAGCCTGTTTCCATTTACTGTTGAACGTAGGCATCCTGCATAAGCCTTCGTCCTTCTAGATCTTTTTTTCAAATTTTTTATTTTTTATTTTTTTCAGAAACATACACAAATTGTATTTGGTACGATCCTGAAATAAGATACAATACAAGTGAAAGAATTTATATTTATGGGTATTTATGATTATTAACAACAATTATTAAAAAGTCCCGAAACTCGCTAAACTACCGGAGTACTCTGTCATCTAGCGCTGCTAAGACAGTCGCGGCAAAACAGCAAATTAAAGACGACAGTTGCACCAACATGAAATGGAACAAATGTCATTACAAATAAAATAGCTTATGCAAGCGCCGTGTAATATTATACATATAAATATAACTAACATTTTTGATGTGCAGGCGAGCGAACCAAAATAAGAAACAATAGATCGTTTTTCTTGGCTGATATCAATGTATACGCATAAAAACGGTCTATTACAAACATGTATGGGAAAAATGGTGGAATTCGCTTGTGTTTTTCATGGGTTAATTTATTTGCTACGTTAATATTTTTCTTTAACAAATAAAACGAATACAATATGAATTGTAGATTCATTCGCTTATAGGAGACTTTAAAGACACTCCTCGTATGCTTTCTGAACACTCGTTCAGCTTTGGTCGTTATTAATTTCTTTCCTTTGGGCTGTAAATACCTGCAACAAAAGTCTAGTACACCAGGTGCGTTCACGCACTGGCTTACGATCAAAGAACGATTTCTTATGCCCATTTGATACAATACTAGTTAATATTAACGACGTCGCCATAAACATATTGTTAAACTGAAGGCGTCTGATGAAGTCACTAGTCTGAGTCTAAAACATAGAAATAAACACATACATAGCTTCCTATACTTCGAAACGTTGGTTTAACTATCTACTAGATGAAACTCAAAGTTTCGTATTTAGTGATACTTAAGTGAACTGAAAATACTGTAATACAGCATATCAAGAATCAACCTCGGGAGGAATAACCAAGTCTTTCTTTCCATCCATCGAACACTTATTGACGTGGAAAAAGATCAATTCCGTGGACTTTCATCTCACTCAAGCGTTTACCGGACACGAAATTTTCAGGGAATTCCATAAATGATTTGGCCTCTCTTCTTGCGACGCATGTCCATGTGATCCAGGCATGCAACAGACGGTGAGACACTCTCTTGTTGAATGCATCATCCATGAGAACAAGAGACGCATTTTGTGTTGTCGCCTGGGTGTCTCTGCCATTTCTTGGCAGGATTTTCCTGAATTGCTGATTAGTTCAGACGGTCGCTTGCTGTTAAACTTCATCAGAGAAATCGTCGGGGCTACAAGAGCGGTTAACGAGGCTGACATGGAATAGGCTCCAACGTTCTTCAACTATTTCTCAGACGTATATTCTAACCTTGTGTGTAACTTGCAGGGTAGAACTATATATTTTTTATATGCAACTATATATTTTTTTCTACATTTTTTTAAATGAAAAAAAAAATTGAACTGAAAAATAATCTGAACAAATCACCCAAAAATATGCCACAAATATAAGACCTGCCGTCGGTCCTCGGGCTTCTGCCTTGGAGACTATCGGGAAACATTACGTTTCCATGTAAACCTTTGGGCGCAAAGAAATCTTGAGTCGAGGCATTACCACTAACAAAACTGAATGGAGGCAATACGTGGTGACTATTTTTTTCAACATGTGAAGAAAGAAATATAAGCCTTATAAATATATTATTTAAAAATTTAATAGAAACGCTAACTACAGATTCACGGAACATAATGAAAATTTGTGAAAATCATTAACTTAAAGCTTCTAAAAAAATCAATCTCGACCACTTTCGAGAAAAGTTGCAAATAGATTGATTTTCTTAAAGGAAAAGGGATTGTTCCAGACATTTTTCGCGCAAGTGGCTTGTATTTGAAAGCGAGAAAGTATGCCTTTTTCAAGTCATACATTTGGAACTTATAATTTTCATTATACCTATAGGTTTCACTGGGGATAAACCCGCTTACACAATTATTTTCTGGTATACAATGTATGTTTTGTTCTGAATAATTGAATGACGGGAACAGTTTTGTTCGCCAGATCCATGAAATGCCGATGCCGTGCAATGTGACACATTGCATAAAGGATATTTGTAACTGTCATTCTCTGCACGTGAATCACTAGTTGTCCAGTTGACTAGCGACTAGAAAGACTGGCTTGGCGGCATTACTTGCTAGATCTAAGCCTAACAACCATACCAACAAATTTTAATAATCGAAAAATTTTGGTCGAGATTTTTCTTCTCATTGAAAGTAAATATACGTGAGTAATTCAAGATCATTTCGTCTAATAAACAATGGTTCACTTACAACTGACCTTTATCTAATACTTGGCACAGCCGTTGCTCCTGTGAACTCAAATATCTAAAACCTCCCGCACCTTTGCCGGGGGGTTTAGTTCAATGGTGAAAGCATTTGCTTTGCAAGCCAAATGTCGTTGGTTCAATCCCCGATGCAGATTAAGAAAAAAAAATTAATCGATTTCTGAGATCTAAAATACCCCCGGTTGGTGTAAATTTGATCCCTTGCCCGTAAAATGCCAATCATAGCCTATTAATGAAAATTGGTGATAGACAAAAGTCGTCCCTACCAAAAGAAAAGACCACCCATTCATAGTTATTTCCTGTAATAATAAGGATGATGCGTGAATCTCGGGCTGTAGTCTATGACGTTGGCGGATCAACACTCCACATGCAGCGCTTAGCCATATGCACCATGGTAAGCGTCATAGAATTCCACAGATGAGACTTCAAAATTAATATCACCATCTGTCGGTATTCTGCTGTATGTGTTTACATAAAAAATAGTATATCATAAAGAAATGAAACGGTCGACTTTCAGCGCTATTATGTTATAAGCTATACTTTGATAAGTACACCCGTGCTCGTAGCCATCCATTGTTTTTGATCCCAGTTGATACTTGTGGAGCTTCGAGCACTCAATTTAGTACAACGGCAATGGCGCTCCTAAATGGCCTGCCAGCACACCTCGATCCTTTTCTAGCATCCTTTTCCTCTTTTGTCGATGGTTTTGTTCTCCTAGATCTTTGACACGTTTCATCTTCTTCTTCTTTAATATATATTTATTTTTTTATTTTCTTTTGCTTGTATTGTATATTTATGTTTACTCTGTATCTTATTATTTTGTACCTTGGAACTTCGGTTCTGTGAATTCAATAATTATATAATTTATAAACATATATTTCACAATAGAATAACAAACGAAGCAGCCGGATCTTTAATCGTTTAGTGTATACAACAAATTTACATCAGAATAATACGTCCAGTCGAATGTCATCCATAGTCAATGGGCTTTTTTGAACTTGACTCGCAAGTATTTCAATACTAGTAAGGCCATACTTGACATTTCCTCGACGATAGAAGGTGGGAGCAGAACAACAGAACCAAACTAGACTTTATAATGACATTCACAAACTGGTTATCACAATTGATAAAAAAAAAATTTAGGGGCTTAAGGCCCCCGGGCCGGTCGCCTTGTACCTGCGCTCCTTGGGAGCACTTACCAAGGCATTGTTTTCAAAGTACTTTCTTGTTATACAAGTAACGGTCTTTGGTGAGCAACACCAAGCGTGGGTGTAAGAGTTAGTAGTTCTGACGTTAAAATTTGGATTTTTTGAGTTCTTCAGATATAGTAGATATGTAGTTCAGTATACGGAAAAGGCATTTATTTTATTTAGACAATTTATTTATTTATTCCTTCAATAACATTACAAAATATTTTAACATCTTAAGTCATTATCGAAGTATTGACATAAAAGTGTGGCCCGTAAATTTATTGACACATTTAGTGTCAATGACCTCACACCAGAACAAGCGTTAGGAGACTCAATGCAAATAGTTGACTTGTAACAACAAAAACCCTGTTATAAGTAAATCATGGATGACCCACAAATAACATGGCATTATTGTCACAACATCAAACATCCAAAATTTCGCCTTCGTCAACACTAGCACCGAATCTGAAGCAATATAACACCAAATATGTCAATATCTTCACTTAACTGGTTTCAACCACTGTTCACTGCGATTCTTTCGTCTTACGCGTATCCAGGGTTGAACGATGGTCTTTTCAGGCCACACTTCAGGCTCCATGAGAGGCATGGTAGTTGGACTCCGTAGCGATGAGGTCGACATATCCAACCGGTCCAGGATTCTGTTGGATTACGATAAAGAGCCTTTCCCTACTTAATCTAATATTGGGCAATACCATATAACGTGTTCAGCGTCCTGCAAGGGGCTACCGCATGGGCCGTCTGGACGATCAACGAGGCTAAGCTTAAAGAGTTTAGCCTTAAAATGGCCGTTACCAGTCATGAATTGACTAGACCAAAGCTTATTCCGTGAATTGATACACATACAAATTTTTAGTAAACGAGATCCTGTATGACATTTCTCTCGTCAATTACATGGAGAAAAATAAACAACGAATATAAAGCTTTAAGCCACTGATTTAAAGAATCATGTTCATTTTCATCGCGCTGATTATTCAGTCAATTGAGGCTCAGTAATGAAAGTCGATAGTCATAAATGATATGGGGATGCTGTCTGCGGTTCGAATCTCATATCTATCATTTTTTTTATGTAATATAATTTTTTCATGTATTATACATATAGCTTTTTTTTTGTATATTACTGTTTTTTTTTCATTAAAATATAACAATATAAAAATAAAGTACAGTGGTACATCGACATACGAGTTTAATTTGTTCCGCAGCCTTGCTCGTATTTCAATTTACTCGTAACTCAAAGCTAATTCTCCATTGAAATTAATTGATTTGACAATGACAGCGAGAGCACACTGATAACTGATTCTCTGACCTTGGCCGGGGGATTCACGCGGGAAAGAATGACGCGCGGTTCGCATGCAACCGGCCGACCCGCTTGGTCTATTGCTCGTATATAAAAAGTCGTATTTTGGGATACTCTATTATTTTACTAACACTGTATTTGTTATCATTGTGCCACTGTTTAAAAATTTTCGCTAATAGATACAAAGTTAAATAAATTATTTGAAATAAAAAATTAAATTAAACTGCATTTACATGATCTTTTTAAGTAATTTCACTTTACGCATATTTCTTGGGTGGTAGTGATATTTCTTACGTAAATGGTATTAACTTTATAAATCGATTTAATCATGTGAAAATTGGGTTTTAAAAACAATTATCCCGTAGAAAAGGATGGAATATTGGAGTATTTTTATATTTATTTAAAAGTTTTATTTAAAATTTATTTACACAATTTTAAATATGCAGTTTAAAAAGTACTGTCTAATACAACCCTAAAATGTAATTATTTTAAATTCCAAAAACAATAAAAGTACAATAAAGAAATAGTCACTATTTATTTTTACTTTATTTCGTTGTTTAATTGTAAATACCATGTCACTTATCGCAAAATGTGATTTTATTAATTAATTTTGTTCACATTTGAATTTACTTGTAAATAGTTTCCTCCGGCCCTGCATGTATGTGCTTAACTTGCGATTACCATTTGACATTATTAGCGCAGCACAATGAAGTGAAATGCCAAGGAGAGTTGGCGGGCGACTGATGGGGAGTTCATCTGCTATTGTGTAATGACGTGTTCATCCTACGGGAAGGTTACATAAGGAATGAATGGAAATTTATGAGTAGATGGAACCTGGAGGAAAGTTGGAAAGTTCATCTACTTTTATGTAACGATGAATCACCTTAGCCAATAGAGATATTTTAGGAATATATGTAACTTTTTGATAGGACGTATACTAGATGATTTACGGGAAATTCCTATACTATTGTGTAACGTTGGATTCCTTTACTCAGGAAGAATGTCTAAAGTATATATGTAACTTTGTTAATTGATTTTACTTAGGTGAATGTTTTTTATGTTAACAAATACAGGAGAATACCGACAGATGTAGATAGTAATTTTGAAGTCTCATCTGTGGAATTCTATGACGCTTACCATGGTACACATGTGCTAAGCGCTGCATGTGGAGTGTTGATCCGCCAAATTCATAGACTACAACCCGAGATTCACGCATCATCCTTATTATTACAGGAATTTACTATGAATGGGTGGTCTTCACGGGACAACTTTCGTCTTACACCAATTTAAATTAATAGGCTATAACTGGCATTTTTCGGTGAGGGATCAAATTCACATAACCGGGTGTATTTTAGAGCTCAGAACTCGATTACAAATCCTTTTTTTTAATTTCCGTCGGGGATCGAACCCATGACCTTTGGCTTGCAAAGCAAACGCATTGACCATTGAGCGATATCCGCCGACAAAAGAAGATTATCTACTTCTATATTACGATGCATCCCCTTACCTAAAGTACGAGTATATACTTGTAGGTAACTGACATCAATTAGATATAGACCTTTCAGACAAGCCCATACAAAAATGTTTGTCTATCTATGTCTTAGATTTAGGTAATAATAAGATACGGCGTTTGCATGCGCCATGTTTATTTTGGCAGTCGCTAACTGTCATGTGGAGCGACATAGTTCGCTAGATGGACGCTATGAGTGTTCGGCGTAGTTACTGTCACTACCACCGTTGTACACTCTGCCTGGGCACCGTCGATTAAACAGCATGTTTTGTGTCCCGGGCAGAACGCCGAAGTCCACCATTTTCAGTATTTTAACATAAAATAAATGTCAATTTTCTTCTCAAAAAGTTCTTTGCTTTGGTAACCTGCTTCTCATCCATCTATCACTCAACCTAATGACGAGTCCGGCGATCTATTGCGCTTTATTTCAACGGGGGATTTAATTTTTAAAATTGCTTAGTATTTCCTTGATGAAATTCCAAACTACCTCTCTCTTTAGCCTCGCCATTTCTCATCATCTAGGGTCAGCTCTTGTCGTGTACATTTACCATGTCTGTCTGTTCTGCGTTGCATTCTCGGTCAAGCCCAGACTTTTCAGATCCTTATCTACAGTTGCTGTTTGTCAGCGTGGGTATGTTCAGGGATTTCTTCATCATATAGTCCTCATCTCTCCGTGTCACATGCCCATACCATCTTAGGCGGTTTTACCTTATCTTTTCAGGTTTGAGGGCCACCCGAAATGCACCCCTAATATGCTCATTTCAATCTGTCCAAAAAAAAAAACAACTTACCTACGAATAAGAAATACTTACAATTGAATTTCATTGTTTTATCATTATTTCAGCTGAAACAATGTCTACTGCATACAGATAAGTGAAGTCTTATTAAGTTTTCAGTAGACAAGGCTTGGTTTAACGGCTCGGAAGAAAACTCGTTTCCTAGCATGTGACCTTTGAGAAAATTGAAATTTCTCTTTCGCAGTCTCGACTCGTCGTATATCCCGACACTGCACTTTTCGTATTATTATCTTCTTATATAAAGTGCAAGGCTTAATGTCAGAGATGTAAGAAGAGCAGAAACAAGAAAATTGCATTTTTATCGGATACTATACATCTGGCATGGCAGTAAACCACTCAATAAGTAGTAATCCACTACAAAGCGTAAAAAATGTATTTTAAATATTTGCTCAATTAATCTTTATATGCAGCATCATTTTTTAGAGTTTAATTGTAAAAATATAAAAATCTCGTTATTGTAAATTATACTAAAAAATGTAAAAATACCTCTGCAGGTGATATTGTAGGTTATAGTATTCAAGTAATGAATAAAAAAATTTTTTTTTAGTCAAAGCTGCACTACGTCAATGCTATTATTAAATTTCATTTTAACTAACAGATACATTAAAAATACTTTGGATATTGCTCATAGCTTTTCTCGGAAATAATTCAGGTGTCCACAAGACCGTGAAAGTTTTATAGATATTTTCTTGGTATTTTGCATTTTTACATAATAAATGTTACCACAAATATTCGGACCTAAAGAAATATGTTTGTGAATTTTCCTTGTAAGCATTATCTTTTTACGTAATTAAAACTGTTTATCTCTCTTCTTATATTATAAGAAATAAAACGAAAAAGATTACTCGCAATGAGGGTATTGACATTTGATTGAATTTTTCTAATTATTTTGCTATGCTGAAAATCCTCGGACCAATGAAAATAACACATTTTAACAACGGTTTTCACTCGATTAGCGAAGTTAAGCAACATTGGACGCGAAATAAAACTTGTATGGGTAACCGTCTGTGGCTTTCACCGCGTGCTGTTGGTTAGGAAGCACCATGTCCTCAACATCATATAAAAAATCCCATATTACAAATCTTGATTACTAAATAATCCTAAATATGGCTGACACATTAAACCTGTAGTTTCTTCAATTTCTCATGCTCCCACCTTGGTAATTATAATTAGAAATTTATGCTCCTATGTGCATCTTCTGGTGCAGAGATGTTTCGGTGACATGTCATGGGCAATGGCTGCTGATAGAACTATGTCATTAATGTATTGACCATTTGTTTCAGATGTGAAACGTTTGTGGATGGAATAAAAAATAATAATCTTAGTATTTAATACATTACACATTCGTTTAGTGGATATAGGAACTGGTGATCCCTGAGGCCACCCTGCGGCTGAACATGTAGAGAATCGCAAATGTGGGTTATATATGGAGGTCCCTTGACAGACCGCAGTATGCAAGATGAGGACACAAAAGAAAGCCTGGCAGTTTTACAGCGGACCCACTGAATGTGACTGCGGCGCGGAGCAGACCCTGTCACACCTTCTGGAGTGTGCGCTGTGTCCGAGTAGCTGCACCCAGGAAGATCTGATGATGGCCAGCAGTAACGTCAACGACGTCGCCCACTTCTGGACAGACAGGATGTGACCCTGTTGCTTCCGACACGATTATATATATAATAAAAAAATACCTTTTACCACACACGGCTCAATCTAAAAACCACAAATCCCGTATAAAGTGATGCGTGAAATGATACAATCTCAAGTAATACTCTCAAGCATTGATATAGATGAATACAGGAAAAAATAATTATCAATTTGATTTTTCTGTTCCTCCTACCTTGTCGTGGGAGAATAGCCGACTACGTAATTTATTCGAACCAATTCTGGGATTTGCCAGATAATAAGGTAAGTGTTTCCATGGGAGTATGAACACAATAGAAAAGGCTTCGTAGATAAATGTTTTAGCTACAAATCATACGTTTATTTGAACACGCAAGTGCAGAATATTTCCCAATAATTAATAGTATTACGGTTTTATTTGAGGTACATTAATTGATATATGTAATTTGGAAATTTTGAAATTTGATTCTACTTCGTTCATTTAGTAAGGATACAGCAAAACACTTACGAGTACATATATACCACACTTTTAAAAGAAATTTAACATACTAAACAACTAAATTCTCACCATATTTTTTACATGTACAATATATTTTTTAATGTAAGCGCATACAGGATAATACCGACAGATAGTGATAGTGATGCTGAAGTCTCATCTGTGAATTCTATGACACTAACCATGATACATATGGCTTAACGCTACATGTGGAGTGTTGATCCGCCAACTTCATAGACTACAGCCCGAGATTCACGCATCATCCTTACTGTTACAGGAATTCACTGTAAATGGACAGGCATTTTTCGGGTGAGGAATCAAATTCACACCAACCGAGGGTATTTTAGAGCTCAGAAATCGATTAAAAATCTATATATACATTTTTTTTTCAATCTCCGTCGGTGATTGAACCCACGACCTTGGGCTTGCGAAAACAGATACCTGCGCTAAATGCTGGGGGTACGATGGATTGACTTTATTATCTATGACGAGGTATGGGAGCGAACACAATAGCCTTCTATCTTACAGTCTGTCAAGAGACAAATATATACTATTCTTCACATATTCTTCCTATAGCGCAGGACGGCACAAACTACGACAGCCGTTTTTTGTGTAACCGGTCTCTATTAACTATGCATAGAATGTACTCGACGAAGCTCCGAAAGCTAGAGCTGACGTGGAATGAGGTGAGGACTATAGCGACTTACAAAGCTTAGTGACGACCATATACTCCAGGTACGAATCGAATAGAAAAGATATATATATATATTGCTCTTATAATGTATAATTATTATTAAAATATGAGTCATAAACATTAGAAAAGTATGTGTGTTTCTCAATATTAAATTAAGGTTCCGTATACATATTTTTAATTAAATTTTATTACATACAACTCACACTGAATTATTAGCTGGCTAATACGCAGCAGCGAATACATAAACAACATTTCTCCTAACCTAAATATATTAACATCATTATGTACGCAATATCAATAAACATCAACAGTCCTACTAACTACATAATATATAGCAGGCCTGGCCAATATATTAAAATTAGGGGCACAAAAATAATGCCATAATTATCAGGTGATTATTATTATTTTTTTATATTAATATTTTTTTATTTTTCAATGTGTTTTTTTTATGTAAACACATACAGGAGAATACCGACAATTGGGGATAGTGATTCTGAAGTCTCATCTGTGGAATTCTATGACGCTTTACCATGTTACATACGGTTAAGCGCTGCATGTGGAGTGTTGATCCGCCAACGTCATCTACAGCCCGAGATTCACGCATCATCCTTATTATTACAGGAATTTACTATGAATGGGTAGTCTTCACGGGGCGACTTTAATCTACCACCAATTTTAATTAATAGGCTATGACTGGCATTTTACGAGTGATGGATTAAATTCACATCAACTTTAGTATGTTAGAGCTCAGAAATCAAATAAAAATCCTCTTTATTTTAATCTCCCTCGGGAATCGAACCCACGACCTTTAGCTTGCAAAGCAAACGCTTCGACCATTTAGCTATACCCGACGGCAAAATAATACACACAGGAGATCTTATTCATTCCATAGGGATGGAAGTATTTTATGGATCAGACAGCAATATAAAGAGAGTGTTAATCTTTAAATTTTATAGTATAGCCAGGAATTATCGCAACATCTATTTTATTCACTGTGAAGTCAGTCCGTATAAAACAGACGTTGCGTGATATTCAAGACATAAATTTAATCTACCACCTATATTCATTATTAGTGCATAAACGGCAATTTTATAAGTAAGAAATTAATCCCACTTCAACCGTTCTATTGTTCTCCACGTATGAATCTGTTTTCAAAACTCAATAAGCAGTTAAGCATTGGTTTTTGGTGAGATGCCAAGAAATAACAACATTAGAAGATAGGCACACTCAAGTGGAAATGGACAGGACATATCTGTCGAAGAGAAGACGGTCGATGGGGAAGAATAGTATTGGAATGGCACCCGATAACTGGCAAACGAAGCATTGGCCGATCCCCTACAAGATGGACTGACGATATAAGAAGAATAGCGCGAGTGACCTGGATGCGGAAGGCGGAGGATCGAAGAGGGTGGAGACTCATGCGGGAGGCTTACGTTCAACAGTGAACGGACACAGGCTGATGATGATGATGAAATATATTTTATTTATGTTACTTTGCCATGTCTAATAATATTATAATAAAATCATTTGATTAATAGACGCACACCTTAATCACCGCATGTTGCAGACATTCTGCTTGATAGTCCGTTGCTCAGACAGAGCGGTGACTTACCGAGCTGCAAAACGATTCAATAATCGAGATCGAGACCAGTCGATACATCAAATCTGTGACGCCTGCTCCAGATACTGAGAACGATCAGCTGATGTCTTGGCAAGATAGCAACAAGGTGACTACATGTACATATGTTGAACCAAGCACATAGATCGGCAAAAGAAAGTAATAAATATGTAAAAGTTAATATGCGAAAAATAGAGCACTACATTATTTCTACTTACAAGCTGATTATTGTTATTTAATGATTTTTGTGTAAAGGTTATTTTAATGAATAAAAATCGAATTTACATAGAGTGGCAGATTATTAGGATGTTCAATGTTCCGTATCGATGCGTAAGCATTCTTTATTTTATAAAATTGATATTTAATACTTTGAATTTCACACACCGCGAAAACCTCGATACCTGTTGTTTTGGACCTTGATACCCTCAATTTACATAGAAAAGAAAAATGACCCGTGTCGCACCCGACTGGATGAATCGACAGATTCCATCTAAGATAGAGAGTTTGATTATAACTACTAACTATTACTTTGAAGACTTTTGGATGTTTAATACAAAATAATTACATTCAAAATAACTTTTTGCACATGCGTATACTTAAATGTAACACCATACTAATTAAATAGATTTATATTTAAACATCTTATAAAAAAAATCTTATGATGATATTATTTATAATATTACAACCTGATTGCCCTAGTAAAAAAATTCAGTTGCTGGGATCAATTATTTAATTTCTTCTTCTTCGTAGTGTCAATCCGGTGGATTGGTTTGCAGCAAAAGAATCTTGCATCTCGATCTCCATTCCTCTCGGTCCTCCGCAACGCTCTTCAGCTCAGCATAAGAGCTACAACTCATGTCCTCTAATACTTGCTGCAAATACTCCCGTCTAGGGCGCCCTCTACAATTTCTACCCTCAATCATCTCCTCCACGATATCGTGAAGAAGACCATCGTGGCACATGATGTGACCAATCCATCGGGCTCGCCTCTCTGAGATGGTTCTTATTAGGTGCTTATCTTCCTTGATTATCCTGAGAACCTCATTGTTCGTGAGGTGGTCTCTCCAGGAAATTCCCAGAATTCTTCTGTACGACCACATCTCAAAGGCCTCTAGTCTTTTTTTATCACTTTCAGATAAGCACCATGTCTCACAGCCGTATATTTAATTTACTAGTAGTGATACTCGCCTTCGCTTAGACTCACATAAAATGACACACTTTGGAAGATTCAAAATAAGTAATGTACTATGATTACTTTTAATTTGCTTATTTTCATTACTCACACAATTGAACACTGAAAATCAATTAGAATAGGAAATTTGTTCTATCAATATACCTTTTAGCGTTGACTAAATATATGTATTTATGATATTAAGCAGTGTTACTTTTCCTAACGTTTGTATTCCTGTAACGTGGTGACATTCCATTTTAAGGTTTATTATAGGAGAAGGTTTATGTAACAAATCAACGCAATTGGTAGAACTTCTGTTCTTTTCACACAACTTTTGAACACAGTTCTGTACAATGTTTTGTAATTACTTAAAATTTTAACATAATAATCCCACTGAGAGGACACTCTTACTTACTGCCGGCGGGTATAGCTCAATCTAGTCTATGACGTTGGCGGATCAACACTCCGCATGCAGCGTTTAGCCATATACACCATGGTAAACGTCATAGAATTCCACAGATGAGACTTCAGAATTACTATCACCATCTGTCGTTATTTTCCTGTATGTGTTTACATAACAAAATAAAATTTTAAAAATCAATTAACGGAAAATATCATGGGTACCCGCAAGTTTTACATGACTACTCTATAGAGAACATATTTTTAGTTTGACTAGTCAAAATATTTAACATTATCTGAGATTGATACCCCAAAGAAATTGACGTCAAAGATGTTAGTTCTACATAAGTATAATTAGCGTATATACATAATATGCAACCTATTTATATTGTACTCGTTGTAATTACACAATAATTACAGCTTTAATTGCATTAGTGTCAGCTGAGCAATGATCGATACGTTACCTTCGGCAAGTGCTCCAGATTCTGTTTCTTGACCACCAAGCGTATGAACAGTAAGTGAGATGTCCAAGATCTCGACCACGCCTTCTATTGACATCAGCATGATGTAGACCTTGCTGACTGGTACCGAAAACCTCGATGTACAATCTTTCGTTCCTTATTTCTGTTCGCTTGTCATACATTTATGTGTTGCCGTATTATCCTTTTGGACAAGTCCGCTCACGGGTTTGTTAGTTATATACATCGCCATTCGAGCGCTGGGCGAGAGCCGTAGCGCCGACGACACCGCGGAGCCAGTTGTGTACCGATCGTATGTGATCGAAACCACAATCTCTGGTTTAGTAATCAAATTCATAACCTTCTAAGCTTTTGCTTGCAAACATGAACTGTAAGGGAGATAAAACTCACCATATTTTTCATACCAGTAAAGTACTGACCATACAATTTGTTAGCAAAAGCAAATATATAGTTGATCCCATGTAAGATAAATATTATTGATCGAAAGGAATTCAATGTTTGAAACTCGTTGCACATTTATCTGTGATTGAAAATGCTGAATCACTAAGAAATGTGAACCATTCAGCTCATTGAAACAAACGCTGATCGTGTGGGCAATAATTATATGTGGGTAATACAAATCTCACTTTTGCGCATGCCTCATAACAATTAGGTTGTTCCAAATCGCCTGTACAGACTTTGCCATGTGTTATTATTTAGCATTAAAACTGCATGTAAAGGCGATAATGTTGCTGTCACACCATCGCAGAAAATAAACTTTCTTAACGTGTTTAATTGTGTTTTAATTTACTCACACTTAAATATTCAATAATATAGTCTATGAGAGCCTAAGATGGTATGGGCATGTGACACGGAGAGATGAGGACCACATGGTGAAGAAAGCCCTCAACATACCCACGCTGAGGAGAAGACCTGGAAGACCACAGGCAACCTGGACTGCAACTGTAGACAAGGATCTGAAATTTCTGGGCTTGACCGAGACTGCAACGCAGGAGAGACAGACATGGCGAATGTTCACAAGAAGAGTCGGAATTACAAATACAGGAGTTAACAAGTAGTTAATTTAATAACGATGTATGTATTGTTACCTTTTTTTTTCAAGAATTTATCATACGTTTAGGTAAGTTTTAGATTAATATTTTTATTGAGTCTACAACGTTTTAACTGAAAAAAAATGTTTCTACAAACATTAACACATTAAACATAGATATGACATGACAAATAATTAAAAATAATGTAAAAATTATCTAAATCTAAGATAAAATAAAGTATATAATATAATACAGTATAGAGACAGATATGAAAAAGTAGATGCAGAAGGTGAAGGGTGAAAAGGGGTGGAGACTCAAAACGATGTCTCATGGAGCCGAAGTATGGCCTGATAGGACCATCGTTCAACCCTGGATACGTGTAAGACGAAAGTATCGCTGTGTACAGTGGTTGAAACTAACTTGAGTGAAGATATTGACATACTCAGTGTAATAATGCTTCAGATTCAGTGCTGGTGTGGACGGAAACGAAATGTTTGACGTTTGATTTTGTGACAACAATGCCGTGTTATTTGTGTGTCAACAATGATATACTTATGATGTGGTTATTGTTGTCACAAATCCTAACTTTTTGCACTGCGTATTCCGACACTTGGTCTGAGTGTGAGGTCATTGGCACTAAATGTGTCAATATATTTACATCATCACACTTATGTTAGTACTTCAATAAAGAATTAAAATTGTATAAGCTAAAAATCATTGAAGGAAAAGAAATTTAATAATATGTTTTTTTTTTTTTTAATTTTTATTAGAATATTATTTTATTATTTTAATATTCTAATCTACTTTTATAGATCATTGACTATATTACAATATTATTATTACTTAAATATACATATACTATACATAAAATTCTTTTTTTTTTTCAACGCGTCAATCTAAGCACAAAAATAACGGCAGAAGCGGGATGCGAACCGCGGACCTTGGAAACCAACAACTATGCCCAGGTATTCATACCGCTCGGCGAACTGCGCCATTGCTATGCCCAGACCGACTCGCGTTGAAACTAGTATTTATATCATTGTTATCATCGTACGGTAGATGTCGCTAGTATATATTCAAAGTATGTATATTTTTATTATTATTCAATCAGTCTTCATTTATTCACAAGCTTAATATTATTACTTAGACTGTCGGAAAGTAATAATATTAAGCTTGTGAATAAATGAAGACTGATTGAATAATAATAAAAATATACATACTTTGAATATATACTAGCGACATCTATCGTAAGATGATAACAATGATATAAATACTAGTTTCAACGCAAGTCGGTCTGGGCATAGCAATGGCGCAGTTCGCCGAGCGGTATGAATACCTGGGCATAGTTGTTGGTTTCCAAGGTCCGCGGTTCGCATCCCGCTTCTGCCGTTATTTTTGTGCTTAGATTGACGCGTTGAAAAAAAAAGAATTTTATGCATAGTATATGTATATTTAAGTAATAATGAAATTTAATAAAATTGAAAGTCTACTTCTCTTAATGAAAGCAAACAGGTTAAAATCATAAAAATCCGTTTTTCTAATAATGCATTATTATCGAAAACAAGGCGTTGTGCAAAATTTCAGTTCAATTAGTTGAAGGAGCAAGTCTTCAAGCAAGGAAGATCGTCAGTAAAGATAATATTACCTTTTTTTAAATATAGGCATATTGTGTATGTCGTTGCAATAATCTAGTACTCTGTATTTACTCAATAATATTTCGTTATTACTGTTGGCCTTATTAGGTAATATATATTAATGTTATTACGTAAATTGTGCGTTTGTACCGAAGTGCGTGTTAATTTCATACTGAATTTGTATAAAGGTGATAAAATCAATTTATTTCCACACCGTGCTCTATCACCGTGATACTCTTGATTGATTACAACCGCCCACCTGTAAAGGAATATATTGCGCAACCTTCCAGGTGAGCTGTCTATATGTAAATATATAAATTAATATTTATAAACAATTTAAAATCTGCGGCTAATGGTTGATATTTATGAGTTCAATAGTATTTCCAGGTGCGCAATTTTATGTATAGAAATCTACATGAGAAAATTAAAATTACAACTAAATACATTGAATAAGACGAGCCTTACTTTCATGAAAACGAATTCACGTTGCCAGGATAGCCATCAGAACGCGTGGTGGAGGAATGAGGAGCAGATGAGCAACACAAAGACTTTTTCAGAAGCACGTTGATATTTATTTTAGATAAAAAAATGACAAACTGTAGTAATTGTCTCAGGCCACGGGTAATGAACGATCTACCTCCCGTTGAGAGCCAAGCCGAAGTGACTCAGAGCGTTTCGTAACACCGCAGCACCCTTCTATCACCTGTCAGCCCTCTGACGAATTTCAGTCAAAACAAGAGACGAAAGATCGTAAATCGAGGCTTTTCGGCACCACCACCATGCAAGGGCTATATCGAGCTGATTTCAAATGACATTAAATGTTATTGTCTTTTAGCGACTGTATCCTTATTGGAGCATTAAAGGTCATTATAATCTAAAAATATATATATATTTCAAAAAATGATAACACTATCTGATACACATAGAAATTCATAGCAAACGTCATATTAAATTACATTTCTTTCATAAATTAATATCATTAGAAAATCATAATCAACATAGATTGTATAAACATCACAAAATAACATGAACTTTAGAGAAAATGCTCGCAAGAACCCATGTAAGTTTCATCGCAATATGACGAACGGTATGATATGATCAAACAAAGATCAATTTTTTCATTATTTTCTAACCGATGTTTCAGTTTATTAATACTTTTAATAAATCATACAAACATAAAGATATCAATTTTGAATGGTGGATTAATAATTTTTAACAACAATGCGTTCATTGTTTTTTTAATATTTTTCCTTATCATTGTTTAAAAATCCTAAACCTTTTCCATTTTTAAAATTTAATAGCTCTTGCCCATCCTTAATTAGAGCATAAATCATTTTTTTTTCAATTCATGATACAATTTACTTAGAACCCGATATAATTAAGGTTTTTTTTATATGTACATGTAAACACATAAATTATGGTATCAGCATAGGTTGTTGGCCCTTCAATGAACTATGATATTTAAGACCGTTCTACTGAATTCTTCGTATGGAAGAATAATTGTATGCGTCTAGGTATCGATTGAATTGGTTAAATTGATAGAAGTACCAATCTATATACTAAGAGATTCACTTTGATAAATACTTGAAGAACATTTTAAAGTCTATATAATTTCTCTTAAATGGTTTTTGGTTGTTTTATAAGAAATATAAACAAAAAATCTCGTACATTTTAAATCATATGTAAGGATTTAAATAATAATCTGGATATATTTATCATTCTCTAACAACTCCTGGTAGTCACAATATATAATGATATCAGCACGATAACGCCCTTGCTCGTGCCGAAAACCTCAATATACAATCTTTCGTCTCTTATTTTAGTTTGCTCATTGGACACGCATGTGTAGATCACGACGTCGCCGTAACCTGAGCACTCATCAAGCCGCCCGTCAGAGATATTACTGTGTTACGTGCCGATCTTCGAACTTTAAGTCACACCTTACCTACTAGTAACATTTCGCTATTCCAAAAATCATTTCTAGAACTTGCCAACAAAATAGAATCTCGTTAATCATTCAATTCAATATAATGTAAATCTTCTTTATTTTTTTACCTTTAAAACTGTTTAAATATTAAGCTTACTTACTAACATTAAATTCCTCGTGATATTATTAATATATGTAGACCAAGAACTGGCAGCTTCCAAAGTTCCTTCCTTAATGCCACCGGTAAACTATGGAATGCTCTTCCAGCGTCTGTGTTTCCTCCTTCCTACAATCTGGATCTCTTCAAGAAACAGATAAATATACACATGTAATCTCCCCAACCTATACACAAATACGAACACAACACACGTTTCCTGCATGCAGCGTCCAGCCTCCCTGGCTGAGCGTCATAGAGTGCACTGGTCTTGACCGGGTGTGCTCTCCTGCATTCGTTTACATAAAAAAAAATAATATTATACAGTGTTCATATTTTTTTTCATTCTTGTTCGGAATGTTCGGAGTATTTCCAGTGATCCCCTCCTAACACGCATAACAATTCATTCTCAGCAATCTACAGATCACAACAACTACACTCCCACATTCCGACAGATATCAGGATAAGAAGTAATACAGTAGTTATTGATATGGCTATTCATTCGTTCAAAATCGAGATAATATGGCTATCGTTAAATAATGTTCGGAATATATCTAATGCATATATCACTTTATAAGATGCAGATAAATTCTTCCGCAAATCAACATGTCTAATTCTTTAACTGATGACTTGATTACCTGGTCTGATAGAAATTCACAGTTCATTTCCAGTCGTGGAGAAGAAAACAGGAAAGCATTACAAAAATAATTGCAACGCTTAGAGTATTTCCCGTAAAATTCAATAACTTTGCAAATTTCCGCTATTAAAGCGTGCAATATGATATTTAATCAATAAATTCAATTAATATGTGTGTATATTTGTAAGCACATGTAGAACAAAATCTCTAAATACTGATGCATACATATTGTAAGTGAATTTTATGAACATTGCATTTTTTAGGAAGGCCTTGTATCTGGAGTGATAAATTAAACAATTAACCATTTGTCATTGTGTTTTTAGCCTAGTTATAAAGCAAGATTTAAATATTGAACGTTTTTAACAACGTATGAAAGAAAAAAATACATTTCTATGAACGCAATAGGAAATAAAAACCATTAACATCCTCCTCTCTAATTTATGTTAGTTATTCAGTCGCGTTGTGGCAAGAAGAGGAGATTGCTGAGAGATGGGAAATAAAAGTACACTGCTACGCAGATGACTGCCAGCTCTACTCTTCTTGTGGACCCGAGGAAATTGGCAACATGAAAGAAAGGATGGTCGGCTGTATAGAGGAGATCGGACAGTGGATGTTAGCAAATAGGCTCGCTCTTAATCCGCAAAAGACGGAAATACTCTTTATGGCCACAGCTATTGGACTTACAACCCTTGGCTTTTTGTGGTAATGATGTCATCCCTTCTACAAGCGTCAAGCTGCTGGGAGTAGAAATTGACCAGTTCCTCAATCTTAGCGGTAATATCACAAAAACGGTGAAATCTGGATTTTTTAACCTGCGGCAGATACGGTCGGTAAAAAGATGCTTACCCAGAGACGCTGGAAAGAGTTTGGTAAATGCGTTTATAGTCTCCAAAATGGACTACTGCAACGCACTGCACGCAGGCCAGCCAGCCAAACAATTAAATCGATTGCAGTCGTTACAAAACGCAGCGGCACGACTAGTCTACAACGCGCCCAAATTCTGTCACATTACTCCAATACTACACCGACTGCACTGGTTAAGAGTTTCGGCTAGAATCCAGTATAAATTATGCCTCTTAGCTTACAAGGCACTCAACGGAACTGCACCGGGCTATCTGACAGAACTTATCAAGCCTTCAGAAATAAGCGCGCGTGGAGAGACACTCAGATCGGCTAGAGCAAATAGAAGCACCCTGCAGCTGACGGGAGGTAGTCCTAGCACGGTGTTTGGCAATCGGGCTTTCAGCTACGCTGCACCAATGGCCTGGAACTCACTACCGGAAAGCATAAGAGAGCTTAAAGCGGAGGCATCCTTCAGAAGCAGACTCAAGACCCACCTTTTTACTCAGAGAGGCAAAGAAGCGCTTTTGGAATGATCATTCGGTCATAAAAGAGCGCTATACAAATACTAATATAATAATAATAATAAGATGAGACGCAGATTAACAAGACAAATACTTTTTCTGAAGCACATTGACATATATATTTCGATAACTTTACAAACTTATGGCCCGGACCTAGTCACAGCAATCAACAGGCTGGACCAGCAACAATACGACCTTTTTCGCTGTCGGCACACAACTGACACCGTACGGCGCCGTGGTCTGTCACACAGCGCCGCCAGTGACAATTTATGTAACTAGTCCTCCTAAAGACATTAAAAAATTATGACACATACATGTATGACAAGCGAATAGAAATAAAAGACGATAGTATATCGAGGTTTTCAGTACCAGTATGCTGATATTACCATAAATCGAGTGGTAAATATATTACGCCATTTTCATTTTACCTATAAATGATTAAATATACTTAGTTAAAAGTACTCGTATATTATGCTGCATCAAGATGTGCTTCTTATTTAGATCATAGTACAATCAAAATATTAGTAATTCAAAAATGAAATTCCATTATATAGCCAAGATCTAACATGTCAAGGAAATTAGTCGAAATATTTAAATCAAGAAAAAAACATCCCCTGTCGAAAAAGCTCATCGCTTTTAATCCTTTACTGCCGAAATAAGTTGTTTCCCATTACAAAAGGCACCGGAAAGATAATCATATCATTATTTCTGCCCTTGAATGCACGCCACAAACCTCATGCCCATACTCCCTCCCTATTAGCTAAGTTTAAACCAAACGCGAGGCTTAAATAAACACATCAAATATAGACTCATGTTTAAATTTAACTTTGCCCAGAAGTGCCTTAATGCGCCTAAACCAGAAATAGCTTTAGCTTATTATAAAACAAACCAACAACTTCCAACCCACTGATTCCCAACTTAAAAATTCAAGTTTGGAAAGTATTTGTTTATCCAAAACGAAAGTTTGTATTAAACAACGTTATTAAACTAGACTCCTTGCACATCTCCCGTTCTTTATATATGTCCGGACGGGACGTTTCACAAATAATGCTCGCAAAAATGAAAACATTTTGAAAGTGGATGAAAGCGACTCTAATGCAGCGCATAGCGCAACAACAAACTGACCCCAAACTAGTTAACTTCATATTAGTACACCACAAACGTGCCTCAAGTTGATTTCCTTGGTATTTTGTTACTGGATTGCGAGGATAATAAGGATTAGTTGTTATGCGCAGATGCAACTTGACCGAGGAATACGCAGAAGCACTCAAAGGCGGAGTAGTTAGGTTAAGTGGCAATAAAATTGACATATTCAACCTATTCCCGGGCGGACAGCTTCAAGAAGCGCAAACCAAGCAGAATGGCCTAGCAAGCAGTCGTGAAAGACATGAGTGCATCCGTATGGACACTAAGCTTCGGGGATGGTTGGGATGCCAATTTTGTAAAATTTGGCCTTAAAGTTGCCATGCCCTTGAAAAAATCCTCTGAAAAGGCTCTGAATTCGGAAATAAATGATTTTTCGCTATATCTGGCAACATTAGTGTATGGTTAGATCCTCATCTATAAATACTTATCATGTAAAACTGCCTCTAAAGCTTAATCTTAGTTTGGTAGCTGATTCCGATAGCGATTCCGCTCGCCGCTGTCGCCAGCGTAAGCTGCGCTTAATTCATACGCTAATTAAGATGTTACGCATAAAGAAAATCTGATGGAAGCTTCGAGCCAAAACTCTATCGCGAATGACTGCAAAACAAAGAGTTAGCGTCTTATATAGCAGCTCAAATATACTGGTATCAGCTTAATAAAGCTCATTTAGGCTGATGCCGTAAAGCCTCGAAAAACGATCTTGTGTCTCTTATGTTTGTTCAATTGCCTGACATGCACATCTAATGTTAGTTTTAATTGTATTATGTTGCACGGCGTTTGCATGCGCCATCTTGCTTGTTATGACAGTTGATCCATTTCATGTTGGTCACTGTCATATTCACTTCGCTTGTCTGCCGCGACCATTGACGGCGCCAGATGTCAAAGCGGGCATTTAGTTGGAACGCGCCCGCGACCGTTAAGGGAACACCTTAGGGTGTTTCCCATAAATAAACGCGTATAATGAAAAAAAAAAAGTTTTTTATATTGTGAACCTGATCCCGCATTCTGTTAGCAAATAAATCGATATCTAAATAAGAGAGGAGGATATCAATACGTTAATGCATTCCTCATTACTCTTCATATACGAGTACAAATCACAGCAAGTGCTTATAAAATAATAATTTAATACATAACACATATTGGGAAACTGTGAGAAAGTATCAACGAGCCAATGCGCTGTAGGTAAATCCTGAAAGTTGTAGCTAGTCAGGGTTCAGTAGTTGTTTTCAGGTTTCGTGACTGAAGAGTTGGGTATTTAGTGCGGATAGAGGGGTAACGTGCCTGCGTTCTACATTGTAAGGAGACCATATTTTCACGACTTTCAGTTACAATATTTTCCAGAAAAAAAATATTATAAAGAAAATATTTAAAAAAACATTTTTCTCATATCAGCTTCTGTCAGCTAATAAAACTCGCTTGAATTGTGGCTTTTGAATTGAACCGTATGTGGCAAATTTTACCCTCAAAGAGAAATCAACAGTCGCATACATCAAGCAAGGCTGGCTTTCAATAAAAAAGCTAAAAATCTTGAGACAAGGAATATTAATTTAAGGCTCCGCAAGCAACTTGCCAAAACATTTGTTTGGAGCATCTTGATGTACGGCTGTGAGACATGGTGCTTTTCTGAAAGTGATAAAAAAAACACTAGAGGCCTTTGAGTTGTGGTCGTACAGAAGAATTCTCGGAATTTCCTGGAGAGACCACGTCACGACAATGAAGTTCTCAGGATAATCAAGGAAGATAGGCACCTAGTAAGAACCATCTCAGAGAGGCGATCGGTCACATCATGCGCCACGATAGTCTTCTTCACGATATTGTGGAAGGAATGGTGGAGTGTAGAAACTGCAAAGGGTGCCCTAGATGGGGATATTTGCAGCAAGTGTTCGAGGACATGAGTTGTAGTTCTTATGCTGAGCTGAAAAGGGTTGCGGAGAACCGAGAGGAATGGAGATCGAGATTCAAGATTCTATTGCTGCAAACCAATCCACCGGATTGATAGTACGAAGAAAGAACATCATTAGTTCTCACATACTAAAACCCATTGTACACTAAATTAAAAACAATTTCTGAATCGATGTCACCCTTCTAAGCCTATATAAAATAGCATAAAAAGTTCCTTCATTAAAATGACGCAGTTGTATCCATCACGTTTGCTTCGGCGTTGTCTTTGGATCGATTCATAATAATGTATAACAGAGAAAATATGGGTTACGTAAAAGTTACGCGCGAACAATGTTATTCATTCTCTGGGACACGAATCAATTGTTAGTCAACACGAACGCATGCGTTTCATGGACCGAGAATAATATACGTTTTAAGTTACGTAACTTACAGTATCATAACGCCTTATGAAATATTAAATTTGAGTGTATTTAACGGTACACTGTGAATGAATTTTATTATTTGCAATATAAGTGTTGATTAATCTTTTTATTAAATCAAACAATTGAGTATATTATAATTAACTCATTGTCCTTGAGTATGCGAATTTATGCAAAGAAAATCCTGTTATCTAACTGCGCTTGTTGAGGGAGAAATTAAAAATTTATCAGCAAGAGGTAATAATTGTGAAAGCGTCGAGATTTTTAGATATTTTTGGGTACATGTCACTGTGTAAACGGGAATTCATCAGCCTCTGAGTTTCGGTGATGGCTCTGAAAATTTTCAGTAGTTTAAAAAAAAAATTAATTACTTCAGTGATCAAACAAGTACTGCGCTCAAAACGTGCATTTGTTGTCGGTAAATGTTGGTGAAATGGGTTATTTTAATGAATTATTTTTAAATAAGGTTAATGATAATTAAATTCTGCCTATTTAGATATAAACAGAGTATACAGGACTGTGTGCTCAGGACTCGTTAAACACGATTACAATTTTTCTGCGACAACACAGCCGTGTTAATTAAAAGCAAATTTGCATACTTTATTAAACGTTTTCCATACCGAATAAAAGCTCGCGTGGTGGAAAGACATACGCGGGAAGGACGACCGAAATTCAATTAACAAAGCAAATTAATGTGATCAAAGACCTTGACATTTTACTTGCGAATTATTTCGTGACTCTGCGAAATTATCGAAGCCTTAAAACTATTCGCAAAAGGCTTGAGATTAATTCAGTTATTCGCGGAGTTATCATCAGCATCGGGAAAGTTATTTGTCAGGCCTTTGTTACCTCCTTCCTTTGGTTAAACTTTGCGGAGCTTTTCTTGGAGCCACTGCATACGGATTATAAATTTATATTTAATTATTTCAGTAAACGTACGCTGCTGAAACAACAAAGGTAAGAAATTTTATTTAATGATCATACTTGAACGCGAGCTTGAGAAACTATTAAGTATTGGTGATTTGTCAATCTTTTATATATAATTTTCAGCATTATGAATATTGTATGTAAAATAATATTAATGAAAAAAATAATGTCTGAAATTTGTGGATAATTTATTTCACTGCAAAATTAATAATATGTCAGAATATATTTCATCATCATCATCATCATCATCATCAGCCTGTGTCCGTCCACTGTTGAACGTAGGCCTCCCGCATGAGTCTCCATCCTCTTCGATCCTCCGCCTTCCGCATCCAGGTCACTCCCGCTATTCTTCTTATATCGAATATGTTTACGGAGTTTCAAATCAATAAAAGATTACTGCTATTTTTTATATGTTTTTTTTACAAAAACTTAAGCAATTTTTGGTCTATTGATATGAAGATCTTATTTGTTGCAGGACTTGAATGTTAATAAAAAATAATGTCTTGCAAAATCGTAGATGGGGAAGATCGTAGAAGGGTCACTGGAGATATCACATGGAAATAATGTGACATCTCCAGTAGTGGTGAACATAACGGCTAACGACCTATATTAAACATTTTAATTTGAGTAACACCACATAAAAATTCCCGCGGGTATAGCTATATAGTCAAAGCGTTTGCTTGACAAGTCAAAGGTAGTGGGTTCGATCCCCGACGGAGATAAAGATTTCTGAGCTCTACAATACCCCCGGTTGGTATGAATTTGATCACTCACTCGCAAAATGCTGGTCAAAGCATTGATCAAAATTGGTCGCAGACGATAGTCGTCCCGTGAATATCACGCATTCACATTAAATTCCTGCAAAAATAAGGATAATGCGTGAATGTCGGGCTGCAGTCTATGACGTAAGCGGATCAGCACTCCACATGCAGCGCTTAATCATATGTAACATGGTCATAGAATCCACAGATGAGGCTTCAGCATCACTATCACCATCTATCAGTATTCTCCTGTATGTGCTTACATAAAAACATAAAATACGGTGTGACAGCTAGAAATCCATATCTTAAGAACAAGCTTTTCGAGCTTTACGACCTGAATGCATGTTTTTTATTTTTCCTATAGTGAGTGCAGCGATATTTGTTTTTTGTATATTTTTTTTGTTGGACCACCTCTTAGGGCTAAATGGTCTATAATTAAGGAGCATCGGGCTAATTATTCGATGTGATAAAAACATTATACCCTTCTCGGATTCGGCAAGACGCAAAAACATAATATTTTTTATACGATTCCTTATCGGATGATCGTGTTAATTTGTACTTTATTGTTTACTTAAGTTCTGAAAAGCAAATGTCGTGCGGATCGACCATTTTCTGGGCGACACGAAAGCTTATTAAAAATAATATGCGCCGCTCCTGAATTTATAGCAAACCTCCTGAAGAACTTTATGTTAATGAGTCCTAAATATAAGGTATTTAACTAATCTCTAAACGATTGGTTCCCCATTTTTGTTTGTGCTGCTTATAATCATATATTGAATGTTTATTAGTAAATGCATTAAATAAAATAACTTTTTAATGAATTGCCAAGTTCAACATATAAGTAAATACAAAAATATCTACTATTTACTAACGCTTTAATTGAAAAACATCAAGCTTGTTTTTCAGCAAGAAAGCATTATGTCAAACAGATACATTTTTTTTAAGAATGAATAACTTCATAAATTATTTTTATTTTCATATTCGTTGAATTATTATTATTAAATTAGTGTTTGTATAGCGCTTTTTGTGACCGAATTATCATTTCAAACGCGCTTCTTTGCCTCTCTGAGTAAAAAGGTGGGTCTTGAGTATGCTTATGAAGGATGCCTCCGCTTTAAGCTCTTTTGTGCTTTCCGGTAGTGAGTTGCAGGCCATTGGTGCCGCGTAGCTGAAAGCCCGATTGCCAAAGACCGTGCTAGGACTACTTCGCGTCAGCTGGAGGGTGCTTATTTGCTCTAGCTGATCTGAGGTCTCTCCACGCGCGCTTATTTCTGAAGGCTTGATAAGTTCTGTCAGATAGCCCGGTGCAGTTCCGTTGAGTGCCTTATAAGCTAAGAGGCATAATTTATACTGGATTCTAGCCGAAACTCTTAACCAGTGCAGTCGGTGTAGTATTGGAGTAATGTGACAGAATTTGGGCACGTTGTAGACTAGTCGTGCCGCTGCGTTTTGTAACGACTGCAATCGATTTAATTGTTTGTCTGGCTGGCCTGCGTGCAGTGCATTGCAGTAGTGTTAATATATTTGTTAATATAGTGAATATATTGAACATAAGGACACCACGAATGGCCGCTACTTCTGATGGTCAGACACCATGTTAATAAGTAAGGTTGTTGAAGTTGAGTTTATGGGTTGGCGCCTGTAATATAGTGCACATCACTGGGTGTAAGTCACGCAGAAGAATGCCTCATTGCGTCGGCACGCACATCTGAACAGTCCACGAAAGACATCGAATTAACTCATACAGTTGCAGTTGTATAATGTAATACAACATAACAAAACATTTTTTTTTGATTGCTTATATACAAAAATATATTAAGAATAGTTATAACTTACCTTGATTATTGCGAGAGTGAATTAGATATGTTATATCTAGACAATTTATTTTTATATCATAATATTTATTTTGTAAAATTTCTTCATATTCAACAGTAAACACACAAATCTATGCCAAATACCATCTTATAGTACTTTAATAGACCCGAATCTAAACAATCTTAATAATTGACCTCCTCCAATGAGTGCTTGGGTTGAGCCGACTCTTTTAACAATATAGTCTAGGCCTCTAAGTGCGTCAGGCTTTATGAAGAATAGACAGTGACAGCTGATAAAAGTGGCGGAAATTTGTGGTGACTAAATGTTCCAGATATGGAATGGCTATAGCAAAGAAGGTGAGTGCTCGATCCATATCTCAACAGGCACTGTAGGAGTACTATTAAAATGAGCGTATCAGCTTTTATCTACACTAGTTGGTGGATAATATTATTAATTAATTATGTTATTAACTACCTTTGCGTAACCCTCTTGATTAATGATGGTTGCTTATTACTGCTTTATCACGAATATTAATTACTATATTTTAGTTCTGCTGGAAAATGCCTTAGTAACTCACGTTATAGAATAGTGGTGTTTAACCATTGGTGTTGACATGAGCATGTTATATTCCCTTCTTGACTGGTACCGAAAACCTCGATATACAATCTTTCGTCTCTTATTATCAAGGTACAAAGAATAAGAAACATAAACATAAACAGTACATACAAAAGAGAAAAAATAGCATAAAAGAAGAAGAAGAAGACACGTGTCAAAGATCTAAAGACCTAGGAGAACAATATCATCGACAAAAGAGGAATAGGATGTATAAAAAGTATCGAGGTGTGCTGGTAAGCCATTTAGGAGCGTCATTGCCGTTCTGCTAAATTGAGTGCTCGAAGCTCCACAAGTATCAACTGAGATCAAAAACAATGGATGGCTACGAGCACAGGTGTACTTATCTGGAACTAAGAAGTTAAAACATTCAATAATCCCAGGGTTGTGAATTGCAACTCGAAGAAAAAGGGATGAATGTTTGGGAGCAACAATTTTCCTCCAAGACTCTAACGAATGGAAATAAAGCATCCCTAGAAGGAAAAGGATTGGGTAATGTTCGGAGTTGATTGAATTGAATGGATAGTTACCGAAAATATAAAAATAGAGACGTCGGAGTTTTTCGAGCATGATAATGTATTTGGATTTATTGGGATTCCAAACTAAGCTCCCATATTCCAGAACAGAAAAAATAATTTTCAATATGCTTCTCGACGAGTTCATTGCCGCGTGACCTGCTCCTCACCTATCCCCTCCTAACGATCCCTGTGATATCGAGTCGCTTTTGATTAACGGGGGATGTCAAATGGTTGTGTGCCACTACAATATAGATCACCTGCCTGCAAATATTTCCGTGCGAAACGCATACCTGGCGTCGGTATTATGTAAGCTTTGCGTTGATAATTGATATTACAGGTACTGCAGTACTGAAAGTGCGCAGCAACTACTCATTAATCCAGTCTAGAAAGCGGAGAAATGCGCATACAATAAATAAGATCAGTAGTGTTATGCAGAAAATCGTCACGAATAAATTAAAATACATTGTAATATAGCCTGAAACGCATTGTAAAACAATATGACGTGATCGATAAATTCTTGCAGAAGAGAACATCTGCATGTAAAGGGTTTTATGTGAAGTTTTCTTCTAAAATAGCATTGAAATACAAGTAAAAAAAACTTAATTACGTCAAAAGGAGACATACCTGGATGTATTGACATCAGCATGATATAGCCCTTGATGACTATAAAACCTCGATGTACAATCTTTTTTCTCTTATTTTGGTTCGCTCATTGGACATGCATGTGTTATCATTTTTTAATGCCATTAAGAAGACTAATTATATGGATCAATTCTTGCGGCGCTGGGTGTCACCGACCACGGCGCCCGGTGCCAGTCAGTTTTGTGCCGACCGCGAAAAGGTCGTATTATGGCCAGCCTGGCATGTTATTCCGCTAGGGCTGGAAGTTTGTAAAGTTTATCATGAAAATATATATGCTTCTGAAAAAGTCTGGATCGAAGTCAACAGTCGCATACAACAAGCAATGCTAGCTTTCAATAAAAAAGCAAAAAATCTTGAGTCAAAGAATATTAATTTACAGCTCCGCAAGCAACTTGCCAAAACATTTGTTTGGTGCATTTTCATGTACGGCTGTGAGACATAGTGCTTATCTGGAATAAAAAAAGACTGGAGGCCTTTGATATGTGGTCATACAGAACAATTCTCGGAATTTCCTGGAGAGACCACGTCACGAAAAATGAGGTTCTCAGCATAATCAAGGAAGATAGGCACTTAGTAAGAACCATCTCAGAAAGGCAAGCCCGATGGATGGGTCACATCATGTGCCGCGATGGTCTTCTCCACGACATTGTAGAAGGGATGGTTGAGGGTTGAAACTGCAGAGGGCGTCCTAGACGGGAGTATTTGCAGCAAGTGTTCGAGGACGTGAGTTGCAGCTCTTATGCCGAGCTAAAAAGGGTTTCAGAAGATCGAGATACAAGATTTTGTGGCTGCAAACCAATCCACCGGATTGATACTACGAAGAAGATCAAATATTTCAGTCAAATAAAATACATTTTATTTTTAACTTAACCCTTTCGCATCGGTTGTCAGCATATGCCGTCATAAGATTCCCCAAGCGTTGACATCGGTTGACGTGATATATCATTTTGCTACTTTCTTAGAATAGTTTTTTATGCATCATCTGATAGCTAAAGGATACAATGAAAATAGACCAGATAAGTACATTTATGCTTTAAATACTAGTTTTATAATTGACAGTATAATTTGTATTCAAACCGAGCCGTAATGAAAGGGTTAAGCTACTCAAACGACACCACAAAACGTAAAACAATATTGGTTTTTTGTGCAAGTATCTTTTTGTAAAATCTCTTTTATCCAAACAGACAACAGACAAAAATATCACTTTCATTGCAATTTGAAAAGTAGTTCAAAGTTCCTTTCTAGATCTGGAAAATTATGCCCCAAAAGTGTGCGAAAATTGATCAAAATTAGTCTTTGGTGTCGTGAGAACTGTGGAGTGAATGCCGATACTATAGGCGTCTCCTTAAGCCCACTTCTCAAGAGATAAGTGCGCTAGAGATACCATCTATACGCCCCTATTTTGTTTGTTTTCTGTGAATTCTCATAGGTTTTTGAAAGTCTTTGAACGTTCGACATAGAAAGTGTTTCAGAATCAAATTATATTAATGTTTTATCAAAATTTTTGTGTATCAGTGAATTGTATTTTGTAGTTTCGTTTTACTGTAACACTCTACAATCTTATGAACTCCGCCTTTCATCCATTCATAATTTATTTCCTTAAATATTATCAAAAATAAAATTATTTTATCTCTTTATGAATATGTACACTGTGCTTGTTTACTTAATGAATACTCGAACAAGACTATTTGCCCTATTACAATAATGTGAACCACTTATAAATCAAATATAAAATATTTCTCTGTAATAGTCTCTAACTAAATAAATACCTCAAAAGAAATCGACAGGCGCATACAACTGGGATGGGCAGCATTTGGAAAACTAAAGTACATTTTTAAAGCGAAAATTCCGCAATGCCTTAAAACTAAGGCGTTTAACCAATGCGTCCTCCCTATATTAACTTATGGCGCAGAGACGTGGAATCTGACAGCAAGTCTTACCCATAAAATAAAAGTCACCCAGCGTGCTATGGAGAGATCCATGCTCGGAGTGTCGCTAAAAGATAGAATCCGAAACGAGCAAATACGCAGAAGAACTCAAGTAGTGGATGCTACCCAACGAATAGACACACTCAAGTGGCAATGGGCAGGTCATATCTGTCGAAGAGACGACGGTCGATGGGGAAGAAAAGTATTGGAATGGCGCCCAAGAACTGGCAAACGAAGCATTGGCCGACCCCCTACAAGATGGACTGACGATATAAGAAGAATAGCGGGAGTGACCTGGATGCGGAAGGCGGAGGATCGAAGAGGATGGAGACTCATGCGGGAGGCCTACGTTCAACAGTGGACGGACACAGGCTGATGATGATGAAATAAATACCTAATTTTTCTTCATAGTATCAATCCGGTGGAATGGTTTGCAGCAACAAAATCTTGCATCGCCAGGTGTCTATCTTCCTTGATTATGCTGAAAACCTCATCGTTTGTGATTTATTGTCTTCAATTCTGAGAATTCTTCTGTAAGACCACATCTCAAAGGCCTCTTAACATGGCAAAACACAAAATTCTATAAATAATAAAGCTGAATATTAGACTACTCGAGAAATTTTTACAATCTATCATACCTGTGAATTAATGAAACCATTTTTCATGAAATGTACAGCAAATGTAGAAGGAGTAACGATTGAATACGGTGTTACTGTTTATACCGAACAAATAGAAGAAGTGAGTATGGATATAATGTGCAAAACTCATTTGATCTTAACATACAACAATATACGAGTATAAATACATATAAAATAAAAGGTTGGGGAAAATGGATCAAGATTGTATGAAAAAGGAAATTCTAATATACTGGAATATAATTTTAAACCTTTTTCTAATAACTGTACTTATTGTCCCTAGTGTGATATTTTTGAACACTTATTGACGTGGAAAAAGACGAACTCTGTGGACTTTCATCTCCCGTTTACCGGACACGGAATTTTAGGAGAATTCCTAAAAAGATTTGGCCTCTCTTCTTGTGACGCATATCCATGTGATCCAGACATACAACAGACGGTGAGACACTCTTTCGTTGAGTGCATCATCCATGAGAACAGGAGACGCATTCAGTGTTGTCGCCTGGGAGTGTCTACCATTTCTTGGGAGGATTTTCCTGAATTGCTACTTAGTTCTGACGGTTTCTTGCTGTTGAACTTCATCAGGGAAATCGTCGGGGTTACACGAGCGGTAAACGAGGCTGACATAAAATACGCTCCTACGTTCTTCAAATATTTATCAGATGTATTTTCTAACCTTGTGTGTAACTTGCAGGGTACGACAAGCAAATATATATATTTTTCTACATTTTCACTTTAAAAAATGAATAAAAAATAAATTTAAAAAATGTGCCATTTTCCTTTGACATGTATTAAAAGTGTAGGGGTTCTTAGTATGATACAAGTCTGTTGGTTTCTAGTAAAAGAACGAAGGATCAATTATTTTATTTCTATGAGCATTAAAGAAGACGTATTAATCCACACTTTCTTCTAGCCCCCAATTATTGTGTTTGTGGTTAGACATGTTCCAAGGAATAGATGTTAGACATAAGTATGGATCAACACCTAATTGTATAATAATGTAACACGTTACTGGAGCATATGGCAGCATCACGCGCTGTGATAGTGGCACTTCGTGACGTGCCGTTACACATTGTGTCCTATTACGTAACTCTTTCGAGATGAATAGGTGCAGGAGGAGAGAGCTCAGAAGATCACGTCTGGAGAGAATCGTTAGCGGTGCGGGTCACGCACAAGCGCGTAGCGAACGCGGACATTGATAAATAAAGTATGTGACTAGAACTCTTAGTTTCACAGTTACAATGTATCGAAAAGTGCTACAAATGATTTCCATACATTTTGCGCTTACATATAATACTATAAACATTAGATCTTTTTGATAATATTTAAAGATAATAATTGTTATTTTTATATCGTCATATCACCGCAGTTAAATGCCTAAAGTTAGATGCCCTGCAAGTTATTTTTTATGTTTTATTTAAACACATAACGGAGAATACCGACAGATGGTAATAGTAATTCTGAAGTCTAATCTGTGGAATTCTATGACGCTTACCATGGAGCATATGGCTAAGCGCTACATTTGGAGTGTTGATCCGCCAACGTTATAGACTACATTCCGAAATTCACGCATTATCCTTATTATTACAGGAATTTACTATGAGTGGGTGGTCTTCACTGGACGACATTTGTCTACCACAAATTTTAATTAATATGCTATGACTGGCATTTTACGGGTGAGGGATCAAATTCACACCAACATATTTTAGAGCTCAGAAATTTATTTAAAATCCTTTTTTTTTTAATCTCCTTTGGGGATCGAACAAACGACCTTTGGCTTGCAAAGCAAACGCTTTGAACATTGAGCTGTACCCGCCGGCAAGTTACACACAAGGTTAGATAATGCGTCTGACAAACGGTTAAAGAACGTAGGAGACTATTACATGTAAGCCTCGTTCACCGCACGCGTAACCCTGATGATAACATCGATGAAGTTTAACAGAAGTTTAAAAGCAAGGGACCGTCAGAACTAAACAGAAGTCCAGGAAGATCCTTCCAAGAAATGTCAGAGACTCCCACGACGACACAAAACGCTTCGTCTATTCTCATGGATGATACGCTCCATCAGAGAATGTCTCGCAGTCTGCAGCATGCTTAGATCACATGGACAAGCGTCGCAAGAAGAAGTGGAGAAAAACCTTTTTAGAATCTCTCTTAAATGGGTTTTCGCCTGTTGCTGACCGAGTGTCGCTGGTCGGGTTGAACCAATATTAAGGATAAAATGATGATTGTTGGTCTAATCATCCTCTAAATCACACAAAATATTCCTCGAATACTACAGCTAAAGTCTCTTAGAGTCCTCAGGCTTCTGCTATTTTTTTTTTTTTGTAGTAATTTTTTGAAGTCTCACCTGTGGAATTCTATGACGCTTACCATGGTGTATATGGCTAAACGCTGCATGTGGAGTGTCGATCCGCCAACGTCATAGACTACAGCCCGAGATTCACGCATCATCCTTTATTATTACAGGAATCTACTATGAATGGGTGGTCTTCACGGGACGACTTTCGTCTACCACCAATTTTAATTGATAGGCTATGACTGACATTTTACGGGTGATGGATCAAATTCACACCAACCGCATTATCCGGTACAGCTCGCCTTGCTGGAAACGCTGCTGCTCCTCATGAGCAAGGGTTCGGCAAAATATAGCTATATAGTTTATCAAAGACCATATATGTTACAAAATGCAACTTTGAGTGCAGATATATCTTGGCAGCTAACAGAACTGAGCGGCGGCAATTTGTGATAACCATATGTTACAAATATGTAACGTATATTGAAAATAAAAAATTAAAAAATTGTACTGCGTTACAAAGCTATAAACACAAATTAATCATCCCGTAGTCAACTATACAATACAAAATCAATAGATTGTATGTGCGTGTATCTTGTGTTCAGAGCTTTACATTTCAATCGGCGTGATTTTATTTAAATGATGCAGTAAGCACAAATCAGCCATCACGCAGTAAATCGTGCTTGAAAACACAATATTTTGTACGTGGGCCTGTCTTGTGGTCAGAGCTTTATGGTTTCCTCGGCCTCTGGTTCTTATATGGAGCGGCCTAGACAGCCAAGTCAAGTTCACCACGTAACAATGGCTGCAAGACTAGGGTTACCAGCTCAAATTACTGACACAGTGATTCACTGATGAAGAGTGCAGAGCGCACGAAACCGCGGTCGCATTCATGTGATTAACAGTAACTCAACAAAAAAAACAGTAACTCAACAAACTAACAACTACTAAAACAAGGTAAATATCATAATATATTTATTAATTAAAAATCAATAAATTTAGCACTGCCGTACCGTTCATGCGTTTGCGATGAAACTTACCGCAAGAATGAGTGTAATTTCATACAATGTAAAAAAATATGCAAATGCACTGATAGTTTCCGTTGTTGTTTTAATTTAAAAACTATAGAACATGGAATTAATGCATTGTAACGTATTTCAAGTTCAGCTAGTTGAATATTTAAAATAGCTGACAAATTAAATGCTACAAGTATAAATTTCATTTTTGCCAACCTTACTTGAAATAGTGTATAATGCCCTCCGCACACGCAACGTTCTATCGCTAGGACATTTACAATCCTTCACTTTACGACTTGGCGTTCTAAAAGGGCATTACCCACACTGCTTGGTGGCACGACCTGCACTATTCAATATATCCCCACCCATAATGGAGCATGTGGCAAAAATACGACAAATAAACCGTGTTGATACATAATATATGTTGTTACATAATAATATGTATTGACATATTTATACAGTATATTTTCGATAATCCGGCGTTTACGACTTTGAGAGAAAATGCACCAAGCCACAGTTCGTGAGTTTGATTCCTGTCAAAGCGCAAAATTAAAGTAAAAATTAATCTTAAATATAAAAATATGTCATACCTTGTTTTAACATGGATCACACTGAGTACTATTTCACTTGCTGGAAGACTGCAGTTTCGTGATCAAATAAGGCTTCATCACTTGTAACGTATACAATATGTGATCCATGTTAAAGTTACGATACAAGGTTTGAAATAGTAATAAAGCTAAAACTTAAACAATTAAAATCGCTTTAAATACCATTGAGCGGTGTGAAACTGATCCCTTACATCTAAAATAAAGTCATAGACTATTAATATAAATGCTGGTAGACGAATTTCAACCCGTAAATACCACCCATTTTTAGTGAATTTATATAAATGCGTGAATACGGGGCTGTAGTGTAATGAGTTTCAACGAATCAACAATCCGCATACAGTGTTTGGTCAAATAAAAACATGATATACTCGTATGTCATGGAAATTTCTTTATGGCTGTCGATATTTTCCTGTGTGTGCTTACAAAAAAAATTCACTTCTCGCATAAAATTCATGCTAATTAATTTCTCAGTGATATCGTACTTTTAGATTTTACATTCCTTTAATGTCCATGCGTCATGAACTTCAGGAATAACAAGTTTTCACAACGTTTAGAATCGGAAAACCAATATCCTTCGAAATGACTGTTTCTGCGAACGAAACAAACTCTACAACTGGGTCAAACAAAAGTAAAAACACGGAGGTCAATCGAATTCTAATATAGAATTTCACCAACTCACCATAACTCTTTCCCTGAGGTCGCAAAACAGACCTTATCAGCCACATCTGAAACAAAACAAACTAATAGATGTTAAAAACAAACCAAATACAACCTAAGGATCAATTTTGTGGTTTATCAGATTGAAATTACTAACTGCTTAATAAATTACTACAAACATACAAATTTACATCAAATTAACGTCTTTTATGAAATTTCTCTTAAAATCGGAAAAAAAGAAACGGCAGATGCTGAGATTCGAACCGCAACCTATAACACCTCAATAATATTCTGTACACAAAGCGGTGCACCACGACCATTAGCTTCTACTCACTGACTTAAGAATCGTAAGATGTATTAATATTATTGACGTTAATATTATATTATTGTATTAATATAATATTATTGTATTAATATTATATATGTCGACCAAGAACTGGCAGCTTCCAAAGCTCCATCCTTAATGCCACCGGTAAGCTATGGAATGCACTTCCAGCGTCTGTGTTTCCTCCTTCCTACAATCTGGATCTCTTCAAGCAACAGATAAATATACACTTATAATCTCCCCAACCCACACACAAACACGAACACAATACACGTTTCCCACAGGCAGCGTCCAGCCTCCCTAGCTGAGCGTCATCGAGTGCACTGGTCTTGACCGGGTGTGATCTCCTGCATGCGTTTACATAAAAAACATACGTTTTATTAAAGATGGCGCTTTGTTATAAATTGCATTTATTTTATATGATTCAGATTCGAACAATCTATTAAATTAGTGCAAACTAATGGGGTCTCGTCTAAACTATACACTGAATGGAAGTACATTTTTAATAATCTTGCAAGGACAATAATTACACAACCAGCCTTTACTTGATTTCTTTTATATTTTAAATATTTTTTTTATCAAAATATAATAAGAGGAAGATTATTTGTTTTTTGATTTATGTAAAATTTCCTTTCTTAAGAAAAGTTAAAGCACAAATCTATAACAGACATTTCAATATAATTTGTGAATCTAGATTCTATATAGATGTGAGTAACATAACAATAATAAAAAAATAAGGTATTTTTTTAGTATTGTCAGCACAATTTGTATATTTTTAGTATGTGGTTTTTCCTACAATTTTCCTCAGCCCGCATATTGTTTTCTGCGGCGTTCTCCGCTTTCTCTTCTTTCAGGGAGCAATAAATCCTAGCTGAAAATTTAATAAACCAGTCAACACTAAGTGCCTGAAAAGGTTACGCCACCGTTATTAATTCAACCACAGTTCTTTAGAAGAGGGCGAACTTTAGGCAGAAATTTCAGGTTTTTTTTGTAGTTTTTACTTCTTTCACTTACACTCACTCACAGTCGAGAATTACTAAAACCAATATACGGATAATTTATATCAACAAAAAATTTAAAAATAAACATACATTTATTTTGATTATTTCTTAAGCTTAAAGAAATTATTTGAAATACTATTCCATAATAATCTCTCTACAACTTTTCCATAAAAATTTCCCGTGCAACATCCAACTTCTTCTACGTATTATCAATCCGGTGGAGTTGTTTGCAGCAAGAAAATCTTGCATCTCGATCTTCACTCTTCTCGATCCTCTGCAACCCTCTTTAGCTAAGAATAAGAGCTACAACTCATGTACTCGAACATTAGCTGCAAATACTGTCGTCTAGGGCGCCCTTTACAGTTTCTACCTTCAACTATTTCTTCCACAATGTCGTAAAGAAGACCGTCGTAGCGCATGATGTGACCGATCCATCGGTCTCGCCTCTCTGAGATGGTTCTTACTAGGTGCCTATGCTCCTTGATTATGATGAGAACCTCATTGTTTGTGACGATTATTTCATATTTTATACATATTTATACTGTAACGTTGTTGTATTTCTATTATCTTTATTTTACATTGCTATTTATGCAAGTTTTATACAAATCTTATTATCTTCCTTGATTGTGCTTAGAGCCTCATTGTTCGTGACGTGGTCTCTCCAGGAAGTTCTGAGAATTTTTCTGTAGAACCACATCTCAAAGACCTCTAGTCTTTTTTTATCGCTTTCAGATAAGCACCATACCTCTAACTGTTCTAGTAGAAATGGAATGAAAAAAAGTGGAATTGAATAATATTTCAAAATATAAATTTATATTTTTAATTTGAAACCTTGAATGGTTAGCTTGTATTCATTTTAAAAATTAAATATCTTACAACATTGAAGTGTGAATGAGAGTTATTAAAAAACTTGTTTTAATATTAACAGATATGCCAGGACACAATAAAATATAAACTTACAAAAATCACAATATATCAACCTAAAACTTCTACAATGTTATTTTCTGCCGTCTGGTAATCTTAGTACGTTTATATTACACACACGGATTCAAGCGAACTAATAGAATGCAGCATTTTTCAAGCTATCATTGTGGGGCTAGATTACACAATGGAATGATTTCTTTTATACTCAATAGCATTATAATTTCCACTAGAGAGGCAAATTTGCCGGCGGGTATAGGTCAATGGTCAAAGCGTTTGCTTTGAAAGCCAAAGGTAGTGGGTTCGATCCCCGACGTAAATTAAAACAAATAAGCATTTTTAATCTATTTTTGAGCTCTACCATACCCTCAGTTGGTGTGAATTTTTTCCTTCACCCGTAAAATGCCAGTCATAGCCTATCAATTAAAATTGGCGGTAGACAAAAGTCGTCCCGTGATGACCACCCATTCATTGTAAATTCCTGTAATAATAAAAGATGATGCGTGAATCTCAGGCTGCAGTCTATGACGTTGGCGGACCAACACTTTACATGCAGCACTTAGCCATATACACCATGGTAAGCGTCATAGAATTCCACAGATGAGACTTCAGAATCACTATCACCATCTTTCGGTATTCTCCTGTATGTTTTTACATAAAATAATAAAATAAATTAATTTCAAAAAGTTTCAGGACCTTTAGTAATTCAGCTCTTCTTTACAAGAGGGTCTGAAATTTCAGCACATATTGCATGAGCTCTCAACCTATTAACAAGATGGACGATCACGGTCCCTGTCTTCTAGCCTAGTGTGATAAGACCGCGTTATGAAATCAGCGGGCGCGATATGGGCCGCGGGCGTGCTTTGCATACCCCTGCCTTTAATTTATGAGACCGTCTGGCGCTTAACTACCTACTTCTGGAGGCGAAAATTATTATAAAACGCGAAAATATCGTTATTATTATTAATTGCGAAAGCCTGGAAGTATAATATGCCAGATTTTTTTTTATTTACTATTTAAATAGTTATATATTTTAAAGTAACACATATGTATTAATTTAGATATCAGCTTTATATAGCACTTTTAGGATGATGCCGTAAAGCCTTGAAAAATGATCTTTTGTCTCTTATTTATGTTCGCTCGCCTGACATGCACATCTAATAATGTTAGTTCTAATTATAGAATATTACGCAGGCGTTTGCATACGCCATTTTATTTGTTTTGATAAATTGTTGATTTCATGTTGGTGCCATCTTTGATTTTCTTTTTTGCCGTGACTGTCTTGGCAGCGCTAGATATCAGAGCTGTCCGTCAGTTGGCAACTCGCTCGCGACCGGTATGGCGAGCGCCATACCGGTTGGAAGTAAAAGCAAGTATTTAAAAAATAAACGCGAATAGTAAGCCGAAAACAAGTTCTTTGTATTGTCAATCTGCGCCATCATTCTGTCACCCAGTAATTCGATACTCTGTTCCGAGAGAAGGATATCAATTTAAACATAAAATTTCATTTAAAAATCTTTGAGGGAGAAGTAAAAATAAAATCGTTGGAAATTAGTAAAATGTCTCGAAATATTCGTATCCATAGTGTTTTATGTAAAATGGATAAATTTAAATCAGGCTTGTTTAGGATAAATAACTCTTTTTACTTCTTCTTCGTAGTATCAATCCTGTGGATTTGCTTGCAGCAACAAAATCTTGCATCTCGATCTCCACTCTTATCGATCCTCTGCAATCTTCTTTGGCTCAGCATAAGAGCGACAACTCATGTTCTCGAACACTTGCTGCAAATATTCCCGTCTAAGGCGCCCTCTGCAGTTTTTACCCTCAACCATCCCTTCCACAATGTCGTGAAGAAAGAACAGTACAAAGTAACTCGCCATCGGATGTAGTGCGGCTTATCACTCGTACGCTACGTGTGTGTTTGAACTTCTTCTTCGTAGTATCAATCCGAGATCAAGATGCAAGTTTCTATTGCTGCAAACCAATCCATCGGATTGATACTACTACGAAGAAGAGCTGCAACTCATGTCCTCGAACACTTGCTGCAAATATTCCCGTCTAAGGCACCCTCTGCAGTTTTTACTCTCAACCATCCCTTCCACAATGTCGTGAAGAAGACCATCGTGGCGCATGATGTGACCGATCCATCGGGGTCGCCTCTCTGAGATGGTTCTTACTAGGTGCCTAACTTCCTTGATTAAGCTGAGAACCTCATTGTTCGTGACGTGGTCTCTCCAGGAAATTTCGGATCTCCAGGAAAAAAAATTATTTGAATATTTCATTCTAGATGAAAATTTTATACTGAAAAGGTGTTTTGTGAAAAAATTTTAGACAACATTGCTTGTTATGTTAAAGTTTCACAAAAAAATACTCCATACTATTGCTTTATAATACAAAATTACTGAAGATTCTGCTTGTTTCAATACAATATTATAAAAAAATGTAACAAATTAAAAAATATATATATGTATAAAAATTTCAAAATAAATTTCGTGCTACAGCGATTCATAAAAAGTAATGCAAACAAAAAAGTAATTTACATTTCTTTGTTAATGGAAGTTTTCAAACTTAAATGCACTTTCCTAGTAAAATTCATAAAATACTGTAGTTCGTACTGTGTAGTACAGTGCAGTATAAATATTATATGAAGGAGGATTTTTTATTTTTTTATTTAAACAAATATAAAAATATACATTTTACACAGTAATTTACATTCCATGTTTTTTTTTATACATTTATCTATATATTTCCTAATTCTCAGAAAAGTTAGTTCAAGCCATGAAAAGAATTATTTTCATACACTGTAAATAAATATATTGACATCAGCATGATGTAGCCCTTGCTGACTGGTACCGAAAACCTCGATGTACAATCTTTCGTTTCTTATTTCTGTTCGCTTGTCGTACATTTATGTGTCGCCATATTGGCATTTTGGACAAGTCCGCTCACGGGTGTGTTAGTTATATACATCACCACTCGGGCGCTGGGCGAGAGCCGCAGCGCCGACGAGCGCGCGGAGCCAGTCGTGTCCCGCCCGTTGGCGAGAACATATTGTATTGTGGCTCGACCTAATGCTGTGACTAGGTCGAGGAAGAAGTTTGTTAATTTTTAACTTGAATATGCTTCTGAAAAAGTCTTTGTTTTGCTGACCTGCTCCTCATCATGCCCTCTCGCAACTGAATAACAACCTTTTGAAAGAGAGGAGGATGTTAATAATATATATTGCATGACTTTTTCAGGTATGCAAAATATATTCAACCTAAAAGTTGAGTCGTCATCACACTTTAAAATGATGGAAGGAATATAGGAATAAAAAAAACGTAGAAAGTCGTGAAAACTTTTCATATTGATGATTGCCATTTTGATGTTGACTAGGGCTGTAATGAAGAGTTGTTTTGCCAACGTTATTAAACTTCAGTTTGGCATTAACACAACATCCCATATATCAGCAATAAGTTATGTACTGAAGCTCTGCAAAACACGTGCTTTATTTATTTTGTTTAGATCGAATGATTTTCTTATCCAATAGTAAATTTTATCGACTACGATCCATAAGCTTACGTTCTAAAAATCAAGTTTTTAGTTGCTACTGACATCAGCATGATAAAGCCCTTGTTGACTAGTACCGAAAACCTCGATGCACAATATTTCGTCTCTTATTTATGTTCGCTTGTAGTACATGTACTCGAATGTGTCGCCATATTGGCATTTAAGGCAAGTACGGGTGTGACTTTAGTTGTGCACATGGCTGCTGTAATTGGTGCGCCATTAATTCTGTAGATTACCACTTGCGGCGTTGGGCGACAGCCCACGACGAGCGTGCCAGTAGCCAGTAGTTGGACCCCGACCGTGACGAGTGTCCGATTGTGGTTGGTCCGGCGCTTGAAAGTCGGGCCGGAAGTTTGTAAAGCTTATCGTAAAATAATATGTGCTTCTGGAAAAGTCTGTGTGTTGTTCATCTGCTCCTCATCCTGCCACCACGCGATTGAATAACTACCTTTTTATTTTAGAGGGAGAAGGATGTTAGTACAAAACTTTTTTGCAGGCGGGTATGGCTTAGAAGTACTGGCTAATCATACCACAGGTTACAGATTTGATCTCCGACCAAGCTTTAAATAAAGTAAAAGTTTTCCAATTTTTTAATCTATAAATACCTTCAGTTGAATTTGCTTGTGCTTAATCACAATCAAAATACCAATCATATCACATTAATCCAAACAGATGATAAATTCAAGTAAAAGTTATTCCGTAAAAAAACATCTTCTCAAAATTAACGGGCAATGTGCAAATAATGATAAAGGGTAATAAACAGTCTTCTTCTTCTTCGTGTCAGCGACGTCAAATTATTTTTGCCCAGTATCTAGCGAAATCGATAGGCCGTGTGTTGCCCAGCATTAAATCTTGAAATGTGCAGCTTGCTGGGCACATGGCGCAGGTTCTTAGGTGTGAGGCGGTCTGCAGGTCTCCATAGTCGCATAATAGTGACTCTCCCTTGCGAAGCGTTCCCCACTACTCGAGGTTGTCCTTTGTTCTGCTAACTCCGGTTCTTAATCTGTTCGGGAATTTCGAGGTCCGCCAGTCAAGGTTCTTGCCAGTTGGGAGGCCTTCCTTTGGAGTAATGAAATCCTCTGTTACGACTCAGCATGCATCATTCAGGGCAGTATGCATTTGATTACAATGTGCTAATCGACCCCATACTGGTGCCGCATATTCTACGGCTGAGAAACAAACATTGCATTTGTATCACTTAGCCATCCTTCTAATAGCAAACGTCATAATAATCACACATCAATTATTACTATATAGGTAATTCCGTTGTTTTTTTCTTTATTTATCTGTCTTACGAGTTAAATTTTGATTGAACTCGCGATTCTAACATCTTATCCATGGTGCTCGGCATATGGCCCCATCTGGACCGCGGGCCACACTTTATGTTCCCAAATTGTACAGCGTCGCGTTATTTGCCCGGTAACTTGCAAGTATTTGCATACCTCGCTGCTCCAAGCTTGCTTCAGTGTAAGATAGGAGTACCGCATAATCATAAATTTCCAGGAAAACTACTAACTGTGAGGAAAACGCGATAAGCAGACAAGTGGCTGAGAAATTAATGGCCGTACGCTTGATTGCTACTGAATAAATACAACCATCATTTATAGATGAATTTGAATTGCATCATTTCACACTATGCATTGTGTAAAATTAGGCGTTTGGATACGAAGTAAGAGTATATATAGTTTGCCTTTTTGAGGTTAGGAATCAGACCAGACAACCTACTATCGTACTGTTCGTATGAATAAGATAAACTCTGACATCCCCCGTCTTTAAAAATAACGACAAGTCGCGGGTTCGTCACGTGGCCGGGTGGAGAAAGGATGCAGAAGCAGATTAACAACACAAAGAACTTGTTTTTTAAGAACAATTCGCATTTATTTTTAATGAAGTCTTGATTTCCTCGTCTGACCAGTATGGCTGTTCGCCGGCCGGACGAGAGTTCACTGACAGCTCCAGAACACTGTGACATGCAGCAAATGTGATCGCGGCAAAAAATCAAATTAAAGATGAAAGTTGCACCAACATGAAATGGAGCAACTGTCATAACAAATAAAATGGCGTATGCAAACGCCGTGAGATTTTATATAATTAAAACTAACATTATTGGTGTGCATGTCAGGCGAGCGAACAAAAATGAGAGACAAAAGATCGTTTTTCTAGGCTTTACGGCAGCAGCCTTAAAGAGCTATCTCAAGCTGATATCAACTCGTTATAATTTTAAAAAGTAAATTTAAGGGGAATTTTACCGGATTTCTCAATTCAAGAATCTACTAAAAATTCACGCAATATCAATTCACAGTGAATTTCACCCCTTACCCATAAAATGCCAGTCTTACTTAATTTACTAAAATTCATAAAGCAGATGAGATTCGTATGTTAACAACACCCATTTATAGTGAATCTCCGTAAAAATGGATAAAGAATGAATGCTGGGCTGCAGTCTAATGACGATGGCGAATCAATTTCAGCGATAAGCCTTACTACAAAAAAATCAAGCATCGCAGAAAACACAGACAACATAACTCCATCACTGTCTGTCGATATTTTCTTGTATCTGTTAACATAAAAAAATGGAACCAACTACAGTTTTCCGGAAAATCAAGCACTTCAACGCACCAATTCTCGACTATACCCTTCGTCAAAATTACAAATAAACCCTTAATTTTTGTTGTCTAGTATAAATTACTTAACTATGAATGTATAATATACGAAAACATCATAAATTGAAAATCAGGATTTTAATATAAAGTTCAAAGGCAACACGAATTTAGTTGATTACTAAATGCTGTGGGTGTTTCATAGAATTTATCTCGTTAACCTTTGCATACATTACAGTGTAACTCTACTAAGTTCTCAAGTCATAATAGAGACTTATGATTTACCTGTAATCATATATATTCATCACAAACAGTATTTAATAAAATAATTTATATCAAAACATTGATCAAGTTAGTTGATATTTGTGTTGTAAAATTAAAATATGCTAATGAATTGTTCTTTTTTTAATTTACAAGAAATCTAAATATTGTTTCAAGCTTCTCAATTGAGTATAACTGTCAAAACGCTTCATTAATCTAACTTTACCTAACCTTAAAACGTAAGCAATTAATCTTGAATTATTTTATATACAACTCTTCTTCGTAGTATCAATACGGTGGATTAGTATGCAGCAATAAAATCTTGCAACTCGATCTCCACACTTATCAGTCCTCTGCAACCCTCTTTAGCTCAGTATAAGAGCTACAACTCATGTCAAAACCATCGCGGCGCATAATGTGACCGATCCATCGGGCTCGCCTCTCGGAGATGTTTCTTACTAGGTGCCTATCTTCCTTGATTATGCTGAGAACCTCATTATTCGTGACGTGGTCTCTCCAGGAAATTTCGATAATTCTTCTTTACGACCACATCTCAAGACCAACATCTAGTCTTTTTTTATCACTTTCAGATAAACACCATGTCTCACAGCCGTACATCAAGATAGTCTACACAAATGTTTTGGCAAATTGCTTGCGTAGCTTTAAGTTAATATTTTTTAACTCAAGAATTTTCGTTTTTTTATTGAACGCTAGCATTGCTTGATGTATGCGTCTGTTGACTTCTCTTTTTTTTCTGCCGTCCCAGGTGATCATACTTCCAAGGTATACAAACTCATGACTTTGCATCTTTTAAGGTTACTCCTAGCATTGATGTATTAATGTTCTGCTGCTCGTTGCGGCTTACTCTCATGACTTTGGTTTTTGTGCTGTTTATCTTCATATTAAAGAAATTCATTCGGTAATGTCAGTATTTCTTCAAAAGCTTTATCTAATTTTTGCATCCAAATTTGATTCACATAAGAAGTAGATGATATTAAATCATAAGATGACCGCTTACAGTATTGTATTCACAAAAAAGAATGTTTAATGTATACTTCTGTAGTGCAATATGTAACCTTGTGGTTTTTCAGTACAAAAAAAATTACCAGAAATTTCGTTTACATCAACAAAAGCATTGCAAATCACCTACAATTTTTAACTGTAAAACAATGCATAGATTAAATAATTATTTTTACACAATTCTCATAAAAAAGTAAGATCTCCCTTTCGTTTCACAGGCGAAAAATAAAACTTAAATTTTAATGTCAAAGTAGAAATAATTCAAAAAGCGTTTATCCGTTTTAAATAGTTCACAGGCCTTTGTGTCCAACAATAGCTTAGCTAATGATAGATTCAGATTCTCTTCAGTCTCTTTCGTACAAGAAGCCTATTGTTCTGCCTCCGATCTATATGATTTTTTTTTTCAACAATTCTGCTTACTGCACAGGTTCTTAAATTTCATTTGACACCCTATTTTTAATTTATAATAACATCCTTCTCTCTTCAAAAGGTTGTTATTCAGTCGCGTGATGGCAGGATTAGGAGCAGATTAATAACACAGACTTTTTTGGAAGCACATTGACATATATTTACGATAAATTTTACAAACTTATGGCCCGACCTTGTCACAGCATTAGGCCGAGCCACAATACAATATGCTCTCGCCGGTGGGCGACACCACACATTGGCACGCCCGTGATGGGCTGTCGCACCGGTGCCACAAGCGGCGGTATATATAACTAGTCCAAAAATGCCAATATGGCGGTCAAATTCATGTCTGACAAGCGAACAGAAATACGAGACGAAAGATTGTATGTCGATATCTTGCTTTGTGAGTGACCGCGGGATGTCTGCATGCAACAGTTAAAGGTCAAAATTTTGGCATTTTTGAAATGATGTCACGCCTTTTCAGTCGCTCGGTCTCAATTAAATTTGATATTATAGCTCAAGATTCATTTTATGATAATTCCTCTTTAAGTGATAAGCTTCAATGGAATATTAATTAGAACGATTGATTATTATTTGTAAAATCCTGCACCGTCAAGTAGTTGGGACATTCTGTCGTAGTATGACTGTTAAGAAAGATTTTGGATCAGCGCCAGAACACGATGAAGATGGATTGAATGATGACATCAAGACAATAGAAGATGGAGGCTGGATGCGAAAAGAAGAGAATCAATACAGATCAAGTCTTGTGAGAGATTATTTTCTTTATTTTGAGAGTTATTTTCAACTGATAATAACGATCAATACAACAGGCAAATAAGCAACAAAATGGTTCGATTACTTTTAGTAGGCTCTGTGCTGTTAGATAAAGATAATTAATCGCAGCACACGGAAAGGAAAAGTTATGTTTGTGTAGAGATCAAGGAGATCTACGCTGTATCTGCAAATTTATTTACATCTGAAAAAGATTCGTATTATATTAGGAAGGAAACATCAATGCTTCAATATCATAAATATCAAGTCTACCGGTGATATTTTTTCCGTAAGCCGGAGGAAACTTTTAAAATATATGAAGTGTAAAAATACATACTTTTCAGTATTAGAGTAAAGTGGGAAAGAAGTATTTCATATTTGAGTCAAATAGTTTGTGAATAGTTCAAGAGGTAATTATTCTTCTACTTTCCAAATACTTTTTTTTGTAATTTCCACTTTTTTACAATTATTGACGCTGTGCAGTTTTAATAAAGTGTTTTTTTTATTCTTCTTTTTTTTCACTTAAAAAATGTAGAAAAAAATATATGGTTACTTATTGTACCCTGCAAGTTACACACAAGGTTAGAATATACGTCTGAGAAATAGTTGAAGAACGTAGGAGCCTATTCCATGTCAGCCGCGTTAACCGCTCTTGAAGCCCTGACGATTTCCCTGATGAAGTTTAACAGCAAGGGACCGACAGAACTAAGCAGCAATTCAGGAAAATCCTCCCAAGAAATGGTAGACAACACAGAATGCGTCTCCTGTTCTCATGGATGATGCACTCAACGAGAGAGTATCTAAACCGTCTGTTGCATGCCTGTATCACATGGACATGCGTCGCAAGAAGATAGGCCAAATCTTTTTAGGAATTCTCTAAAAATTCCGTCTCCGGTAAAGGCTTGAGTGAGATGAAAGTCTTATTCCACGTCAATAAGTGTGTAATAGTTACTACTTTGAGAGTCGCTGTAACGGCCTCACCGGAATCAAATATTTTATTACCTTGACCCGATTATCAAATTCTCCACGTTATATAAAGCGTAGTACATAATCATTCAGAATGACCGTAACATACAATTGTTCACTAATCACTCGCATTTCGCAATTTCTTTTCACATCGTAGCTCATAGCGTATCTGTGGTGCTTGTAAGGCTTTGAACGACTATTGAACACAGAGTCTTCTTACTCGATCTATAACTGTAATATAGGCAATGTGGTTTGTGGGTTTAGCCATGTGTGGCGAATTTCTTCTGATCAATATTTAGACTGACATTGCAGGAGTTATCTTCAGAGTTGACGTGAAGAAGAGTATTTTTTTATGTAAGAACATACAGAAGAATACTGACAGATGGTGATAGTAATTCTGAAGTCTCATCTGTGGAATTCTTTGACGATTACCATGATGCATATGGCTAAGCGCTGCATGTGGAGTGTTGATACGCCAACGTCAAATACTACAGCCCGAGATTCACGCTTCATCCTTATTATTACAGGAATTTACTATGATTGGGCGGTCTTCACGGAACGACTTTCGTCTACCAACAATTTAAATTAATAGGCTATGACTGGTATTTTACGAGTGAGAGATCAATTTCACATCAACCGGGGGTATTTTAGAGCTCAGAAATCGATAAAAAATCTTTTTTAACTACGTCGGGGATCGAACCCACTTAGGCTTGCAAAGCAAACGCTTTTACCATTGAGCTAAACCCACCGGCATATATAAGATTGATTCACTTAGTATTTTCTACATTAATAACCACGATCACTGTTATTCAGAACTTAAAGAAGTAATTCGTCCTGCACCCACCTTATCATTTTTAATGTGTGTAACACACATTTGCTGCGTGCATCCTCCTGCCTCCCTGGCTCAGCGTAATAGAGTGATCTAGTTTTGACCGGTTGTGCTCTCTTGCATGTGATTACATAAAAAAATCGAATCCCATTATTCGCTGTTTATTTTTCTCCAACTTATTGATGACCTAAATGTCATATAAGATTATCTTTGCTGTGAATTTGTGTGTACTAACATCCTCCTCTCTCTCAAAAAGGTGTTATTCCGTCGCGTGATGGCAGGATTAGGAGCAGATTAATAACACATAGACTTTTTCAGAAGCACATTGACATATATTTACGATAAAATTTACAACCTTGTGACCCGACCTAGTCACAGCAGTCGGCCGAGCCACAATACAATATGCTCTCGCCGAAGGGCGGGACACGACTAGTCGCGCTCGTCGGCGCTGAGGCTTTCGCCCAGCGCCTAAATCTATCTATGTAACTAGTCTAAAATGCCAATATGGCGGACACATTCATGTCTGACAAGCGAATAGAAATAAGAGACGAAAGATTGTAGACCGAGGTTTTCGGTACCAGTCAGCAAGGGCTATATCATGCTGATGTCAGTACGTATCAATTTACGTATTAAAAATGTTTTTAAATTTTCCGAATTTCGCCCATCCCTGTTGTGTACACGTGATGGTTTCCAACTTATAACAATCGAATATTACCTAATGAGCGAAATTATCGCAGCATTTCAGAATGGTCGCACGAAACAATAAAATGCAGGTGCAGCACAATTAAGATCCCAGTACAATAACACAATGCGATGCATTTTTACAATAAGAACTGTAAAAGTCCATTGTTCCCTTCGGAAATGTGGAAAATTAACCGAATGCACTTAAACAAATAATGCCAATAATAAATGTCTCCTTCTTGCTCTTTCTTTATTTTTCACACACACACATACTAACTCTCTTTTCCATATACTTTTTTACATATACACTGATATCAGTTTGATAGATAGCTAGCTTGATAACACCTTCCATCTAAAGAAAACAGCTTTATTCTTCCTTCTGGACATAAATTTTGAATATCGCAATAGATTAACGCAAGCCAATACCTTATTTGTGACTTTGTACAAGTTTTTACGACACATAGAATATTGATATCAGCTTGATATGTCTTTTTGAGGCTGATGCCGAAAAGCCTCGAAAAACGATATTTTGTCTCTTATTTTTGTTCGCTCACCTGACATGCACATCTAATAATTTTAGTCTTAATTTTATATAAAATTACACGGGGCTTGCATCGTCATTTTAATTGTTATGACAGTTGCTCCATTTCATGTTGGTTGAACTGCCATATTAAATTTGTGTTTTAGTCGCGATTATCTTGACGGCGCTACATGTCACAGTGTCTCAGTTAAAAAAAAAAATCTCGTCCGGCCGGCAAAACGTCATGTAATGGTCAACAAGTCTTCATTAAAAATAAATGCGAATTTTGCTTCAAAAACAAGTTCTTTGCTTTGCGACCTGCTCCTGCATCCTACTTCCACGTGGCCACGTGACGAACCCGCTACTTGTCGCCTTTTTGAAGACTCGTATAGAAACGTATTACTTCGTATTATTTTTTCTTTGAAAGCATTCAGACCTTCAAGGTTTATATTAATATTAAGCTAGATCATGCTGATATGAAAAAAACTAGATAGACAACAATTTCTTTGCTTTGAATGAGAAATTGATTTGACCTACGAAAGCGATATAGAGAAGAACGAAGAAAAAATATAAATAATTATCATTTTTGGCATAGAAAACAGGAATTTCTTAGCACAAAAAAGGGAAAAATACATTTTGTTCCTCAAGCCAAAAATATTTCTTTGTAGTCGTGGGATCTATCTATGATTGATTAATACTCTCAGCCTCGCAATATTTGATTTGGTTCAGTTAATTTTTGTTTTGTGATATTGTTAATACTCTTATTGTACTTATTCTAAAATAAATAATAATTGTACGTTTTTGTGATAATATGTTCAAGAGGTATATCTTAACGAGAGGCACAGAAAATTCCAGTGAATATGCTTCGAGTTCTAGAAGGGGGCAGTTATAATTTGACACATGATTAAAAGATTTTAATCTGTCGATAAAAGCGGCAAATCCGAACTAATAATGCTCAGGGTTTATCTCTTGATATCAGCATGATAAAACCCTTGCAAGCTGGTTCCGAAAACATCGATATGCAAACTTTCGTCTCTTATTTTTGTTCGCTCGTCGGACACGTGTATGTGTTATCATTTTGTAATTATTTGATAGGCCATTAGAAGGACTAGTTCTATAGATCACCACTTTTGGTGCTGGGAGTCACCGACCACGGGAGCCCGGTGGCCAGTAGTCGGTTGTGCGCCGACCGCGACGAGTAGCGTGTCGGTCCGGCGCCCGAAAGCATGTAGCTCCGTCCGGACCGAAAATTTGTCAAATTTTTCAAAAAATATTTGCACAAGTTTGTTGCCCATCTGCTCTTCATCTGTCCACTGCGTATCCTAATAGCGATCCCGGCTATATTGTTAAGTCTATAATTTAAGTCGCCAAGATCTTGGTAACATTCGATTTGTATGACAAATTCTAATTAACAGACAGCCTAATAAGCCTTTGTAAACAAAGCACTATTACCTTCGATCTTTATATGCATTTTTTAAACATTACCAATTTGTAACGAATATTCGTAAAAATAAAAATAAACAATTGGTTGTAAGATTTATATTAAAAGAAGCCCTAGTTATATTCAAATGCTTGCGCGTACGAAGTACAACAACGCTCTAGACGTGTAAAATTGGATTATCGTCGTACAAAAACGGCACGTTCCTCCATATTGTAGTTTTTTTCTTAGAGTTTCTCAACCAGAGGTGACCCTTGGGACCTCCGGAGCGTAGAAAATGGCTTTTGAAAATAGAACGAGCGCAAAAAAGGGCCTAAGCGACTTGAAACAGTTACTCAAAGCAAAAACTCTTTACCAATATATTGCCTCACTTTACCTGTACGATTATTTATTATAATATAACACATGCTACCTTTAAAATATCACGTATTGATCATACTTTCCTCGCCATATTTTTTATTCGCAGAAGCTAGCCAGGGGCGTCCTTGCTAACCAGTGGCCAACGAGTGAGCTCGTAGTTTCAATCAAGGACGTAGCGGCCTAGCAAGGTACTTCTTCCCACGCAGCCCGCAGTCTGTTAGCTACCACGCATGGAGCGGGTCAAGGCTGAGTCGTTCCTGATTTTGGATCGTTCAGGAGAACGATCCAAAATCGTAGCGTAGCCTCATGATATTTAAATTAACATATGATATAATTTTATAATAAATTTCTAAAAGTCTAATTATTGAATTATAATTAAATTTTAAATAAATGAAAGTAATCTTTAAGTCGTTGCTTTGGTCAATTTACCCTTTGGTATCAACTGGCATATAATATTACTGCATATAAAAGTGACAATAGATTATTTGATTTAAAACATAATAATATAACATTGCCGGTGGGTATAGCTCAATGTTCAAGGCGTTTGCTTTGCAAGCCAAAGGTCGTGGGTTCGATCCTGGAAAGAGGATTTAAATAAAAAGATTTTTAATCGATTTCTGAGCTCTAAAATACCTCCGGTTGGTGTGAATTTGGTCCCTCGCCCGTAAAATGCCAGTCATAGACTATTTATCAAAAATTTTGGTAGACGAAAGTCGTCCCGTGAAGACCACCCATTCATAGTAAATTCCTGTAATAATAAAAATGATGCGTGAATCTCGGGCTGTAGTCTATGACGTTCGGCGGATCAACACTCCACATGCAGCGCTTAGACATATGCACCATGGTAAGCGTCATAGAATTCCCTCAGATGAGACTTCAGAGTTACCATCATTATCTATCGGTATTCTAATGTATGTAAATAATTTAAAAAAAATACTTGTTACAGCATATGGTCAATATATGTAAAAAAAAAACAATTTCATTTGTGTGTTTAGTAAATACTTGTATTATGAACTATTGAAATATCTATTCCATTAATTGATTAAACCAAATGCCTCCAAACATTTCACCAGAATCAATGTAGTCGTAGGTTTTGAGAATAAATGCCTGCATAAAAAATTGATGGTCTGACGCTTTTGCATTGGTTGTCCGCATATGCCATCAAATATTTCCCGACCGTTGACATCGGTTGACGTGATATATCGTTTTGCTACTTTCAGTACTCATTGTGACATCTACGGTAGGAAATTGGAAGTGCAGTCATTCCCTTTATCAACCTACATGTATTCTTTACAGGAATCTGTAAAGCATGTAAATAAATATCGTTAGGTTACGTCACAGGAGCGATTTTTCTGTAAGCCACATGTGTCAATGCCACCACATTTATGGAGTAACATAATGAATTTTTGTTAAATATAATAGTTTTTTATGCATCATCTGTTAGCTAAAGGATACAAGAACCAATGGGAAGTATGAAAATATGTCAGATAAGTACATTTGTGCTTCAAATACTAGTTTTAAGTAAAAAACGGTTCGAAAAATTCACGCCGTATTGACAGTATAATTTGTATTCCACCGAGCCGTAACGAAAGGGTTAATAATCAATATTCTTCTGCATTTTTAGTGATTGCATGAAACCTTTTTAACTTCATTCACTTAAATAATATGCAAGAAAAAAAAACGCAAAAAATATCGTTAAAACGTTTCATAAAATTCATGCACTTGTATTACAATAACTTTGAACCATTCTAGGTTACATAAAAAATATGTACGAGTTCAGTTGTTTTGCAATTTATTCAATGTTCACTTACGTGTAAAACTCGTACAACTTCTGCCAGTGCAGTTGTTTTTGTGGTGAATTCAACTTATTACTATTTACGTTTTTTTTTGTTTTGTTTACGAAACAGAGAACGTAACTCGGTAGGCTGCTCTAAAGAACCTTGTCAATCACATAACTTGTGTAAGTATCAGTATAGAAATTAAGACACTCTTATAGGTACTACAACATTTAAAATAAACACAAAAGGCATCATCATTTTATTGTTACAATTCTTGACTATTAACGCTCGGTATTGTGTTTGTCTCGTAAGATCTTTGAGGTTAAATACTGTATGTCAATACTTAAGCATCTTTGATATCAAGAGTACAAACACTAAAAATTTATGTGCATTTGCGCCATTATTTCTTGTTGTTTGTGAACATTATTTATTAATTTATAAAGGCTTTAAAAAAACATTAGTAATGTTTAGAAAGATAAAACGAAATAATTAAATTGATAGAATTGAATAATGAACCAATTCCATATCCACTTCTCTAATAATATGGGCGTCTGCCACCTCAAGTCTTTGCTTTGATTCACGTTTCATCGCATTTTTACTACTACCTTCTGGACCTACATCGAAAACATTAAATGCATAGTTCAAAATGGACTAACAGGAAAGCCAGATCCTAAGAAGCTTAAAAAAGGCACCTGAAGTTTATGGTTTTCTACGACATACAAAAAACATTTGTCTCGTAACCCAGTGTTGAATAGAAGACTGCTTTGTCAAAATATGAATAACTCTGTATATAATCCATGTTATTAATTAACAAGTCATACGTTCCAAAATTACAGAGTATGAAAATTTAACAAAAAGGCAAGAAAAAAAACAAATAATTTAAGTATTTTCAATGTTTTGAGCATTCACTTTGAGATCCATAATAAATTATAAATATTAATTTATTTACCTTGTTTTCACGTGGATCACGTCACACAGTTCTCTATTAGGAGACTGCAGTTATCTCTTAACTAGAGAAGGATTGAGAAAGGCTACGAGTTAGTCGAAACTGCAGTCTCCTAATAGAGAACTTTTGTTACGTGATCCATGTGAAAACAAGGTAAATAAATAAATATTTATAAATAATTTAAGATAATATGGAAAACTGTTAAAACAAGATAAAAAGTATTTATTTATCTTAGATTTGAAATGTATCTCAAGGTGAACGCTAAAGATATATAGTATAACACAGCTTTTATCTTTTCAGTTCCGATATTGATATTTTTATGTTAACACATACAGGAGAATACCGTCAGTTAGTGATAGTAATTCTAATGTCTCATCTGTGGAACTTTATGACACTTACCATGCTGCAAACGGTAAAGAGCTGCATGTGGAGTGCTAACCCGCCAACGTACTACAGCCCGAGATTCAAGCATAATCCTTTTTATAACAGGAATTTACTATAAATTTTACCATCAATATTAATTAATAGGCTAGACTGGCATTTTACGGTTGAGGGATCAAATTCACACCAACCGGGGGTGTTTTAGAACTCAGAAGTTGATTACAAATCTTTTCTTTTTAATCTCCGTCGGGGATCGAGCTCACAACCTTTAGCTTACAAATCATTTTGACCATTGAGCGATACCCGCTGGCTATATATTTATAATATTTAACTTGAATTTATTTTTATATAAGAATCTAATGTGCCCATAAATTAAATATTGATATTTTTGGATCGAAAACTCGATGAATTTGACTAAGAGTAAGGCGCTAGAGCATAGGTTCCCAAACTTATTTCACTCGTGGACCCCTTGACACGATTTTCGGTTATCCGTGGACCCCCTGATTATCATCATCAGCATCATCATCAGCCTGTGTCCGTCCACTGTTGAACGTAGGCCTCCCGCATGAGTAGGCCTCCCGCATGAGTTAGGCCTCCCGCATGAGTTAGGCCTCCCCCTGATGATATTGTGGCTTTTCGGTTGAGCCGTGTGTGGTGAACTTCTTTCAATCACCATAGCAGGGGTCTTCTTCAGGATTAATAATTTATTTAGTTTTACGTTGGTTTATTCAGATTATACATTTTTTATCTTTAAAAATATATATAATCTGAATAAACCAACTCAAAACTAAATCAATTTATTAATCCTGAAGAAGACCCCTGCAATGGCGGTCGAAATATTGGTTGAAGGAAGTTCACCACACACGGCTCAACCCAAAAGCCACAATATCACTTCAGGTACATATCCTTGTTCTCATTGTTATGTGACGACGTCAGTTCTGTTTGTTAATAGTTAATAGAACTTTTTTACCTTTTCGATCACTTTTTTTATATCAGTGATCGCTTTAATTTACCGAGGCAGACTATTGAAGTTTACTACTCCATTATATTTGTAACAATTTTGTAAATTAAAATTGTAACGAACCCAATCATAATTTACGATCTGTTACAACTAGGCGAAAAATAAATGCATTTAATGGGAGGGATGAACTTGATGATTTAATAATAGTTTTTCAACATTTGGCATCAATTTCGTGAGATTTAATCTCAAATCTCCTCGTTTGATGATATCCAGTTTGTTTCTTTTTTTGTTATGAGATTGGCAACTGCACTGAAACCCCTTTCCACTAGGTATGAAGATGGAAACGCAAGTAAAAACTTTCTCGTAATATTCCACAATGCGGGATAAGTGACAGGTATGTCTTTTTGAAGCCAGTATTGCTGACATCCTTTATTAAACTGTGCTTTGAGTTCTTCGTTAGTTGATATTCCGATTATTTCCTCTTGTAATATGACATTTGTTTCTTCAATGTCACCACCATATGGATTTATTATCCACTGTGGTATTACCATAGTCAAAATATCCTCAAACCTTGTTTCAAAGTCTGAATATATGGCATTTAAATGTTGAACGTAGGTTGAAACATCGTCTTCCTGGCAGCTTATCTGTGACAGATTGGGGAACTGGGAAAATTCGCCCCGTCCAATATTTTGCTTCCTTAGCTTTATTCTGGCAAGAAACGCTGAAATGATGGACTTTGTTTGAATCAAATTAAGACTGTCGCCTTGTAATTTCAAGTTAACCGCATTAAATTTAGCAAACAAATCTGTTAAAAAGGCAATGTCCGTTTTCCACATCATTGAATTTTCTTTTAAAATTCTATCTTTATCATCCAGAAACTCTAAAATAGTGTCAAAGAGAGCAAAAATCTTGTCAAGCACAATCCTTTCGACAGCCAGCGCACTTTGGTGTGAAGGAGTAAATGATGAAAGTTCTCATCATTTTCGTCACACAACTGCGCAAATAGCCGCGTATGCAACGCATTGATTCGGATTTGGTTTTCAGCATCAATGACTAATTGAAGAGATTCATGCAATCTAATATTCAGATTTTTAGGAACTAAATGTTGTCGATGAATGACACAGTGTATTGCTAACACCCCGGGTACATTTTGTTTTAAATAGCTTATAAAGCCACGATAACGCCCAACCATGGCAGGAGCTCCATCTGTAGCAACTGACATAATATTTGACAAAGGATTTTTTTTTTCTGTGAAGTAATCCTTCAAAACATGAAATATTGATTCGCCTTTAGTGTCGGTTGGCAAAGTTCTCGCAAATAGCAGTTCTTCGTGGATTTCTTGATCCATAATAAAACGAGTATATGCCAATAATAATGCTTCATTATCAGGTAAAGTTGACTCATCCAGCTGTAGAGAGAAATGAGTCGTTTGCAAATAATTGCACAAGAAACTTTCAATATCATAACTCATTTCATCAATACGTCTTTGAACTGTGTTGTTGTTTAAAGGAATTTTGTTAATTATATCAGATGCAGGTTGGTGTAAAACAGTTTTTAAAACCTCTTAGACTGCTGGCAAAATTAACTTTTCTCCGATGGTATGCGGTTTTCCAGATTTTGCTATAAGTAACGATATATTGTACGACGCCCGCAAACAATTATCGTTTCTTTTTGACGTCGAACCGAACATTTCGTGTAGCGAAGGTACCATCACTTTATTTTTGAGTGTTTGAAAGTATTCCAAATCTTTATCTGTTTTATCAGGGTGACATCTTTTCAGGTGAATCTCCAGCTTGGATGGTTTCATAGATTCATTGGTTAAAACTTTGTTGCATAAAAGGCACAAAGGCAATTGTTTGTTCGATTGTGATGGAATGAAGCCAAACTTCAAATAATCGACATTGTACTGTCTACATTTCTTTTTAGATTCGGCCATGTTTAGTATCAGTTATCTGTTGTCAAAATAATTATATATACAAATTAGACATAGCAATAATAAAATCATTTTAAATATACGGAAATATTATAATATCGATTGTTTAAAAGTTAACTATTGAGGAGTGTGTGTATATTTTAATATTAAACTTACATTACGAGAGTTGATGGAAGACTGGGGCTGCTCACGTCTTATTAGTCGATCTTATATATATACGATCCTATAACCCAAAGTACAATGGAAAAGCTTTGTGGCTTAGTATCGGAAAATATAAGTATACTTATATTAATCAACTTGTAAAGAACAAAATAACAAGAGCGAGTTATAGGTCAATACAGTAGGTATCAAAGATAGATTCTGTGTCCCAATTGTAAACTACCCTTGTTTATATACCCATGGACCAAATAACGTCAGTCTCGCCTTTCTTGATTTTGGCGACAGGCACATTTTTATTGTTTCCTGTCCTAAATAGAATTTCAGAAAAAGGGCAACTTTTATTTATTTATTGTTTTACAATAGCCAAGCATTCTCGTAAAAACATACGTAATAATCGTGTGAACACATAGTGCAGTGTGGTAATTAGAGATGCTCATAATACTTTATTGCATTTTTGTGAGGGTGTTATTTAAAAAGAGAGTTGTACCCTATTAGTTCTCTTCTAAGGCTCCAGAAGAAATCGCACTTCAAGTTTGTGTCAGAACATTAAAGCTGCGGATTATAATTTAATAGTATTTGAAATAAAAATGCACTTTACTTATATTTAATTGCTCAATAACATTTAACTTTTCTCTGGAAGCGAAAACTATAAAGCAATAATAATTAAGTAATTTGTGTTCTTCGGTGTCGGCGAGTAACGAGATCCTGGCCAGATAACAAAATTAGACGGAACCGGCGGTGAGATGCGATTCGCTTTGTAGACCTCCATTTAAATAAGGGTTGGACTCCAACCCATATTTTAATTATTTTTGTCTCAGGCTAAGAAATTAATTGTATGCACTTTAAAATATTTACATCACACATATCTCATTTATATATTGCTATTTATTGTAACTTCCAAATTAATACTGATGTGTCAAAATTTCTAATAATTTTATGTTGAACCCTCCGTGGACCCCCTAACGATGTTCATGGACCCCCAAATCAATTTTAATTTTCCATGGACCCCCTGGATGATCCCATGGACCCCTGGGGGTCCATGTGGACCACTTTGGGAACCACTGCGCTAGAGTCACAATGTATGTTTCTTTGAATTGCCATTGGAACCAGTTTTTTTATACCGACCGGTACAACTATTTGTTTAATACTACAATGTACACAGATGCTGGGACCGGGAACTCCTTCATGTTTCTCATACACGAACAACCCAAGCGACGTTTACATCAAGTTTCACATGCTTTTGCTTGTAGATAAGATACGTGGTTCGAGGCTAGGGCTGACATTCCACCATAAAATAATTTTTCAATATTCTTCTTCGTGTCAGCGACGTCAAATTATTTCTGCTCAGTATCTGGCAATATTGATAGCCAGTGTGTTGCCTAGCATTAGGTCGTGAGGTGTGCTGCTTGTTGGGCACATGGAGCAGGATCTTAGGTGTGAGGCGGTCTGCAGGTCTCCGTAGTCGTACAATAGTGACTCTTCCTGCCGAAGCGTTCCCCACCGCTCGAGGTTGTCCTTTGTTCTACCAAATCTGGTTTTTAATCTCTTCTCAGATTTCCAGGTCCGCCAGTCAAGGTTCTTGCCAGTTGTGAAGCCTTTCTTTGGAGTAATGAAATCCTGTGATGCGACTTGTCGCCAGAGCTGGAGTATCTTATTTTCAGGGCCGGATGTGAGAGGTTGTGTGGATCTCAGAAAGCTGCTTCGCGACTTCAATCTTGGTATTGGGTGTATCTGATTATACAAGCAGTGGGATGGTTGGTTGATTGCCTTACGCATTTCTTCGGTGCATGTGAGTTTTTGTCTTATGGTTGGTGGTGCGTTTTTCAATATTTTATATACACACTTTCAAATTTACATCAAATATTATGCTTTATTAGGTGAAATAAAAAAAACATTAATTTTACATGAAATTGAGGGCTTAATTTTCATAGTTAGAATGATCCGATTTCGGTCAAATATGCACCGTTTTGTTTGAAAACTTGTTGTCATTTTGAAAGTAATTTCATTATGTGTCTCTTATAAAAGTCCTAGTCCTTGTTGGCAATAAAATTAATCAGTCGATTTTTACTTGAGCTTCAATTGAAAGGATTTTATCACTGAAAAAATCGTTTGTGATGGACAGGAACAGATATCATCAGTTGGTGCCTATAAAGTGGATGCATAAAAACTTCCCATCCAAGCTCCTGGAGTTTCTGGCGAGTCACTGATGATTATTCATATATTACGAACATATGTTTTGGCATCAGCTTGATACAGTTCTTGCAGGCTGGTGCCGAAAAGCCTCGGTACATGATCTTTCGTCTATTATTTTTATTCGCTTGTCTGACACGCATATATAAATACATGCTCGTAGCCATCCACTGTTTTTGATCCCAGTTGATACTTGCGGAGCTTCGAGCACTCAATTTAGTACAACGGCAATGGCGCTCCTAAATGGCCTACCAGCACACATAGATCCTTTTCCTCTTTTGTCGATGGTATTGTTCTCTTAGATCTCTGTGACATTTGACACGTGTCATCTTCTTCTTCTTTTATGTTATTTTAATTTTTTATTATCTTTTGTATGTATTGTATTTTTATGTTTACTCTATGTTTCTTATTATTTGTACCTTGGAACTGCGGTTCTGTGAAATAAATAAAAATGTTACACCAAGTCCTTTATTTAAAGAGTCATAAAAAATGGCGCTTGCGGGCGCCATTTTGTTCTTTTGACGTATCAAGTAGCCGCTACATGTTATGTGACAGCAGATAGTTCGTCAATGGGCCGACATGTGGTCGGAGGGCGCTGCGAGTGTGGCGGCGCGATCGGAGTCACTTTCTGCCCGGGCGTGGCTTGACACGCATCATTGTTTGTGGCCCGGGCAGAATACCGAAGTTTGTGAATCTTTTATCTTAAATACCTTTATATTTTAAATTGCTTCTCGAAAAGTTCTATGATTGGTGACTTGCTCTCCATCTTTTCATCACGCCTTCCAATGTCGATCCTGGTGACGTGAAGTCGTTCTTTGATTAACGCGGATGTCTGCTTAAACTAGGGAGCGAATATAAAATATTAATAATAATGAGTTGCCCGATAAGGAATAATGCGTTCTTAACCTGTTAGCCAGGGAATTTAATTTTGCTAATGTTAAAAAAAAACGCGGCGAGTCCGTGCATGTCGATGCCTAGATGTACATGGTATATGATGAACAAACAAAATAAGGTAACTCGTCACGCCCGTAAGAGTGTAATTTAAATTTTAATCGTTAAAGTATCTTGACGGAATATATCGTCATACCCGCTACAGTTGTTTTCTTGGAATGACGAAATATTACGTCATACCTGGTTAACACGTTAATATTGTCGCTCGCAGCAACCCTGAATAATCCGGCTTTCTCCGCAAGTCCTTGTCACGTATCTCTGTCACGTCCCACGTGTCTGCACGTGAGCCTCCCCGGCAGACACGTGTGTCAGATTAGCCGCAAGACGCCCGAGAACAAAGCCTGGTCATGAAATATATCCCCGGCCTAACTTCCATAAGAAGATCATGCCAAGAGACGCTCTCAGTGATACATCATTTCTTGAAAAGCTTAAGATTTTCAAACATTTTTTATTTTTTTTCTTCCTCTCCAACTCAATGCTACAAAATCAAGCAATGAATCTTTTAATGTCTGCAATCTAGAGTTTGTTGATGACGCTGTTATTTCCGAAATATCCATCTTTGTGGGTAATCTTTGACGCATATAGGGTGCCTGTCAATATCGTATGCATTATGAAACCCTTACACCAGGGTAGAAAGTACTGTTTGCAGATTAGAGAAAAAACGGACTGGTTTGAAGTATCCACTGGCGTGCGACAAGGCTGCATACTGGTTTCGTTTCTCTTCACCCTCGTTGTGGACATCCTTCGCAAGTCAATACCACCGGATTGAAGAGTATCTGTGAACGACTCTCCCAATATCTGTAACCTAGAGTACACTGATGACTCCACTACAGATCTGCAGGACATTATTATTAGGTTGCAAACAAACTCTCTGCGACTGGCATGCGAAATAATGCAAAGATGCTCTACCTCTTTTAAAGTGGCGCTTGTCGAGATGCATATCATGCGCTTACCTGCAGTATTCAGATTACTTATGGTAGAGAGTTTCAAGTATCAGATTTTTTAACCACATCACCAAGAATGTTGATATATTCTACAAAAGGGAATCCCAGTTCAGACACGAACTCCACGAATTTGCTTCGATAAATAATATGTTGGCTCCTCTGTTCACTGAACATTACGACTCTCTGTTACTTGACTTGCTTATTTTATGTTGAATTGTAAAACTATTAATAATATTAGTATTTAATCTAAAGTATCTAAGCATTATTTTATTAAGTAATGTACCATTTAACAAATATAACAGTTTTCGCTTATTGTCATTGACTATGTTCAGAAATGTTTTCTGATAATTTTGAAAATTAGAAAAAATACTAAAAATACCTGTTATGTGATTCGTTACAATGAGTTTAAAGGCCGTGACCTCTATAGACGTCATACCTAGTGAAAAGGTTAATTGACATCAAATATATTAGTAATAATTATCGAACAATTTGCATGTACAATGCTTCTCATGAAACATCAATTTGCACATTATTCGGTGGATACTTTATGGAAGGCTTCAAAATGCTTCAAGCTATTAAGCTGCAAGTCTATGAGACAACAAACCTTTCCAAACTTGCATAATAAATCAAATAGTATTTCGTAATGTTTTGCATAGTGTAATACGTATATAACCTTTTGTTGCAGCAGTCATTCAAGTTTAATGCAGTGCGAAAACGCATAATAATCATCGAAATGGCTGTAAATTATACGTTTAAGAAGACAGGCTGTGACATTATTAATTTTAATTTATTGTTTGTCTTCTCGTAGCTTCGTTAAATAATTTTACGACTTCAAGAGCCTTGTACATGGGCTGTTAAAATTGCGTCTTGCTAGAGATATATTGCATTAAATTACACTTCTCTTCGCGATTAGTTTAAAATTCAAACGATCGTACCCTTAAAAGCATACGCAAATCCTCATTACCAATTCCGCTTACTAAGCGGAGCATATGATCGTAATTAACTTCTGCCACAAAGCTCTATCAGTCGCCATGATATTCTCCTCGTGCCAAGTCAGCTGTCTTCTACAGCCCCGCCAAGTACGTTCTATATGTATATGGTAGTTCCTGACGGTGCTAACACAGAGGCTTGAAGAAAAGACTACTGTAGTATATGCTCTCCTGCATCATCCTAAGTACATGCCCTAACCAGGTCTACCGTACGCATCTTGGCTAACGCAAATATATGTTCCTAAAACCCATTATAGTATATATAGTAAACCTAAGAGTAGTCTTAGGACAATCTAGGCCATGAGACAGTCGGTCTAATCATGCCAAGTTCTTGCCATAGAGGTCATTAAGAACCTTATTTGTTTCCATGTAGACCACATTGCAAGAATTTTGTGTCTTTGCTTTGATCCAGTATGTATGTTAGTCCCAGATATTACGCGTGAAGCATTGAAAAAACAAGGAAAAGCAAGCTCTCTCGGTAAGCCACTGCTCTCTGTGAACTGTTCACGAAGATATCTAAAACTCTCAACCCTCTCAGGATGTTGAATAACCAATCAGCAATTCGTCAGCCTATTACTATTTATTGTTATATCACAATATTTTCTGTTTATTTTCTTTCTTGTTCAGAGTGTGTGAGACATGGTGCTTATCTGAAAGTGATAAAAAAAAGTCTGGAGGCCTTTGAGATGTGGTCATACAAAAGAATGGAATTTCATGGAGAGACCACGTCACGAACAATGAGATACTTAGCTTAATTAAAGAAGATAGGCACCTAGTAAGAACCATCTCAGAGAGGCGATCGGTCACTTTCTTGGTCTTCTTCATGACATTGTGGAAGGAATGGTTGAGGGTGTAAACTGCAGAGGGCACACTAGACGGGAATATTTGCAGCAAGTGTTCGAGGACATGAGTTGCAGCTCTTCTTCGTAGTAGTATCAATCCGATGGATTGGTTTGCAGCAATAGAAACTTGCTTCTTTGATCTCGGATTGATACTACGAAGAAGAAGTTCAAACACACACGTAGCGTACGAGTGATAAGCCGCGCTACATCCGATGACGAGTTACTTTGTACTGTTCTGCATGTTATATGCAGACTGTAACTCATTCTTCATTCTTGTAGAGGTCATTGTCGAGGAATACACAACAATAAACAAATTCTAAAACATGTCAAGAAGCCATAAAAATTATTCAATCCGAAAAGCAACCAATGCAAGTAATGTTAAATAATTTAAATGTATTTTTTTTCTTCATCCAAAGCTGTTAACTGAAGTTTATTATCTACCTTCTATATAATGGAACTAAGCACTCGCGCTGTCATACAAATATTATTTTGAAAACATTCGAATATTCTGTATGAAAAGCATTGCATTATATAAGAGTATTGTATTTCCTAACCGGTCATATAAAATACAGTCAAAAGCCTCCACCGAAGGCTTTTTTATTTTATTTTATTCAAAAGCATAGATGGCCAACTTAACGCTTAAATCCAAACGTTTTATTATTATTTTTTTCAAATTTTTTAATGTGTATATTACGTAGATTTTTTTAAGTTGTTTTTGGCATACATCGAAGCCCAGATTATTAAAACATGCAACTCAATATAATAATTAATATATTACTTATAACAAGAAACATATAAAAATACGTCCAATTAATATAATATGCGTTAATTTCTCCACTCGATGAGACACAGTCATACCATGGACAGTCAGCCAGAACGACAATGAATACATGTGTGTGGTTCGAATCTTCATGTCAACGCTGTTTATTTTATCATAATTGCTTATATAATCTAATGCATAATCAGTCAAGAAAAGCTCTATGGATTTAGTCAGGTCGACTGGACGCTGCATACAGAAAACATCTGTTTAGTTTGTATTTGTGTGTGGATTGGGTAGATTTCATTTTTTTGAAGTGATCCAGATTTTTTGTAGACGGAAGCACATATACTGGATCATTCCAGACCCTACCGGTGGCATTTAGGAAGGAATTTTGAAAATTTACTATTGGTCGTCATACATAACCATGTAAGGACGTTCAGTGAGTGGATGACGAATCTCTCAGGTGTGAGTGGTTGAAGGAATTATTTACTTATTTTAGTTCAGAGGAGCAGCTGTGGTAGAAAAATGGCAGGAAAGACTCATTGAACCAATCTTACATCTGTGTTCTACAGATTGGCATAAAATGTGTCATTATTTATTAGTCGAACCATTATTTTTTTAACTGAATCGATTAAGTCTAAAAGGTATTTTTGGGCTCTATCTTTTTGAAGTAATTGATGAAAAAAAAATTTTATTGGATGGTGTTTGCTATAAATAAGTCTTCTTCTTTAGCATCGCCATTTTCCATCATCTGGGGTCAGCTCTCCTTGTACACATTTGCCATGTCTGTCTGTCTGTCCTACGTTGCATTATCGGTAAAACCCAGAGTTTTCAGATCCTTGTTTACAGTTGCAGTCCAGGTTGCCTGTGGTCTTCCCAGTCTTCTTCTCAGCGTGGATATGTTGATGGCTCTCTTCACCATGTGGTCCTCATCTCTCTGTATCACATGCCCATACCATATTTTAGTTTGCATCAATCAGTATTTTTATCAATTGTTGAGATCTTAAACCGTTCGTATATCTTATACAAGCATGATTGATAGTAAAGTTCAATGCACGATTATTACGTAATAAATTAATTAAAATATAATAATTTGAAAAAGGTTACTTTCCAACTATTCGGTATTGTGTCCCCCAAATCGGTCCATAATAGGTGCAGCATCTCCGGTAAGACGTTTTCTTATCATATATCTGTGCATTGTTTGGTTTGACAGCGGACCTATGCCCAAGATGACTCTCACATCTACTAAAGTTTGGACTTTAGCAGTTCAAAGAGCAATGGCGACCCACGGACTTTAACTTGCTATGACTACAAACAACGTAGTGGTTCACTAGACAAGACTTTCCTCGCCTCACACGCACATCACATTGTAGTACAGTGAAGTTTCTAAATGTTTTTTTTTATGTAATCGCATGCGGGAGAGCACACCTGGTCAAGACCAGTGCACTCTATGACTCTCAGTCAGGGAGGCTGGACGCTGCATGCGGGAAACGTGTGTTGTATTCGTGTTTGTGTGTGGGTTGAGGAGATTGCAAGTGTATATTTATCTGTTTCTTGAAGAGATCCAGATTGTAGGAAGGAGGAAACACAGACGCTGGAAGAGCATTCAGAAGCTTACCGGTGGCATTAAAGAAGTAACTTTGGAAACTGCCAGTTCTTGGTGGACACACATTAACCGTGTAAGGATGTTCAGTGTAAGACGAGTTTGTCGGTTGTGGGTGGGTGCAGGAAGATTTAGTTCTTTAAGTTCCGAAGAACAGCGACCGTGGTTATACTGTTTGAAAAGACTAAGTGAACCAATCTTACGCCTGTGTTCCATTGATTGCAGGTTAGACGTAAGAGTGTCAGTTATATCGAGTGGTAAGTTATATCTTAGAACAGTTGGATTTAGTCAACACATTTTTTTATTATTGTCTTTAAACATAAATAAATATAGACTCCTAATTGCCGGGATCGTGATCGGGACGTCTGTTAAATGGATGAGGAACAGGTTACCAAAGGAAATAACTCATCGAGAAGTATATTGAAATGTATTTTAAGTAAAAGACATAGGCAGAAAAGTAATTCAGACCGCGCAGTAACAGTCGCAGCGCCCGAAGACCACATATCGGCCACTTTGCGAACTATCCTCTTTCTCATCAATCAAAGAAACAAAATGGCACCTTTAAATGCTACATCTTATAGTTATTTAAACCCACAACTTAGATTTACATTTTTATATATGTGTATTAGTCCAGCAAACAAAAATAAGAGAAAAATCGATTATCGAGGATTTTCGTCACCAGTCGAGCTGATATCATCCCATATATGCTTAGATTTTTAAAAAGTCCACCTATCGAATGCCAATATTTTAATATATAATAATAGCATATATAATATAGTGTTCTAACTTTAAAATGCTTCAAATCAATCATTAACCTGTTGTTAAAACAACGTAAGCATTTTTCAAATAAAATACTACGTTTTATTATAGTCGCCTTAAATTATACGTTATAAATAAAATAACATTGTTGTTGTACTAGACTAGAGTAGCTACATATTTTATGGAATTGTAGAAGAAGAGGGCGATCGTGGGCAGCAGACTCTCCAAGAAGTGAGAGCTTAGAGGATCAAGTTCAGAGCAGCAGTATGTCAGTTGCTCCCACGCAAGGTCTGGATACTAAAGTGGATGAACGAGCAAGAAGAATGCCAAGAAAAACAGGGCTTATCTTTACAATCTCGTCTCTATGTCTAAGACTTATTCATTTTCTAATATCGAGAATATGGTAAACATAAAGGTTAAATCAGCAGCCATCTTCAATATTCTTATTCGACAAACACAAACCCGAAAACTGTTTAAAAGTCATTCATTAGCTCACAACTTTAGTTGGTTTGTTTATTTTAATGTAAGTATTTAAAAAATTTCAAAGCCTTACATAAAAACATACAATTAAAACTAATCAAACGCATATGTATAAAGGTAGATTGAAGAATTGGTCTTGGTTGATCGTGCTGTGAATGAAATATGTATACTACAGATATTAAGTATTTTATAAAATTTGTGATGTATACACAAACAGTGAAATTCACGTGTACATACGTGGGCACACTAAATTAACAATACACTTGAAGTATATATACCTTGTCTCCCATACTTAATATACCAATATATATAAAAACAAATAGCAAACGGAGTGTTGGCCGACCCCCTGAAATATTAATTGACGACATCAGAAGAATAGTGGTATGAACTTGGATGCGGAAGAAGGAGGATCAAGAATGATGGAGATTCATAGAATAACATAAGATTCATTCAAGGAAAGAGTATTAATTTACACAATTGCATATCATAGAATAGCATATAACAGACAAAATAATGTAGTCATGGATGGTATAGTTAGTATATGTAAGAGAAAAATAAGTGAAAAAATTACTTATAAAATGCGTTGGCAATCATCGGGGACCAAGACAAAGAGACGTACAATGCTAAAATATCCAAAATGGGATAAAAAATAAAACAAAATTAAAATAATTTAATTCAAATATTTCACGCTAGGAGAGACTAATACTCCACTGACTTAGTATCTCCAAGACTTAAATATTATAAATATTCCATTTATTCCTCCGCTTCCCGACAAACACTCTCAGACTAATCTTAATAACCTTAAGAGGTTATTAAGATTTTTTCAATCGAAATTAATATGACGCTCCTTACACATGGACCAATTGTTGCAACAAACACTAGGTGGTAATCAACACAATTTGTGTCTCGCACAATGCTGCTTTACTTGAGAGTATCAAACGAGAATCGCCGCTTCAACGAGCTATGGTCGTAGGTCTTATGGTTATATAATAATGTATGAAGTTCGTAGCTCTGCACGTTACGTCTTGGTGCGACACGTGTAGGTCTTAGCATCCATTCTGCTGCAAGCCCTTGACTCCCCCACGCATTCATCTCACTCTCACTCCATCATGGCTACCGGTGGCATTAATTTATACAAGGCATCTTACAAAGTATCGTATTATGGATATCATATACGCGCTGGCTTAACTATCAGTAAGATTTATAACACTAGCTCAAACATAGTGAAAATGCTCGTACATTCCTCAGTTATGTGTAGACGAAGTGGTTAAATTACTCTTCATGCAAGTGGTGTCTGATTCGATATACGCAAAAAATATTTTTCAATGCTTATTATTAATTGGATAAAATTCTTCTTGTTCTTCGTGTCAGCGACGTCTAATTATTTTTTAACAGTGTCTGGCAACATCAATAGCCCGTGTGTTGCGCAACATAAGTTCCTGAGATGTGCAGCTTGTTGGGTACATGGATCAGGATCTTAGGTGTGAGGCGGTCTGCAGGTCTCCACAGTCACAAAATAGTGGTTCTCCCTGCCACAGCATTCCCCACCGCTTGAAGTTGTCCTTTGTTCTTACAACTCCGGTTCTTAATCTGTTCAGGGATTTCCAGATCTGGCAGTCAAGGTTCTTGCCAGTTAGGAGGCCTTCCGTTGGAGTAATGAAATCCTCTAATGCGACTTGTCGACCGAGCTGGATTCTCTCATTTTCAGGACCGGATGCGCGAGGTTGTGTGGATCTCAGAAAGCTGCTTCGCGACATCAGTCTGGGTGTTGAGGGTATCTGATTATAGAAGCAGTGGGATGGTTGGTTAATTGCCTTACGCATTTCTTCGGTGCATATGACTTTACGTCTTACTACAAATGGCATCTTGATGAGAGGATAAATTTATCAAAATTAGCCGTTCATTATGATTTGAAAAACGAAGTTTACTTTTGTTACTGCCAGACATTTATTATTACATAAAAAAATCTTACAGTTGTAATGTTTGTTTTCCGACAGACCGGTTTGGAGGAGCGCTAATAAGGAGTGACGATATCACAAGCTTTAGTTACGATGACAATGTTATGCAAATAAATGAATTATTGCAAGCCAGCACCCGGCGGAACACAGACCCAGTTGCTCTGTGACTACTCTGGAACAATTCAGCATGATTGTTGAATTTCAAGATCATTGCGTAATCATTATTAATGCATGCCTTATTTAACATAACTGATTATGTGATGACTGCTTATAAATTCTTCATAGTAATTGTAGTATTTTTTTATTTTATTTTTTTGATTGGCATTTCTTCATTTCATCAATCTTTCTACACGTGCGGCATATGGGCTGATTATTCTCAGAAGGTCTACAGTGCACTTCGGGTCTAGTATAACAACGCCTTCCGAATGTTTTTGGGTCTGCCGCGATACTGCAGTGTTGTTTCGGAAGGGAGAGTTAATATTGTGCGACTGTGGAGACCTGCAGACCGCCTAACACCTAAGATCCTGCTCGATGTGCCCAACAAGCTGCACATCTCAGGATCTAATGCTGGGCAACACACGAGCTATCGATGTTGCCAAATACTGGCAAAAATAATTTGACGTCGCTGACGCGAAGAAGATGTGTATAAATTGATCTACTTTTACTATAGTTGACCAAAATTTAAAAAAAAACATTTTACTTAATCGCCAAAGCACACAAGTATGCAATTTCAAGTCGTATACCAGATGATTGGATTACATAATGAGACAATGCCATGACAAAACAGTTTTGTCCACCAGAATTCCAATTCTTCACGGCGTTGTGTGAAACAATGGTCATGACTACGAGCCTGGGACAATATATCAGCAGGTCATGCTGTGTCATGCAGCCGTTCTATATTAGCACTTTCCAATCACACACTACACTGAGCATACCAATTAAATACAAGCCTTAAACAGACAACCGTTGCTTCAAGACAACTTAAACCAAAGCATCCGGGAAAATAATCGTATACAATATGTTTTTTTTTAATTAAAATCATACAGGAGAGTCATTGTCTCATGGAGTCTTGACATTGGAACTGGTCCGCTGTACGATACTTCTGTACTCAAGAAAATTTAGCTTTGCCCAACTCGTATATATAAGCAATTGATATCGGCTTGATATAGCTCCTTTAGGCTGATGCCGTAAAGCCTCGAAAAACGATCTCTTGTCTCTTATTTTTTTTCGCTCGTCTGACATGCATATCTAATAATGTTCGTTTTAGTTATATAATAAAACACGGTGTTTGTACAGGCCATTTTATTTGTTATGACAGTCGCTCCACTTCATGTTGGTGCCACTGTCATCTTTAATTTGCTTTTTTGCCGCGACTGTCTTGGCGGCGCTAGATGTCAAAGTGCTCCGCCAGTTGGCAATTGACTCGCGAGCAAGTCTTTATTAAAAATAAACGAGAATTGTGAACCAAAAACAAGTTCTTTTGCTTGGCAATCTGCTCCTGTATCCTTCCCTCCACGCAGCTACGTGACGAACCCGTGAAATGTCGTCATTTTACAGACGAGGGATGTCAATAGGTACAAGCTACGCAAAATTAATCATCCAACGGTTATCATCCATGCAACTGACAGTAAGCAGGCATTAACTGATGTACTGTTTGTATTCTGTGTTTTTTTAGGTGCATGATGGTCGTTGTTTATAGTTTGACAATTGAGAATGTCAAATTGTATTGACATTCTCAATTGTTTAGTAAGGTTTGGCAATTTATCATGATTCAAAAAAATATATAATCAATCTGCTTCTAAAAGAATGTCTTAGTTTGCTGACCTGCTCCTCATCCTACCCTCACGCGACGGAATAACACCTTTTTGAGAGAGAGGAGGATGTTAATATCTAAGCCTTAAAGCGAGGTATGGGTGTACTGTAAGAGCAGTCCAGAACCGTTCATGAAGGAATGGAAGTGATGACCATACGATCCAACTAGTAAGCCTATGTGGAATGATGATTATGATGATTCACACGACGCTTAACATTACGATTGCGCGTTAAGAAAAGAACAATGCATTAATCGAAAGCATATCCTGGATCTCTCGGCCCATACGCACAATATAGTATTACGCATTACAAAATTATTCATGAGCTGTTTATGTAAACTTGGTACAGACAATTTAATATTAAAATTTATACATTGTATAATGGCTCACAATAACGAATTAACAAATGCATACATTAAACAAGAGTTAAAGTGCTTGTCATTATGCTAAAGGTCGCGTGTTTGATTCCCAAAAAAGCTTAAAATAAAAGTTAGTATTAATCTGTTTATATTGTTCAAATATGTATAAAACTATAAACTCATTTTTTTTTTCACTTAATGCGCAGAGACGGAGAATCTAACAGCAGGTCATTCCTAGATAATAAAGGTTATTCAACGTGACATGGAGAGATCCATGTTCGGAGTGTCTCTAAAAAGTAGAATCCTAAACTAGGATATCCGAAGAAATACTCAAGTAGTGAAGGTTACCCAATGAATAGACACACTCAATTGGAAATTAACAAGGCATATCTGTCGAAGAGACGACGGTTGATGGTAAAGTAAAGTCTTAAAGTGACGTGCAAGATCTGACAAACGCAGCGTTGGCTGACCCTCTGCAAGATGGACTGACGACATGAAAAGAATAGCGGGAGTAGCCTGGCGATGGAGGGTGAAGAATTGAAAAGGATGGAGACTCATGCAACAGGTCCATGTTGAACAGTGAACGTACACAGGCTGATATTGATGATTTTGTCCACAAGACTACTGTTACTAACTTCGCAGCCTTAGACTGATGTCTATTTGACATCTAACTGATGCACGTAGTTTGAGTCACTCTCTAACAAGTAGCTTTTTGCGTGCGTCTAGTAACGGTTCCCCATCTGTGTCTTCAAAAACAGGACGGGACAGGGAGGATTTTCACCGAAAATATGTCCACAAGATTGTTTATATAAGAAAATTAAACATATGCATTCCCTTAACCTCTCCTCCCCGGTGATGTCTATCGACTACACATTGATTGTAATAACTTAAATATCTCTGTAAATATAATACACAAGGGGTTCAGATTTTAGGTATTCCTCCTTAATACATTTACGTATTGAAAAAAAAAATTATAATAATAGGCACTCATCGGGAGCAGGAAATATTTTTCTACAATCCGGAATAAATTCACCGCTACACTCAAGACGCGTCAACTGTCCTGTATTCATTCGACCTGTCGGAAGTCATACAAAATCGTGTGCAAAAATAAAATAAAAAAATACCCAGATAAGTCGGCATCTATACTCCTCACTCTCGCTGACGTACTAATATGAGTGAGCGAGACGGGAAACCTCAGTTGGTCGGCTAGTTCGAAATGATTTCGATGCGCGTCGGCTCATCGATATGTCGACAGGCTAAATAGTGATAGTAGCTCTCGGAAGTTCACGATCCAAGGTGCGTCTGGCCGTTTGAAGTCTTCGTCTGATGTTTTTCATGTTTTAAGCTATTAAATGTCAATTATTACTGCTTATTGACATCAACTATTATAAAATTAAGCGATATCTTTGAATATTTTCATTTTTTCGAATTTCTACTCATTTTAATCACTTTAAATCAGAATGTGTAACGAGTACACACCATCGGAACGCGCGGAAGTTTTTAACATAGTAAGCCGAGGGTTAAAACGTCATAAATACAAAAATCCAGAATATTCATAAACAGATCCGAATTACATTACAGTAGAGTATTATGATTGGAACGTACATGTGATTAACCCGATGCTCGTCGGTATAGTAACCAAATAAAAAAATATAAAATCTTGCTGACCAATTTTGAAGTAACAAGTTGCCTAAAACCTCCAAAGCCGCGAATGAATAAATAAATTATTTCATGGTTGGAATCTCTATCAACCGTTACCTTGGACACTAATAACTATATTAAATTATAATTATTTCCCCGTTGGATCACAATATAATGTGTTACCGCAGCACTAATATCCGCCTGCATTGGCTCGAGGCGTCAATTTGCAATCACAATAAACCCATTTAATCTTCACCTTCAATATTAAATTTAATTTTCATATATACGACTCACTTCAAATTATCTTTATCAATGATATGCACTTAATTATCCTCATTTCATCTTCTTTTACTTCGTATCTGTACCTTTTTCTTCTAAAGAGTCCGCCGTGTTCACAAAAATTGAAGAGGAGGATATTGGCAATATTTGGTTTCAACAAGACGGCGCTACGTGCCACACAGCCGAAGCTACACTCGATGTTTTGCGCCCTGTTTCAAAAAAAAAAAGTTATTTGGTGGACCCTGTACTACTTATTTATATTCTACTTCATCTTGTTCTCCTCTTTCATTTCCACAATATTAAATTTCTCTTCTTCGATCTGTAGATGTATTTTTTGCTTATAATTTGTAATTACCCTTACATTGTCATTCCGTTTATATTCCAGTTAGGTATTTCGAATTTATGCATTCCAAAGATCCACCAAGTATATTTATATGTATTGATATCAGCTCGATATAGCAATTGCAGGCTGGTGCCGTAAACCTCGATACACAATTTTTCGTTTCTTATTTTTGTTCGCTCGTCGGATATGTGTCGCCATTTTGGTTGTTTTGACAGGAGATAATTCGTCAAAGGGCCGACAGGTAACAACCTTATTAAATCCAGATCTCATTAATCTCATCGCCGCAAGCGGCAATCTATATAACTAATGTCACACCCGTGACCGGATTTCATAGCTCAATGGTAAAGCGTTTGCTTTGCAAGCCAATTTCAAAAATGAATTTGATCCATCACCCGTAAAATGTCAGTATAGCCTATCAATTAAAATTGGTGGTAGATGAAAGTCGTCCCGTGAAGACCACTCATTCATAGTAAAATTCCTGTAATAATAAATTTCAATTTCAATTAAAGGATGATGCGTGAATCTCGGGCTGTAGTCTATGACGTTGGCGGATTAACATTCGATATGCAGCGCTTAGCCATATACACCATGGTAAGCGTCATATAATTCCACAGATGACACTTCAAAAAAATTTAAAAAATACTATCACCATCTGTCGGTATTCTACTGTATGTGCTTAAATAAAAAATAAAAAATGACCAAAATGCCAATATGGCGACACATACATGTACGACAAGCGAACAGAAATAAGAGACAAAAGATTGAATATCGAGGTTATCGGTCAGTCAGCGAGGGCTATATCATGTTGATGTCAACGTTATATGTAAGATACGGAGCAATAGTAAATAAACAATTTTTTCTAATTTATAAAATCATTTTGTCACCACATAATAAAAAATTGTCTAAATTTATTATTTGCATAGTAATTAGTGTCATTGCCAGTATGTTATCTGTCAAATAAATGATAGTAATATTTGGGTGCGAAATCGTCATCAAAATACAATGAATCTTTAAAGGACATCTATGATACGAAAGTGGATCATTAAGTCGGAGACATTTAAGGAGCGTACACCTGCCGTCTCTTTTCTCTTTTTTTAAATCTTATTTATTTTATTTCTTTCAGAAACATTACTAATTTTATTTAATACGATCCTGAAATAAGATGTAATACAAACAGTTTATAATTATAAGTATTTTTGATTATTAAATACAATTATTAAAAAGTCCCGAAGTTTGCTAAACAGATGACTCCACGAAATTACTTTAATAAATAAATTCGTGGAGTTCATCTCGAAACTGGGCTTCTCTCAAGTGGAATATATCAATATTCGAGGCGATATGTTTAAACACTCTGATCACTTTCCCAAGAAGCATAGTGTCTGACTGATTAGTATTACTTCTAGGAAAAACAAATAATATGTGCCTCCTTATCCTTAAATAATTCTCAGGGACAAATAAACCGATATCCAACGAAATATCAGGATTTCTGAACACGCCGCGCACTAGCCGAAAGAAATGCATAAGTCAAGCACGCATCTCTTCTAGTTCTCAACTCATTGTATCCCGACATACCCCGTATAAAGTTACATGGGTACAGCCACGGATAATATCCATACATCCTCATGTAAAGAAACCTCAAAAAATTATTCTGAACTCTCTTCAACATGAGGTCATATTTCGTGGGGACCCCAAATAAAGTCAGCAGGCTTTTGCCCCAGGTCATCGAAAACAATGTTCGTATATGATTCGTATAGCATATATTCCCATGTGGACCTCCAAATGCAGAGATATCTTGGAGAAATACAAGAAAATGGTAACTTTATTTTTTTTTTGTTATTTCTGTATTCTATTGACAGATGGTTACAACTCAAAGAAATATACTAAACGGACTTTCTGATCCATCCTAATAACATGTATTATTCTCACCTGTAACAAATATGCATACAAACGAGTACATCCTTATTTGAAGTCACATTGCATTGCTTATCTTCGAATTGTTTAAGCTTAATCATCCTTGACGTACAAATCTAGACAATAAGTCATTCGTTATCTATATAGATCAAATTTGACAAACCTACAACGTAAACATATTTATAAGCATATGAAGAAAATTACTAGCAGAAAGATTTGGCGAGGACTCTATGACGTTCAAATCTTTTTCTTCGTAGTATCAATCCGGTGGATTGGTTTGCGGCAACAAAATCTTGCATCTCGATCTTCACCCCTCTCGATCCTCTGCAACCCTCTTTAGATAACCATAAGAACTATAACTCATGTCCTCGAACACTTGCTGCAAATTTCCCGTCTAGGGTGCCCTCTAAAGTTTCTACCCTCAACCATCCCTTCCACAATGTCGTGAAGAAGACCATCGTGGCGCATGATGTGACCGATCCATCGGGGTCGCCTCTCTGAGATGGTTCTTACTAGGTGCCAATCTTCCATGATTATGCTGAGAACCTTATTGTTGGTGACATGATCTCTCCAGGAAATTCCGTAAATTCTTCTGTATGACCACAACTCAAAGGCCTCTAGTATTTTTATATCATTTTCAAATAAGCACCATGTCTCACAGCCGAAAATCAAGATGCTCCAAACAAATGTTTTGGCAAGTTGCTTGCGAGGCTTTAAATTCCAATTCCAATCTTGCGTAGTGGTTATTGTATGCTAGTGAAGATTACTTGGCTGGATTAGTTCGTTAGGTTAAGTCGCCACATAGAAACAAGTGGTCCAGACCTCTTGAGTGTCGCGAATAATCTTCCGATCTGTTTAAAAAAAAGATTAACTTATCACTCAAAATATGCTTCGGAACTATGGATGCCTCTTTTCAAGTCTTACTGCCACGGACGTCGTTAGAAATCATATATATTACTAGGTATACTTTCAGATGTAGTCTTCTTCGTGTCAGCGACGTCAAATTATTTCTGCCCAGTATCTGGCAACATCGATAGCCCGTGTGTTGCTCAGCATTAGGTCTTGCGATGTGTAGTGTTGTGAACATATATTCCAGATTAAGACAAGATAAAGGAAGAAAACATTAAAAAATATTTATATAATCATGTCGGAAACAACAGGGTCAGATCTGCCCAGATGTGGGTAACGTCGATGGCGTTACTCCCGGCCATCATCAGGTATTTCTGGGTGCAGCTACTCGGACACAGCGCACACTCCAGAAGGTGTGGCAGGGTCTGCTCCACGCCGCAGTCACATTCAGTCGGTCCGCTGTAAAACGTTCAGTCTTTAATTCATGTCCTCGTCTTGAATACTCTGCTCCGAAGTCTGTTAAAGGACCTAGATATATTCCACCCCTGGTTGTGTCTAGGGGCTAGGTCCTCTTTCGGGGCAATCCAAGTATTGCCTTCAGTTGCGCTTCTTCACATGTTCAGACGCAGAGTGGCCTAAGGTATCACCAGTTCCGTTGTCGACTGTAGAAAACTTCTTCTTGATTTGAGCCGTGTGGTATATATTTTTAATTTAATCTTGGTCGGTAATCGAACTCGCAACATCCCGACAGTCTGACGCTTTCAGCTCTCGGCCACACCTCTTCAGCAAATCTTATCTTATTCTGTATTTGAATAAATATATTGGCTATCTTTTTTTCCAGTCCTTCACTTTACCTTGACACAATAACCATGTGTCAATAATATTGGCTAATTTATCGTCAAATGTAGGGCAAAGTTTTGCTAAACGTTAATTGTATACAGATAAAAAATATTTATTTTAGATAGCGATTGGAATTCTGGGAAAAATCTGAATATGATATGTATTTTTAAATTAAATTAATTTTATTTAAAAAGCCAATGAAAATTAATAAACATATTAAACAATCTCTGGTACGCATCCAAACGAGAACCTACAGCAACCCCTATAAGTACTCGAAATTCAGCTTTGAAAGTTATAGCATATGGCAACCATATATGTTCCCAAGTAGGGCTTAAGGTGCAGATATATTCTAGAACGAGGAATGGATAGTGACAACTGACAGGACTAAGTGGCGTCAATTTGTGGTGACCAAATGTTCCAGATTACGGATTTGAGGAGAAGAAAAATAAGAATAATACGGAAGGAACAGAATACAAGCATCGAACGTAATCTATACAAAGTGACAATTAGTTATGAATTTAATATGAAATTTGTATATATGACACATCGCGAACAATACCGGGCTATTGACTGAACGAAGTGTGTGAGTCATTGATACCGAGTGCCAATGTCCCAGCCAGGTCCACGGGGGGTCAACGTCCCTTCGCAGGTCACGAGTCAGGGGTCAAATAACTTGTAAGCCAGCGACACAACAGTCGCCCGTAAATCCTAAAGGCTCAAAAAGTACACTTTTCATCTCATTCAATCCGCTTTTCATTAACCTTTAAGTGCGGAGTGACGATTTACATTGTGTACTACTTCAGTGACTTATTCGGATATTTTATCACCTCTGGATTAGAGCCCCAAAATACCTTCTAAACTTAATTTACGTACTTTTACGTCTAATCTGCAATCAATGGAACACAGGCGTAAGATTGGTTCACTTACTCTTTTCTACCGTTATTACCACGGTCGCTGCTCTTCAGAATTTAGAGAACTAATTCCTCGTGCACCCACCCACAACCGGCAAACTCGTCTTACACTTGCCGAAAATCCATACAGGTTAATGTGTGTCGACCGAGAACTGGAAGTTTCCAAAGTTCCTTCCTTAATGCCACCGGTAAGCTTTGGAATGCTCTTCCAGCGTCTGTGTTTCTTCCTTCCTACAAGCAGATAAATATACACATGCAATCTCCCCAACCCACACACAAACACGATCACAACACACGTTTCCTGCATGCAGCAACCAGCCTCCCTGGCTGAGCATCATAGAGTGCTCTCGTCTTGACCGGTTGTGCTCTCCTGCATGCGAATACATAAAAAATAGGAATGATGTAAAAACAAATATTTTGCAAAAAAAAAAAACATTCTAAAAACATCACCCCCAGCAGAGCAGTGAAAGCTTTTATGCGATCATCTTACATTACAAGATAGGAGCCTTCTATTGTTATTTTGAGATATTGTAATTTTACTTTATTGTAATTTCGCGTTATTGGGGGGGCTGTCTATTTATTATGCTCTCTTGGGTCACGAAGTTTTACAAACTCTAATAGCGGCAGGTCCGAATTATAATAAACGCAATAAAAAAACATTGCTTGCCTCGCATCGCCTTGCTTCGCCTAACCTCGCCTCGCCTCGCTGAGGTGCGGGGAACATTCGCCCGGGAACATTCGCCAGGGAACATGCGCCCAGGAACATAATGAGACCCATTTGATCCATGAGATAAACATCAACGTAATCACTGTTATTGATTGAAAACACACGACCATTACAAACAATGTATTCAGTTTAATACAATTTAGTACTCAATTCGGTTAACCCACTGATATGACGCTTCTAAGTAGCCAACCAACACACCTCGATCATCTCTCTTCTTTAGCCTCGCCATTTCCCATCATCTGGGGTCGGCTCTCTTTGTGCACATTCGCCATGTCTATCTGTCCTGGGTTGCATTCTCGGTCAAGCCCAGAGTTTTCAGATCCTTGTCTACAGTTTCAGTCCAGATTGCCTGTGGTCATCCAGGTCTTCTTCTCAGCGTGGGTATGTAAAGGGTTTTCTTCACGATGTGGTCCTCATCTCTCCGTGTCACATGCGCATACCATCTCAAACAGTTTTCCCTTATCTTTTCAGGTATAGGGGTCATCTGAAATTAACGCCGAATATGCTCATTTCTAATTATGCCACATATATCACACCGCCCGCCCACCTCAGCATCTTCATCTCTGCCACATGAATCCTATGCAAGTCACGTTTCAGCGGGGTCCAACACTCCGATCCGTAGAGCATAACTGGCCTTACAGCAGTTTTGTAGATTTTACCTTTGGTCCTAACTGGAATCAGGCTATCACACAAAACCCAAGAGAGAGACCTCCATTTTAGCCATCCTGTGTTTATTCTATGCTCAACGTCGGATTCAGTTTTGGAGTCGAAGGATATCACGGAGCCGAGATATTTAAAGCCATTTCATTTTTGTGTTATTGATCTCCATTAAAAGAACACTAATCGATCTTGTAAATAAAAATACCTACCTATTTATTATTTTAATTAGATTTTTTTTCTCTTAAGAGTTTATATTACATATTTGTAATTTATATGATAATTTATATTACCTTTATGTAATGTACAGTTTCCAAGAGTTAATAAAATAAAAATATTAAAGAAAATAATGCATTGTTTAATTATATGTGAGTAATACTGGTTTATGGCCTTATTTGCCAAAACCAAATAAATGAATGAAAAAATATGTGAAATTCGCTTAATTGGGACAGCCGCTTAATTGGGACAAAATGCCCAAGTCCTGATGTGTCCAAATTAAGCGGAATTGACTGTATATCATGATCACCCTGTGATACCCCCCCTCCCATGACTCCGGTCCGCATAATTCCCCAAGTAACGTCCTCAGTCGCAACTGCCCGGGGTCAACATTGTGATCGAAGTCATGCCTGCCGATATCGAATAACCCCGCATGGACTAAAGCCGTAATCAATTTATGTACTACACTGTAACATCAATGTTTAGGGGTACTGTTATGAGCCACTTATGTTCTGATACCAACAATTAGCTAACCTCACGATAATCTATTCAAATAATGCAAATATTCACCAATATATTAAAAGATTTTAAGTCTACAACATACTTCATGTACTCTTAAAACTTTTTTATGTAATCGCATGCAGGAGAGCACAGCCAGTCAATATTGAGTCACTTTCTGTCAGAGCACCTTCAGATAAGGATCATTTATTGTTTGTGGTCCTAGAAGAATATCGACGGTTGTCAGACATTTAAAATAAATAAATTTGAATGTGTTTCTAGACAAGTTCTTTGCTTCGTGTCCTGCTCCTCATCTATTCACCAGGCGTCCCGATGACGATTCGGGTGACATTAAGTCGCCTTTGATAAACGGAGGATGTCATGGCCTAAGTTGTATCTTTTTTACTTTGCTTCAATATTTGCAAAAATAAAAGTTACGATATTAAATGATATTAATTTGCATTTGTAGTTAATGCTAATATACGATAACCTTAGAACATATCTCATTACAGTCCACTTTCCAGCGGGTATAGCTCAATGGTCAAAGCGTTTGCTTTGCAAGCCAAAGATCGTCGGTTCGATCCCCGACGGAGATTAAAAAAAAAAAAAAAAAAACGATTTCTCTCGAAGGAGATTTAAGAAAAATTATTTTTACTCGATTTCTGAGCTGTCAAATACACACGGTTGGTGTGAATTTGATCCCTGACCTGTAAAATGCCAATCATGACTATTTATCAAAATTGCTACTGGACTAAAGTCGTCTCATGAAGACCACCCATTCATAATAAATTCCTGTAATAATAACAGTTGATTTGTGAATCTCGGGCTGTAGCTTATGACGTTCGCGGATCAATCACTCCACATGCAGCGCTTAGCCATATGCGTCATCGTAAACGTCAAAGAATTCCATAGATGAGACTTCAGAATTACTATCACCATCTGTCGGTACTCTCCTGTATGTGTTTACATAAAAAATTCCTCTACTGACAGTTATCGAGTTCGCTCTTCTACTTCACACCAAGTCAAACCATCAGTGATCCTACTTTGTTACAAAGTTGCATTAACATTACACCACCTACTAAAGAAAGCTCATTTTCTCTGCTCCATCAAATCGTTATTTCTCAGCAATACTTGCCGATACTTTAAGATTATGTAAACTCCGTTGTTCGCCTGCACAGAGCATCACCTCTTGACATTGCAGCAGATGTAAAAAGCTTCAGTAATGCGACCGTGATGTGATTTAGAAATTACGGGTTGAAAGCTTTGAGATGGAAGGCGACTACAGCTGACTTCGGTCAAGTGCAGGTTTGTTGTTGAATAATTTAATAACCCTGGGAAAAGATTCCAAGAATGCGAAAATACAATGCGCCGAGAACGGTAAGAGACAGATCGAAGGCATTTCTTATATTTATATATTGTGTAAGTATAGTGTAAGTATATTTTTTGTGTAACCCCACCATAACTGGAGTATATGGTTACCACAAATTTTTACCACATAGTTTTGTCAGCTGCCATTATCGGTGCCTTTTCTGAAGTAGCCGGCGGGTATAGCTCAATGGTGAAAGCGTTTGCTTTGCAAATCAAAGGTCATAGGTTCGATACCCGACACAGATTTAAAAATATATAAAAAAATTAAACGATTTCTGAACTCTAAAATAATTGGTGAGAATTTGATCCCTCACTCGTAAAATGTCAGTCATAGCCTATTAATTAAAATTTGTGGTAGATGAAAGTCGTCCCGTGAAAACCACCCATTCATAGTAAATTACTTTAATAATAAAGGATGATGCGTTAATCTCGGGCTGCAGTCTATGACGTTGGCGGATCAACACTCCATATGCAGCGCTTAACCATATGCACCATGGTAAGCGTCATAGAATTCCACAGATGAGACTTCAGAACTACTATCATCATCTGTCACCATTCTCCTGTATGTGTTTACAAAAAAAAAGTCGTTGATGGTTATGGTAATACAGATAAAACGCATATTTATTATATAATCAGATTTCGATTGTAAACCAGCCCACAATTTAAATATATATTTATAAAAGCTCTATAATGATTTATTAGCTCTATATATAGCACACAAGTAAGTGTGTTATTCGTCAGATCGCAGAAATTAAGCAAAATTTGACGCGGATCAATACTTAGATGGGTCACCTCTTGTTGTTATTCGCGTGTTGTTAGTCGGGTTGTGTCGCTCTTTAGGATTAATTGGTTCAGATCTCTGGAGCATCGGGTTAACTATCTGATCTCCTTAAATAATAACCGATTTACCAATCATCCAAAAATATGCCTAGGATACTAAAGATACCGTCTCTTCAAGTTACCTGGTTTCTACTCTGGAGGTCATCGAAAAGCGTATATGTATGTTCTCAGGTGGACCTATGAATGCAGAAATATTTTGAAACGAAGCCTGGACAATGGCAATTTAGAGAAACGTAGTGGCTGCAATTTATGGTGACCATATGTTACAATTTTTTTATTTTTTTTTATGTAAGAACATACAGGAGAATACCGACAGATGGTGATAGTAATTCTGAAGTCTCATCTGTGGAATTCTATGACGCTAACCATAGTGCATATGGCTAAGCGCTGCATGTAGAGTGTTGATCTGACAACGTCATAGACTACAGCTCGAGATTCACGCATCATCCTTATTATTACAGAAATTTACTGTGAATGGGTGGTCTTCACGGGACGACATTCGTCTACCACCAATTTTAATTAATAGGCTATGACTGACATGTTACGAATGAGGGATCAGATTCACTCCAACCCGGATACTTTAGAGCTTAGAAATCGATTAAAAATCTTTTTTTTTCTTCGTCGGGGATCGAACCCACGACCTTTGACTTGCAAAGCATACGCTTTGACAATTGAGCTATACGCGCCGGCGACGATGGAATGGATATGGGAAAATACCTGGATGGGAGAATCTCTGCTGGAGTGAAATTGATACCGTAGTGAAATAAACAAATAAATAAAAATATAACATTGGTTGTGGTCAAATTACGGTCAATTTATAAATATTTATTTATTTATTTACCTTGTTTTCACATGGATCACGTAACAAAAGTTCTCTATTAGGAGACTGCAGTTTCGACTAACTCGAGTTAGTCGAAACTGCAGTCTCCTAATAGAGAACTTTTGTTACGTGATCCATGTGAAAACAAGGTAAATAAATACATAAATATTTATAATTTATTATAGATCTCAAAGTGAATGCTCAAAACATTGAAAATACGGTCAATTTGTTTTATTTACTTACTAGTACACTCGTTAAAATATCGATATTGTATAAAAAATATCTCACATAAAATAATCATTATATTATTACATAATACATTTGTTAAGTAATCGCATGTAGGACAGCTAAACCAGTTGAAACCTGTAGGCTCTATGACGTTCATCGCCTATATAAAAACGCGATTCTCATAGATCAACTTGTCATATAAGGATACGTTAGAAGAATTTGAGATCCAATTTAAAAGATGTAATTTCAAAACCAGTACATCATTTCAACATTCAGACAGTCTAGTATGGAATTGCAGTCTTCAAACAACTCCATATATTTAAATGTATTAAAATACTCTTCTTTCTTACTATCTTCAACTCTGCGAAGGGCTTAGCCAAGACATCAAAAATCTAGGCTACCAAATGAAAAGTTACGGGTTCAATAACTGAAATATTTTATAAAAGAAACAAAAGATACTTCTGAATTTAAATTATTTATCCTTGCAAAAAAAATATGGATAAGGTGTATAATAAGCGCCATCTATAAATAATAAATATTTTTCTTATAAAATGTGCTAATTTTTTTTATTCGATGAGTTAGCGTTAGTAGATGAATGGGCAAAGAACCGGCATAGTGTACGAGGTTCGTGATTCGAATATTCGCGTCGTTTATTTTTCTCCAATTAAATGATGAGAGATTTTTTACTTTTTTAAATTTATGTAATCGCATGCTGGAGAGCACAGCCGGTCAAAACCAGTGCACTCTATGACGCGCAGCTAGGGAGGCTGGACGCTGCATCCGGAAATCGTGTGTTGTGTTCGTGTTTGTGTGTGGGTTGGGGAGATTGCAAGTGTATATTTATCTGTTTCTTAAAGAGATCCAGATTGTAGGAAGGAGGAAACACATACGCTGGAAGAGCATTCCAAAGCTTACCGGCATTAAAGAAGGAATTTTGGAAACTACCAGTTATTGGTCGACACACATTAACCGTGTATGGATGTTCGGCAAGTGTAAGACGAGCTTGTCGGCTTTGGGTGGGTGCATGAGTAATTAATTCTTTAAGTTCCGAAGAGCAGCGACCGTGATAATATCGGTATAATAGACTAAGTGAACCAATCTTTCGCCTGTGTTCCATTGATTGCAGGTTAGACGTAAGAGTGTCATTGTTGCATATATGCCGTGTAAGATTCCCCTACCGTTGACATCGTTAGCCGTGATATATCGTTTTGCTACTTTCTTAGAATAGTTTTTTATGCATAATCTGATTGCTCAAGGATACAAGAACCAATGTGATATATGAAAATATACCAAATAAGTACATTTATGCTTCAAATACAAGTTTTATAATTGACAGTATAATTTGTATTCCACCGAGCCGTAATGAAAGGGTTAAATACAAAAATGATTCGTGATTTTTTTTCTTCATACATGTGTGAATTTTTCTATAACTATTTGCTAAAAATGCGTACTTCAAAACATGACATTCGTGCCATGAAATTGACAGTTTCAATATTCCATTACCGTCTTGTGTTTTTTGCTTGTATTTTTTTAATAACATACTGTGAGTCTACGCATTACAGACGAGGAGATTCCTATAGTTGTGTATGGTGAAGTTATTTCATCACCTGAAGCTGTCTATCCATTGCTCAATGAAAATATTCCAAACATGTGACACATATTTTTGCTTTGCTAAAGCTTGCAAATACTATTAAAGTATATTTATTAGTTTTTCCATGTGCTATCATACTCGGACGTCACATTTAAAAACGTAAGCATTACAATAACAAGGTTAATTCATATTGCAAAAATCCTAAAAATAATATCAACACATGGTTAATGTTTGTCGACCAAGAACTGGCAGATTCCAAAGTTCCTTCCTCAATGCCACCGGAAAGTTCTGGAATGTTCATCCAGTATCTGTGTTTCCTCCTTTATTCAATCTGGATCTCTTCTAGATTCAGATAAAAATTCACTTGAAATCTCCGCAACCTACGCACAAACACAACACACGTTTCTCGAATGCAACGTCCAGCTGCCCTGGCAGAACGTCATAGAATGCACTGGTCTCAGCCGGTTAAGCTCTCTTACATACGATTGCATTAACTGTAATTATATTACATACATTTCAATTCGTCCAGTTATCGTATACGGCAATGGCCTTTAGATTGAAGCTTCAACACACTTATTGAATAATATTTACGCATTTATTATCGCAATGGGTCCGATAAACAATGATACTCTAACGTCTAATCGCTTATCAATGCCTCACAGACATTAATACGGCTTACTAACATTTTTTATCGCTTTTTAAGCATCTCTACACGGTTAACACGTGTTAAACTGAAGACACAACATCATATGTTGGCTTTGAAATAGTCTCCCACTATTTTTGGGCCAATCGCCTCGTACTGCTGCTTGGGAGCACTTGGTAAACAAGATCAAACATGGATAAAGTATTAGTAGACGTTAAATTTGGACGTTTTGACTTATTTGCCGAAGGTCTCCGAGTATAAAGAGAAGGCATGGTAATTAGACTACGAAACGATAAGATCGAAGTTGCGGGAGGCTTTAGTTCAGCAATAGACACAGACAAGTTCTGCCTCTACCAACGTCTTGTGATGATGGTAGAGACAGAGTCTTGCAAGGATGGAGCGTCGGACGTCTCATCACTAAGACGCGGTAAATATATAGCCTGGAGGCTGCGTGGGCTGGACCCTGGGAAAGCCAGCAGTCTCCGAGGCGGTCCAGTCCAAACAAGAGTTCGAGAAACCGTTAAAATCCACGTCAAGCCGCGGATTGACGAGAGATGAGATTGGCCTAACCTTCGTCCAGGTGGGTGGGAGATCGTGGAACAGTTGATAATCAGGTGTGTTTATTAGGATGACAATACATAATATAATATTACATTATATTATGTATGCTCAAAAAACATAAAAAAAATCTCTGACGTCTCTATTTTTATATTTACGGTAACTATCGATTCAATTCATTACAACTCAGAACATTACCCAAATTTTTTTCTTCTAGAGATGCTTTCTTTCCATTCGCTAGAGTCCCGGAGGAAAATTGCTGCTCTCAAACATTCATTCCTTCTTCTTCGCGGTACAATTCACAACCCTGAGATTCTTGAATGTTTTAATTTCTATGTTCCAGATAAGTACACCCGTGCTCGTAGTCATCCATTGTTCTTGATCCCAGTTGATGTTTGTGGAGTTTCAAGCACTCAATTTGGTACAATGGCAATGCCGCTCCTAAATGGCCTACATGCACACCTCGATCCTTTTCTTACATCCTTTTCCTCTTCTGTCGATGGTATTGTTCTCCTAGATCTCTATGATCTTTGACACGTGTCATCAACTTCTTCTTTTATGTTATTTTTATCTTTTATTATCTTTTGTATGTATTGTGTATTTATGTATGCTCTGTTTCTTATAATTTTGTACCTTAGAACTTCGGTTCTGTGTAATAAATTAATAAATATTATAGTATGACAATAGATGTTTTGTGTGGTTAGATAACCAGTATGGCAATGGAACTGGGAACCAAATATTTGCTGATTTGTAGCTTTACTTGATGAAACAAAATGCCACCTATTCATCATAATTTTCATCCTGAGTTTGTCCACTGTTCAACGTAGGCCTCCCGCATGAATCTTTTTTTTTTTTTGACAGTTTATTTATTTATTTTCCTTAAATGACATTACAAAATAGGTAAAATTTCAATGCGTCATTAAAGTAGATACAACCATAAGTGTGGCGATGTAAATTTATTGACACATTTAGTGTCAATTACCTAACACTCAGAGCTAGCGTCAGGAGACTCAAGATAAATAGCTTGACTTGTAACAACAAAAACCCTGGCATAAGTATATCATGATTGACACACAAATAACAAGGCATTATTGTCACAAAATAAAACGTCCAATATTTTGCATCTATCATCGCCAGCACTGAATCTGAAGTAATATTACACCAAATATGTCAATATCTTCACTAAAGCTGGTTTCAACCATTGTTCACTGCGATTCTTTTGTCTTGCACGTATCCAGGGTTGAACGATGGTCTTTTCAGGCCACACTTCAGGCTCCATGAGAGACTCCATCCTTCTCGATCCATCACCTTCCGCATCCAGACTACTCGCGCTATTCATATGATATTATAGTCCATCTTTCAGAGTGTCGGCCAAAACTATGTTTTTCAGTTCTTGGACGCTACTCCCATACAATTTTTCTTCATCGACTGTTGTCTCTTCGACAGATATGTCCTACCCATTGTCACTTGAGTGTACTTATTATTTGGGTAGCCTTTACTACTTGAGTTCTTCTTCGGGTTTCCTCTTTTAGGAATATATATTTTAAAGATCACTTATATTCAGCGCCTTTTTTTACCACTATCTATAAAATACCTATAATCTATAAAAACTTTTTATAGATTATTATTTTTTACAAATAATTAACAGCATCGCATTAGCAAAGGCCTCACAGTCTGAAGAAATAGCGGCTTTAGGTTATGCTCTTCTAGGATATATCAAAAACATGTTCTATCTTTATGCCGGCGGGTATAGCTCAATGATCAAAGCGTTTTCTTTGCAAACCAAAGGTCGTGGGTTCGATCCTCGACGGATATTAAAAAAAAAAAATTTAATCGCTTTCTGAACTCCAAAATACCCTCGATTGGTGTGAATTGATCCCTCACCCGTAAAATTCCAGTCATAGATTATTAATTAAAATTGGTGGTAGACGAAAGTCGTCCCGTGAAGACCACCCATTCATAGTAAATTCCTGTAATAATAAGAATGATGCGTGAATCTCTGGCTGCAGTCTATGACGTTGGCGGATCAACACTCCACATGCAGCGCTTAGCCAATATGCATCATGGTAAGCGTCATAGAATTCCACAGTTGAGACATTAGAATTACTATCACCATCTGTCGGTATTCTCATGTGTGTGTTTTCATTAAAAAAATAATCTAGTTCCAACTTTGTCTCTCGACTATGGAATGGAAGACTAGTGTCCACATTCTGACCTCTTCAAGTTAATGCATAGAAAAAAAAAACAAATTGAAATTGATTTCATTGCATTTTTTGTAACAATTAAATTTAACAACTACATTGCGCTTGCATTACAGTTTGAATCACGTCGTTTTAATTACATATCAATTAAAACGATCTTTAAAAGCGCAATCAATAAAGTAAACTGCATCCCATTAAATTATTTATAGTGCAACACAATTAATACGAAATACCTTTCCTTATCATTAAAACCTATGTTTTCCATTAAAAACTCTATTAAGACAGCTTCCGTTACAAAACATTCTTCAAATTTGATTAAATTCAAAAGAAGAACGGAGCACTTGATAAATTATGAAAACCTAACGTATCATCATCATCATCAGCCTGTATCCGTCCACTGTTGAACGTAAGCCTCCCGCATGAGTTTCCATCCTATTCGATCCTCCGCCATCCGCATCCAGGTTACTGCCGCTATACTTCTTATGTCGTCCATCGGCCAATGCTTCGTTTGCCAATTTTGGGCGCCATTCCAATACTTTTCTTCGCCATCAACCGTCATCTCTTCGACACATATGGCCTGCCCATTGCCACTTGAGTGTGCCTATTCGTTGGGTAGCATCCACTACTCGAGTTCTTCTGCGTATTTCCTCGTTTCGGATTCTATCTTTTAGCGACACTCCAAACATGGATCTCTCTATAGCACGCTGGGTGACCTTTATTTTATGGGTAAGACTTGCTATTAGAGTCCACGTCTCTGCGCTATAAGTTAATACAGGCAGGATGCATTGGTTAAACCTGTAAATGTACTTTAGTTTTCCAAATGCTGCCAGCTGTATACGCCTGTCGATTTCTTTAGAGAAGTTACTTCGTCTTACTTGTATTACTTGTCGCAGATAGGAATGGTCGTTCACAACCTCTATTTGTGTTCCTCCAATGGAAAAAGGGTCAAAGGTCTGGGAAATATGACTATTTATCATGGCTTTTGTTTTATCCATGTTCATTTTCAGACCAATTTCGTTGGACGATTCATTGAGGTCCTAAAGACATAAAGTATAATATACTGTTTATGAAACATATACGTTCAATCAGGTCATTATAATTATCCTGCCGTTGCTCTACTATTTTTTTTAAGAGATCTGAGAGAGCAAAGACTTTTTATACTTTTTTGAGTGATTCTAAGCTGCTAAGTACAATGTCTCTTGAAAAGGCGCTATGTGCGTTACATTTAATTGCCTTGAAGAGGATATGTACCTTTTTAATGGTTAAATATCCTGATGTTTCATTCATCAAGCATTTCATTACTCCAAAGGGATACCTCTCAACTGGCAAGAACCTGGACTGGCGGACCTGGAAATCCCTTAACAGATTAAGAACCGGAGTTTGAAGAACAAAGGACAACCTCGAGCGGTGGAGAATACTTTGGCAGGGAGGGTCACTATTGTGCGACAGTGGAGACCTGCAGACCGCCTCACACCTAAGATCCTGCTCCATTTGCCTAACAAGCTGCACATCTCAAGACCTAATGCTGGGTAACACACGAGCTATCGATGTTGCCAGATACTAGGCAACAATAATTTAACATCGCTGACACGAAGAAGAAGATGCCAATGATTAAGCTGTTTTTACATTGAATATTTGAAAAGTTGCCAACCAAAAACTGCTATACAGAATCAATCGAACTTTTTCAAAAACAGTTTTGCTATATAATAGGTGTACCGGAAAAGAATGTCGTTTTTTTTTAGTGCTTTTGAGTGGTCAGTTGTGCTTCGGCAGTCGAACTTTTACAACGTGTTCTGTGTTGTTTCTCTGACTACGTATACCTGGAGTGTACAAAAATATCAGATCTTAAACTATGATGATTATGCGACTAAAGTGTGAAATTGTAGATGAAAAATATTCAATTAAATGTAGTATTAAGGATAAAATAAAATAACTTAACAAATAACCTGATATCTTATAAAATACATAGCGTTATTTTGGCTTATTAAAAGTTAGATAAAATCAGGTTAATTTCCTTTTAAATGTATTTCAATTAAGGTCTCGAACAATAAAGACAATAACTTGTTGACTAAAGTGATTTATTTAAATTCCCAAGCACAGTTCCAGTTCCCATACTACAACCAAGAACTAAATACTCGTAAAACATTTAATACATCTAGTCGCATAAGCTTATCAGATTTTCATTGAACGTGACACTGAAATATTATGAAGACGTCGTCTGCGGCCTTTTTAATTCAACCAACTTTGTGACTTCTATGAGAAATAAAGAACATTTTATATGCAATTCATTGCAAGTGACTACAAGCTTGTTGGATTTTTTTGTTGGAAAAGAGAATTTATCATTTCGTGTAATATCAGCTTGATATGGCACTTTTAGGCTGATGCCGTAATGCCTCGAAAAACGATCTTTTGTCTCTTATTTTTGTGCGCTCGCCTGACATGCACACCAATGATGTTAGTTTTAATTATAAAGGGTCCGCCAAATAACTTTTTTTTTTTAAAACAGGGCGCAAAACATCAAGTGTAGCTTCGGCTGTGTGGCACGTAGCGCCGTCTTGTTGAAACCAAATGTTGCCAATATCCTCCTCTTCAATTTTTGTGAACAAAAATTTGTTCAATATGGCCGCGCCGCATGGAAACGCCATTGATGGCGCTTCACGCACACTTTCTGCCACAGCAGCAATATTCTTGGGTGTACGCACTGTTTTTGGCTTTTCACGCTTTGGTTTATCGATGAGGATGTCAGTTTTTTTCACTTTTTTCACAAGATAACAAACATACGGAGCTGACGGTGATTCTCTTCTTCCAAAATCCGTACGCAATTTTCGCACACATTCTGCAACATTACCATGATTTTCAAAGTAATGTCGCAATATTTCCCAGCGTTGTTCAAGCGTATACACAACCATATTCGTTTAGCGGAAGGATAAAACTAATTATTTGTCAAATCAGACATGAGCTAAATGTTACCATTCACAAAATAAGCACTAGTTGAAAAAAAAAACGTTAGATGGCAGACCTTATATAATATTACAAGGTGCTTGCATACGTTATTTTTTTTGTTTTGACAGTTGCTCCATTTTATGTGGGTGCATCTATCATCTTAAACTTTCTTTTTTGCCGCGATCATTGGTGGCGCTGGATGGCACAGTTTTCCGACAGTTGACATTTAACTCTCGTTTGGCCGGCGAAATGGCATACCGGAAGAGGAAATCAAGTCTTTATTAAAAATAAATGCGAATCGTGCTTCAAAAACAAGTTCTTGTTGGTGTTAATCTGCAACTGCATCCTTCCTCCACGCGGCCACGTGACAAACCCGCGATTTATCATTTTTTTTAAAGACGATGGATGTCGCATGATTTTTTTCCAAATAAATATTTTTTTACGATATGTTTCATGCATTCGTATAATTGTATCCAATTTATAGTCATTTTTTTTCCATATGATTCTGCAAGATGGAGTGAAAACATAAGAAGAAGAGCGGGAGTGACCTGGATGAGGAAGGCAGAAGATCGAAAAGGATAGAGACTCATGCGAGAGGGTTACGTTCAGTAGTGGACGCATACTGGCTGATGATGATTATGACGACATTTGTAACATTGAGGAACACTTAATATCATTGACAACACCGCGCCGAAATTAACATAGTAACATAATTTATGGAACTAATGACGTGTCTGACGAGCGAACAAAAATAAGAGACGAAAGATCGCATTTCGAAGTTTTTCGAAAACAGTCTGCAGTTACATTTTTTTACAAATTAAATACCCAATTTTAATTTAATGAATTATAAATCTGCTTATAATTTAGACACATATAATAAGAATAATTAGATATTGTAGAATTAAAAACTAATTTATAACATAAATACGTAACCCACACAATGTTATTGCCGGTGGTAATTACTTCAATCAAAACATATAAGATCAATCAAGGATCAATAAAAACGCATTAGAATGTTTGGCCATGAACCTGGGCCTAGCATCATTTATATAAAATAGCGGTCGGTGTGGGAGTATCATGTAGGCTTGCTAAAAACAATCATCAGATTACGATTTATTAATTTGTATATAAAAAAATGTGCGCTCCGTTGACCCCTTACTGATGTCTGCCATTTGCAGAACATTTCCCAACCTCACCATTTCCTTATCCATTCCCACGTATGTCGTGGTTAGCAACGTGTTACCAAAGAAGGCAATTCGAGACTCGCTGTAGTATACTTACTTCGCAGTCTTAGACTGACGTCTATTTGACATCTAACTGATGCACCTAGAATCACGGGAAGGCCTTCAGCCACTCTCTAACACAGCGGTCGGGGAACTGGGGTAAATTACCCCAAATGGGGTACAAATGTGTTACTTGGGGTAATAAGGAAATTTTTCTAGTTTGCTATTTCATGAAACTTACTATTTTCATGTAACTTTTTTGTTTTTTTCGTGTAAATGAATTCAATAAATAATGTTAATTTAAATATATATTGATTGTCTTCTTTTCAAAATGGGGGAAGGGGTAATATCGACTTACGCAAAAATATTTTGGGGTAATATCGACTTCCGCAAAAATATTTTGGGGTAATATCGTCTTACGCAAAAGTATTTTGGGGTAATGGTTATAAAAGTTCCCCGACCGCTGCTCTAACAAGTATCTTTTTGTGTGCGTCCAATAACGGGTCCTCATCTGGGTCTCCAAAAACAGGACGGCCACAGGGAGGGTTTTCATCAAGCGGGTTCCGTTTTGATGTTGTAATCGTCATTTTAATACTATTTACAGTTCATATTTCAATAATGTATATTTTCGATCGATTTATTATAGGTGGAATTCCATAATGAAAAAAAATACAAAAAAATACTAATTTCCTTAGATAATTGTATTGATCTGACAACTCTTGGTGATGCTGCATGGTTTAAAAATAATTAATTTAAAATATTAAATAGTTTCTAGATACTCTTATGCATCATAATCATCATCATCACTAGGCTTCCTTCATCTTTAGCCTCGCCATTCCATCATCTGGGGTCGGCTCTCCTTGTCCACATTCGTCATGTCTGTCTGTCCTGCATTGCATTCTCGGTCAAACCCAGAGTTTTCAGATTCTTGTCTACAGTTGCAGTTCAGGTTGCCTGTGGTCTTCTAGACCATGCATCACGGTTTTTTTTTTGGCGTGTTTTCTGACACAAAGGCAGTAGCTTTCTTGGAAAGCTAGAGAGCTGCCGTTTACCGCTAATTCAGTTCATCCGCCACCATCTTAGCTATGAGGTCCTGCCCACCACATAGATCCATCATAGCCTCGCCTCCGAATATGTTGGAGAAGCCTATGGATTGTCTTCCACTGGGAGCCTCTACTACAAAATGTGTTGAAGAAGCCTCCCATTAATGAGCTTTCTAATACATTGTAGAGTTCCAGACGGCCTTCAAGGATGGCGCGAGTCTGAAGGCGTAAAAAAAGACTCCTGTATTATAGTTTATGCTCTCCTGCGGCATCTATAGTACATATTCCAACCAGGTCCACTTTTGTTTCTTGACCTATTGTAGTATGAAAAGCTTCCTTGTACGCTCTCTCTTCGTTTCTCATAAAGTCAAACCATTATACATCCAATACTCTACGCAGGCATCTGCTTTCGAACCATATTATACGGCTGCATTGGCTCTTGGTGAGCTTCCAAGATACACAGCCGTTAATTTAAAATAGGGACGATACAGGCGCTGTATAACAGACAATTTGTTTTGATCGTGTAAAACTGCGAGAAGAAATGAAGACCTATCTATTGTACCTTCCCAGATTTCGTTTGCAGAAAAAAATGGTATCTTGACGATTGTTATCTGAGAATTAACTTCGATAATAGATCTGGTCGTCCTGTTTTTTATACCGTATTCCTTATACAGGGAAGCAACGGGTAATACAGGTTTTGAATTGGCATTTAAGCAGTTGACAATGACACTGGGACGGGGGCGAGCGAATACCGTTCTTTTGCCTAGAGGTGAACAAAGTTGACCAATTCTAGATTCTAGACCACGGGTTCTGAACCAAAATTAGAACGATATTTTTGGCACATTTTTCCCTTGAACGATCAAATATATCATTACTTATAGGCCGCTACACTTCTCCTGCTAGATAGCACGAATGACCAATTGCATGACTATACTCATCCCATAAAATGTAAGTCGACAAACGTGTCATAGAAAAATCTATGTTAAACGTGTCTCTTAAATATTAACATCCTCCTCTCTTAAAAAGGTCCGTCGCGTGGTAGTAGTACTAGGAGCAGATTAATAATATACAGACTTTTTCTGAAGCACATTGACATATATTTACGATACACTTATGGCCTGAACCTAGTCCATCATTCGGCCGGGCCAAAATATAATATGCTCTCACCTACGAACGGCACACGACTAGCGCGCCCGTGATTGGCTGTCGCACAGCGTTACAAGTGACGATCTCCGTAACTAGTCTAAAATGTGAATATGGCGTACACATTCATGTGCAACAAGCGGACATAAGAGACGAAAGATTGTATGTCGAGGTTTTCGGTACCAGTCCGCAAGGGCTGTATCATGCCGATGTCAATATATTATTCGAAACGAGAATATTCAAAGAAAAACTTGAGTAGAGGATGCTACCGAAGTAATAGGCACACTCATGTAAGAATAACCAGGACAACTGAAAAAATGTGGGTCGATGGAGAAAATGTGCTGTAGTGGCACCTATGGAGAATAGATATATATATATAGATAATAGATAAAGATGGATAAATATATCCGAAGAAGACTGGATGCAGAATATGAAGGACAGAGAAGGACTCATTTAGGAGATTAGCATCCAACAGTAGACGGACACAGGATGGTGATTATGAAGTTCAGGAAGCACATAATTGACTTACATTCTTTCTTCGTAGTATCAATCCGGTGGATTGGTTTGCTGAAACAAAATCTTGCATCTCGATCTCCACTCATCTCGATCTTCTGCGACCCTCTTTAGCATAAGAGCTGCAACTCATGTCCTCGAACACTTGCTGTAAATACTCCCATCTAGGCGTCCTCTGCAGCTTCCAACCTCAATCATCCGTTCCTCAATGTCGTGAAAAAGGCCATCGTGGCGCATAATGTAACCGATCGCCTCTCCTAGATGGACCTTACTAAGTGCCTATCTTCCTTGATTAAAGATTGACTAAGAAAATTAATGATTACTTATCTTGATTTAAGATTAAAGAATTCATAAGGTCACAGTGCAAGATGGATCGACGATATCAGAACAATAGCGGGATGAGACTGGATGCGGAAGTCAAAGAGTAATAAAGACTCTTGCAGGAGATCTACATTCAACACTGGATAAACAAGTTAATAATGATGTATCTAACTATGATCATGAGTGCCATGATGATCTGTAATAAGCGACACAACAAAAAATATAAAAATAAAAAAACTTTATTAATATGATTTGACATCAACATGATGTAGCCCTTGCTGACTGGTACCGAAAACCTCGATATGCAATATTTCGTCTCTTTATTTCTGTTCGCTTTCCATACATTTATGTGTCCGCCATATTAGGACTAGTTATATAGACCGCCGCTTACGACGCTGGTGACCACGGGCCGCACAGGTTAGTTGTGTCCGTCAGTTGTGGCCGATAAGGCATGTCATTCCACCCGGCCAGCTTGTAAAGATTTAACGTAAATACATGTCCATGTGCTTCTGATAAAGTCTTTGTATTGCTGACCTGCTCTTAATCCTGCCATCACGCGACGAAATAACACCCTTTTGAGAAAGAGGAGCTTTAAAGAAAAGGATGTTAGTATCTATCACAGCAGTCTACAACTAGTGAACTCCGTTTCGATGTATTTTGTTCAGATGGAGTGAACTCATAACATTATATATATTCAATTTGAGTAAAGAGAATGAACCCAAATTGTATCTTTCAAAAGAGTCCACAAAAATATACTAAATAATTGTACCATTTCTTGAAGCTTAATGAAGATAAATAGTAGTTTGTTCGCGAAACACAGTTTTAAAAGCACCATTCAAGGCGACGAGTGGGTTCTAAAAGATTCTCACTAGAGATTAAGCTAAATGTTATTATTATTGTCATGTATGTGTTGTTATATATTGCTGTACGAGTTGTTATATATTGTTATTGTTAATGTTGTGATCTCATTTCGGAATCTAATCATAAATTACTTAATGTCTGGCTTAATTGGAATCACAATCAACCAGCATCTATAACTCTAAAGCCATAAATATGTATATTAAACATTATATTTTGGTGTTGGGTTACTTCCGTATTTTTTTTATATAAACACTAGGAGATAGGTATGAAGTGGGAATTAAAATGATTATTATATTATAAAAAACACATGTAAAGAAGTGTTTTAAAGTTTTCCATTTGTATAACCTTTATCGTCTAAAATAGTGATATCAGCTTGATATAACTCCTTAAGGCTGATGCCTTAAAGCCTCGAAAAAATATATTTTGTATCTTATTTTGTTCGCTCGCCTGACATGCACATCTAATGTTTTTAATTGTAAAATGTTAAGCGGTGTTTGCATACGCCAAAAATATTTGTTACGACAGTGGGCCCATGTCCTGTTGGTACCACTGCCATCTTGAATTCGCTTTTTTCGGCAGCGACAGTTGGCACCGCCGAGATGTCAGAGTGCGCTGCGAGCTGTCAGTTGGACAACGCTCGCGAACTTTATGGGCACGCCTATATGGCGTGAGCCGAATGCGAAGTGTTTGACAAATAAACGTGTATAGTGAAACAAAAACAAGTTCTTCTATTGTGAACCTGATCCTGCATCCTTCATCTTGTTAATCGATATCGAATTAAGAGGGGAAGATATCAATGGGTATAATTTTTAGTTCAATTTTTGTTAATGTCTGTGTCTTAAATTAATGCATAAAGTTCTCTTACACTTAATTTATCGGAAATTATAAGAGAAATATCTTAGTGTATTTTTATATATAATATTTATCATTGTGTGCCTATTTTTTTTAAATTAAAAACGTGAAAGAAGATCATGTTCTATCACTAGTTCAATGTGCGTTTAGTGTGAATGCGCCGTGACACGATGCTCAATTTAATGTATTCATAAGACAGGTATTTCAATGGTCGCATTTTGCGAGATGACAGTGCAAATATCCAGCACTTATTATAATGGTCTGTACGCGCTGTCATAGTATATCAATTACTCGCCCGTCATAGCCTATCAATTACGCGTTTACGCAGGTGACCGGTGCCACGCACATTAGCGTAATGCATCGCGGCCATCATCGCTTCCCGAAGAACGATTAACATCAATTAGATCAGTGATCGTCAACATTTTGAAACACGCGAACTAGTAAAAAAAAAGTATAAACATATCTCCCACTTGATATTGTGACTTTTGGGCTTAGCCGTGTGTGGCGAATTTCTTTTGACCAATATTTCGACCGCCATTGCAGGGGTCTTCTTCAGGGTTGATGAGTTAGTTGTGAGTTGGTGTCAGATTATCTTTTTACGAGCGTTATTGATATTTCCATGGCAACTACATACTCAAGTTTCATAGGTCCAAAGAAATTCGCCACACACGGCTAAACCCAAAAGCCACAATATCAAATCTGGCCGTGAAAACCTAAGAAGTTATATATCTCACTTGTACTCTTGATAAACATTGATACCAAATGGTACAAAAAAAGCAAGGCTCTAAGTCTATTTATTTAAAAAAAGTGGACACAAATTTAAATTAAAAATTACTCTATTGGTTGGTGAAATGCTTTTAAGGCTATTTTCGGTCAGAAATATCGGTCCTAACAGTAACCAACTATTGTATATACCAACCACTTTCGAGTGAGGTTGCCTTCACAATGACTGCTTTTCTGGTGGTATTGCGGCTTAAAAATTGAGAAGAATAAGTAATCTATCCGATGTGTATGAATTTGAAATTTGGAGTTGCAATTAAAAAAAAAAAAATTCAAAATGTTGAAGTTGTGCAACGTTCTGGAAGTGTAGTGGGCTGTTTGTACAACGTTCTGGAAGGCTGAGGAATACACTATAAAAGCATTAATTGATGTAATCTTTAAAATGACACCGCTGAAAGATTAAATTGATCGAATTCCACCATTTATAAGTTAAAATATATAGACAACTTTTTTCGATAATAACAAATGTACACTCCAAGCAGTCTAATGTACATTTTTAATTGAACTCTAATCACAACATCGTTTGACATAATCCATTCTCGATCTCTTGTTTTATTGCTTCCTTAGATGCTAAGGGACAAATGCAGGAGTCAAGTTCTTCATGGGCCGTCGCGGGTTCGTTCCCTGAAAAAGTATCAACTAAAAAATGTTTCTTAATAAATACACAAGCTCTAAAAGCTAGCCTTGCTTGATGTATGCGACTGTTGACTTTTATTCTTGTTCTGCCATCCCAGGTGATCGTACTTCCAAGGTAAAAATTCTTAAGTCAATGAATATTAATTTACGGCTTCGTAAGCAACTTGCAAAAACATTTGCTTGAGCATCTTGATGTACGGCTGTGTATTTTTATGTAATTTCCGCTACATAGCTTTAGCATATGTTCACCAAAAAAAACGCCACATGGAATTGAGAGCTTACCTTAAATCATCACCAGAGTGGAATTGGGCCTCCTTAAAGATAAGAAAGATATTGTATTTTTATAATTGGTTAATAAACTCCATACCTTGACCATTTGGTTCTAAAATATGGTTCAGTCCAACTTAAGATATGTAACTACGAACGTTATGTTCAATTATAAATTAAATATACATAAACTATACATAAAATTCTTTTTTCAACGCGTCAATCCAAGCCCAAAAATAACGGCAGAAGAGGGATGCGAACCGCGGACCTTGGAAACCAACTATGCCCAGGTATTCATACCGCTCAGCCAACTGGGCCATTGCTATGCCTAGACCGACTCGCGTTGAAACTAGTATTTATATCATTGTTATCATCGTACGATAGATTTCGCTATAGTATATATTCAAAGTATGTATATTTTTATTTTTTATTATTCAATCAGTCATCATTTATTCACAAGCTTAATATTATTACTTTCCGACAGTCTATTTATTTTAGTAAGTACCACTCAATGTTATGTTCAATATTGTTTTTTTTTTACTTCGGAGATCGAACGCGAACCTCGGATCGATTTTTTACATACCGTCAACACTTCCCCATCATCGTCCATGTCCATCCAACCCAGAAGATTCAAGAAAATTCAGCTATAGTTTATGCTCTATTGCGACATTCAAAGTATATTCCAGCTTGGTCCACCTTCATCTCTTAACTGTAGTATGGTAAACATCTTTATCAGCTCTTTCACCTCTCTATTCTACACAAAGCCGAACAATCGTACTTACAGTGTTCTACGCCCATCTTAAATGGACAAGCATTATATATAGTGACATCAGCATGATATAACCCTTGCTGACTGGTACCGAAGACCTCGATAGATCTTTCGTCTCTTATTTCTGTTCGCTTGTCAGACATGTGTGTCGCAATATTGGCGTTAGTTATATAGATTGCCACTTACGGCGCTGGGGACCGACCACGGCGCCGCATGGACTAGTCTTTTCCCGCCCTTCGGCGAGAGCATATTGTATTGTGGCTCGGCCAAATGCTGTGACTAGGTCGGGCCACAAGGTTGTAAAGTTTATTGTAAATATATGTCAATGTGCTTCTAAGAAAGTCTATGTGTTATTAATCTGCTCCTAATCCTGCCATCACGCGACGGAATAACACGTTTGAGAGAGAGGAGGATGTTAATGGTATCATCATCATCATCATTATCAGCCTGTATCCGTCTAATGTTGAACGTAAACCTACCGCATGAGTCTCCATCTTTGATCCTATACCTTCCGCATCCAGGCGACTATTTTTCTTATGTCGTCAGTCCATATTGCGGGGGGTCAGCTAATGCTTCGTTTGCCAATTCTCGGGAGCCACTTCAATACTTTTCTTCCCCATCGATTGTAGTATCTTAGACAGATATGTCTTGCCCATTACCACTTGAGTGGGCAAATTCGTTGGGTAGCCTCCACTACTTGAGTTCTTCTGCAGAAATCCTCGTTTCTATATATACGAGTATATGATAGATCTCTTTATAACCGTTTGGCAGTTTTACCTTGTGTGTATTTACATGAAAACATGCCTATCTACTCGTAGTTTTCAGTTATGTGAGCATCTCGCGGAATGCCCGCCAATCGCATATTGCATCTGAATAATCCGCCTTTAATCTCTTCCCATCCCGCATGCGCACCACAACACAAAGAATGACGGCATCTGTGGTCACTCCGCCCAAGAATTTTAACAGAGGTAATTAATTTGTACCGCTGGAGACCGGGCAGATCGCCGTTGATTAAAGCCAGGCATCCCACCTCATAGACGCCGGGCAGTAGTGCGCATGCCCCGCGCGGCTATTATAACCAAACGGACAAAACCGGACAGGAAAGAAGCGCACATGTAAGACCGGACAGGATAAAAGTAATACAGTAATAATAACTAAAACTCGATGCGGAAGGCGGTGGATTGAAGAGGATGGAGACTCATGCGGGAGGCCTACGTTCAACAGTGGACAGACACAGACTGATGATGATGACTATAACTTAATTGTCTACTAAGTTCATGACTAAGCACGGCGCTTTTATAACTTTCGGCTCGGTGGAATACAAATTATACTGTCAATACGGCGCGAATTTTTCACACCATTTTTTAGCTTAAAACTAGTATTTGATGCATAAATGTACTTATTTGAACTATTTTTATATATGACATTGGTTCATGTATCATTTCGCTATCAGATGATGCATAAAAAACTATTATATACAACTATTAACAAACGTTCATTATGTAAATACATACATGAGGTGGCATTGACACATGTGGTGTACAGATAAATCGCTCCTGTGACGAAACCTTACGATATTTATTTACATGATTTACAGATTCCTCTAAATAATGCAGGTTGATAAAAGGAATGATTCAGTTCTAAGTTCCTACTGTAGATTTCACAATGAGTACTGAAAGTAGCAAAACGATATATCACGGCTGCCTTTGTCAACGGTAGGGGAATCTTAGACGGCATATATCTATATAATATGAAGATAAACAGCACAAAAACCAAAGTCATGAGAGTAAGCCGCAATGAGCAGCAGAAAATTAACATATCAATGCTAGGAGTACCCCTAAAATATGCAAAAGATTTGTATACCTTGGAAGTACGATCACCTGGGATGGCAGAACAAAAAGAGAAGTCAACAGTCGAATACATCAAGCAAGGCTAGCTTTCAACAAAAAAGCCAAAATTCTTGAGTCAAGGAATATTTCTTTAGGGCTCCGCAAGCAACTTGCCAAAACACTTGTTTGGAGCATCTTAATGTACGGCTGTGAGACATGGTGCTTATCTGAAAGTGATAAAAAAAGACTAGAGGCCTTTGAGATGTGGTCGTACAGAAGAATTCTCGGAATTTCCTGGAGAGACCACGTCACGAACAATGAGGTTCTCAGAATAATCAAGGAAGATAGGCAACTAATAAGAACCATTTCAGAGAGGCGAGCCCGATGGATCGGCCACATCATGCGCCACGATGGTCTTCTTCACGATATTGTGGAGGGAATGGTTGAGGGTAGAAACTGTAGAGGGCGCCCTAGACGGGAGTATTTGCAGCAAGTATTCGAGGACATGAACTGTAGCGCTTATGCTGAGCTGAAAAGGATTGCGGAGGACCGAGAGGAATGGAGATTGAGATGCAAGATTCTGTTGCTGCAAACCAATCCACCGGATTGATACTACGAAGAGGATGTTTGCTTATATGATTATTTGTAACCGACACAATACTTTGTGTGAATTTTTCCATGACCCATCCATCACGTGAAGATTTTTCCTTGTCATATTGCCTCAAAGTGGTTTTAACTCTAATTTCTTCTGCCCGGTTTTGCCTTGCCCAGCTTTGTCCCGGAACCCGCTGTTATATTAAAATGTAACTAGTTTGGAAAACCAGAATTTTACAGCGGCATTTAGCGATCCTCTAATGGAAATAATTAATCCGCAATGAGCTACCGAACCAATGCGTTCTCGAGAGAAATTTTGCAAGCGTATTATTCGAAGAAAACTACGTAATGGGTGTGGCCGAATGGTAAAAGCGCTCCAATATTATGCAATAGACTTCGATTTAACTTACTGCTGATATGTTTTAGCATGGTGGTAGCACAAACGTTAAACCAAAAACAATAAAATGCACTGAAATCAGCATGATATAGCCCTTGCTGACTGGTACCGAAAACCTCGATTTACAATCTTTCGTCTCTTATTTCTGTTCGCTTGTCGTACATGTATGTGTCGCCATATTGGCATTTTGGACGAGTCCGGTTACGGGTGTGACGTTAGTTAGATACATCGCCACTTGCGGCGCTGAAAGCCTATAACGAGCGCGCTCAGTTGTGAGCTGACCGTCAGAAAGTCGCATTATGGGCCCGCCCTGCATGTTATTCCGCCTGGGCCGGAAGTTTGTAAAGTTTATCGTGAATATTCATGTGCTTCTGAAAATGTTAGTGTGTTGTTAATCTGCTCCTCATTCTACCACCACGTGACTGAATAACTACCTTAAACTAGAGAGGAGGATGTTAGCACATAAAAACAAATAGAGGAAAAAATTCACTATGAATAAATACCACTTGTTACTCCTAGTTAAAAAGTTACATAGTAAGAGTACTATGTATAGAAATTATAATAAATTAGATAAAATTGACGATATTTCTTATGATAAATGAGATGATCAGCCAGACGTTATCGAAGCATGGATTAATTGGTCATTAGATCTGGTCAATCTAAGCATGGAAAACGTCACCCATTCAAATACGTTCCACGCTCAATGTTGCTTAACATCAGTTTTTTACATACAAGATAATACCGCCATATGATAATAGTAATTCTGAAGTGTTATATGAAGAATTCTATAATGCCTACCATGGTGTATATGGCTAAGTGATCCATGTGGAGTGTTGATCCGCTAACGTCATAGACTACAGCCCAAGATTCCCGCATCATCCTTATTATTACAGGAATTTACTATGCATGCTTGGTCTTCACGGGACGTGTATCACCAATTTTAATTAATACGCTATGACTGCCATTATACGGGTTAGGGATCAAATTCACACCAACCGGGGGTATTTTAGAGCGCAGAAATCGATTAAAATACCTTTTTTCTTAATCGGGGATCGAACCCACGACCTTTGGCCTTGCAAAGCAACAATTTGACCATTGAGCTACACCCGTCGGCAAATTTATCTGACAATAAATGTTGTTTCAATATCTAGTAAGGTAGTATTTTTTTAACCATTGCTTATTACATATCTGTAAGTTAGTAATCCAATATGAAACAGAGAAATTTCCGTTGGTCAATAGAAGAAACTCGTTTGCCCTTATCGCTTCCTTTTAAAACAAGAGAAATATCGTTTGTGATTAGTTATTGTTATGACTTCCTTTTAAGCCAATAACAATGAACTAATGACGTTATTATCATTATTGGCCTTACGGAAACCAAGTGGTTAATATCTTTGATATAACGCACTCATTGTGGACTGAAGATAATCACTTTTAGTACTGAAATATCAATACATAAGTACCTAGTAGAAAATATTACGAAGAACAGTTAATTTTATAACTGAACGATAACTAATTGCAACATTTAGAAAAAAAGGTAAAGAAATAAACCATGAAAAAAATCTTAAAAGAACACTCGTTTACTATAAAGATATAAAGACGTTCTGAAATTCTCGTGAGGTTTGAATTTTGGAGACAATAATAAGTAATAATAACATTAACAGACTTCGGACCAGAGTATGCAAGACGAGGACACAAATGATAGCCTGGCAGTTTTAAAGCGTACTGACTGAATGTGACTGCGGCGTGAAGTAGAAGTTTCCCAAACGATTATATATATATAACATGGTTATCAACTGACAATACTCGGTGAAACTTCATAATTATAGTACTTGTACATACCTATATAAGCCACTGCTAGTTTATAACGTAACTATTATTGAAGATGGTCTTCAGGGAGTCCGAAACATGTTATCATTAAAAATGTATGTTAATCAAAACTAAATATTTTAATTTGTTATTTTTTAAATAAAATTAATAAAAAATTATACTAAATAATAAGATAAATATATGATTTGTATTTAATATTATAATAAAATTGGGATAAACAACACCTAGCAGCGGATATAGCTCAATGGTCAAAGCGTTTGCTTTGCAAGCCAAAGGTCGTGGGTTCGATCCCCGACGGAGATTAAAAATAAAAAAGGATTTTCAAATGATTTCTTAACTGTAAAATATCCCCGGTTGGTGTAAAGGAGGTCTTTATATAACGGTCTTTGCTGTTATTTTGGGTTGAGCCGCTTCTTTGGACTAATCATTGGATCTATTATAAGTAACGGTTGACTATGTATCGAAAGTATACAATGTATATATCTGTTTGTGTATACTAATATACTTAATCTTAAATTGGTGGAGTTAATGTCTTTAAGATGCAACCGCTACGAGTGGATGCATTAGTTTAACCTCCGCCGTCCCTGCGAGTATCACATTAACGTTTGCTCGGGAAATGTATCACGTTAACGTTAATTTGGGTGCACTTTGTTACGCCTATTATGTAGTCTACGCAAGCGCTTCTCAAACAGTAGAAGTAGAACGCTGGCGCTTCAAGCAATATCACTAAAATTCCCATGTAACCATGTTGATAAATACGAAGATATTTTTTGCCTAAAAAAAAGTAAAAATACTAGGCAAAAAAACAGTACATTTGTACAGATATCAGTTTGATATAGCTCTTATTGTGTGGTACTGCTGTGGTAAACGAGGAATTTTTTGGTGATATAATCGAAATTTTCAAGAAAAGCAGATGATTACCCCAACACGTCTTAGGTCGAGAATTTTTTATATACTAGTAAATATTAAACCTTTTGTATGTAAACACTTAATTCATACAGGAGAATACCGACAGATGTGAAAGTAATTCTGAAATCTCATCTGTGGAATTCTATGACGCTTACCATGATGCATATGGCTAAGCTCTGCATGTAGAGTGTTTATCCGCCAATATCATAGACTACAGCCCGAGATTCATGCATCCTTATTATTACAGGAATTCACTAAGAATGGGTAGTCTTCACGAGACGACTTTCGTCTACCACCAATTTTAATTAATAGGCTATGACTGGTATTTTACGCGTGAAGGATCAAATTCACACCAACCAACAAAATAACCCCCTAACTTTGAGCTCAGAAATCATCTCCTTGGCTTGCAAAGCAAACGCTTTGACCATTGAGCTATACCCGCCGAGTTATTACATATAAATTAAATACAATTGTAGAAAAAACTGTTGAGAATCGTTTCTTCCGTCTCCCCCATTACAAAATAAAGTCGTCTCTCAACAACATTGTTTGCGTTTTAGCGCGGCGCACATTTAACGGCTTTCCTAATTAAATATATGCATTTTAAACGAGGGACGTGTTTTGTAACGCACGTAAAAGCTTAGAAGAAAAGTGCAAGGGATGTACATAATTACAGATAATCACACAACAAACAGTCTGAGGAGCTCCGTGGGAACAAAACACTTCTATTATACACATTTAACATGACATTTAACTGACGTTAGTTCATTAAAAGAAGATACTTTTAACTGTGTTAATATAAGCTTCATAAGAGCTTTGTGAAACTTTTAAATTAAATATAAAAATAGCACAAACAAGGCTTTGTTAACAAAATATTATCATTCGACGTGTTTTTGTATTATAAAGCCTATTTAATTAAGTGATTAGTATTGAAAAATCATTTAAACATTAAAAAATGAATTAAATTTCAGAGATGATGAAAATCCTGAAGAAAATAATAATAAAAAAAACTTTTATTCCAGCAGGATTGTTGGGTGGGTTGTGCAATACCCAATCTGCCATATTTTTAGATGCATATATATTTATATGGTACATACAAAATAATAATTATACATAAACATAATAATTCATGGTTGTCGAAGTGCAGCTGAGGGGAATACTTAGATGGCCCCGAAAGTGGACCTAGTCCCTGGACACGACCAGGGGTGGAATATATGGAAGTCCCTTAACAGACTTCGGACCGAAGTATGCAAGACGAGAACACGAATGAAAGCCTGGCAGTTGTACAGCTGACAGACTGAATGTGACTGCGGCGTGGAGCAGACCCTGTCACACCTTCTAGAGTGTGCTCTATGTCCGAGTAGCTGCACCCAGGAAGATCTGATGATGGCCGGGAGTAACGCCATCGACGTCACCCACTTCTGGACAGACAGGATCTGACCCTTTTTTTTCCGACACAATTGTATATATTAATATACTAGTTAACACAAATTACCGTCACTCAGTTCTATCAGATGCCATTATCTGTGGCCGATGAACTATGTAATATATTATTTTTTATGTAAACGTATGCAGGAGAGCACAGCCGGTCAAGACCAGTGCACTCTATGACGCTCAGCCAGGGAGGCTGGACGCTGCATGCGGAAAACGTGTCTTGTGTTCGTGTTTGTGTGTGGGTTGGGGAAATTGCAAGTGTATATTTATCTGTTTCCTGAAAAGAGCCAGATTGTAGGAAGGAAGAAACACAGACGCTGGAAGAGCGTTCCATAGCTTACGGCATTAAGGAAGAAGCTTTGGAAACTGCCAGTTCTTGGTCGACTTATATTAACCGTGTATGGATATTCGACAAGTGTAAGACGATTTTGTCGTTTGCGGATTGATGTAAGAGGAATTAGTTCTGTAAGTTCCGTAGAGCAGCGACCGTGGTAATAACGGTAGAAAAGACTAAGAGAACAAATCTTACGCCTGTGTTCCATTGATTGCAGGTTAGACGTAAGAGTGTCATTGTTTATCAAACGAATTGCTCTTCTTTAAACTGTCAATTGAGTTAAGAAGGTATTTTGGGGCTCCAATCCAAAGGTGACTGCCTTATTCAAGGATAGGTCATAATGATCATAGTACCATTTTTAGGTTATCTGCCATCTCACGGATATTAGACCGGCATCAGCGATCTCTCAGTCTCGCACGGCATCCGAAAAATGGCCGACTTTCTATCTGAAAAGACGTTGTGAAACTGAAGAAAATTGATTATAATTTTCGTGATCAAAAGCCAAAAATTAAATTGTGTCAAACACGCAGACGTTGACGAATCAATAGACGAACCAAAGAAGACGAACGATTAACAGCTCTTAAGTTTGATTCACACTATTTTTTTATATGAACGTTTTCTTTAGATTTTTCAGTCAATGCCAAATAAAATATGTTTTTTTTTTCATATCCACGCTCTATTTGGAGCGAATAAACGTCACATGTAACGTACATTTCTGCCAGGCAGATGTACGGCTGTGAGACATGGTGCTTATCTGAAAGTGATATAAAAAGACTAGAGGCCTTGCCAATTTCCTGGAGAGATCACGTCACGAACAATGAGGTTCTCAGCATAATCAAGAAAGGTAGGCACCTAGTAAGAACGATTTTAGAAAGGAGAGCCCGATGGATCGGTCAGTCGTACGTTTTTGCGGGATTTTGATCTCACATACCACGATGCTTCGCAGAGGTGGTCGATAGCTCGAATAAAAAAATCCATAAAGCAGCATCGTCATCGACATCCAGCCGATATGCGAAAAATCAAATTGTCTAAATCAGTGCTCCGCAACCTTTTCACACCTACGACACACCAAAATTCTTCCTAGAATTCCGCGACACACCAAAAGCTAAGATATATAGGTATTTAGTTGATTCAAGATTTTACAATAATTTTTAGTTTTTTATTTGAAAAGTATACATACATATAACTTTAACTTATTTATTTTTACGCAATATTAATAATTATTATAAATTCTTGATCGCATATGTTTCTTCCGCCAACCCTTCAAATTATTAGTATGTAATAATGTTAGAATTCGTTGTTTTTTATATTCCATTGAAGCAAACGCTTGGGTGTAGAGGTGGAGTGAGCATTATGATAATAAAAATCATTTGGTCTTAATTATGCTTTAAATAAAACGGAAAATACAAATTATAAATAAATCATTATTCTCAAAGTATCATAATTCGAAAACCTACAAAAATATCCTGAAAATTCCAGTGCAAGGACGACTCTTTACCAGTTTGAATTTTTCTGAGCTTTGCGAAAAAAATTAGATGATAACTTATGATTATTTGTTTATTTTTTAACAAATTTCAAGTTTATGCCATAAGTGTTTAATGACGTAATTTATGTTTTTTTTAACTACTGTTGAATTTGACCGCGGCATACCTGTATCCAGCTCACGGCACACCAGTGTGCCACGGCACACCGGTTGCGGAGCACTGGTCTAAATGACACGAAGTGTGATAATTTTTACTTCCAAAATTTTACGAAATTAGAGGAAGAATTAAAAACTTATTTAAATTAGATTAACTTAAATTTAAATAGTATTATTATTCTAAATGTAATCAGTTACTACTTACAATTGAAATACGAGTATTTCTTGAGTAATGTTTCAAAATCAGACCTTTATGTATACAATGTATCTTTATAAAGGTAAAAGAAATACATTCGCATTGTTTTTTTTTGCATACAACTTGGATTACAATGGAATAAAAAAATAAGCTACGGTTTATGAAAAATATCGTTAGTATTGCATTCAAATTCCTCGACAATTGGAAAACTGTTAAGTTAAATAAACAATAAACGGTTGCATATAATGTAAGCGTTTATTAAGCAATTTGACCCGTTCAGTGATAACTGTACTGCCAACAATGACCCTAGAAACTGGGTCGCGGTTTAATTTTTTTTAATACAACAAATATGAAGGTATTTTGTGTGACAGCACGATTCCAGGTAGGACCAAAGGTAAAATTTACAAAACTGCTGTAAGGGCAGCTACGCTCTACGAATCGGAGTGTTGGACCCCGCTGAAACGTGAGATGGATATGATTCATGTGGCAGAGATGAAGATGCTGAGGTGGGTGGGCGGTGTGACTAGAGTGGACAGAGTTTGAAATGAGCATATTCGGGGCTTATTTCGGGTGGCCCCCACGCCTGAAAAGATAAGAGAAAACCGTCTAAGATGGTATGGGCATGTGACACGAAGAGATGAGGACCACATGGTGAAGAGAGCCCTCAACATACCCACGCCGAGAAGAAGACCTGGAAGACCACAGGCAACCTGGACTGCAACTGTAAACAAGGATCTGAAAACTCTGGGTTTGACCAAGAATGTAACGCAGGACAGACAGACATGGCGAATGTGCACAAGGAGAGCTGACCCCAAATGATGGGAAATGGCTATGCTAAAGAAGAACAAATATGAACATATTACTAACACATTAGTAATAGAACTATTGAATGGTCGAACTGCATCTTTTAATATTTTTTTATGATAAACCAAACACTCACTAGTAGGAGTCACATTATATATTAACTTTTAGATATCTTTGAGTAGATGTCGCAAATGCACTCGATTAAAACAAAGTGCCACCTATACATCGCATATATTATCTCTAGCGATGTCATTAGCAAAATAGCTTTCGTCTACCATCATTGCTCAAACTGAAATGTTCCTAATCTTTTATATCGGCCCTCTGCTGGAGCATTTGATCGCCAGAATTTTTCACCATCAAGTTTCGTAAGTACCCATGATTGTCGCCTTATCTCAGAACGACTCTACATTTTCAAAACTTGACGTTCCAGATAGGTATACCCGTGCTCGTAGTTATTTATTGCTTTCCATTCCAATTGGTACCTGTTGTGTTGCGAGTACTCAATTCAGTTCAACTACAAGGTGCTTCTAAATCAGCACACCACGATCATTTTTTAATATATTTTTCCTCTTTGTCGATGGTATTGTTTTCCTGGATAATTGATATTATTATTTCGTCTTCTTCGTAGTATCAATCCGGTGGATTGGTTTGCAGCAACAAAATCTTGCATCTCGATCTTCACTCCTCTCAATCCTCTGCAGTCCTCTTCACCTCAGCATAAGAGCTACAACTCATGTCCTCGAACACTTGATGCAAATACTCCCGTCTAGGGCACTTTCTTCCCTCAAACATCCCTTCCACAATGTCGTGAAGAAGACCATCGTGGCGCATGATGTGACCAATCCATCAAGTTCGCTTCTCTGAGATGGTTCTTACTTGGTAACTATCTTCCTTGATTATATGCTGACCCTGGATTAAGATTAACCTCATTGTTCGTGACGATTATTTCGTATTTTATACATATTTTTACTGTAATGTTGCTGTATTTCTATAACCTTTATTTTACATATCAATTTCATAAAAATGCTGTGTTTTAACGTATTTTTAATACTTTTGTTGGAACGAAATTTTCGCGCCGTACATCGTATGTATTTTCCCCGGTTGCGCTTCAAGAGGACAAAACTCCAAGGATTTCAACAAAATGGATCTGAGAAAAAAACTATGGCTTTTAATCAACATATCTAGTGTGTACAAAAGTAATAACTGTGCTTTCTTACTTGTGTTTACATACAAAAACAGGTGATTAATTTGCGATAGAATGAATTTTCTTGCTAGAATTGAGTAATTTTTCGTATTGTTGTGTAAGACGACAAAACAAACGGAAAACACGCTCATGATGAATTGAAAAGAAAATTAAATTGTCATTCTAAACGCTTGCGTGAAAACGTAATCACATTTCGCAATGTCTTCCATTTATAATTTATATTTGTTTTTTATTATTCTTCAAGTTCTAGTTAGTAGTATTACGATGTTGAATGTTGAAATTATAAGCAAATAAAACTTCAGGCAAAGGGGACAGTTTTCTTTTTATTTCAACGCACGAACAAAAATATAACCTGCCTCTGAACTCTATGTATTTGCATAACTAGGTTGTTTACCCTCTCTATTCATAAAAATTGTCTCCTTCTCATAACTAAGCAAAAAAAAAATCATATCCTAGAAAAATATTTCCGAAATTTCGGCACTCCAAAAATTTTTGGTGGACAAAAAAAAGTAAGTCATCAACCCTGAAGAAAACCTATGCAATATTGGTTGCAATATTTGAAAAAAATAATTCGCCACACACGGCTAAACACAAAAGCCATAATACCAATCTGGCCGTAAAGACCTAAGAAGTTATTTAAAATAACACAACTTTTTCTTGTTCAGAAATTTCTATGAGCAAAAAAACAGTCACAACCTTTTCGTCCCCAAAAATCAGTTTAGACGAAGTGTCGCCATTTGATTCATTAAAACTGGCATACTCTCAAAGTTTTTTCTTTTAAATTTTTTCAATCGATAATTTTTGGTGAAATTTTATAATATGAAATATAAATCAAAGATTATTTAGAATGCATTCCACAGTATTTATTGGGTGTTTTTACTGAGATTCGTCTTGACAATGGCTACCCGACAAGGCCGAAACATGTCATCAACCAATAAATATTGTGGAATAAATTCAAAAAAATATTTTGACTCCATTTGACATCATGTAAAAATAAACTCAACCGACGAAAAAAGCCCCGGAGGCAGGTTGTTGGAGGCAATATTTGGTTTAACTGTAATACATACTCGTAGTGTAATATAATATCATTAGTAATTAAATATACAAATACTATACATCAAATTCTTTATACGCATCAATTCATTTAGAAAAAATATCGGCAGAAACGGGATGCGAACCTGCGAGCCTTGGAACCAACCGCTGCTCTTGTTCATTACCCTAATCCACTCGACTATCTCCTATGTATAGTATGTGTATATTTAATTACTAATAGTATTGTAATATAGTCAATGATCTATAAAAGAAGATTAGAATATTTAAAAAATTATTTAATATTATTTATTTTTTTAAACTTTATTAAGCGCTTTTATCTACTTTATTGTTGCATATAGTGTTGTGAAATCACAGTATAATATATTACGTAAAAGTCTAAATAAAACACCATACAAATATTGCGTAGATTAAAAAGAAAATTCAATGAAACCAGGCTCACTCTCGCGTGTGGCACTTGGAAAATTTCGAAATTGAATGATTACTTTGGTATCACTTGACTGTTTTTCTCTTTGTATGAACAGGCGCTGGAAAACGAATGAAAAACCATTACATTGCAAAGCTTACTCACATTACTGGCTATTTATTATTTAAGACCTTTGTTTCTAAGCATTTTTTTGTTTAAACCTCAAACCGTTTATTACATTGTTATGCCCTACTGTGTGCACATAGACGACGTTCATTGTTTCTGTGACTTAATTGAATTCAGTTTTTATTTAGACTGTTTTATTTGCATTTTTTTTCTTATGAAAATGAACGTATAACGTACATATGAGTCTTCTTCGTAGTTACAATCCGGTGGATTCGTTTGCAGCAACAAAATCTTGCATTTCGATCTCCACTCCTCTCGTTCCTCTGCAGTCCTCTTCAGCTCAGCATACGAGCTACAACTCATGTCTTCGAACACTTGCTGACCGCAGTTTCGCTCTCAAAGAAGCTTTCATCAGTTCCCAACTTACTAAATAAAAGTAGGTACAACTGCGGTCTATCAGCAAGTGATTACACAATGCTGAATATCATCTATGTTACAACAAGTCAGAAACTATTTATCAAAATCCACATTAAAAAATTATGATAACTTAAAAAAACAGTTTTTATGGCTATGGCGCAGAGACATAGGTAACCACCCCAATATACCTTCAAAAGTACCAAATTGAGCGAAATTCTTTAGAGGAGTGATGCTCTTCAATGTTACTCTCAGATTAACCGCTAGCCGCTCGGTCATTTCCCCTCGACTGAACAGAGACGTTTAATTCTGCTTGCTGTCGTAGATAAGTAAATGTTTGGGTTAACCCAAAAATAACTAATTTTTTCGCTTACCATAAAAAAATTATTAACATGCTTTGACTGTTATTTTACAGGTATTAATTTCACAACAAACAGAAGGTATTTATAGAGCTTATAAATTGATTAAAAAAAGTATCGTCGGGGATCGAGTTTGGACTTTGTAGGAAAACTTTGCTTCTGAACCATAAGTTTGGGAAACTTTGTAGCAATCCACAACTCGTACATGTTAGGCTACATCAAATTAAGTTTCATTACATTCTGAGTGTTTAGGTGTTCCACTATGGTCCGAATCATTTACCCTAGTCTGGTATGGTGCATCAAAGCTTTGAACAGTTACATTTCATCATATTAACGTTAGTTACATTCTAGTAGCTTAAAAGTTCCACCATGGTGCGCTAGTCTGATTTGGTGCTTCAAAGTATAAGACATGTTAAGTTACATCACGTTTAGTTTGGCTACGTTCTGGTTATACAATATAAGGGTTTCATGGTATTAATAAAGTGCGCTAGTCTGGTATGATGCACCACAGCTTTGAACATATTAGGTTTCATCACGTTACGTTTGGTTTTATTTTGGTTATTTAAAAGTTCCGTCACGATATTAATAAAATCCTTTGGTCTTGTATTGCGCAACTAAAGATACGTGTTAGGTTTCATCACTTTAAATTTGGTTCCATTCTGGTTGTTTAAGGGTTCCACCATGGTTCTTATGAAGAACACTAGTCTTCTATGGTGCATCAAAGAATACATGTTAGGTTTCGGTACGTTAAGTTGAGTTAAATTCTGATTGTTTAGGGCTCCACTATGGTTCTAATAAAGTGCGCTAGTCCGGTATGGTGCACCAAAAGATATGTAATAGGTTCAATCACGTTAAATTTAGTGACATTCCGGATATTTATATGTTTAACCATGATCTCAGTGGAGTGCGCTACTCTGGTATGGTGCGCCAACAGATACATGTTAGGCTTCATCGTGATAAGATTAGTTATATTCTGGGTGCTTAAGGGTTCCACGATGGTCCTAATGAAGTGCACTAGTCTGGTATAGTACATCACAGCATTGTACATGTTTGGTTTCATCATGATAGGTTTGGTTACATTCTGGTTGTTTAAGGATTCCACCATGGTCCTAATGAAGTGCGCTAGTCTGGTATGGTTTACCAAAAGATACATATTAGGTTTCATTATGATAAGCTACATTCTGATTGTTTAGAGATTCCACCGTGGTCCTTATGAAGTGCACTTGTCTGGTATAGTGTTTTAAAGCAGAGCTCCGCAACCGGTGTGCCCCGGCACACTAGTGTGCCGTGAGCTGATACAGGTGTGCCGCCATCAAATTAGACAATATATATAACTAAATAACTTTCTAACTAAAAGTCTGTCTGCGCTTATCAACTACTAATGTAGACTGGCATAGTATGCTATGTACACGGTCCACATGAAATAAAAATGTACGAAATAATATAATTTATCAAATTATTATCTATTATATTAGCTTTCGGTGTGCAGCCTTAATTTTATACAGAACTTATACTTTGGTGTGCCACGGAATTTGAAGGAAGAACTTTGGTGTGTTGTAGGTGAGAAAATGTTGCAGAGCACTGTTTTAAAGGATACATGTAAGGTTTCATCATGGGTTCATCAACCATAATTTTGGTTACATTGTGGTTGTTTAAGGGTTCCATCACGGTCCTAATGAAGTGCGCTAGTCTGGTATGGTATATCACAGCTTTGTACATGTACGATTTCATCATCATAAGTTTGGTTACATTCTGATTGTTTAAAGGTTCCACCATGGTCCTAATGAAGTGCGCTAGTGTGGTACGGTACACCACAACTTAATATAATTTAGATCTCATCATGATAGGTTTGGTTATATCCTGGTTGTATAAGGGTTCCACCATGGTCCTAATGAAGTGCGCTAGTCTGGTATGGTGCAGCAGAGTTATGGTCCGCTGGTTCCCGGAGCGGTTTGCCGCACGACCGAGTCCGAGATCGCCTGACCTATTCATACAATAAATAATTATGGGAAGCGAATTGATTGCTGATCTAAATCGCAAGCATCATGCGAGATTATTTTTTTAATAAGAAAAGTTAATTTTGAAATGATTTTTCTCATCGCAAATAACACATTAGATTATGATGTCAAGCAACGCAAGACTTGCCATCTGATCTTGCCATATTATGGTAGTAAAAAAATCAATGCTTACTGTGTGGAAAATCGTGGAATACCATCACACATCTCTTTCAAGAAAACAACAATAAAGAGTACTAATATAACGGGTGAAATCATAATCTTGTGTTGTTCTAGAAAACCATACACTTTAGCTTCGGCATTCTTATCTGACTTATTTATATTAACATCCTCAAGCTGGAAATCTAACATCAGAGTAGCGCAGAACCTCAGAACAAATCCTTAATGTGTCCTCTATATTTAAGTCTTCTACAGAGGGAACAAAATCAATGGAATATGTGAGTTAATCCACTGCTTGATGAAGGTCTACTCAAATATGTTCTAAGTAAGCGCGTATCATACTTTACATATTAACATCCTCCTTTCTTTCAAAAAGGTTGTTATTCAGTCGCGTGATGGCAGGATTAGGAGCAGATTAATAACACAGACTTTTTCGGAAGCACATTGACATATATTTACGATAAACTTTACAAACCTATGGCCCGACCTAGTCACAGCATTAGGCCGAGCCACAATGCAATATGCTCTCACGACTGGTGCACCCGTGATGGGCTGTCGCACCAGCGCCACAAGCGGCGGTCTATAAAACTTGTCCGAAAATGCGAATATGGCGGACACATTCATGTCTGACAAGCGATAAGAAATAAGAGACGAAAGATTGTAAATCGAGGCTTTCGGTACCAGTCAGCAGGGACTATATCATGCTGATGTCAATATATACTAAGACGATTTCGGGTTAAGCCAGCTTTTGTGGCAAAATGCTCCAGGCTTCAGGAACGTCGGTCTTATCATCCGATTTCCTGGAAAAATATCAATTAACCCTTTCGTTACGGCTCGGTGGAGTACAAATTATACTGTCAATACGGCGTGAATTATTCAAACCATTTTTTTTTTCTTAAAACTTGTATTTGAAGCATAAATGTACTTATCTGACCTTTTTTCATATATCACATTGGTTCTTCTATCCTTTAGCTATCAGATGATGCATAAAAACCTTGTATACTTAACAAACGTTTGACACATGTGGTTTACAGAAAAATCGCTCCTGTGACGAAACCTAACGTTATTTATTTACATGCTTTATAGATTCCTGTAAATAATATATGTAGGTTGATAAAGACAATGACAGCACTTCCAATTTCCTACCGTAGAGTTCACAATGAATACTGAAAGTAGCAAAACGATATATCACGTCAACCGATGTCAACGGTCGGGGAATCTTTGACGGCATATGCCAACAACCGATGCGAAAGGGTTAACAAATCACCCAAAACTATTCCTCGCTTACTATAGCCAACCCCTCTTCACGTACTCGGACTTCTACTCTGGAGGTTATTGGGAACTCATGTGTTTTCAAGTGGATTTTCCCGGTGCAGATATGTCCTAGAACGAGGAATTGATAATGGCAACTGACAATACTAAGTGGTGGCATTTTTGTTGACCATAAAAGTATGTTTCAGATATGGGAAGAATAATCTGACTTCAAATCGTCTGATCAATCTCTTTTGATCCCGACTGCACCTGCGCATCAACGTCAAAACAGTTTTAATTTTTCAAGCAACCAATGTACGTTCACTGTTAAACGTTGGTCTTTAGCGTGAGTCTCCATCATTCTCGATCCTCCGCCCTCCGCATTCATGTAGACATTCATGATATATGTTTTTGATTGATTGCGCTTTCACCACCGGGTATAGCTCAATGGCCAAAGCGTTTGCTTTGCAAGCTATAGGTCGTGGATTCGATCACTGACGGAAGTTAAAAAATAAAAAGATTTTTAATCGATATCTGAGCTCTAAAATACTCCCGCTTGGTGTGAATTTGATCCTTCACACGTTAAATGCTAGTCATAGCCTATTAATTAAAATTGGTGTTAGATGAAAATCGTCCCGTGAAGACCACCCAATCATAGTACATTCCTGTTATAATAAGGATGATGCGTGAACCTCGGGCTGTAGTCCGTTGGTTATTGTACTCCTGTAGTAAATATGACATAGGCGGATCAACACTCTGATTTTGAATTTGACTTGCTGTTTATTTTTAAAATTATGAACTCGATTATCGATGACTCAATATTATTGCAGGAAATTACGTTCAATGTTCCCTCCCGGTTCACTAGAGGCAGTAACCTATTACATATAAGAACATCCAAAACCAACCACGGTTTCTATTCCCCTATGTTGAGAATATGTAGACTAGTCAACTCCTCTAGTGACTTGGACTTTTTCGGGCAGGACCTTCCGGCATTTCGCAGATCCCTCTACTGATGTGCGTGATGTCTGTTTTATTTACTCATGTTTATGTTTTGTCCAAATGTATTGTCTTAGCTTATATATTTATTCTGTCTTACAATCTTCTTTAATATTATTTCTAATTTAAAACCGTATGTATTGGCCTAGGCCGTTAATAAAATAAAATGAAATAAAAAAATAAAAAAATAAACACTCCACATGCAGCGCTTAGCCATTTCAATTTATTTTTCTTCCAGAAACATTACAAATATAAATATTTAATTCGATTCTGAAACAGGATATAATGCAACAATTTATAAATAACTCAATGAAGTATTTACATATAAGTGTGGCCCTGTAAATGTATTGATACATTTAGGGTCAATGACCTCACACCCAGAGCAAGCGTTAGGAGACTCAATGCAAATAGTTGACTTGTAACAACAAAAACCCTGTCATAAGTAAATCATGGTGTACCCACAAATAACACGGCATTATTGTCACAAAATCAAACTTCTAACATTTCGCCCTCATCAACACTAGCACTGAATCTGAAGCAATATTACACTAAATATGTCAATATTTTCACTCAAGTTGGTTTCAACCACTGTTCACTGCGATTCTTTCGTCTTACACGTATCCAGGGTTGAACGATGGTCATTTTAGGCCACACTTCAGGCTCCATGAGAGACTCCAGCAAAGTCGCGATGACCCCGACTTTGAAATAAGTTGACAGCTTCCATCTTCTGACAATCCACGGTCGCTGCTCTTCGGAACTTAAAGAACTAATTCCTCCTGCACCCACTCACAGCCGACAAACTCGTCTCACACTTGCCGAACATCCATACACGGTTAATATATGTCGACCAAGAACTGGCAGCTTCCAAAGTTCCTTCCTTAATGCCACCGGTAAGCTATGGAATGCTCTTCCAGCGTCTGTGTTTCCTCCTTCCTACAATCTGGATCTCTTCAAGAAACAGATAAATATACACTTGCAATCTCCCCAACCCACACACAAACACGAACACAACACACGTTTCCTGCATGCAGCGTCCAGCCTCCCTGGCTGAGCGTCATAGAGTGCACTGGTCTTGACCGGTTGTGCTCTCCTGCATGCGTTTACATAAAAAAAAAACCTCCTGATGGTCATCCAAGAGGGATTGAATGCAGCGGTCGCTGCCAAGAAGCTCTGCAAGTCATCATATGTTGTATCCGGGTGAAGACCCTTAGCGTGAAGATACGCCATCTTCACTCCGGCAACCTTCTTCGAAGGAGCTGCAGAACCGCGGATCACCCGACGTGCTGAACGCCTTTCCCCATGTGCACCATGGCGGGTGCCATGTGCACCATGATAAGCGTCATATAATTCCACACATGAGAATTCAGAATTACTTTCACCATCTGTCATAAAGTATGCTTTGGAATGCTCTCTCTCAATATCCATGATTCCTAATTCATAAATACAGGCTAAATCTCTTTTAGAACCAAATTCATATTTTTATTTTCACATTCATGTATTTCAGTACCGAAAAAATTCTAGTTAGTTGATGTTAGTCTACAGCAATTATTTTATGTACACCTATATTATTTTGATAAACTTGAAAGTAATGAAAGAAAAACGAACGAATGAAAATGTTTTAAAACAATTGCCATAATAAAGCAATAAATTCGTATTGCATGCAACTTGCACTGAGATCATAAATTTATATTATTTGCGTGTCTGCTCCAGGGTTGGAGCATATAACTACCACAAAAACATTTTTGTAATATGGTGATTTATCAAGAGAAATTTATTTATTTATTGCACAGAACCTCTAAGTTCTAAGGTACAAAATAATAAGGAACAGAGTATACATAAATATACAATATAGACAAAAGATGTTAAAAAAATAGAAATAACATAAAAGAAGAAGAAGATGACACGTGTCAAAGATCACAGAGGTCTAGGAGAACAATACCATCGACAAAAAAGGAAAAGGATATAAGAAAAGGATCGAGGTGTGCTGGTAGGCCATTTAGGAGCGCCATTGCCGTTGTACTAAATTGAGTGCTCCAAGCTCCATAAGTATCAACTGGGATCAAAAAAAAAAAAAGATGGCTTCGAGCACGGGTGTACTCATCTGGAACATAGAAGTTAAAACATTCAAGAATCCCAGGGTTGTGAATTGCACCGCGAAGGAGAAGGAATAAATGTTTGAGAGCAGCAATTTTCCTCCGGGACTCTCCCAGGGATGCTCCCTAAAAGAAAAAGAGTTGGGTAATGTTCGGAATTGATTGAATTGAATGGATAGTTACCTTAATATAAAAATAGAGACGTCGGAGAATCTTTTTATGATTTTTTTCGAGCATAAGCAAAGAAATACATATTTTACCTAATTTTTTTTTTATTAATTTTAAGATTTTTATGCTACCAATTTTAAATATGATTTCATTAAATTATAAACTAAATTATTTAAGAAGTATTTTATGTGTTATATACAAATAATAGTTTAACATAATTATTCTCTTTTTTATGCTAACAACACTCTCCGTCTACCTCTCTTCCCATCCCCTGATAGACACACCCCTACCCCCTCTCCTACATAAATGTATTCGATCACTTGTTATTGTTCGACACAAAAGTATCATGCAGCTCACTTGTCTTTTGATAGTGATGGACTGAGTAAGGCTACGAGTAAATCGATACTGTAGTTTCCTAAACAGAGGGCATACCCAATGGGATCCATGCAAAAACTACATAAATAAATAAATCATTATTATAAAAAATACATTCTTTGGTTATTAAGGATGTCATATATGAATGATATAGCGCTTGCTATTTTTTTAATGACTAAGCACAGCATTCTATTTTATTTTTACTGACATCTTTAAACATAATAAAGTTTGCGATTAATCGTTTACAAATATGATTTTAAGGTTATCAACTGACAATACTTTGTGAAACTGCATAGTTAAATTATTTTTAAATTTAAAAAAAAAAAAAAAATTAAAATATTTTGATTTGGTTCACATTTATTTTAAGCGATTACATGTTTCGGCCGTCTCTGGAGACTGTCTTCAATAATCATTATTATATATATGATTTTCTTATTTGAAAAAGTTGATAAAAAATAAGCAATATCATGAAATATAAACTGTGTTTGTTTTTCAAGAATTCTACATGCGATTATGATATTTTCAATATACATAATCCAGTTTATATTTGCTCCTGGCAATATATTTAAAAGATGAAGTATATTTAAATACATCATAATTCATAACTTGTTTACAAGTAATTATAATAATAAATACATTAAAAAGTTCATATCTAGTTATGGGATTTCGTATCGTAAGCTTATAAGTTAATTTCGCAAGAGTTTTTAATACGCCAATAACACGAATATCAACATCGTAAATTTTCTAGTCAATTTTCTCAGATGAAAATTATATTCTGTTATACAAATTACATTTGTATTTAAAAACACTCCATCTGAAGTGGTCTTACTGTTCAGAATAATATATTTAAGTGATTGATAGTCCAGTTTCAGTCAAAGAGTAAAACACTTTGGTTTAATTTTTCCAGTGGTTATTTTTTAAGACGAGACATTTCAGAATCACATATATAAGTGTATTTATATACGTCATTTTTGCGTGTGTTGTTATTTCCGTAGTATGCATTGCTCCGAAAGAGGACCTAGCCCCTGAAAACGACCAGGGGTGGAATATATGGAGGTCCCTTAACAGACTTCGGACTGGAGTATGCAAGACGAGGACACAAATGAAAGCCTGCAGTTTTGCAGCGGATCGACTGAATGTGGCAGCGGCGCGGAGCAGACCCTGTCACACCTTCTGGAGTGTGCGCTGTGTCCAATTACCTGAAGCCAGGGAGACCTGGTGATCTTCTCTTCTTCGTGTCAGCGACGTAAAATTATTTTTTCCTAGTATCTGGCAACATCGATATCTTGTGTCTTGCCCAGCATTAGGTCCTGAGATGTGCAGTTTGTTGGGCACATGGAGCAGGATCTTAGATGTGAGGCGGTCTGCAGGTCTCTGCAGTCGCACAATCTGATGATGGCCGGGAGTAACGCCATCGACGTCGCTCACTTCTGGGCAGACAGGATCTGACCCTATCGTTTCCAACACGATCATATATATATAATATATCTCAATGTAAAAATCGCATAATATTTTAACTATTAACCTCTTACTGATCTACTAACGTCGCTAAACTGCAGTCAGGTAATATGATCCATTTTAAACATAAATGGATCTGGGGTCGGCTCTCCTTGTGCACGTTCGCCATGACTGCTAGTCCTACGCTGCATTCACGGTCAAGCCCAGAGTTTTCAGATCGTTGTCTACAATTGCAGTCCAGGTCGCCTGCGGTCTTCCAGGTCTTCTCCGTTTTCGCCTTCCTCCTACATTGATTAATTAGTTTCGACAGGTGTCTGAATAACTATCTAATTTAAATCTAAAGCTTAGACAAACATAAATAACTTCATAGGTTTTCACGACCAGATTTGATATTGTGGCTTTTGGGAATATCGGTCAAAAGAAATTCGCCACACACGGCTAAACGCTAAAACCACAATATTAGACAAACATTTTTGTACATTAGGTGTCAGATGAGCAAACAAAAATAAGAGACAATAGATTGCATATCGGGGCTTTTCGGCAACAACCTGCAAGGCCTGTAACGAGTTGATATCATCATTTCTTAAACGCCTTAGATTTTAGACATTGTAAAGTTTTTCAAATGCTACCCATCTCAATTGTATACGCCTATCCATTTCTTTCAATAAATTATTTTGTTTGACGACTGATTGCTTAGTATGAACTAGAAGACTGCTACTCTAGATATGAGAAAATGGCAAAGTACTTAGAAGAAAAGACCCAAGAAAGGTTGTGGTGCTACTGTATGATGGCTATGATATGCATTTTATGAGTCACTGAATAGATCCATACCAATCACTGGTTTATATAGATTTATGTGCTCAATATAGATCTCATAAACTGGGATCGAGCCCGTGGCCCCTTCTTGCACTTCACCTTCAGGCATCCTATAATCTGCATTCCTAGAAGGGCATTTCACCGTGAAAGACATATCTCCTGCAGACACTGGATGGACCAATCACAATAAAACTGTATTGATGAGACCATTAACGCAGCGATCAATCCAACATTCGATTAATAATATGCATATCAGGTATTTTCAAATAAATAAGTGCATATTTTTCACGTTAATTTACTACTTCGTTTTATTTATTTAACAGAATAGATGTTCGAAATTTATTCCCAAAATTAAAAAAAAATAAACACCGTGGTATAACGGTAAAAAAGACCAACTAAAACAAGATTGTGTCTATATTCCATAGTATGGACATGTCTGTATATACAACAAGATCATCCTCTATTTACAAAAGTAGTTATTTAGTTGCGTGGTGGCAATATGGGGAGCAGATTAATAACACAAAGATTTTTTTTGAAGCAGATTGACATATATATTTCGATAACTTTACAAACTTATGGCCCTGACCTAGTCACAACATTCAGGCCGGGCCAAAATACAATATTCTCTCGCCGACGTCGGCACGCGACTGGCGCGCCCGTGTTGGGCACAGCGCCACAAGTCAGAATCTTTGTGATTATTCCAAAATGCCAATACGGCGACACATGCATGTACGCCAAGCGAACAGAAATAAGAGACGAAAGATTGTTTTCGGTACCAGTCAGCAAGGGCTAATCATGCTGATGTCAAAGATTATGTCTATATTCCATAGCTTGGATTTTGTGAAGTGCGCATAAATTTGCTTATGCAAGCAAGTGCGTTATCTATTGATATACGCCCCGTGGCGTAACTTCGCATCATTTTTTTATTCCATGTCTGTTCCATTCTAGAACACATGGTTACCACATATTGCCGTCATTATATCAGTTGCTACTGTATATACCTCGTCCCAAGATATCTCTGCACCCGAAGGTTCACCTAGGAACATATATGGTTCCTGACGGCCTTCAAGGCAGAAACCCAAAGACTTAAAAAAGCGGTGCCATAGTATCCAAGATCCATGATCTGTTGATCGGATCTTTTATGGAGATTGAATAATTGTCCGACGCTGCCAAAACATGCACCTTTTGGTTCTAAACGGCTCAATCAAACATAGCACCATCAGCGTGGTAATCTTGAACGTTTGTCCTTGAAGCGATTGCTAATTTTTCAAATAACTTAAAAGCAAGTTTTTAAATTATTTTTTGATGCACGTATGCAAATACGAGTATCTTGCTTAGTATCAATGACTTCAGCATTGACCGACGATCAATAGAGCCGAAGATCATCCTATCAATGTATTGCGTAATGTTATTCATTATGTCATTTGTTTACTGTGTTATTGCTTGTATTATTATTAACGCTGATGAATAAATAACAATTTATTAATTCGTGATGTAATACTGTGTTGATTAATGTGTGGGAAAATACTCCTCGACTAGGGCTTCGAATAGTAACTTATTAATTGTTAAAGTCAGTTTTTTTACGTATCTGAAACATTACCACAGATTGCCACCACTCAGTTCTGTCATTTGACATAGCTCATGCCTTATCCCAAGACTACACCCACTTTCTCCCCCAAGAAGACTGCTATGGATCCTGTATCTTTCAACGGTTGTTCTCTTCCAAAAGCAAGCTCCATTAACATCTTTGGAGTATCAATCTCGAATAATGTCAAATATTATGCTTCCTAAAAAAAACTAGGTGTATTATTTAGATCTCGTCGGTATTTCAACGATAAACAACTTATTCTTCTCTATATAAAGGACAAATCCGACCTATCCTTGAATACGGCAGTCACCTTTGGAGTGGAGCCCCAAATTACCTTATTAACTTAATTGACTTAGTTCAAAGAAGAGCAATTTGTTTGATAAGCAATGACACTCTTACGTCTAACCTGCAATCAGTGGAACACAGGCGTAAGATTGATTCACTTAGTCTTTTCTACCGTTATTACCACTGTCGCTGCTCTTCGGAACTTAAAGAAGTAATTCCTCCTGCACCCACCAACAACCGACAAACTCGTCTTACGCTTGCCGAACATCCATACACGGTTATTGTGTGTCAACCAAGAACTGGCAGTTTCGACAAAGATTGACAAACTTTCGGTCCGAGGCGGAGCTTATGCTTTCAGGCCCCGGACGGATCAAAACTCGCTACTGGTCGCGGTTAGAATACAACTAACCAGTCACTGAGCACTCATATGGGAGACAACCCAGCGCCGCAATTAATAGTGACGATCTACATAAATAGACCTGTCAAACAAATAATATGACAACACGTGTGTATCCGACGAGCGAACAAAAAATATATCGAGGCTTTTCGGCACCAACCTGCAAGGGCATATCCAGCTGATGTCATAATTTATAGCACATTATATGACATATCTTAAATTAATTAATCAAAGAAAAAAAGTTGGATCTTAGGGTTCCTTTACCGATGATTATTAGAGCCTCTCTACCTAGGTTAGGAAACTGGTTCAGTGGTCGACGTGCAATGTAAAATAAACATTAAATTGTTTATAAGGTTAACTAGATTGTCAGACACCACCGTCATTATTGAGGATAATTAAAAAACATAAGTAATCAATAGCGAATTTAATTAAATAATTTAAGATAACAAATGTGACCCGATAAGTCAATACCATATTACGAGAATACCCACGCTCGAAAATAAGTAAAAATAATTTATTTTTACTAAACACAATCAGCATTTTACATATCATTAATAATTTTATCGGCTATAGCATTGTTATTTTTCTATAAATAACGTTGGTGTAACAGGATTTCCTACCCCAGTGAAACTTCGATATACGAGCACGTATATTTTATATAAGAAAAATATTTTCATTCTCACATAATTAATTTAACTTCCCGCGCCAATAAACTTCTCGCGTTCATCACCCACCAAGCTAGGAAATTTCGTGACCCTCTATCCTTCACTTGTTCATCTGTTCTGGAATATGGGAGCTTAGTTTGGAATCCCAATAAATCCAAATACATTTTCATGCTCGGAAAATTCATAAAAAAATTACTCCGACATCTCTATTTTTATATGTACGATAACTATCCATTTATATATACGATAACTCTTTATCTTCTAGGGATGCTTACTTTCCATTTGTTGGAGTCCCGGAGGAACATTGCTGCTCTCGAACACTCATTCCTTCTTCTTCGCTGTGCAATTCACAACCCTGGGATTCTTGAATGTTTTAACTTCTACGTTCCAGATAAGTACACCCGTGCTCGTAGCCATCCATTGTTATTGATACCAGTTGATACTTGTGGAGCTTCGAGCACTCACTTTGGTACAACGGCAATGGCGCTCCATAATTGCCTACCAGCACACCTCGATCCTTTTCTTACATCCTTTTCCTCTTGTCGATGGTATTGTTCTCCTAGATCTCTGTGATCTATGACACGTGTCATCTTCTTCTTCTTTTTTTATTTTTGTATGCATTGTATGTTTATGTATACTCTATATTTCTTATTCTTTATTATTATATGTACCTTGGAACTGCAGTTCGGTTAAATAAAAAAATAAATTTAAAAAAAACACGTTTCAATTTTTGTCGAGAATTCATTATCAAGTGGGATTTTTAAACATCCACTTACCTACTTGCTGCCATCATATCCAACTTCTCTCAAAATTCAGGCGGAAATCACGAAGCAGCTTTTTGAAATCTACGGTATCACATACATCCAGTCCTGAGACTGAGAGGCTGTAGCTCTAGCAGTAGGTCGCTCCAGAGGATATCGTTATCCCAAAAAAGACACTTCCTTCTAGCAGAAACCTTGACTATCATTAATGGAAACCACTAAATAAACTGAGGATTGATTTAGAAGGAACACATAACAACTTAAACAGATGGGGTTTGTTGTAATAGGTACTAACTAGCTCCTATTTTCAGGACCTGATATAGAACAACAGACCGTTGATGTTGCCAAATGGTCAAAGCGTTTGCTTTGCAAGCCATAGGTCGTGGATTCGATCCCTGACGGAGGTTAAAAAAATAAAAGATTTTTAATCGATTTCTGATTTCATGCTCGGAGTGTCGCTAAAAGATAGAATCCGGAACGAGGAAATACGCAGAAGAACTCAAGTAGTGGATGCTACCCAACGAATAGGCACACTCAAGTGGCAATGGGCAGGACATATCTGTCGAAGAGACGACGGTCGATGGGGAAGAAAAGTATTAGAATGGCGCCCAAGAACTGGCAAACGAAGCATTGGCCGACCCCCTATAAGATGGACTGACGATATAAGAAGAATAGCGGGAGTGACCTGGATGCAGAAGGCGGAGGATCGAAGAGGATGGAGACTCATGCGGGAGGCCTACGTTCAACAGTGGACGGACACAGGCTGATGATGATGATTATGAATCGATTTCTGAGCTCTAAAATACCCCCGGTTGGTGTAAATTTGATCGCTCACCCATAAAATGCCAGTCATAGCATATTAATCAAAATTGATGGTAGACAGTGGTCGTCCCGTGAAGACCACCCATTCATAGTAAATTACTTTAATAATTAAGGATGATGCGTGAATCTCGGGCTGTAGTTATGACGTTGGCGGATCAACACTCCACGCGCTTAGCTATATGCAGCATGGTAAGCGTCATAGAACTCCACAGAAGAGACTTCAGAATTACTATCACCATCTGTTGGTATTCTCCTGTATGTGTTTTACATAAAAAACTATTTACGAACAATTTTATAGACCAAATTAAGTTCGTAAAGCGGGGTCTCTGTATGACATATATTAATATACTGACAGGTCATCAATTACGATGTTCACTCGATCACTGATATATTAAGGAGGTGTTTGTCATTAACAAATCTTTCAATGATTTGCTGAATATTTTACGTTGATTTTATTGGCTATAATTTTATTGCTATTATCTAAGCATATAAGCTATATGAATAGATTTTATGATATTCGTATACTACTTTATTTTATATTGTGGCTTTTGGGTTAAGCCGCGTGTGGCGAATTACTAATTTCGAACGCCATTGCAGGGGTCTTCTTCAGAGTTGATGACTTAGTGATGAGTTGGTGTCTGGGGGCAGCTTAGCCGTCAGCCTAACATACCTCCACGAGCGTCATGTCAGAGAATCGTGTACGGTGGGTATGTTAAAACGTACCTCCACGAGCTTCATGATGAGTATGCTCTACGGAGTATACCTCCACGAACGGCATGTCGGACTTGGTTGTCCTGTACAGGTTTTTGAGTATGTGCTAGAGGTGGAAGCCATGCTGTTTTGAGAATCAAACCGTCATCCCTGTTGATGTTGATGGGATGTCTTTTGATTTCAATGGCTTCCCTCACTAGGTTAGTAGTAAGTTAGTAGTTCCACGTTCCCTTAGAGTTACATTATTTTATATTCAGACTTAAAAGTATCTATAATTTTTTTACCTCAATGGTGATGCATTTGACTAGTACAAGCTTTTTGTGAATAAACACTCAAAATAATACCTTACTTTTCCACATGACGCTTAACTCGTAAGGAAAGACGCTGCGTGTGGGAAGGATGGGTAGTGGCTGTGTGCACCTATGCAGCGTTTAGCCATATGCATCATAGTAAGCGTCATAGAACTCCACAGATGACACTTCAAATTACTTTCATCGTCTGTCGGTATTCTTCTGTATGTGCTTACATTTAAAAAAAATGATCTTATGAAGCAGCTCAACCAAGACGGTTACCCATTCTAGTAAAGTCCACGTCCAATGTTGCTTAACTTAGGTGGTCGAATGATATCAGCTGTTTTAATAGGCTATGGCCGTTATTAAATATATTATATTACTACTGAAAAAATATTTTAAAAGTTGCTAGTGCGCTTGGAAATTGTAGAAAAATCTGAAATTTAGAAATAAAAAAACAGTGAAGATTGTAGTGTACAACTGCTGCATCAGATATCCTGTATTCTCCTTACCTTGCTAGCCAGCTGACGCATATGTTCCAGGATGCTAAATTTCCTTTCACCGACCACTACTCCACACCTTCAGAGAAACATCGGCTTAGCCAAAAACCAACCACAGCGTAAACCTAAAAGACAAACTTCCAATTCAAAGCATAAAAAAAATCATCAAAATTTTGTATCGAAACGGTCGAAAATTGCTACTACATGTAACCGTTCATCGCGGCAGTCCGCGGAATACTGACTAACAATAATGAAATTTACATGGAATAAAGCCTCACAGTAGAAACCAGTCCGAACATAATTAAATGCAACAAACGAAACACACTATACTGCACTTAGTGCAACAATACAATACAAATTGATCGAGCTAAAAAGAGCTAGCACTATTATGTCGTACTGCTTAAAATAATACATTGTGTCGCGCTTGTTAAGTGTAGTTTTGCGTAACATCTTTGGTAGCTGTAGAGTTAGTTATACAGGCTTTTTGTTGGTTATATGAAGAATAAGTTTTTTTTGTATGTACTTGATGCACTTTAAACAGTTTGGGAATATTGTGTAATAAAAGATAAGACTTTTAAAGTACCTACTATCATTTCTGCCTCCCTGATACTCGTGATTTGATAGAGTCAAATTAAACTTTTTTTAATGGAGTAATAATTATTAGTTTTTATTTCTACGTACTAATAAAATTAAAAAAAGGTAAATTGTATTAAATGAAACAAAAAAATCAATGCTAACGTCATAGACAGTCTCCGCAAATGTGCCACGTCGCCATCATCATCAGCCTGTGTCCACTGTTGAACGTAGGCCTCCCGCATGAGTCTCCATCCTCTTCGATCCTCTGCCTTCCGCATTCAGGCCTCTCCTGCTATTGGCAGACATAGTGACATCAGCATGATATATCCCTTGCTGACTGGTACCGAAAACCTCGATAAACAATCTTTCTTCTTTTATTTCTGTTCGCTTGCCGTATATTTCTGTGTCGCCATATTGGCATTTTGCACAAGTCCAGTCACGGGTGTGACGTTAGTTATATAGATCACCACTGGCGGCGCTGGGCCCATCAGGAGCGCGCTCAGTCGTGTGCCGATGTCGGCGATATCGTATTGTTGTTGGCCCGGCATGTTGAATGCTGTAACTAGGTCCGGAACATAAATTTCTAAAGTTATCTAAATATATTTATATGTCAATGTGCTTCAGAAAAAGTCTTTGTGTTGTTAATCTGCTCTTCATCCTGCCACCACGCGACTGAATAACTATATTTTAAGAGAAGAGGATGGTAATAGTAAAATGATTAAAAAACTAATGTGAAAGATTTTAAAAAAAAAATTTTTTTTCGAATACGTGTCTAAAGTAATTAACTAATGTTTCCGGATGTGCTCGTTACTCACGAATACGCTTTGCGTTTAAGAGTAATCAATCTTAGAGATGGGGTCATTAATTCATTGAAATGGTTAATCAAAGAACTTATTGAATCATAATTTTTTACCTATTGTTTAATATTATAATAATTATCTCGATGCACGCCAAGTTCAATGCCAATACTTTTTTGGGTCAATTTTTTTTCCATCGTCCTTCTTCTAGAAACAATAAATTAGTCGTCGCATGACGCAACGAATCGCATGATTAATGTCGTTCGAGAAAAATCATAAAATAATGTTTCGTCTGCTTTTTCATTCCAATAAAAAACTTCGCAGTTGCGTGGGACAAATTACACATAATATAGGGTCCGCCATCTAACGTTATTTTTTCAACTAGTGCTTATTTCGTGAACGGTAATACTTAGCTCATGTCTGATTTGTAAAGATAATTAGTTTTATTCTTCCGCTGAACGAATATGGTTGTGTATACGCGTGAACAACGCTGAGAAATATTGCGATATTACTTTGAAAATCATGGTAATGTTGCAGAATGTGTGCGAAAATTGCGTACGGATTTTGGAAGAAGAGAATCACCGTCAGCTCCGTATGTTCGTTATCTTGTGAAAAAAGTGAAAGAAACTGGCATCCTCATCGATAAACCAAAGCGTGAAAAGCCAAAAACAGTGCGTACACCCGAGAATATTGCTGCTGTGGCAGAAAGTGTGCGTGAAGCGCCATCAATGGCGCTTCCATGCGGCGCGGCCATGTTAAACAAATTTTTGTTCATAAAAATTGAAGAATAGGATATTGGCAACATTTGGTTTCAACAGGACGGCGCTACGTGCCACACAGCCGAAGCTACACTCGATGTTTTGCGCCCTGTTTTAAAAAAAAAAGTTATTTGGCGGACCTTTTATTAGAATATGTGAGGGGAACAAAAATTAATAAACAAAAGGTCAATTTTCCTACGGGACTCTTACTAATAGAAAGAAAGCAACCCTTGAAGAAAAAGAGATGGATAATGTACGGAATTTATTGAGTTGAATAGTTAGTTTGATAGTTACCGTACATTTAAGAACAGAGACATTGAAGTTTTTTTTGTGAATTCTCTCGAGTATAATAATTTATTTGGGTTTATTGGTATATGAAGCTAAGCTACCATATTTCAGAACACTTAAGATTGTGCATATCCTCAATGGAGAAAATATATGATAAATCTTTTTCACTCATCGTTTGCCGGCGGGTATAGCTCAATGGTCAAAGCTTTTGCTGGGCAAGCCAAAGGTCGTGGGTTCGATCTCCGACGGAGATTTGAAAAACGGGATTTTAATCGATTCCTTAGCCCCCGGCTGGTGTTAATTTGATCCCTCACCCGTAAAATTCCAGTCATAGGCTAATAATCAAAATTGGTGGTAGACGAAAGTCGTCCCATTCATAGTAAATTCCTGTAACAATAAGGATGATGCGTGAATCCCGGGCTGTAATCTATAACGTTGGCGGATCAACACTTCACATGCAGCGTTTAGTCATATACACTATGGTAAGCGTTAGAGAATTCCACAGATGAGACTTCGTAATTACTATCACCATCTGTCGGTATTCTCCTGTATGTGCTTACATCAAAATAAATCAGCACTGTTTGCCACGCGTATTATTATGACGGTGTCCTTGATGTAGTTCAACAGCTGGGGACTGTCCGGACTAACCAGGAGTTCAAGAAGACCTTCATTTAGTTGACAAACGTGCTCATTGTTGTGTGAATCTTAAAACCTCACCAAAAAACAATGCAGTCGTATAATAGGTTTCGAAAGTAGATGCCTGCGTAGAGTAGTGGGGGTGCGATATTTTGACTTTGTGCTTAATGATGGGCTGAGAGAGCGGACGAGGTAGTCTTTCATACTAGAATCGGTCATGAGCCGAAGATGTTCATGGTTAAGGACATACACTAAGGTGCCGCGAGAGAGTATAAATTACAGCGGCATTTTCTTCAAGCCCCCAGGTTCATGTGGTCCTGGAGGGCTGCTTGGAACCATACACACTGGGTTTCAGAGGATCTTAGTGATAGCGCTGATATTGAGAGGAAGCGGAGGGCGATGTCGGTTCGATGCAATATGTTGATTCGAAGGTTTGCACGTTGTATTATAAACGTTAAACTGACGCTTTCTAAAGCCTTCTGTTAATCTTTCTACACATGCGGCCTATGGGGTGGCTAAACTCAGTATAACAATGCCTTCCGATTGTTGTTGCGATACTGCAGTGCCTCAGGCATGTTGACGGCAAGTGGATAGCTTCCATGACATAATAAGAAAGCGTTGTACTTCTCTGTGGGCGCGCGTTTGCGGCAGTCCCAACGCAATAGTCACTGTGTGGGCGGATAGGTGGGCACGGTTGGAGGGGCACTGGATGCGCCTTCACGTAACCATCCAGAGGGGATCCGGTGCTCCACTCACTGAGTAATACAATAATAATAATGTAGTGTATGTGTGCACGCCGATTTATATTTTTTTTCTATTCTGTTTAATTTAAATTAAGATTTTTTTCTGTATTTGCTTGGAATTATTGTACTTAAAATTTTGATTATGGCACTAGTGGCTAAATAAATCTTGATGAAGCTGATATGAAAGGAGGCGAAGACTATGGTGGCTAACAGATCTTTGTAGCTGCAGTTCGTGACAAATTAGGGGAGCGGATGGTTATGATGACGATGATTATTTATCACAGACATTATATTGCAATTGGTACGTGGGCCGTTGTTTGAGCATCACTGGTGTAACCTAATCCTGGTCCGTCACTAGGATGCGAGATGTAACGAGAGAAGAAGTTGTCGAAGCCTTACAATGTGAATCATAAGAGCCTTCTTTATGCACGAGTATACACGCGGCGAAATCCCACAAGATGGAGAGATCTCATCTGAGAATTCTATGACGCTTATGATTTCGACATTGAAAACTGAAATATTTTTTTTAATTAGGATCTTATATACTATAAATATATATAGTCATGTTATTGACACAATTTATATTTCGAGAACGGCTGGACCGATTTTGGGAATGGAAAAATATAAGGGATTTTTTTTTTCATACATTTACACTTGACAACGTTGTGTGCATTATTTTGCATACAACGCCATATCTTATTAAATCACAGACAAGAGTTTATAGTAGACATTTAGTACAGCATTATATACCAGTCGGAATGTGGGAGTATAGTGGATGGTGTTGTGATCTGTGGATTGCTGAGAAGGAATTGTTATACATGTTAAGAAGGGATCACTGGAAATACTCCAACATTCCGAACAAGAAATAAAATAAATAAAAACACGGTATTATGTCTAGGGGAATTTAATGTCAGTAAGTAAACTTGATATTTGAAGAGTTTTAAAGGTAAAAAATTAAAGAAGATTGATATTATATTGAATTGAATGATTAACGAGATTCAATTTTATTGGCAAGTTCTAGAAAGGATTTTCGGAAAAGTGAAATGTCACTAGTAGGTAGGGTGCGACTTAAAGTTTGTATATCGGCACGTAACACAGTGATTTCTCTGGTGAGTGCTCAGGTTTTGGAGACGTCGAAGTGGAGAGAGAAGAAGATATTTGGTCCGTATGCTCATCTGCTTATATAGAGCCAGCTCGACTCCCGCCTAGATCTGTGCAATAGTACTTGAAGCGACTTCTGGTGACGGCGATTCTATCGACATCTTTGGAACATATAAGGCAAGATTATTAGACAGACATAGAAAGCGAAATTGGTACAATTTATAAAACAGAAGTCCGCCACATGCCAATCATTTACATGCTTCCTAAGTTTTCCGGAATATATTTTTATTTATATTTTAATTTTTGTATACTTCAAAAAAGGAACATTTTTTTATTTAAGCTTTGCAGGTGATAAAACACGAACCTCTCACATAAATGAAAATCACCTTAAGCTCTCGACCATACCTATACACTAAAAGTATGGTCGCTGGGATTGTGGTTATTGCGGTCCATGAGATCCTTTTAGTTGTATGTGAAAAGGCAGTGATGGTAAACCATAAATTTCAGTATTCTGTAGTCATCTTTTGATAAATACATAAATATTATAAAGACACATATCAATATTACAACAAGTTAAAAGGTTAAGTTAGGTTAGGTTTTTAAAAAATCACGAAGAACTGAATAAGTTGGATGCTTCAAGTGACAAATAATAGGAATTATCTGTCAGCATGTAGGTATTGATAGGAATACAAGTATCTATGAATTAACTTATTAAAAAAATACAAATATATTTTGTGAGAGGAAACACAGATGCCGGGAGTGAACTGCATTTTATTATTAAATAAGAAGCTGGAGAAGCTGTTTAGTTGTCAATTATGCAAAGAATTATTAATAGGTGTAAGCATTATTAAATGAAAAAAATTCACTGCATATTGGGAGCAATAAACAATCTAATACAATCAACTGAACGTCTTTTTTTCAAGGATTGGAGTCATGCGTTAGGGATTAATTGCTTATCAAAAGCACTGCTTATTTGTGTTGAGAGAATCGGAGCAAACACGGGTATTTTGAGGCTATCGCGTTCGAAAACTGGATAAATTTGGACACTACAGGTATATAGAGTTAGGATAAACCTTTGTGGTCAACGGCATTAGGATGTGGAAATAAAGGGGAAAATACCACATTATGGGTCTAAAAGACATATCATGTATCAGCAAAAATGATTGCATCTCAAGTTAGGATCAAGAAGAGTGTAGATCGAGATGCAAGATTTTGTTGCTGCAAACCAATCCACCGGATTGATACTACGAAGAAGATACAGTTAGTAGTTGCACGTCATACTCTATGATAAAGCAAAAATTTCTATTCATCACATTTTTTATGTTTGTATGAGCAATCTATATTCAAAAAGGTTACACATCGCTTTCGAAGGATGTAGCCTCAATCTCTTGATATAAAGAGCTCTGATACGCTTAACGCAGTTATAAGGCGTCGGATACATCATATCGGATGTACACTGAGATGTGACATGAAATATAAATATGAGGTCAAGTCAAGAAACGTGATCTCAAAATGTTTAATACTTTATTGTAATTATACTGTATTTTAAAGGAAAGCTTATAATTGTTCGTGAATCAATAATGATAAGGATTTTCCAATGTACGATTCCAAATTGTTGCTAGCAAGGTTTTACAAATTGAGAGTCACCAAAGGATGTTACTTTATTTTAACTATATATTATGACATCAGCGTGATATAGCCCTTTGCTGACTGGTACCGAAAACCTCGATATACAATCTTTCGTCTCTTATTTCTGTTCGCTTTTCTGTATGTTTAGCCATATTGGCATTTTGGATAAGTCCGGTCACGGGTGTGACGTTAGTTATATAGATCGCCACTAGCGGCGCTGTGTGTCACCGATCACGGTGCCCGGTCAGTTGAGTGCCGACCGTCAGAAGGTCGTATTATGGCCGGCCCGGCATGTTATTCCATCTTGGCCGGAAGTTTGAAAACTTTATCGTGAATATATATGTGCTTCTGAAAAAGTCTATGTGTTGTTAATCTGCTCCTCATCCTGCCACCACGCAATATATATAATCGTGTAGGAAACAACAGGGTCGGATCCTGTCTGCCCAGAAGTGGGCGACGTCGATGGCGTTACTCCCGGCCATCATCAGGTCTTCCTGGATGCAGCTATTCGGGCATAGCGTACACTCCAGAAGGCGTGACAGGGTCTGCTCCACGCCGCAGTCACATTCAGTCGGTCCGCTGTAGAACTGCCAGGCTTTCATTTGTGTCCTCGTCTTGCATACTCCGGTCCGAAGTCTATTAAGGGACCTCCATATATTCCACCCCTGGTCATGTACAGGGGCTAGGTCCTCTTTCAGGGCAATCCAAGTATTCCCCTCAGTTGCGCTTCTCCACCTATTCAGCCGCAGGGTGGCCTCAGGTATCTATCACCAGTTCCGCTGTCGATATTGCTATAGAGCATTGTCCCATATTTTTGTTCGCTCGTCGAATGTAAATTATTCGTTTTTGGCCTTCTAGGGCAAGTCGTGTAATTTTTTTGGGAAATAACGCATTAAAGCAAAAACTGGCTTGTTCCTTATGTTCCAAATTGCTTTCGTCCACATGTTTTTCGGCAAACAATGGCTAATGATGATCCTTCCTCTGTTACAAGTTCATTATCACGATTAAAGCATTAGTGGATTACGCGAGGCGTGTCCAAGCCACAAATACAATGATCTAAAAACACATCAATTAGCATTGAATCTCTTGCTGTATACATCGCGTATATAATCCCCATTTTCCTTACAGTTTTTTTATATTCTTTATTACTACAGCCCGATATTCACGCATTAGTATTACAGGAGTTCACCATGAATGGATGGTCTTCACGTTACGACTTTCGTCTACTAACAATTTTGATTAATAGGCTACGAATGGCTTTGTAATCAAACCAGTGATGGTGTACTGAAGGGGTATTATTTTAACACATACAGAAGGTTATAGTGGTTATAGTGAAGCTGAAGTCTCGTCTGTCGATTTCGATCGTTAAGCGCCGCACGTGGAGTGTTGATTCGCCAACGACATAGACTACAGGCCGTCATTCACGCATTATACATATTATTACAGGAATTTACTATGAACGGATAGTTTTCACGTGACGACTTTCGTCTATCACCAATTTGTTTTAATAGGCTTTGACTAGCATATTACGGGTGAGGGATCAAGCTCACACCAACCAGGGGTATTTTAGAGCTCAGAAATCAATTACAAATCTATTTTTTTAATCTCCGTCGGGGATTGAACCAAGATATCTCATTTGGTACACCTCTAAGTCATACTTTAGAGCTAATTCACACTCTTAGAAGTATTAATTATGTAATATTTTACAAAGCTCTTCTTATCCACAACCTAATTGTAGCATATGGTCGCCACAAATTCCATAAATGGGCAATCTCTTAATGAATGGCGCCTAAACATTAAATGATTTATGAGTACGCACACTGCCAAGAGACTGTAATCAAATAAGAATTATCGCCTTGGCCATTAAGAGGTGAATAATTATTTTCATAAATTATTTTAGAGTAATTAATTTTATCCGGACACGTAAATTTACAATTAATTCAGTAAATATGCAGTAATTGCTCACTTAACCAATGTGCATTAAAAGAACACATGTATTTAAAGTAAGACTCTTAAATTAATCCGGTTGTTATTCCGGCATGATGAGGAGCAGGTCAGCAAAACAAAGATTTTTTCAGAAATACATTGACAAATATATTTACGATAAAACTTTACAAATAAAGGGCTCGATCTAGGCACAATTTTAGGCCGTGCCAATATGCTCTCGCCAACGGGCGGGGCATGACTGCGCTCCGCACTCGGGATGGGCTCTCGCCCGCGCCAATTTCAAGAATTTCGTTATCATTCAATTTAATATAATGTAAATATTCTGTAACTCTTCATCTTTAAAACTGTTTAAATATTAAGCTTACTTACTTACATTGAATTCCTCGTGACATTATACCGTGTTCTTATTTCTTTTCTTTCTTGTTCGAAATGTTGGAGTATTTCCAGTGATCCCTTTCCAACACGCATAAAAATTCCTTCACATTAATCCACTTATTTTCCACACAAAACTCCTACGTTCCGACACATATATGAACATGAAAAAATACAATAAAACAGAACACATTTTTTGTGTACAGCATTCAGCTACCTTATATGAGTGTCATAGAACCCACTACTTTCGACCAGTTTTTATTTATTATGCGCATAAATAATAAATAAAATAATTTATCGATAAAATATTTTAATCGAAGAAATGCAGTGTGTTGGTATAATATTTCTTACATGTCCGATGACGCAATAATTCAAAGAATCGAAATCATACGATGCAATTTTAAAATTCCTCTTCAACAATCATGTCTCGATCCCTTTCAATGTTTTTCCTGGAGTTATTATCTGGCTTTATCCTCATCCCTTTGTCCAAAGATGCATCTCGATGCGTGTGCATCGGACAAGTACCTGAGGTGCATACATCCCAAAAAAATGGACCCAAAAGACAGCAAATTGGTGCATAATTCATAATAACAGGACAATCAATTTAAGTTATATCTTCAAATTTGATTTTCTTACAAGGATCAGTATTTTTTATTTGATTTTATTAACGGCCTGGGCCAATACATACGGTTTTAAATTAGAAATACAATTAAAGAAGATGGTAATACAGAATAAATATATAAGCTAAGACGATACATTTGGACAAATCATAAACATGAGTAAATAAAACAGACATCACGCACATCAGTAGAGTGATCTGTGAAATGCAGGAAGGTGCTGCCCGAAAAAGTCCAAGTCACTAGAGGAGTTAACCAGTCTACATATTCTTAACATAGGAGAATAAAAACTGTAGTTGGTTTTGGATGTCCTTACATGTAACAGGTCATGTAACTCTCTCAAGGCCGATCAGTCGTGCTACTCTTGACAGGAAGCGATGTTGGACTGATTCAATCCGGTCGATATGAGTTCGATAGTATGGAGATGTTTCCATACTGAAATAAATTTATGTGAAATTTACTCTTGGTTCTACAAAAGCAAACTTTAATTATTTTAACATTTTGCCAGAATCTGCCGGCAGATATAGCTCAGTGGTCAAAGCGTTTGCTTTGCAAGCCAAAGGTCGTGGGTTCAATCCCCAACGGCGATTAAAAAAAAAGATTTCTGAGCTCTAAAATACCCCTAGTTGGTGTGACTTTGATCGCTAACACGCAAAATGCCAGTCATAGCCTATTAATTAAAATCGATGGTAGACAAAAGTCGTCCCGTGAAGACCAGCCATTCATAGTAAAATTTCTGTAATAATAAGGATGATGCGTGAATCTCGGGCTGTAGCCTATGACTTTGGCGGATCAACACTCCACATGCAGCGCTTAGCCATATGCACCACTGTAAGTGTCATAGAATACCACAGATGAGACTTTAGAATTACTATTGCCAAGTGTCGGTATTCTAATGTATGTGTTTACATAAAAAAATGTCGCTGTTCGCAGGCTTTTCTTCTTTCAGAATTTCTAACTTTGTCTCGGATTGTCAGTCCTGCAATGGGTCGAAGAGTCTTAAAGTCGATGATATTCAAGTTACTTACAAAATTACTATCACCATCTCCTGTATGTGTTCACATAAAAAAAACTGTTTAGATGATATGACTTAACAACATCATTTATCTATGGAGGAATCAAATTAATAAGATCATTAAAATATCAGATAAGAATAACGCGAATGTTAACTAATACTACGCTATCGATCTAAGAAGCATTTCAAAACACCGCTCAAGTTCAAAGGATCTCTCATCTACAAGGCTAGTAACCTTAGGATAATTTTCAAGATCTGCATATTTTCACAGCTTTAAAGCAACAAGAGTTTTCAAATATTTCCAACGACTTCAGTACATATTTTTTTACATTGATCAAACCAAAAAAAAAACCTGATTCGGCAAATAAAAGGCAAGATTGCACAAACTATAGATAAATATGCAATGCATTGCTTATATACATTAGCATGCTATAGCCCTTGCTGACTGGTACCGAAAACCTCGATATACAATCGTTCGTCTCTTATTTAAGTTTGCTTGTCGTACATGCATGTGTCCGCCATATTGGCATTTTGGACTAGTAACGGAGATCGTCCTTGTAGCGCTGTGCGACAGCCCATCACGGGCGCGCCAGTCGTTTGCCGCCCGTCGGCGAGAGCATATTGTATTGTGGCTCGGCCTGCCTGCTGTGACTAGGACGGGCCATAAGTTTGTACAGTTTATCGTAAGTATATGTCACTGTGTTTCTGAAAAAGTCTATATTATTAATCTTCTCCTAATGATGCCCTCACGCGACTGAATAACAACCTTTGAAAGAGAGGAGGATGTTAGTAATAATTAAGCGTAAAACGAGGCTTTTTTAAGTACCAACTGTCTTATCGGTGTTACATCCACATAATCACCTTGATAGTGATTATATAATTATATCCTCCTCTGTAATTTTGTTATCGAATTGTGTAGTTTCAGGATGAAGCGGAGATTAACAATACACAGACTTTTTCAGAAGCACACATATATATTTCGATAACTTTACAAACTTCTAGCCCGGACCTAATCACAGCATTCAGGCCGGGCCAACGACAATATGATCTGGCCGCCGTCAGCACACACCCAGCGCCGCAAGTAGTGATCTATGTAATAAATCCGCCTTACGGAATTACAAAATGATGACACATACATGTACGACAAGCGAACAGAAATAAAAGACGAAAGATTGCATTTCGAGGTTTTCGGTACCAGTCAGCAAGGGCTATATCATGTTGATATCAATACATGTGGATATCTGAGAAAATTTGCAGAGTATATAAAACTTTAGTCACATATCTATGAATAGCAGTTACTTACTTACAAAAGAAAAATGGAAAAAATTCTAAGCTTATTACTTTTCGAATATTTTCCTACTTCTTTTTTGTTGTTTTAGGCTTCTTTTTTATCAGCGAAAGCAAAAGAGGTACGAAATAAAAGTCTCACCGAAAGGGCGATCATCTCAAAAAATGGACCTCCAAAACCGCAAAATTGGTGCATAATAATCATTCATAACATCCTATGGGCGGGTCCAGCCGACCTTCGCTTTTCGGAAATGCTCCACACGGACCCCATCATCTTTATTTAATTTATTCCACATTTATGGACCTTAATCATGTTATTATTTTTGAAAAACAAAGACGCATACAAAGCACGCGTATTTGTATATAGATGCATAATATAGAAATATACTGTCATTGTTGTAGCCATATATTTTGATTTCCCCGTCATTAAAAAGACGAAAAGTCACGGGTTCGTCACGTGGCCGCTTGGAGGAAGGATGCAGGAGCAGGCCGCAAGACAAAGCACATGTTTTTAAAGCACAATTCGCATTTGTTTTTAATAAAGACTTGATTTCCTCGTCCTACCGCTACATGAGGTTTTGCCGGTCGAACGACACTTGACTGACGACTGCCGGAATACTGTGACATGAAGCGCCGCCAAGATAATCACGACAAAAAAACAAATTAAAGATTAATGTTGAACCGACATGAAGTAGAGCAACTGTTATAACAAATAAAATGGCGTATGCAAACGCCGTGTATTTTTAAATGAAATTAAAACTAACATTTCTAGATGTGCGTGTCAGGCGAGCGAGCAAAAATAAGTGGTAAAAGATCGTTTTTCGAGGCTTTTAATCATCAGCTTAAAAGAGCTATATCAAGCTGATATAAATTTGTATTTTTTCCAGGATTTGATAGCAATATATGTGGACTGTGTAATGTTGTTCCTCCAATTTGCGAACAACAGTCTAGTACAGGTATTAATGCATTGTCTTTTTTATATAAAAAAAACTGTTACACTATAAAGCGATAAATGGCGAGTCATAAAGGATGCATCCAGCCAACACTGATCATAAAAATGTACTTATTCAAGCAACATGTGATCTAATATGAACCATATGTCGCTGGTGGGTTGAGCCGCTCCTTAGGACTAGAAAGTCTAGTCCTCAGACGCCACAAAGCTCTGTCGTCATCACCATCTTCACACCATCCCATGTCATTTCTGCTTACCAGAGAATAATTATATTCTATTTATAGTTCCTAATAGTGAGAAGAACTTGGAGAAAACCATCATCATCACCATATTCGTTCCCTAAACTAGAGCATAAGGCAGTAACGAACTGCAGTCACAAAGTTTTATCAGCCACCATAGTCTTCGCATATCATGTCAGATCTGCCTCCTGCAGCTCCGCTGAGTACATTATATGTATAGTTCCAGGACAGTGTGATCCTGGAGGATCGAAGAAAATTCTGCTGTAGTTTATGCATACCTGCAGCATCCGTAAAGCGTGCCCATTCATGTTTTTCATCTCTTTACCGACTGCACAATGGAAGACTATCTTTTCCGCTCCCTTACCTCATCAGCCTGAAGTGTGGCCTGAAAGGACCATCGTTAAACTCTGGATACGTATAAGACGAAAGAATCGCAGTGAACAGTGTTTGAAACCAACTTCAGTGAAGATATTGACATATTTAGTGTAATATTGCTTCAGATTCAGTGCTGGTGTTGACAGATACGAAATGTTGGACGTTTGATTTTGTAAGAATAATACCGTGTTATTTGTGTGTCAAGCATGATATACTTATGACATGGTTTTTGTTGTTACAAGTCCAACTAAAGGGTCCGCCATCTAACTTTTTTTTTAACTAGTGCTTATTTCGTGAATGGTAACACTTAGCTCATGTCTGATTTGACAAATAATTAGTTTTATCCTTCCGCTAAACGAATATGGTTGTTACTTAAATATACATATACTATACATAAAATTCTTTTTTCAACGCGTCAATCCAAGCACAAAAATAACGGCAGAAGCGGGATGCGAACCTATGCGAAATAATATTAAGCTTGTGAATAAATGAAGACTGATAGAATAATAATAAAAATATACATACTTTGAATATATACTATGGCGACATCTGTCGTACGATGATAGCAATGATATAAATACTAGTTTCACCGCAAGTCAGTCTGGGCATAGTAATGGCGCAGTTCGCCGAGCGGTATGAATACCTGGGCATAGTTGTTGGTTTTCAAGGTCCGCGGTTCGCATCCCGCTTCTGCCGTTATTTTTGTGCTTGGATTGACGCGTTGAAAAAAGAATTTTATGTATAGTATATGTATATTTAAGTAATAATAATATTGTAATATAGTCAATGATCTATAAAAGTAGATTAGAATATTGAAATAATAAAATAATATTCTAATAAAAAATTAAAAATAATAGAATATGGTTGTGTATACGCTTGAACAACGCTGGGAAATATTGCGACATTACTTTGAAAATCAGGCCATTTTTCTTCGAAGATGAGCAAGGAGTGGCCGTTACAGTCAATGACGATCGTTATCGGGCCATTTTTGTTCACAAAAATTTAAGAAGAGGATATTGGCAACATTTGATTTCAACAAGACGGCGCTACGTGCCACACAGCCGAAGCTACACTCGATGTTTTGCGCCCCATTTTCAAAAAAAAAAGTTATTTGGCGGACCATTTATTTGCGTTGAGTATCCCGACACTTGTTCTGAGTGTGAGGTCATTGACACTAAATGTGTCAATACACTTACAACGCCACACTTATATGTTAGTACTTCATTAATGAATTAAAATGTAAAATATTTTGTAATGTTATGGAAGGATAAAAATAAAAATTGTAAATTGTAATTTTTTTATAAAATCAAGCAATGGCACCCCTAATATTCTACGCAGGCACTACTGTTCTCAAAACTGATAATTGTTTTATTGCAAAATGATACAATAAAAACATCAAATTTAAATTTATATTTACTACCTGGCATATCTATTTATTCGCATAACTATCTGCATGTAATATTTCAATCAGAGACACGGGAAAATATTCAAATTAAACTAATCTTCTCTTCGCCAAATTAATGGAGTCGAGCGTGATTTAAAAGGTTAGTGATCTCGAAAAGTTAATTAAGAAAGGTGTGGAGGAAATATGCCGCTCAGGTAAAAATGCAATTAATTTTAATTAACGCGATGAATCATTAACACTATCTTTGACTCTCGTTTTACCATCGGAACGATTTGCGATGTAATAATTATCTAATCGGTTAACAGGAATAGAAAATAATTTTTAAATTTGAATTTTAAATCATTAAGCACTTGTAACTGGTTTGAGAATATCCTTACAGCAGCGTATTATAGATATAAAATATTTTTAAATAATGATTTAATGGAATAATTACAAAATGTTGTTATGAATTAATAACTAAGAAGACTAAGGCGTTAAAACAATGCTATTATTATTATTTATTATATTAGTATTTGTATAGCGCTCTTTTATGACCGAATGATCATTCCAAAAGCGCTTCTTTGCCTCTCTGAGTAAAAAGGTGGGTCTTGAGTCTGCTTCTGAAGGATGCCTCCGCTTTAAGCTCTCTTATGCTTTCCGGTAGTTAGTTCCAGGCCATTGGTGCAGCGTAGCTGAAAGCCCGATTGCCAAAGACCGTGCTAGGACTACCTCCCGTCAGCTGCAGGGTGCTTCTATTTGCTCTAGCCGATCTGAGTGTCTCTCCACGCGCGCTTATTTCTGAAGGATTAATAAGTTCTGTCAGATAGCCCGGTGCAGTTCCGTTGAGTGCCTTGTAAGCTAAGAGGCATAATTTGTACTGGATTCTAGCCGAAACTCTCAACCAGTGCAGTCGATGTAGTATTGGAGTAATGTGACAGAATTTGGGCGCGTTGTAGACTAGTCGTGCCGCTGCGTTTTGTAACGACTGCAATCGATTTAATTGTTTGTCTGGCTGGCCTGCGTGCAGTGCGTTGCAGAAGTCCAGTTTGGAGACTATAAACGCATTTACCAAACTCTTTGTAGCGTCTCTGGGTAAGCATCTTTTTACCGACCGTATCTGCCGCAGGTTAAAAAATCCAGATTTCACCGTTTTTGTGATATTACGGCTAAGGTTGAGGAACTGGTCAATTTCTACTCCCAGCAGCTTGACGCTTGTAGAAGGGATGACATCATGCTGCCTCCCTGTATTAACTTATGGCGCAGATACGTGGAATCTAACATCAAGTCTTACCCATAAAATAAAGTTCACCCAACGTGCTATGGAGAGATCCATGCTCAGAATGTCGCTAAAAGATAGAATGCAAAACGAGGATATCTGCAGATAAACTCAAGTAGTGGAGGCTACCCAACAAATAGGCACACTCAAATGACAATGAGCATAACTTATACTTTGAAAAGTATTGGAGAGGCAAACGAAGCATTAGCCGACTCCATGAAAGATTGACTGATGATATAAGAATAGCGGGAGTGGCCTGGATGCAGAAGGCAGAGAATTGAAGAGGCTGGAGACTCATGCGGAATGCCCTCATTCAGAGCTCAGAAATCGATAAAAAAAAAAAAAATGTAAACTAAAATGTACGCCAGTGGCGTATCGCAAATTTTTGCGGGCCAAAAGAGTACCTAAAGTAAGAATGAATAATAAGGACACTGGACACGGCGAAACCCTCCCCAGACCTCGCTTCATACCACACCGCTACCGCCCACGGAAACTAACCCTCAAAAACAACATTAGTACAAGCTTTTACAATGTTATTTACTAAAAAAACATTTCCTTGCCTCTCTTAATGTTAAGTGAATAACTGAATACTGTAGAGCAGAGCTCCGCAACCTTTTCTCATCTACGGCACACCAAAGTACTTCTTTGGATTCTACGGAACACCAAAGTTCTCACCTTGAATACCGCGGCACACCAAAAGCCAAAAATAGATATTAATTTGATTAATTTCTTTTTTTTTTATTTCATTTAGAACTTAATAAAGTAAGTACCTCGTTGTATGTCTACATAAATAGGCGATAGGCGCTGGGAGCTTGAGGACCGTAGTAAAATTATTTATTTATAATATTGCCTTATTTGATCGCGGCACACCTGTATCGGCTTACGGCACACCAGTGTGCCGCGACACATAAGTTGCGGAGCACTGCTGTAGAGCGTAGAGAATATGTGAGTACAGTAATTTTGTCTAAACAATTTTCGTTTTTTTTTTTTACTTAAATTTTTACTCCGTCTTAATTTAATATGTATAATGTGTTATAAATACCTGATTTTTAAATCAATATTATAGTATCATAGACTTTTTTGTAAGTATTAAGCTCATAGAGTGCTTAGAATAAAACCTATTCACATATTTTTTTATGTAATCGCAAGTAGGAGAGCACAGCCGGTCAATACCAGTGCACTCTATGACGCTCAGCCAGGGAGGCTGGACGCTGCATGCGGGAAGCGAGTGTTGTATTCGTGTTTGTGTGTGGGTTGGGGAGATTGAAGAGATCCAGATTGTAGGAATTATGAAAAAAAAAAAAAGCTGGAAGAGCTCTCCAAAGCTTACCAGTGGCATTAAGGAAGGAACTATAGAAACTACCAGTTTTGGTCGACACACATTAACCGTATATGGATGATCGGCAAGTGAAAGACGTGTTTGTCGGTTGTGGGTGGGTGAAGGAGGAATTATTTCCTTGAGTTCCCAAGAGCAGCGGCCGTGGTAATAACGGTAGAAAAGACTAAGAGCACCAATCTTACGCCTGTGTTCCATTGATTTCAGGTTAGACGTAAGAGTGTCATTGTTTATCAAACGAATTTCTCTTCTTTAAACTGAGTCAATTAATTTTAGAAGGTATTTTGGGGCTCCAATCCAAAGCTGACTGCCGTATTCAAGGATAGGTCGGACTTGTTCTTTATAGAAGAAGAAGAAGTTGTTTATCGTTGAAATATCGACGTGATCATTATAATACACCTGGATTTTTGAAGTATATAGGTTAAGTAACATTGAAAATAAATAGACATAGAAAAATAAAATATAATATAGACAGACATAGAAAACTAAAAAAAAAACATAATAAATAGATATAACAAAAATTAATGTAATAAAAGGTAAAATATGACATGAAAAAGTTATGAAGAGGCTTTTACGGAAGTCTTTGCAATTAAAGTGTATGAGGTAGATTAAATCCCACCGGTCCCTTCTGTTATGTGGAACAAAATATGTCTACGGGCACGGATATAACTATGTGTAATTTAGAAGTATTTAAGAACCTCAAGATTGTAATTTGCCACGAAGACGAAAAAAATTTGTGAGTTTCAGCGCAGTTATTTTTCTACGGGAATCAATAAGAATGCAAACATCTGCAAATTGTTAGACAATATTCAATTCAATCAATTCCGAACATTACCTAACTCTTTTTCTTCTAGGGATGCTTTCTTTCCATTCGTTAGAGTCCCGGAGGAAAATTGCTGCTCTCAAACATTCATTCCTTCTTCTTCGCGGTGCAATTCACAACCCTGGGATTCTTGAATGTTTTAACTTCTACGTTCTAGATAAATACACCCGTGGTCGTAGCCATCCATTGTTTTTGATCCCAATTGATACTTCGAGCGCTCAATTTAGTACAACGGCAATGGCGGTCCTAAATGGCCTACCAGCACTCCTCGATCTTTTTCATACATCCTTTTCCTCTTTAGTCGATGGTATTGTTCTCCTATCTCTGTGATCTTTGACATGTAACATCTGTTTGTATTGTATGTTTATGTATACTCTATGTTTCTTATTCTTTGTACCTTGGAACTGCGGTTCTGCTTAAATAAATAAATTAGAAACAATCCTTTTTTAAATACATGTAATATCATGTCTTTTAAGGGTTCACTAGTACATTGTATGTATTTTTTGGTGCGGAGGCGTCGGCTCTTGTGGTGTTTCGTGTATCCCGCAACCGGAGCATGGTTTATGGTCATTGGACCAAAAACTCCGGCCCGTGTTTCTTTTCGTTCCGATCAAATATGAAAGGAAAGGCCCATTACGGGGCGGAGGCCCAAATAAAATAACCAAGGGTAAAAAGGACCCTGAATATATCATCGTTATTATCGTTACATCTCCAGGGACTCGGATTCCGGTATTATGAAAAGTTCATACTAAAATTCAGATTTTAATTATATCACATGATGAAATTATTCACCCATATTAAAAATATACGCTAATGTAATTATAAAAACTTTTAATTTGTAAAAATATTAGTCTACGTTATATATACATACAAATTAAGTGTTTTTTCGATACGAGTATATTCATTTTTTATCCATTATAATTTGCTTATTAGCTTATCCATATCCTCTAGTTGTGGGAGCGGATATGGGCAAATGAAATGAATAATTTACTATTTGTTCTTCAGTAATCCGAAAGAGAATTTCCGTGATTTTTAATACTTGTGAATGGTATGATTGAAGCCTTCATATGTCGTCAAATAAACTGCGTAATTCAAATATACGTAAAAATAAAAATTCACTTAGAATATTGAATTTATTGAACTCAGGATTATCGTACGTAAAAATCAAATATAGATCACGTCGGTATTTCAACGATAAATAACGATAAGCAACTTATTCTTCCATATAAAGAACAAATCCGATCTTTCCTTGAATACGGCAGTCACCTTTGGATTGGAGCCCCAAAATACCTTCTAAGCTTAATTGACTTACGAATATCTTAAAATCTATTCATATAGCTTATGAACTATATGAATAGATTTTATTTTATTATTATTTTTAAGCATATATGCTTAGATAATAGCAATAAAATTATAGCCAATAAAATCAACATAAAATATTCAGCAAATCAATGAAAGATTTGTTAATGACAAACACCTCCTTAATATATCAGTGATCGAGTGAACATCGTAATTGATGACCTCTCAGTATATTAATATATGTCATACAGAGACCTCGCTTTACGAACTTAATTTGGTCTATAGAATTGTTCGTAAATCGAAATAAATAGGTTTGAAAATTAATTTTATAAACTCCTGTTAATTGACATATCGATTAGAAATGTGTAAATTGGCATATAATTATACAATAGAAAGAAATTACGATTACCTACATTTTTTTTAAATTGAACTGTTATTTCAAATAATACGAGTCAATTTAGTACAAAGCCGGTCTCGCTTCCAAAAAACTAGGTGTATTATATAGATCACTGAGGTATTTCAACGATAGACATCTTTTTCTTCCATATAAAAGACAAATTCGACCTATCCTTGAATACGGCACCTTTGGATTGGAGCCCCAAAATACCTTCTAAACTTAATTGACTCAGTTAAAAGAAGAGCAATTCGTTTGATAAACAATGATACCCTTACGTCTAACCTGCAATCAATGGAATACAGGCGTGAGATTGGTCCAGTTAGTCTTTTCTACCGTTATTACCACGTGCTCTTCGGAACTTATAGAACTAATTCCTCCTGCACCCACCCACAACCGACAAACTTGTCTTACACTTGACGAACATCCATACATGGTTAATGCAAAGTTCCACAGTTCCTTCTTTAATGCCACCGGTAAACTTTGGAATGCTCTTCCAGCGTCTGTATTTCCAAACTTCCTACAATGTAGATCTCTTCAAGAAACAGATAAATATACACTTGCAATCTCCCCAACCCACACACAAACACGAACACACGCTTCCCGCGTGCATCGTCCAGCCTCCCTGGCTGAGCGTCATAGAGTGCACTGGTCTTGACCGGCTGTGCTCTCCTGCATGCAATTACATAAAATAAAAATAATAGATGTAAGAGTATTGTTTTTCTTCAGATAAAGGTTGAGGCATGTTTTTCTTCACCCATTTATACCCATTCCTGTAGTTATTCCGTGCACGTGGAAATATAGAGTATTGCAATTGTTTATTAAAATTCTTCCTGGATCATCCATGAGAACAGGAGACGTGTTCTGTGTTGTCACCTGGCAGTCGCTGCCATTTTATGGGAGGACCTTCTGAAATTACTGCTTGATTCTGACAGCGATACGCAAAAGAAGCTGACATCATCATGATATAGCCCTTGCTGACTGGTACCCAAGACATCGATACACAATCTTTCATCTCTTATTCCTGTTCGCTTATCGTACATGTATGTGTCGCCATATTGGCATTTTGGACAAGTCTGGTCACGGGTGTGACGTTAGTTATATAGATCGCCACTTGCGGCGCTGGATGTCACCGAGCACAGCACCCGGTGCGTCAGTAGTGTGCCGACCGCGACAAGGTCATATTATGGCCGGGCCGGCATTTTATTCCACCTGAGCCGGAAGTTTGTAAAGTTTATTTAAAATATATATGTGCTCCTGAAGGAGTCTTTGTGTTGTTCATCTGCTCCTCACCCTGCCACCACGTAATTCAATAACTAACTTAGAGAGGAGGATGTTAAAGCGAATGGATTTTTTTCCGAAACAAAATTTCACATTTTTGCATCCCTGAATACTCGACCACAGGATGAATAGTAATATGAGAGTAAGTTTACCTTCTTTATGGTCTGATGTAAGCAAATATAGCCAAGAGTCTTGAGCTTAGTGGGTATCGAAATATCTGAATATAAATGTCCGATTCATGATAGTTTGACTTATTTAATTCTTCAAAAAAAAATTTTTCATTCAGTAACCCTTTCATTACGGCTCGGTGGAATACAAATTTTGCTGTCAATTATGAAACTAGTATTTGAAGCATAAATTTACTTATCATGTCTATTATCATATATCACATTGGTTCTTGTATCCCTTAGCTATCAGATGATGCATAAAAAACTATTCTTATAAATTAGCAAAACGATTATCACGACTACCGATGTCAAAGGTAGGGGAATCTTAAACGGTATATATCGGGTACCAACAGGTTAATTTAAGCATGTTTTTTAAGAAGCTAAATGTGAAAGCTTATTTTTATATAAACAGTATACCATATCAGCTTCTGAGGTGGAATAAATGACCTTCACAGAAATAACAACAAATTTCAAAAAAACTGAAGAAATGAACAAGTAAGGTTATTTTCTGAAATTATTCATCAGTAACACAGGTAAATAACTAATTGTAAAGTGCGCGTCGTACATACAAGAAGTTGTTCTCATCCATTCAATCTTTAGTTCGGTTCGAGACCCAAGTGGTACTTACTAAAATAAATAGACTGTCGGAAATAATAATATTAAACTTGTGAATAAATACGGAGTGATTGAATAATAAAAAATAATAAAAATTACACAATCTGAATAAATACTATATAGATATCTATCGTTATACTATGGTAACATTGGTAACAATGTTATAAATACAAGATTTTTGACGCATCGATGGTCGTGTGGTCAAGGGTATTGAACTTGAACAAATGGTTGGTTCCAAAGTTCGCTGGTTCGCATCCCGCCTCTGCCGATATTTTTTTTGAACGAATTGATGCGTATAAAAAGAATTTGTTGCATTATAGTATGTGTATATTTAATTACTTATAATATGGTAATATAGTCAATGATCTATAAAAGTAGATTAGAATATTGAAATAATAAAATAATATTCTAATAAATAATTTGAAAAAATCCATATAAGGTTATTTTCGTTTATTAGTTGACTGTAAAATGAAAAAAAATACACCGGCAAAAGATTGATATGATTAGGTTTGCTGACGGCATTGCTCTGATTGCTGAAACTGAAGACGAAATCACTGAAGCGCTGATATCCATGGAAAACATATTTAATTCTAACTTTAATCTGATGATAGACAACTTATTCCAACATAACTCACTATCATTTTTTATTTAATTTTTATCAGTTTTGGGATGAGTAATATTGACAATCAAAGAAGATAGGCAACTAGTAAGAACCGTCTCAGAGAGGCGAGCTCGATTTATCGGTCACATCATGCGTCACGGTGGTCTTCTTCACGACATTTTTAAAAGGATTGTTGAGGGCAGAAACTGCAGAGGGCGCCCTAGTCATTGTTTATTTCTTGCTCTAGAATATATCTGCGTCTAAAGTTCCACTTGGAAACATGTATAGAGTTGAAATATGCTCTATCGTTTTCAAGGCATTCCAAAAGGACATACATGTACATCGCACTGATATATATTAATATTGATATGTTCCGCGTGCCATTAATCTCATAAATGTTCACATGGCACGGCTTACTCGTCATTCAAGACACGGACTGCGGTGTTTCAGGTTCGGTTGTCGGAAGTGAGCTTTCGTAGAGCTTTCCGAGAAAGCTCGGAGAAGAAAGCTACCGCCTTTCTCCGTATGCCGCCCTGCGCGCGCCGCCGGGAATAATCACCCGGATGATTGACTGATAATTGAAACAATGAAAACCAGTGCCGCATCAGTAATTACTGCGGGATCGACAGACTACGGCCCGCGTATTAAATCAGGCACACTGCCAGTATTTTCAAAGGCAAAACAAAGAAAAACGTACATATTTATTTTCTTCTTATTCTTCTTTCTTCATTTTCTTCTTCTTGACAAACATGTTTGTTTTTTTTATGTAATCGCATGCAGGAGAGCACAGCCAGTCAAGAGCAGTGCACTCTATGGCGCTCATCCAGGGAGCCTGTTCGCTGCATGCATAAAACGTGTGTTGTTTTCGTGTTTGTGTGTGGGTTGAGGAGATTGCAAGTGTATAGTTATCTGTTTCTCGAAGAGATTCAGATTGTAGGAAGGAGGAAACACAGATGCTTGAAGAGCATTCCAAAGCTTACCGGTGGCATTAAGGAAGGAACTTTGGAAACTGCCAGTTCTTGGTCGACACACATTAACCGTATATGGATGTTCGGCAAGTGTAAGACAAGTTTGTTGGTTGTTGGTGGGTGCAGGAGGAATTAGTTCTTTAAGTTCCTAAGATCAGCGACCGTGGTAATAACGGTAGAAAAGACTAAGTGAACCAATCTTACGCCTGTGTTACATTGATTGCAGGTTTGACGTAAGAGTGTCATTGTTTATCAAACGAATTGCTCTTCTTTGATCAAAGGATCACGATCAACAGCATTTATGTCACAAAGAAGGAGAAGAAGGTCATGCTTTGAATTCCATAATAATTTCTTCCATCGTTCGAGGCATTCATTAAAATGAACCAAATGAAAGATAATTGCAATTGGTCGTCTTTTTGTCGATCTTTAATTTTTTCAGTAGTTGCATCATCATCACCAGCCTGTGTCCGTCCACTGTTGAACGTAGGACTCGCATGAGTCTCCATCTCTTCGATCCACCGTCTTCCGCATCCAGGTCACTCCCGATATTCTTCTTATATCGTCGGTCCATCTTGTAGGGGGTCGGCCAATGCTTCGTTTGCCAGTTCTTGGGCGCCATTCCAATACTTTTCTTCCCCATCGACCGTCGTCTCTTCGACAGATATGTCCTGCCCATTGCCACTTGAGTGTGCCTATTCGTTGGGTAGCATCCACTACTTGAGTTCTTCTGCGTATTTCCTCGTTTCGGATTCTATCTTTTAGCGACACTCCGAGCACGGATCTCTCCATAGCACGCTAGGTGACTTTTATTTTATGGGTAAGACTTGCTGTCAGATTCCACGTCTCTGCGCCATAAGTTAATACAGGGAGGATGCATTGGTTAAGCGCCTTAGTTTTAAGGCATTGCGGAATTTTCGCTTTAAAAATGTACTTTAGTTTTCCAAATGCTGCCCATCCCAGTTGTATGCGCCTGTCGATTTCTTTTGAGAAGTTATTTCGCCCTAGTTGTATTACTTGTCCCAGATAGGTATAGTCGTTTACAACCTCTATTTCTGTTCCTCCAATGGAAATAGGATCGAATGTCTGACAGTATTCTTCTGTAAGTCAGACAAAAGCAGTGATACTTAGTAACATCCTCCTCTCTCTTAAAAGGTCGTTATTCAGTCGCGTGATGGCAGGACTAGGAGCAGATTGATAACACGGACTTTTTCAGAAGCACATTGGCATATATTAATGTTCAACTTTACAAGCTTCCGGCCTAAGTGGCATGACATGCCGGCCGGCCATACTGCGACTTTCTCGGCCGTCAGCACACCACTGACCTGTGTGGCCCGTGGTCGGTCACCAGCGCCGTAAGTGACAATATATATTTAACTAACGGCAATATGGCGACACACAGTCATGTCTGACAAGCGAACAGAAATAAGATACGAAAGATTGTACATCGAGGATTTCGGTACCTGTCAGTAAGGGATATACCTGTATCATGCTGATTTAATTTCTTTATAAAGAAGTTTGAATACCCCTGTTTCAGATACAGGTTTTAAGATGCTTAATGATCATTTTCGCGTCACCATACAATTTATTGTTTATTTAATGTATTGTTTAATTTCTTTATTCGGTACCGCACACGGTGTTCAGGCTTTTTGTCTGGACGCGTTTTGGAGACAACACGTAGGCTGTGATTATCAAAATAATTAGTTAATTTGAAATAATGTGAATCCTGGCATTAAAAAAAACATTGCAAGATATTAGGAGTACGTAGAATATTGACCAATTTACAAAAGCATAATGTCAGCACAGTTCTCTTTCGATCAGCGAAGTTAAGCAACATTGGATGGAGACCAAATCACAAACGGGTAACCACGAACTGCTTACTACACGTTGATAAGATTGGGCCACTCCTTACGTCCAAATTATCCTGTTTTTGAAAGCGTCAAAATAATTCCATCAGTCCATTCAGTATATAGTTCGGTTCGCGACCCAAGTGGTACTTACTAAATAAATAGACTGTCGGTAACTAATAATAAAAATCTTGTGAATAAATGTTGACTGATAATATAATAATATACATACTCTAATTATATACTACAGAAACGTCTATCGTTATATGATGTTAACAATGGTATATAAACATCAAGTTTTGCGTATCTGTCCAGGCGGAGAATGATCGTGTGCACAACGCAGTGTATAGGACAGAGCAAAGGTGCAACGCTCGAGGTTCGAATCCCGCGTCTACAGTTATTTTTTCTGGATGAATTGATGCGTAAAAATTAGTAAGTTGAATTGTATGTGTGTATTTAATTACTAAAATAAGTATTGTTGTAAATTAAAAATGCTGATTATCCAACATCCAAATATGCCTAGGATACTACGTTTTTCGTCACTTACTAGTCCATAGCATCTCACCATAAATGTCTTAGAGCACCATTTAGGTTCCCAACTGGACTTCCGTATGTAGATACGTCTTGGTACAAGCAATGAAAAATTGCAGCTGACAAACTCTGTGGCAAAGTGTGGTTAGCATATTTTCAAAAACATGAAATGAATATTGATGCTAATATGCTAGAACTTGGGAGTATTTGGCACAAGAAAACTTAAGGTATTATTTCAACAACAAGTTGATGTATTCAGTTGGCTATATGCTTCATATTGTATGTGGATATGATACAAAAATATTCTTTTCATCTAGACATTTTATATAATCTTAAGATAAGAAAATAAATTTATTAGTGATGGTTTGGACATGACAAACATCGACATTCGATCTAACTAAATTATTTCCAATAGGGCATATAAAAAATATGTCAAATCATATATTTTCCGGCAGGTATAGCTCAATGGTCAAAGCGTTTGCTTTGAAAGCCTAAGGTCGTGGGTTTGATCCCCGACGGAGATTAAAAAAAAAGAAATGATTTTTAATCGATTTCTGAGCTCTAACATTACCCCCGGTTGGTGTGAATTTGATCCCTCACCCGTAAAATGTCAATCATAGCCTATTAATCAAAATTGGTGGTAGACGAAAGTCGCCCCGTGAAGACCACCCATTCATAGTAAATTCCTGTAATAATAAAAGGATGATGCGTGAATCTCGGGCTGTAGTCTATGACGTTGGCGGATCAACACTCATGGTAAACGTCATAGAATTCCACAGATGAGACTTCAGAATATTACTTTTCCCATCTGTCGTTATTCTCGTGTATGTGTTTATATATTATCATCATCAGCCTGTATCCGTCCACTGTTAAAAGTAAGCCTCCCGCACGAGTCTCCATCCTCTTCAATCCTTCGCCTTCCGCATCCAGGTCACTCCCGCTATTCTTCTTTTGTCGTCAGTCCATCTTGCAGGGGTTCGGCCAATGCTTCGTCTGCCAGTTTTTGAGCGCCATTCCAATACTTTTCTTCCCCATCGACCGTCGTCTCTTCGACAGATATGTCCTGCCTATTGCCACTTCTGTGTGTCTATTCGTTGCGTAACATCCACTACTTGGATGTTTCGGATTCTATCTTTTAGCGACACTCCGAGCATGGCTTTCCATAGCACGCTGGGTGACCTTTATTTTATGGGTAATACTTGCTGTTAAATTGCACGTCTCTGCGCCATAAGTTAATACAGGGAGGGATGCATTGGTTAAACGCCTTAGTTTTTAGATATTGCGGAATTTTCGCTTTAAAAATGGACTTTAGTTTTCCAAATGCTGCCCATCCCAGTTGTATACGCCTGTTGATTTCTTATATTATATGTATATACTAGCAAAATATTTATAAATAAATATATGTATATTAAAACATCGTTGTTCTTATGTAAACACATAAAAAAAAATATTTACAAAATCTTGTTACTTACTTACTTATAACGAGAGGTTATATACTTCTTCTTCGTAGTATCAATCCGGTGGATTGGTTTGCAGCAACAGAATCTTGCATCTCGATCTCCATTCCTCTCGGTCCTCCGCAACCCTTTTCAGCTCAGCATAGGCGCTACAATTCATGTCCTCGAATACTTGCTGTAAATACTCCCGTCTAGGGCGCCCTCTACAGTTTCTACCCTCAACCATCCCCTCCACAATATCGTGAAGAAGACCATCGTGTCGCATGATGTGACCAATCCATCGGGCTCGCCTCTCTGAGATGGTTCTTATTAGGTGCCTATCTTCCTTGATTATCCTGAGAACCTCATTGTTCGTGACGTGGTCTCTCCAGGAAATTCCGAGAATTCTTCTGTACGACCACATCTCAAAGGCCTCTAGTCTTTTTTTATCACTTTCAGATAAGCACCATGTCTCACAGCCGTACAATAAGATGCTCCAAGCAAGTGTTTTGACAAGTTGCTTGCGGAGCCCTAAAGTAATATTCTTTGACTCAAGAATTTTGGCTTTTTTATTGAAAGCTAGCCTTGCTTGATATATTCGACTGTTGACTTCTCTTTTTGTTCTGCCATCCCAGGTGATCGTACTTCCAAGGTATACAAATTCTTATATTAATATAATTCGTTATATACTGTTCTCGAGCAATTGTTGTATTTTAAGCACACGTAATAATTTCAATCATCCATCCAATTTAAAAGTCTTTTCATATATTGTACTATAACCAGCTTCCTTATTAAAATCTAAATATGGCTAACCGCGCAAAAAAGACGCTCCATCTTAAGAAAATGGTGCCTAAAATAGCGTGTGATATAAAATATAATAAAACGAATATACTCGTATCAGCCGTCGGAAACCAGTCAAGAGTAGTATTGTTCACAAGCAAATGAATGAGGAATTGCGCATGGTGCACGAAACCTTGATTTCATTTCCTTTTCAATTGCTCAACGTGATACATGCATCTTCTTCTTCGTGTCAGCGACGTCAAATTATTTTTGCCCAGTATCTAGCAACGTACATAGCTCGTGTGTTGCCCAGTATTAGGTCCTGAGATGTGTAGCTTGTTGGACACATGGACCGCGATCTAAGGTGTAAGGCGGTGTGTAGGTCACAATAGTGACTCTCCCTACCGAAGCATTCCCAACCGCTCGAGGTTGTCCTTTGTTCTACCAACTCCGGTTCTTAATCTGTTCAGGGATTTCCAGGTCAACCGTGATACATGTAAAACAATATAATAAAATATTATCTATTAAATAGTCTAATACGAACAACTTGTGAATCACCGAACATATTTGTGATGATTATTCATTCAAAAATGATATTTTAGATGTTGCAGGAGAGCATAAACTACAGCTGTCTTTGCTTTAAGTCTTATGGAGCATATGTTAGAGCAATCACCTGCTTGAAAGGACGTCGAGAACCTTACTAAGAAGGCAGAGTTAATACGCATAGAATCCGAAGTTGAATAGTACTAGCTTCCCAAACAATAGGCTCACTCGAGAGGCAATGGGACATATCTGTCGAAGAGACGACGGTTAATAGGGAAAAAGTCTTGTAGTATTATTATTTAGTATTATTCTAGAGCTGGTAAACGAAGTGTTGTTTGACCCCTTGACAACATAAATGGATTGGCAATATAAGAAAAATAGCGAAAGTAGCCTGGATGCTGAGGGCTGAGAATCGTGTAGGGTGGAGACTTATGTGGGAGGCTTACGTTCAATAGTAGACATACACATACTGATGATGATGATGATGCTCCAACAAAAGATCATATATTGAAAGATAATGTTGTGATATCCTTCTCTCTTTCAAAAAGGTTGTAATTCATTCGCGTGAGGGCATGATGAAGAGCAGGTCAGCAAAACGAAGACTTTTTCAGAAGCACACTGACATATATTTACGATGAACTTTAGAAATTTATGGCTCGGCCTAGCCACCGAATTTAGGCCGAGCCACAATACAATATGCTCTCGCCGACGGGAGGGACACGAATGACGTGATGGGCTGTTGCACCGACGCCACAAGCGGTGGTCTATATAACTAGTCCCAATATGGTGGACATATTCATGTCTGACAAGCGAGCCGAAATAAGAGACGAAAGATTGTGGATCGTCGTTTTCGGTACCAGTCAGCAAGGGCTATATCATGCTGCTGTCAATGTGTACTCGTATATGAAGTGTAACGTTTTCTTAATAGCAGTAATGTGTGCTGAAAAAATCATTCAGCTAGGCAGCAAAAATGGCATAGAGAACTCGAATAATAAATAAATTTGTTAATGGAATCAATTTCAAAGGTAAAATCTGCAAAACTGCTGTAAGGCCAGCTATGCTCTATGGATCGGAGGGTTGGACCCCGCTGAAACGTGACTTTGATAGGATACATGTGGTAGAGATGAAGATGCTGAGGTGGGCAGGCGGTGTGACTAGATTGAACCGAATTCGAAATGAGCATATTCGGGGTACATTTCGGGTGGCTCTCATACCTGAAAAGATAAGAGAACACCGCCTAAGATGGTGTGGGCATGTGACACGGAGTGATGAGAACCACATGGTGATAAAAGCCCTCAACATACCCACGCTGAGAAGAAGACCCGGAAGACCACAGGCAACCTGGATTGCAACTGTAAACAGGCATCTGAAAACTCTGGGTTTGACTGAGAATGCAGCGCATGATAAACAGACATGCGAATGTGGACTAGGAGAGCTGACCCCAGATGATGGGAAACGGCGTGGCTAAAGAGAAATATAATGGAATCAATTTTTAATAGAAAAAAATATGTTAATGCTTCTGGTTGATGGCCCCTAACGTCCCATACAAATACAGTGATAGGTATCCTTGGGCACGAGAGCTTCGCCCGGTGAATTCATTTCATTGTGTGTATTATTTACTATTACAACAGAGCGTTAAAAAATACTACGGAGCGGTTATGAGCGATGAAAAACACAAGTCATCGCTGCGATGAGAGACCAACACAAGCATTTTTTATACTCACTATTCTCGCCAAGTACTGTGACCATAAAGCAAATACTCGCTTGGTGAAAACCCCCCTGTACCGTCCTGTTTTCGGAGATCCAGATGGGGGCTACTTGTTAGAGAGTGGCTGAAGGCTTTCCCGTGATTCTAGGTGCATCAGTTAGATGTCAAATAGACCTCAGTCTAAGGCTTCGAAATTAGTATACTACAGCGAGTCTCGAATTGCCTTCTTTGGTAACACGTTGCTAACCACGAAATACGTGGGAATGGATAAGGAAATGGTGAGGTTGGGAATAGATTCTGCAGATAGCAGACATCAGTTAGGAGTCATTACTGACATAGAGTCATACATAAGGAAAATTTACACATTTTTGTGATTCTCACTCCTATCTGAAGCGTATGGTCGTCACAAACTGCTGCCACAAAGCTCTGTGTGCCTTCATGGTACTGTTATAACCCAAAGTGCAGTGGGAAATATTTTACGCTTTCGACACTTCGGATTATGATCTGTTTCTATCATAGACGTCGTAAGCGTTTTTATGATAACGAGCTCGTTCGCCAGGATGGATAAGCTCGTAAAAAATTATATTATTTTACAGGCCATCTCTTTTGATAATTGCGATGATAGAGTTGAATCAAAGAACTTGAATATCACTTTACTTTTTATATTCCATCGCTTGATATTACCTTATTTGTAGTTCAGGCACCTCGTGCTTATCTAGCCCGTGACTTATAATACTTGCCCCCAAAGGAAATTTGTCACGTCCATATGCTCCAGTTAGAGATTCGGATTTTATTTATATATATATATATATTTATAGTATTATTTCTTAATGAATAAAGAGCTTGTAAGTATAACATTTGGTTTAATAATACATAACTAGACTTACTACTTACGTAATAAAGAGGTGCTTTTACAAAATCCCATCCTTTTCTATTTTACTATAAATCTTATTATATAAAGTATGGTCACCCTTCCACAATGATTTGATGTTGATCTTCGACATCAGGAAGTACGCGATTCTTCTCTGCAAGGCCCGAAGTGAATAAAATGACTTTTTTTTTCATTCGTTTATTATCGTCACTTTCATTTGATGTAATATTTATTTATAATAATAAGCTTCAAGCAAATAAATGACAGATCACCTCTGATGCCAAACTCTCATAACGTACTTAAAATTTAATTGATGTTTCCTAAAGTAACCCTAAGTGAACCAATCTTACGCCTTTATTCCATTGATTAAAAGTAAGATTGTCATTGTTATCAACGAATCGCTCTTCTTTGAACTGAGTCAATTAAGTTTAGAAGGTATTTTGGGGCTACAATCCAAAGGTGACTGCCGTATTCAAGGATAGGTCGGATTTGTCCTTTATATAGAAGAAGAAGTTGTTTATCTAGTTAAGTAATAGTTTTTTGGAAGCGAGGCCGGCTTTACACTTAATTGTCTCGCAATATTTGATATTATTCGAGATTGATAACCCAAGAATGATGATGTAGCTTTATTCTAGAAAAGAACAACCGTTGAAAGATACAGGATCCATATAAACTGAAGATGCCAAAACATTCTTCGTGTCTGGCAACTGGCACTTTATATAGAAGAAGAAGTTGTTTATCGTTGAAATACCGACGTGATCTATATAAAATACTACGTACATGTATAATATGAGGAATTAATGTATTTAATATCATTAATGTACTGGGTATATAGACAGACATTTATATTGTCTAATGCTCTAATGTTTACTTTAGTCTTCCTTTATAAAACACAAAGTGTTCTATTCGGGCTCGTTGTGCGTTCAGAAGCGACATCGCTAGACAATGACGGCCTCTATTGTTCCAGGTCTTTATCTCGCGATTTTATAGTTCAATTATTTTGCATAACCCGCGCACTATTATTCTTAACAATGAATAAATAAATTTGTGATGTAAATTGAAGCGAATTCTCGCTTTATTATTCCTTAAATAATGGCGTCGAAAGTGAGATTTACACGTTCATTCATTACTCTATTATATTTTGTCATTGAAGACTATTGTCATTTCTACATCTTCGTGGAAGACATATTTAATTCTAACTTTAATATGAAGATAAACCGCAAAAAAAAACAAAGTCATGAGAGTAAGCCGCAATGAGCAGCAGAGCATTAATGTATCAATGCTAGGAGTAACCCTAAAAGATGCAAAAGAGTTTTTATACCTTGGAAGTACGATCACCTGGGATGGCAGATTCATTAAGCAAGGCTAGCGTTCAATAAAAAAACAAAAAATCTTGAGTCAAAAAATATTATTAATTTAAAGCTCCGCAAGCAACTTGCCAAAACATTTGTTTGGGGCATCTTGATGTACGGCTGTGAGACATGGTGCTTATCTGAAAGTGATAAAAAAAGACTATAGGTCTTTAAGATGTGGTCTTACAGAAGAATTCTCGGTATTTTCTGGAGAGACCACGTCACGAACAATGAGGCTCTCAGCATAATCAAGGAAGATGGGCACCTAGTAAGAACCATCAAAGAGAGGCGAGTCCGATGGATCGGTCATATCATGCGCCACAATGGTCTTCTTCACGACATTGTGTAAGGGATGGTTGAAGATAGAAACTGTAGAGGGTGCCCTAGACGGAAGTGTTTGCAGCAAGTTTTCGAGGACATGAGTTGCAGCTCATGCTGAGCTGAAGAGGACTGCAGAGGATCGAGAGCAGTGAAGATCGAGATGCAAGATTTTATTGCTGCAAACCAATCCACCGGATTGATACTACGAAGAAGACTATTGAGATTTCTACATCTTCTTCTTTTTTCCATATCCATTCTATATCCGGAATGCATGGTCACCACAAATTGCCGCCAATTCATGTAGTCCATTCGTTCTGCACCTGAAGGTCCACTTGGGAACATATTATAAATGGTTTCCAAAAACCTTGGAATAGCTAAATAAAACTTTGGATAAGCCCTAATTACTAATCTACCCAACTAATGACTGGGCATGGCGCTTTTAATAAAAGATTATACTCATTTTAGTTTCGAACCTCTCTCTTTCAGACCTCGAAACACATTATTTAGGGCTATCAGTTCCTCTTGTTAGAAAGAGGAGTCCTTTTCGATGCAGATCGAGGAATTTCCTCGGCCGTATAGGGCAGGCAGACTTCGTGTCAACTAAAAAAAAATTTCAACCCGTATATGCGATCCTAATCTCTTTCAAATGATCCTTTTTATTAGCACCTCTGTGCGGTGGCTACAATTGTTCAGAGGGGACACACACTGGGCTTATCAGTTGCTAACTGATCATAATCTGAAGGAGCACATCATCAAAGAGACCTAACTATCCACCGGTGTGATGCGGGTATGAGGCGTGTAAATTAATTCAAGTCCAGTATTCATAATAGATTAAGCAAGCATTTTAAAGTATACTACATCCTAGCGGATATCAATGATAGGTGAAGATTCTAGGAATGGTGTAAAACAGTAATAAAGTTGTCATGTCTGTCATCATTGATTCAAGGATGCTGGTATTGAGCGTGTATTTCGAGGAAGATCCTGGCTGAGATTGAGGAAGAGCCGAGGTTCTGGGAATGGAGGTAGACTGCTGCTCGCGTGCTTGTCGTCATCATCAGCGATGATGCTGCTCGGGGCGGGGCCAGACACGAGCGCTGCCCCGAGCAAGGTCGAATGAAGTCATCCAGTATCCGCGAAGAAGCAACACCAAAGAACAACTTAATGGGTCTGCCCTGCCAGCTCTCACTTCCTACAAAAAGGCATCGGACTTGCTGCTGAATGATCAGCCAAGATCATCGTCCCGGCATGACTTTACATACGTCTATGATAGTTGTGGAGCTTCGAGCACTCAATTTTAGTCCAACGGCAATGGCGCTTCTAAATAGCCTACCAGCACACCTCGATTATTTTCTTACATCCTTTTCCTGTTTTGTCGATGGTATTGTTCTCCTAGATCTATGTGATCTTTGACACATGTCATCTTCTTTTATGTTATTTTTATTACCTTTTGCGTGTATTGTATATTTATGTTTCTTTTTATTTGTACATTGGAACTTCGGTTCAGTGAAATAAATGTCTTTCCGTGAGCTTTTTGAGTTCATCACCCACCATTCTAGTCAAATTTGCAGCTCTCTAATTTTTCTTACCCTCTATTCTTCACTATTTTAGTGGTAAAAGTATTTCCTTGTTATTCAAACGCTGTCGGTTCAAATCCCGACCTACGGGTATACAGGTGTTCTGAGACAAGTCATAGACAATCTGATCTTACAGAACTGTGAAATGACAATATATAGTGTCTAGATGCTCCAAATATAGAGCGATTAGAGTAAAAAATTCCTCACTTATTCTAAGTATTCTGGAATATGGTAGCTTAGTTTAGAATCCCGATAAATCAGAATACATTCTTATGCTTGAAATAATACATAAAAGGTTTATTTGGCATCTATATTTTTATATGTATAGTAACTATCCATTCAACTCAGTCAATTCCGTTCATCATCTAACTCTTTTTCTTCTAGAGATGCTTTCTTTCCATGCGAGAGAGTCCCGTAGGAATATTATTGCTCTCAAACCTTCATTCTTTCTTCTTCGCGGTGAAATCCACAACGCTTCTTAAATGCTTTAACTTCTCGTTCCGTATAGGTTCACCCGTGCTCGTAGCTATCGATTATTGTCAACTTCAGTTTGTACTTTTTGTACGCGACTAGTAGCGAGTGTGATCGGTCTGGGACCTGAAGCAAGCAAGTTCCGCCCCGGGCCGAAAGTTTGTTAAGTTTATCGAATATGTATGTGCTTCTGAAAAAGTCTTTGTGTTGCTCATCTGCTCCTCATCTGTCCACCACACGTCCTAATAACGATCCCGACAACTTGTTTAAGTAAAGGGGATGTTAGTACATACTAATAAACGTAATGCAATTCAAAACAATGTAAAATGTCATTATCTTCTTTAAGAAGATTGTGTATTTATCCCTACGCTTTTTAAACTCTTAGACCGTTCAATTCCAAGGGGCGAATCGTCACACATTACCGGTTAATACAAGGTTCGTACGAAAATATCAGCAAAATAAATTTGCATGTATATACGGGTATAATCAAAAAATTAAGTGAATAGTATAATTTTGATACAATGTCAATAATATGGTTATTAAGATTGGCCACTAACACCGACTAATGACATCAAAACCTGATGCAAGTGACCTCCAATGTGAAGACGAAACCTAAGAACAATAAAAAATACAAATAATTATGCGGTAATTACATATTAGCTCATGCAAAAATATGCATAACGTTTTTTATGTAAGCACGTACTGGAGAATACAGCATGACTGTGATGTAAAAAATCTTATCTAAGAAGTCTTTAACAATTTGATTTTGTGATGATATATGTTTAGTAATGTAAATATTCTGATAATAGCTTGATACAGCTCTTTTAGGCTGATGCCGAAAAGCCTCGAAAAACGACCTTTTGTCTCTTATTTTTGCTCGCTTGCCTGACATGCACATCAAATAATGTTAGTTTTAATTTCATATAAAAATACACGCCATTTGCATACGCCATTTTATTTGCTTTGACAGTTATTTCAATTTTTTTTATGTAAACGAATGCAGGAGAGCACACCCGGTCAAGACCAGTGCACTCTATGACGCTAAGCCAGGGAGGCTGGACGCTACATGCGGGAAACGTGAGTTGCGTTCATGTTTGTGTGTGGGTTGGGGAGATTGCAAGTGTATATTTATCTGTTTCTTGAAGAGATCCAGATTGTGGGAAGGATAGAAAGAATTTAATGTTGGTTCAACTGTCAACTTTAATTTGTGACTTAGCCGCGATTATCATTGGGGCGCTACATGTCACCGTCTGTCGTCAGCTCGTGCCGCCCAGCAGCTCTCGCCCGATCGAGGCCCACGATACATCATTTTACGTTCGGACGGGGAAACCGAAGTCATATTTTGAAAATAAACGTGGATTGTGCTTCTCAATAAGTTCTTTGCTTGGCGACCTGCTCCTGTATCCTTCCTCCACGCGTCCTGACGACGAACCCGCGACTCATGTCGCCTTTTTTTAAGGATGGGGATATCAATTCAGTTGTAAAATTCGAATATTTTGAATATTTATACTCTCCTACGATAAACGAACTGTGGTGGAACAAATGATCACCACGATAGGGTAAAACTTGTCCCGCAAAATACTATAGTTGAAGAGGCTGTTTTTATGTGGTTTTAATCGATAAAACAATACTTTCTCTTTTACGAGTATATCTACTCCTTTATCAAAAATTAATGCATGCAGAGTCGTCACAGACTGTCTCAAACCAACACTCTTTTCAAAACTATCCTAAACCCCTTGGCTGGTATCGCACCACCAAACATAAGGCGCAAAGTCATATGCGCCGAAGAAATGCGTAAGGCAATCAACCAACTGTTCCACTGCTTGTATAATCAGATACCCTCAACACCCACACCGAAGTCCCGAAGCAGCTTTCTGAGATCAACACTACCTCTCACATCCGGCCCTGAAAATGAGAGACTCCATCGCATCAGAGGATTTCATTACTCCAAAGGAAGGCCTCCCAACTGGCAAAAACCTTGACTGGTGGACCTAGAAATCCTTCAACAGATTAAGAACTGGAGTTGGTAGAACAAAGAACAACCTCGAGCGGTGGGGGATGCTTCGGTAGGGAGAGTCACTATTGTGTGACTGTCGAGACCTGCAGACCGCCTCACACCTAAGATCCTGCTCCGTGTGCCCAACAAGCTGCACATCTCAGGACCTAATGCTGGGCAACACACGAGCTATCGATGTTGCCAGATACTGGGCAGAAATAATTTGACGTCGCTGACACGAGAAGAAGAAGATCAAATATTGCCAATCAGCAACGTTACAGTTATCCGTTTTAACATCTCAACCATTACCTTCGGCATAATGTCCGATAATGTGATTAAACGTGAGGTTTTATTGCATAATCGCAGTTACTTATCGATCAATGACATACACGGGTCATTCTTCATACAGTCTCATGTTTCATTCGGGTGATTTCATACAACGTGAAATCACGAACCATAAAGAAAATTCGCGGAGTCGAAAACATTTTATCTATCATCATACAAAATAAAACTAAACCCTTATGTTTAAATCATGATGTACCCATCATTTTGATGCATTGGAGAGTGATGTCAACTATCCTTCATTTTTTTATTTATATGATAAATACGTATATATTTTTTTTGTTTTGTTTTTCGTGAAATCGTAAGGGTACTATCAATTTTGAACTCTTATAACGCAATCAGATTATTAATGCAGAACAATATTATCAATATTTTTCATAACAAATATCTTGCCTAAGAAAAGGAAAAATTACTTTTGAATTATATACTCTTATGCTTCATTACATGTGCCTCTAACGTGTTATTGGTTTTTATTGTAGCAATTTCAGGTGTCGTACGCTCAGTATTCTATTGGCACGAATACTAGACGTAAAATCAATCTTCATTTAAAATTGCAATATTATACAAAATCTTTTTTTATGTTAACATATATCTTTTGCTTCTCATTGATCTATAGGAGTACTATGGATGGTGTAGCTTAACCCAACCAACAGCATGCGATGTACCTATATGGTCACCATCCAAGTTTGTTTCGCATCCAATTTTAATTTACTTCGCTAATTGAAATATGTTGTGTGTATGTTTTTTTTCTACAAGCGCATGCAGGAGAGCAGAAATAAGTTTATCTATGACTTTGCGAATCAAATATTTTCCGTGTCTATATTTTACAGTATGTTTCAACAAACTTCTTCTTTAGCCTCGCCATTTCCCATCATCTTTGGTCGGCTTTCCTTGTGCACATTCACCATATCTGTCTGAGCTGCGTTGCATTCTCGGTCATATTCTTGTCTACAATTGCAGTCAAGGTTGCCTGTGGTCTTCCAGGTCTTCTTTCGTGCATCATTTTTGGCGAGTTTTTTTCACCTGACGCAAAGGCAGTAGCTTTCTTGGAAAGCTAGAGAGCTGCCGTTGACCGCCAATTCGGTTCATCTGCCACCATCTCAGCTATGAGGTCCTGCCCACCACATAGATCCATCATAGCCTCGCCTCCGAATATGTCGGAGAAGCCTATGGATGGTCTTCCACTGGGAGTCTCTACTTTAAAATGTATTGCAGAAGCCTCCCAGTGTGGGTTTTTGTAGCGGAGTTTGTTTTTAGTGTGTTTCAACGAACCTTCTTGCCTTATTCCTGAAATGTAAAGTATTCTTAAGAGTAAATCGCAAATCGTGATAGCTATTGAGGTTCTACGTGATGCTTTATGATTGTACGTCGTAAATTTACTTGATCATTACTCATAAGACTATTAAAATAATTAAATTTCTTAGTAAGTAATAAAAGTCGTCACTCTATGACTCATGTAAGGACTTCAATGGCGCAAGTCAATGTACTCGTACAACGAAGTGACAATATATAATAATCAATTAATTGTACTGACTGGTACCAAAAACCTCGATATACAATCTTTCGTCTCTTATTTATGTTCGCTTGTTGTACATGTATGTGTTGCCATATTGTCATTTTTGACAAGTCCGCTTACGCGTGTGTTAGTTATATACATCGCCACTCGAGCGCTGGGCGAGAGCCGCATCGCCGACGAGCGCGCGGAGCCAGTTGTTTACCGCCTGTTGGCGAGAGCATATTGTATTGTGGCTCGGCCTAATACTGCGACTAGGTCGAGCCCCAAATTTGTAAATTTTTATCGTAAATATTTGTCAATGTGCTTTATTAATGTAAAGCTTTATTAATCGTACATCAAAAAAAAATCAAATACACTCCAAATTAGAGGCTCAAATTGAAAATCAAGCGATTTGTGATTTATTTTTAATGGTCTTTAATTACGTGCTCAGCTATCATTACATAAAGCTGATAAACAAGTATCTCTTATATAACCCACAACAGCCGGTGAGTACAGAGGCATCGTCCGTGAAGAAGTACAAGTTCATGACATCAACCATAGTAACTCCAAGAAGAACCCATCGAGTTGAATTGCCACATTGACGTAACCGAGATTTGTTTTCATCAATCCTAAATTGTTTTACTTACGTGTCGTTTCCAAATCACTAGTTCATCGCACACATTATCAATATTAAAAAAAACTATTTCCGCTCCATATTTGAAGCATATGGAGTTATTTTGAAAGTCAGCATATGGAGTTCTGTAAACTCAGATTATCCATGCCTTGTTCCAGAACACCTGTAACCACCGGAGGTCCACATGGGAGAATAGATGGTTCCCGTGAGCCTCCAAGGCAAGAATCCGCAAATTTGCATAAACTACGGCTATAGTATCGTAGAGAGTAAAGAGTAAAGAGATTTAATTAAATCGATTTAACAGCTTCTGTGCCAAGAGCGAGATTACTCGCATTCTTGGCCGTGCCCAGCAGGCCGGCTATAGAAAAAGAGCGAGTATTCTCGCTCTGGTTTGAGCCTCTGTGTCATCATATGTCCCGTTTTTTTGGTTAATTTAAAATATAGAACACACAGTGACATCTCTTGCTGCCATGTTGAAATAATTAGCTACTAAGTATTGTCAAGAATTATCGATAATACATCGATTTTAAAAATAGCTTTTGATTTTTCAAAAAAATGACGGCCCTCGGGGTCTCCCCATACGAAAACCGCTTGGCATAGAAAAGGTTAAGAAATGAAATTTGGTCGTGATTCGAACCGACGACGTCTGAGTGAGAAACAAGCGCTTTAACCACTTGCTTTATCATCACTATTATGTAATGATTATTAAAAAAAACTAAATAGTACATACATAAGCATCATCATGTCAGAATCCTCTAACTGGAGAATACGACTTTCACGTACTGCTGCTACTTTTAACCGCCATAGTCTTAGCCTCATTCCATGTCAGCTCTGCCTCCTTTCGCTGTTCTTACAAAACCATTTTTCAGCTGTCACACCATATTTTATGTGGTCTTCCTTCAAGTTGGACGCTCGATAGAAGCTCGTCTTTTTGTTATGCTCACCACTCTTTAAGAACACATTGATAAAGATGATGTAGGACCATCGAGGTTGCAAGTTTTTCTTATTTCTGGATTTCTTACTTTGCCGGAGGGTCATCAACTGAGTGATTTTCAAGTTTTTGGTCTTATAAACGTGTACGCACTGTTTTTGGCTTTTCACGCTTTGGTTTATCCGTGGGGATGCTTGTTTCTTTCACTTTTTCCACAAGATAACGAATATACGGAGCTGACGGTGATTCTCTTCTTCCAAAATCCGTACGCAATTTTCGCACACATTCTGCAACATTACCATGATTTTCAAAGTAATGTCGCAATATTTTCCAGCGTTGTTCAAGCGTATACACAACCATATTCATTTAGCAGAAGGATAAAACTAATTATCTGTAAAATCAGACATGAGCTAAGTGTTACCATTCACGAAATAAGCACTAGTTAAAAAAAACGTTATATGGCGGACCCTATAGTATACATAGCAGAAAATGTGTTAGTTTTTTATATCACATTTCGACTAGTTTTATCAAAAACAACAGAAAATATAACGCTGAGCAGTATTTTTTATAGTATTTAATTGAACTGTCATAATTATATTCGATATCTTCATATTTTTCATTCATAAAAATGAAAATGAATTCAAAATACTTTTGTCAGATTTAACGTCTCTGAACCCTAAGTTTTTTATGGCAGCATGCAATGGTTATTGGGTTGAGCCGCTCTTTAAGACAATATGGACCAGGCTTCGAGAACGTCGGGTAAATCATTCGATTTTCTTAAAAAATCCAATCAAAAAATCACCCAAAAATATGCCTCGGACACTAAAGCTACCCTTTCTTCAACTGAAGCTTCTGCTCTGGAGGTTGTCGGCAATTAACTGTTAGAACGAGAACAGATGTACAGTAGCATCTGACAGAACTAAATGGCGGCGATTTGTGGTGATCATATATGATAAGGAGGCGCAGATTGCTTGCTCTCCCAAAGAGTAATGCTAACCTGCCAGAGATCATGCCTCTTCGGAGAGGGATCAGACTGTTGAACCAAATTGCCTCGGATGTTGATATATCTCACTGGAGAAATAATTTGTTGGCGTCGTATTTTTGTGAGAGCATTGGGACCTTCTGTTGCTTGTCTTTATTCCTTCGTTCTTTAGTACTTAATCATAAGTACCTATATTTTTATATTAATCTTGATTGTACTTCAGTAACGATTTGATTTTTCTTTTAATTTGTAATGTTTCTGCATGAAAAAAAAAAGTAAACGAATAAATAAATAGTAAAATCATATGTTTCAAATATACAGGTAGTACGGATATGGGACGATATGTAAAGAAGCAATGATAATTTAATCATGTCATGGTTACGCCTATGGTGGCTGCGCTATGTCTTACATTCAAAAGGCTTCAAATATCGTCTGGTGATAAAGAAGTTGGCATTGATTACATCACTAACCTTGTGGATGCGATGAAGAATGACGAAGACGGTTTTTTATAAAGATATACATGCAAGAAGAAGAAAATATCTTAATGTTTATGTGAATCTAATGCCGCTTATTGCTCAAATATGCGGAATCAAAATATTATATAAATTGGTGATATCAAAAGATCTATTTCTTCAATATACCAAATCCCTTGATATCCTCCTCTGGTATTTAGGACATCGGTTTACTGGATGAAGGATGCAGGATCAGGATCACATTATAAACAATTTGTTTCTGTTTCACGAAACACGTCTATTTGTCAATAACGTCGTTCGTTAAAGGGCCGCCCTTAGGGGCGGTCCTTTCAAGACGAATAAAAATAAAAGACAAAAGATCGTTTGTCGAAGCTTTACGGCATCGGCCTTAAGGAGCTATAATCAAGCTGATATCACCCTTTACAAGAGCATTGTATGACCGACCATGTTAAACATCTGACATCCCCCGTCTTTAAAAAGAATGACATGTCGCGGGTTCGTCACGTGGCCGCGTGGAGGAAGGACGTAGGAGCAGATTAACAAGACAAAGAACGAGAGAATTTGGCTATATTTAGCTGATATCAGTATAAACTGGCACAAATGAAAGCCTGGTAGATTGTTGTACAGAGGACCGACTGAATGTGACTGCGGCGTGGAGCAGACCCTGTCACGCTGTTTCCGAGTCACTGCATCCAGGAAGACCTGATGATGGCCGGGAGCGGCGCCATCGACGTCGCCCACTTCTGGGCAGACAGGATCTGACCCTGTTGTTTCCGACACGATTATATATATATAAAGTATAAATTTAAAATATTTAACGATATTTGACTTTAGCGACATGAACTAAAATTAATGAAACTAGCTATATAATTCCATAGAAAAGTCCTGTTATAACTTGCCTAATTTTTTTTATGGTCTGTTTTGTAAGCCAATGGGTATAGCTCAATGGTCAAAGGGTTTGCTTTGCAAGCCAATGGTCGTGGGTTCGATCCCCGACGGAGATTTAAAAAAAGGGTTTTTAATCGATTTCTGAGCTCTAAAATACCCCGGTTGGTGTGAATTTGATCCCTCACCCGTAAAATGCCGTTCATAACCTATTAATCAAGATTAGTGGTAGATGAAAGCCGTCCCGTGAAGACCTCACTTTCATAGTAAATTCCTGTAATAATAAGGATGATGCGTGAATCTCGTCTATGACGTTGGCGGATCAACGCTCCACATGCTGCGCTTAGCCATATGCATCATGGTTAGCATCATAGAATCGACAGATGAAAAAAAAAAAAGCTTTAGAATCACTATCGGTATTCTCCTGTATGTGTTTACATAAGAAAATCAGGGTCAAAAGAGTTTGTTCAAGTGATGAAGACGTTAGAGTTGTGGATCCACTTATCACGATACGAGTATCAACAATCAATACAAATTTCGATAGAACGCAACAATTATCAGCTCCAAATGGAGCATTTGTTGGGATGTCTTGTATGTCCAAAGTGAGTTTGTTGAAGTGGTCTGAAAAGTTGGGTATGATGCTTCATCGTTGGCTCGATGCTACAATTATCAAAAATCTCTGTGAGGTCAAGTGCGTCGAGAACTGGCAGTGAAAAAACAGGTACACCTAAACTGGGCACAGGTGATGTAAACTCGAGGTTTGCAATGTTATCTTCATGCCATATTCGCTACTTATTTGAAACATATGAGAACCAAAAATCACACATGCTACTTAGACTACTTAACTTCTACTAGATTAAGGTATCCAAGCAAACCAAGGTTTTTTTTTATTACGCTTAAAGAGCATTTTCTCTACTTGGCTTTAATATTGGACATTGCTATTGACATCAGCCCTTGCTGACTGGTACCGAAAACCTCGATATACAATCTTTCGTCTCTTATTTCTGTTCGCTTGTTCGTACATGATTGTGTCCGCCATACAGGCATTTTGGACTAGTTACGGAGATCGTTAATTTTAGCGCTGGGCGACAGCCCATCACGAGCGCATGGTGTCGAGTGCCGACCGTCGGCGAGAGCATATTGTGTTTTGGCCCGGCCTGAATGCTGTGACTAGGTCCAGGCCATAAGTTTGTAAAGTTTATCGTAAATATATGTCAATGTGAAAAAAAGGGCACCTCTAGCACATACTCTAAAACCTGTACAGACAAGCAAGGACGACCATAGTCCAACATGACATTCCTGTAGGTACTATTCTTAGAACATACCTACCGTACACGATTCTCCGGACCAATGAAACTTGAGTATGCAGTTGCCATGGAGATATCAATAACGCTCGTAAAAAGATAATCTGACACCAACTCACAACTAAATCATCAATCCTGAAGAAGACCCCTTCAATGGCGGTCGAAATATTCGTTAAAAGAAATTCGCCACACACAGCTAAACCCAAAAACCACGATATCATATGTCAATGTGCTTCAGAAAAAGTCTGCGTATTTTTAATCTGCTCCTTATCCTGTCACTACGTGACTGAATAAGATCCTTTTTAAAGAGAGGAGGATGTTACCATTTTTAAATCCTAATTATTTTATTTTCTTGGATACTTGACCGCCCCTATAACATGCTTGCGGTAGTCGCATCATGACGAAACCTCACCGCGATAGATGTATTCAATCAGTACTGCGGCTGAATTGTATTCAACTTATATTGAGTTGTGGTCAAAAAACAAATAACTTGACTGACGGACTCGCCACGCCGGACGGAGGAGTGAACTACGAAGCGTTTTTTTACTTCCATACACCATTCGTATGAACAATCAAGATTTATATTATTTTTTCATCCTAGTTCACTCCGCAGCCGAAATATATGGACGCCACAACACGCCACCACACAATTCTGTCAGCTGTCAAACCAAATAACCCATAATACATTAGCAAACGTTTACTATAAGTATCGTTGTGATCCCACTTCTGAGTTGTTTGTTATAACCCAAAGTGCAGTGGGAAAAGTTTGCCCTTTCGACACTTTGGATTATGATTTTTTCTATCATAAACGTCGTAAACGTTGCTATGATAACGAGCTCGTTCACCAGGATGAATAAGCTCGTAAAAGATAATATTATTTTACTTGTTATCTCTCTTGATAATTGCGATGATAGGGTTGAATCAAAGAACTTGTTTATCAATTTAATTTTATATTATCAACACGTTAAGTACACAATAGAAGAGACAAATGAGAACAATACTACAGGTGATAGAATGTGAGCCCCGAATACTCGGGGCTCGGAGTAATAAAGCCATATTTGAAGAGTCCAGATATTGGTATACCCACGCCAAGCGACCAACCGACAAGGCACACGTGGGTGAAATTCATTGAATCCTTCAGGGTTTATTAAAGTGTCTGTTGTAAATAAAAGACCCGCAATAAAAATTTAAGCAGACGGTTAGACTCTCTCATATTTGAAGTTATAATTTAAGGACTTAAATTTTTCTGGTCATTACAGTAAGTTAACACTGACGCCTGTTTGCAGAGTCATTCCATGGGTAAACTAACTTAAGACATTTAATAGCTACTTTCCCTTAGAATTATTAAATTGAGGAAGCATCAGCTCTCAACTCACCTTAAATCTTAAGAAATTGATGTTAAGTTGGTTTCTTGACGTCAAAGAGTGTCTGTGCATACGGGTGTGAAAGGACGCATTCGTAAATTGTCAGTCGCTCATAATTGTACGCAATAACCGGATAACGTGCTTTGTTTGTCCTCTCGTATTGTAATTAGCGAGGTTGATGATCTGAGAGCAGAGGTCTGATGTCACGTTCGAGGTTCTACTCTCTGTTCTGTTCTCTACTCCTGCCACTCTGCCAATCGCACCTCAGTCACGTATTTGACGTAATCTATGAAGCCTTAACTTATTGTGGGCAATGAACTAAAACACAGTGCTTACCTTCTCCTAAAATGAGTGTCAATCTCGAATAAAATTAAACATTTTGAGTTAATCCATCGATTAATTTGCGAAATTACCAACCGCAAAAACACGTTACCTTTTTTATACGAGTATATACATATGAAAGAGAAAAATCTTAGGGTTTTTTACATACAAACTTAATTTGATTTTGTTTATGACGTTTTTTATGTAAACACATACAGGAGTATACCGATAAATGGTGATAGTGATTCTGATGTTTTCATCTGTGGATTCTATGACGGTTACCATTCTACATATGGATAAGCGCTGCATGCGTAGATTTGATCCGCCAACGTCATACACTACAGCGACATTCACGCATCATCCTTAATATTATCGGAATTTACTATGAATGGGTGGTCTTCACAGGACGACTTTCGTCTACTACCAATGTTGATTAATAGGCTATGACTGGCATTTTACGGGTTAGGGATCAAATTCACACCAACCGAGGTATTTTAGAGCTCAGAAGATGATAAAAAATATATTTTTTTAATCTCTGATGTGTATTGAATCCACGACATTCGACTTGCAAAGCAAACGTTTCGACCACTGTACTTCGTACTAGTATCAATCCGGTGAATTGGTTCGCAGCAACAGAATCTTGCATCTCTCGATCTCCATTCCTCTTGGTCCTCTGCAACCCTCTTCAGCTTAGCATAAGAGCTACAACTCATGTTCTCGTACACTTGCTGCAAATACTCACATCTAGGGCACCCTCTACAGTTTCTACCCTCAACCATCCCCTCCACAATGTCGTGAAGAAGACCATCGTGGCGCATGATGTGACCGATCTGAGTTGGTGCTTACTAGGTGCCTAACCTCCTTGATTATGCTGAAAACCTCATTTTTCGTGACGTGGTCTCTCCAGGAAATTCTACTACTAGAAGCATATGGGACTTTAAAAGCTCTTAATCCACCACTTCCAATGTAAATCAATGAGTCATTATTATCCGGTATTCGATCCGATGAGTTCGATCGTTATATACCCGTTAAATTGAATTACAAAAATATATTTAATGTAAAAATGACGTTTACTGGTTTCTGGAAGGACGTTGAGGCAATGTATTAAAATGCATAATACAGCGACACGTAACAATGACCGCTTGCAGTAATCACTATGCAACTGCAGGTATCCGCCAACCTTGGCTATTCCTTATTATACCTGTAGTATAATAAGACGAGTAATATCGTAAAACTCACGTCGATCATAACTCACAGAGATTGAGACTGGATGAGCAATTCGTTAGTCATCTTTACCGTTGTACTTCTCTTGCAATTCATAAACCCTTTTTCAAAAATAATAATCCTATATCAAAGGTATATCCGAATAATATCTGACTATATAAGTGTAAGAAGTCTTACACTCATTAAAAGAATATATAAGAACTATTAAACATATTTGATTCCAACTACAATATGAAGATAAACAGCACAAAAACCAAAGTCATGAGAGTAAGCCGCAATGAGCAGCAGAAAATAAACATATCAATGCTAGGAGTAACCCTAAAAGATGCAAAAGAGTTTGTATACCTTGGAAGTACGATCAGCTGGGATGGCAGAACAAAAAGAGATGTCAACAGTCGCATACATCAAGCAAGGCTAGCTTTCAATAAAAAAGCAAAAATTCTTGAGTCAAAGAATATTACTTTAAGGCTCCGCAAGCAACTTGCCAAAACACTTGTTTGGAGCATCTTAATGTACGGCTGTGAGACATGGTGCTTATCTAAAAGTGATAAAAAAAGACTAGAGGCCTTTGAGATGTGGTCGTACAGAAGAATTCTCGGAATTTCCTTGAGAGACCACGTCACGAACAATTATGTTCTCAGGATAATCAAGACAGATAGGCACCTAATAAGGACCATCTCAGAGAGGTGAGCCCGTTGGATTAGTCACATCATGCGCCACGATGGTCTTCTTCACGATATTGTGGATGGTTGAGGGTAGAACCTGTAGAGGGCGCCCTAGACGGGTATTTGCAGCAAGTATTCGAGAACATGAATTGTAGCGCTTATGCTGAGCTGAAAAGGGTTGCGGAGGACCGAGATGAATGGAGATCGAGATGGAAGATTCTGTTGCTGCAAACCAATTCACCGGATTGATACTACGAAGAAGATAAGAACTAACCTCAAGCACCATACCCAAAATAAAATCCCCACTATCCACCAACATTTTCAAAGACTGAAATTTAACTGTAACACTAAAACTCACACTAATCCCCTGATCAGAAGGTTAGGAGAATCAATGTCTTTGCGCAGTTCTCACCATCAACAGCTCTAAGCGGCTGAACTTGTTATTATTATTTATTTATTTTCAATGTGTTTCTTTATTTTTCTGTGTGTTTCTTTAAATTGTCTAGTGTTAGGTATGTTAACTAGGTTTAAGTTTCTGCTCATGTAAAACATAGAATCCATTTCAAGCATTCAATAGAATATATATTTTAGTGATTTAGGGAATTTCATTTAATATTAATCAATATAATAATGTATCTTAATTAAAAGATAACTCTGTATATAAACCTAATATTATTACATCAAATTAGGTCGGTTATTAACCCAACGCTTATCCAGTACATCATCATCAGCCTGTATCCGCCCACTGTTGAACGTAGGCCACCCGCATGAGTCTCCATCCTCTTCGATACTCCGCCTTCCGCTTCCAGGTCACTCCCGCTATTCTTCTTATGTCATCAGTTCATCTTGCAGAAGGTCGGCCAATGCTTCATTTGTCAGTTCTTGGGCGCCATTCCAATACTTTTATTGTAGTACAATGTGCAACAAATTAAATTTGACATGCGTTGTTATGCAGTATAATAAATATGTAATGAAATAACCTTCGTCAATATCACATGGACTGCTATTCTTTTGCGTGTGTTTACATAAAAAAAATCACCAATGAAGATCCCATGATCAATCAACGTCCGCCATAGACAAAAATCATGACCATCGATAATTGAAAACACAAACAATCCCAAAAGTCCAGTGGCGGATTATAGCATAAACGCTAAAAACGTACGCTTAGGGCCTCGAAATACCTCGAAACATTAGGCGCCTAAAATTCCTTAATCAAGATTACATAAGCCGACGGGTATGGCTAAGAGTTAAAGTCCTTGCTATACCAGAGGTCATGTGTTCAATCCCTGATAAATATTTTTAAAAAATATCTTCTGTAAATTTAAACTCTATTTACCCATCAAATGAGAGTCATAGCCTATTTATCATAAGTGATTGTGGACGAAAAGGAATCGGGGAATATTACTCTTCATAGTGAATCTCTCTGAAAATTAATATCAAGTAAGTTCTAAAAGCATTTGGAAAACTAAAGTACATTTTTAAAGCGAAAATTCCGCTATGTCTTAAAACTAAGGCGTGTATCCAATGCATCCTTCCTGTATTAACTTATGGCGAAGAGACGTGGAATCTAACAGCAAGTCTTACCCGTAAAATAAAGGTCACAAAGCGTGCTAGTGTCGCTAAAAAATACAATCCGAAACTAGGAAATAAGCAGAAGAACTCAAGTAGTGGATGCTACCCAACATATAGGTACACTCAAGTGGCAATGGGCAGGACATATCTGCCGAAGAGAGGACAGTCGATGGGGAAGAAAATTATTGAAATGGTGCCCAAGAACTGGAAAACGAAGCATTCGCCGACCCCCTGCAAGATGGACTGACGATATAAGAAGAATTGCGGGAGTGACCTGGATGCGGAAGGCGGATGATCGATGAGGATGGAAACTCATGCGGGAAGCTTACGCTTAACAGTGGACGGATACAGGCTGATTCTTAGTCTTTTCTGAAATCTTTTTTTTTTACTTTTTATCATGTGAAATTAGGGCTCCCTAGAAGGATATGGGACTTTTAAAGCTCTTAATCCACCACTGCCAATGTAAATCGATGAGTCTTTATTATCCGGTATTCGATCCGATAAGTTGGATTGTATAACGTCATTGCATCGCACAAAAAAATCAAGAGATGGATCGCAGCCTTGGAATATCATTTTATGGAGTCATTAGTCATTATTATAGTCGATTTTTTATAACCAGTAACTAATACGTGCAATCGCAGAAATGGAGAGTGAGTCTTACTAAGCGAAATCAGTATTATTGACATTTAACAAAGGTGACTCCGCACTACTGGGCTCACCGGTAATGTATCAAAATAAGAACAAATGTATGATATTGTGGCTTTTGGGTTAAGCTTAGTGATGAGTTGTTGTCTGGAGGTAGTTTAGCCGCCAGCCTAACGTAACTCTATGAGCGTCATCTCGGAAAATTGTGTACGGTGGGTATGTTCCAAGAAGCGTACCTCAACGAACGTCATATTGAGAATGTTCTAAGGAGTATACCTCCCCGAACGTCGTGTCGGACTGTGGTTGTCCTTGCTTGCCTGTACATGTTTTTAAGTAAGTGCTAGAGGTGGAAGCCATGCTGTTTTGAGAATCAAACCGTCATACCTGGATGCATTTTGATTTCAATAGCTTCCCTTACTAGGAGTGCATGTTTCCCTTGCGTTGGAGCCACTATTTCGGATTCAAATTAAAACTTATGTCCCGTGTCAGCCAGATGGTCTGCCAGCGCTGACGCCATTGGGTGGCCTAGTCTGCACGATCCTAGTCATCACTGAGTCATCAACCCTTAAGAAGACCCCTGCAATGGCGGTCGAAATATTGGAAAGGAGTAATTCGCTACATACGGCTAAACCCAGAAGCAACAATATCAAATCTGGCCGTGAAAACCTAAGAAGTTATTTTAGAACAAATATATATTTGCAATATACCTGTATATCAAGTAGTGCACATCTTGGCTTGAATCGTCTTTTAGGACAAAATGATCAATGAAAACATATCAATCTCACAGCCCGGAAAACAAGCCAAAATTTATAAATATTAATTGTATCTTATATTTATTTAATCTGACTAAACTCCTTGAGACGAACCTTAGGACCAAGCGATTCAGGCCTTCAGAGCGTCGGGCTAGTTATGTGATTTCTTTAAAAGATCCGATTAACAAATCACCCATAACTATAATTTGGATATTACAGCTCATCTCGGATACTTTTAGGTGTATATATATTAATATCCTCCTATTTTTAAAAGGTAGTTAATCAGTCGCGTGGTGGCATTATAAGGAGCAGATTAACAACACAAAGAATTTTTGAAGTACATTGACATTTATATTTCAATTACTCTACAAACTTCTGGCCCGGACCTACTCACAGCATTCAGGCTGGGCCAACAACAATGCTATCTCGCCGACGTCCGCACACGACTCAGCGCGCTCGTTATGGGCTGTCGCACAGTAGCGATCTACGTAACTAGTCCAAAATGCCAATATGATGACACATACATGTACGACAAGCGAACAGAAATAAGAGACGAAAGATTGTATATCGAGGTTTTCGATACCAGTCAGCAAGGGCTTTATCATGCTGATGTCAACATCTTAAAACGAGAAATATATAATTGCAAATTGCAGAACTAAGTGGCAGCAATTTATGGTGACCATATGTTCCAGATTTGGAACGGATATGGGAAGAATTCCAGGCGTCGGAAGCGTCGGGTTAGCCATTCGAACTCCTGAAATATTCCGATCTACATATCACTTATAAACATGTCTCGGATGCTATCCGAAGACTCCTATCCTGAAGGTTATGGAGAACCACTTGGTGAAAACCCTCCCTGTCCCGTCCTGTTTTTTAAGACCCAGATGGGGACCAGTTACTGAACGAACGCAAAAAGTTACTTGTTAAAGAGTGGCTGAAGGCCTTCCCGTGATTCTAGGTGCATCAATTAGATGTCAAATAGACCTCAGTCTAAGGCTGGGAAGTTAAGTTAAGAAACAACGAGTCTCGAGTTGCCTTCTTTGGTAACACGTTGCTAACCACGAAATACGTGGGAATAGATAAGGAAATGGTGAGGTTGTCGAGAACCATATATGTTCTCAGTTGAATCTTCGGGTGAAGAGATTTCTTGGAAAAAAGTAAAAAATAATTATGGCTGACAGAAACGAGTGGCGCCATCTTGTGGTGGCCATTCATTCCGGATATGGAACGAATATGAGAATAAAGATTTTTAATTATGTATTTAAATTTTAAATGGAAGGCGAAGCAAATTTTTCACACAATAAGTTTATAGTGCGGTGATGAAATGGTCTAAAATGTACATAATGGATGCGTTGGGTGTTTTAGGCTTTTAACGGGGTTTAGCATTAAACTACCGATATGAAGTGTAACGGTATTCAGAGACAATGGACTATTAAAAAATATTGTTCTTGGATTTAATCGCGCCGTATTCACGGACCGGGGATTTAATTAAGCCCACACTTATCGCCGGGATTAAGCGTGCCAGTTACGCAAGACATATATTATTGTTAAATATGCGAGCGCGCTTACACAGTCAGTGAATGTCAGAGTTGCTGTAAAAAAATTAAAATTCGATTACAATTTCGGATGAGGCGAAAATCAACTTACAGAAACATCTTACACACCTAAGCTCCATGTGCCCAACAAGCTGCACATCTCAAGACCTAATGCTTGGCAACACACGGGCTATCGATGTTGCCAGATAATGGGCAAAAATGTATTTTTATTTTTTCCCAGACACGAAGAAGAAGAAGAAGAAAAAGAACGCCATCTTAAGGACGTAATTTAAAAAATTATAAGCCGTCTGAATGCTGCCAGGCAGCACCAGTCCAGAGGTAGAGCGTTTTTTTGTCATTCAGATGCCTTCTGTTCAAAACCCGGCCAAACATGTTTTTTTTAATTGATTTAATCAAATCTTAGCTCTTTGCATGCCTCTAGTAGGGTTGAACCACATTTAAAGGACAAAATAAAATTCACACCCAAATATTTATGTCGTACTATAGACGCAGTTTATGCAAGTTCGCTTGCCTTGGAGGCTCGCGGGAACCATCTATGTTCCCATGTGGATCTCCAAGTATACAGAAGTTTTTGTATAAGGTATAAGGTTTTTCGGCGGCCATAGCTCAATGGTAAAGCGTTGGCTTTGCAAACGAAAGGTCGTGGGTTCGATCCCCGACGGAGATTAAAATAAAAAGGATTTTTAATCGATTTATGAGCTCTAAAATACCTCCGGTTGGTGTGAATTTGATCCATCACCCGTAAAATGTAGACGAAAGTCGTCCCGTGAAGACCACCCATTCATAGTAGATTCCTGTAATAATAAAGGATGATGCGTGAATCTCGGGCAGTAGTCTATGACGTTGGCGGATCAACACTCCACATGCAGCGTTTAGCCATATACACCATGTTAAGCGTCATAGAATTCCACAAATGAGACTTCAAAAAATTACTATCACCATCTGTCGGTATTCTCCTGTATGTGTTTACATAAAAAAAAAAAATAGACAATTTGAGCTTACAGAGCTGTGAAATATCAATTTGCAGTGTCCATATGCTCAAAATATTGAGGATGATGTAAAAAATGAATGTTTTCTTACTATAAATGGAAAGTTTTAAGGTACTGTGAATCATTTTTTTTTTCTTCAATCAATATTAGTTTTAATGAATTGTTAAATAGTTCCGTTCTTTTGTGTTAACCCGTATTTCATCCGAAACATATTTTTTTATTCCTGCTTTAAGAATGTCTGACAATTTAAGTCTTCCTCTGAGCATTACAGTGATTCATATATTATTATTACCAAGAATTTCCTTGAGGCGAATTCTCTCTCCTCTCATAGAACTGAAGAAAGTTACAAGACTAAACAAACAATAAACTTTAACCTTTCGCCATACTTCATAATCAATAATATTATATCAATATGCAAGAAACTGTTTTGTAACTGCAAAATTAATTACGTCATAGCTGATTAAGCAGTTAGCTTACCAAGTACACTCTCAGAGTATATTCAAATTTGGCGAACATTCATACAATTTAGTTTACTCCTTAAAATATGCTTGGTGTAACAGGAAATAATGATACCAAAAGGTCAATAAAAAGAAAGACACGTCGATTATATTAAAACTACGAAGTTCGTAAATGGAATACCCTTAAGGCACAAGACAATCCGTCAAAAAAAATCGTTCTAGGTCCTGACCACTGTCGCGTGACGGACATTATCATCATCATTTCCATGTCTGCTCCCTTAACTGCTGACAGCCGCCTTGGTCCTCGCCTGATCCCATGTCAACCTTGCCTTCCGTAGCTTCACGAGTACATTCTATATATATTTTCCGAGGATCTTTCAGGACTGCGCAAGCCTGTGGGCTTGAAAAAAAGGCAGATGAAGCTAATGCTCTCCTGCGCTATCCATGGTGTATGTCCCAGTTAGGTTCACTTTCGTCTTTTGACCGAATGTAGTATTGAAGTCTGCTTTGTCCGCTCTCGCACACATCATTTCTTAAAAAATCAAGCCATCATACTCCCAATATTCAACGCAGACATTTGTTTTCGAAGCCAATTATACGGCTGCAGTGGCTTTTGATGAGAGACGTAAAGATGAATGTGATAGTTACCGTTACACTGCCCAAATGTCATTCATGATAATTACTATTAAAAAATATATAAAGAAGAATCCTTCTATTGTAATTTTTATTAGGCACGAAGTATACATATTTGAAGCACTTGGTGCAGATTTATTAAATGGACTACGCTATAAATCTTTCATGACATATTTACGACATGTCCCAAGATTACACTGGGTCAAAGTTTTATGTTCATAACGTCTGCGACCATTACATGAAAGCTCCTTTATATTATATGTACCAGTCATAATGTGAAAGCTTTGGGCGCATCTAGGCAAACTTTTATCTTCGCTCCACTATCGAGCTTTCAATATTTGATGAAAACGAGATTCCTTTACCGTCTCGGAGCAGACACGGAAAATCTTTCAGGAGCTTTCCTTCTGAATAAGTGATGATGCAAAGTGAAGCGGACGCTGGAAAAGAAGCCTGAAATTTCTGAAAGCGCCTGAAAATTGGATAAGATTGCCTTTTCAATATTTACAGGTAGAATAACTCACGGCGCTGAAACAGTTTGTGTTTATTTACTGTCGAATTTAAATTTTGGGATTGCCATCGGCTAAGTGAATCGATATTTCATGATTTTTTAAAATTCTAAAATCAGTTTTTCGTAAGTAATTTAATATACACATACTATACATCAAATTCATAAGAAATATCGGCAGAAGCGGGATGCGAACCACGAGCCTTGGAACCGCCTTTGCTCAGGTCTTTATTTACCGCCTAGCCCTCTCGACTATTTCTCTGCCTGAGTTGACACGCGTTGTAGGATTAACATTTATACACAAGCTTTTCAATATTATTACTTTCCGAAAGTCTATTTATTTTAGTAAGTACCACTCGGGTCTCAAAACGAACTATAGATTGAATGGATGAGAAACAACTTCTTGTAAGTCCTACTCGGACTTTACAACCAGTCACCTACCTGTGTTACTGATGAACAATATTATCTTCTTGATATTGTCTCATGTATTTAAATATTTATTAGAATATTATTTTATTTTTTCAATATTCTAATCTTCTTTTATAGATCATTGACTGTAATACAATATTATTAGTAATTAAATATACACATACCATACATCAAATTCTTTAATCGTATTAATTCATCAAATAAAGAAAAGCATTCTTACTTGCAAGTAAAAATAAACAACTTTTTTGTGAACCATTTTCGTTGGCATACATAGTATGAAAATTATTATGGTATATTTAAAAATTATATATAATTTACATAAGACCGTTTTTTTAATAAACTCGTGATGATGATAATAGTGTTAATATGAAGCTTGATAACAGTGTTTACCTCAACCTTTCGTTGCTCTTTCTTCAAGGCGGTAATGACAGTTGAGTATAGCGCTCGACTGGCCTGCAAGCGGTCGCGGGTTCGAACCCCGACAATGCTTATAATAATTAATAATTGTAATCGAATTAGAAGTTGTTAATCGAAATACCAGTCATTTTAAAATACAAGCGGTTAATATAGGACTAATTCCTCGACCGTAAAAAATAGTATTTATATTTTGAAACTTCGCGTTCAACAACAACGATAGACGACAATAAACGAAAGCATTTCACGACCACCAACTCTTAATCGACAATTGTAGATGATGCGTGAATATCAGGCTGTAAAATAATAACGTCAGTATTTCAACAACTGGGACGCGTAGATGGATAGATGAGGAGCAGGTCACGAAATAAAGAACTTTTCGAGAAGCACATTGTAATATATTTAAGATAAAAGATTGACAGTCTTCAGTCGTCCGTCCAGGACCGACAATCAGTGTCTGTAACACAGGTCCCGGACAGACTCCGACTGACTCGCCCAGTAGTATAGATTAATATAATTAATATAGTTATTTAACATTTATGAAACTGTGCCGCGCCAATGACAGGACTTATCAATGAAACAAAATTGCGACGAAAGCGTTATGTCTTATGTTTCTAACATTTTTATATATAAGTGTTCGACGATCGAACAAAAATAATAGACGAAAGATCGTTCATCGAGGCTTTTCGGCACCAGCCTGCAAGGGCTATATTGTGCTAATATCAGACTTAATCAGGAATGTGATGATAATGATGATACTGATGTGTAAATATGATGAAGCATGATGACAGTGTTTAACCTAACCTCTCCTTGTCCTCGCTTTACTGCGGTAATAACAGAGAAGCAGGCGCTTACATTGTAGCTAATGATTGTTGTTCAAAACGTGTTCTTCGTGCTATTATATCATTAAATGCATTGATATATAATGCTGCAGGAGAGCACAAATTGCAGCTACATCTTTTCGTAACCCCCGGAATCTCGTCGTCTCGGAAGGCCGTCGGGAAGTATGCATATAATACACTCGGCGGTACTTTGTGATTCAGAGGTGACTTTGGACGAGACGTGGTTCATGGCGATTGATAAAATTTAAAATTCAATGTTTATTGGTACTAAAGGGTCTTGTATTGCGCGCTTTCTATCTTTAAATTGAAATTTTAAAAATATGTGTGAGATGAAAAGAAAGATAAACCGATCTTCAGTATGATCCACGATAAAAGTAGTTAAAATTGCATTATAAATTTAGTGTACATTTTAAAATGAATGAATCTAAAAGAATAATAGAAACTGTAGAGGGCGCCCTAAACGGGAGTACCGTTTTAGAGAGGCGAGCCCGATGGATCGGTCAATCATGCGCTACGATAGTCTTCTTCGCGACATTGTGGAAGCGATGGTTGGGGGGAGAAACTGCAGACAGGAGTATTTGCAGCAAGTTTTCGAGGACATGAGTTGTACATCTTATGCTGAGCTGAAGAGGATTGCGGAGGACCGAAAGGAGTGGAGGTCGAGATGCAAGATTCTGTTGCTGCAAACCAATCCACCTGATTGATACTACTACGAAGAAGAAGAATCTAAAAATATAAGTTACATGTCTTTTCGAAGGGCCCCGCTGCATTTCGTCCCCAGACAAATCGTTCAACGACTCATCAGTAACGACGTGGGCCGCACTAAACGTCTTTTGCACGGGACATTTGGTGCATGAGACAAGTGGTGCACTGGACGTTTCGCTAATCTAACCTTACCTAAGTTATTTCGTTAGACAAACCCTTAGGTTAGGTTAGGTTAGGTTAGCGAAGACAGCCAGTGCACCAGTTGAATCGTGCGCCAAATGTTACGTGCACCAGTCGTCCAGTGCGCCCCACGTCGTTACCAATGAGTATTGGGACGATTGTCCGGGGACGATAGGTCGGACACCTTTTTGAAGCAATATTTTAGAAGTCTTATATGTAAAAGTAAAATGGACTTTTCTTCTTTATTACGTGTTTGTGTGCAATGTCAGTAGGTGCGAGTATAATAGGTAGGTATGATAAGTAAGGAAATATTTTAAATAACATTATTATGTACGAAAATTGTAAATTTTATTCAAATAATGAATATGAATTATTACTTTCTGATGTCGCAACCGAAATAAAATATTATTGCTTAAGGTTTAAAAATCTGAATTCGAATGAAGCCATCGAAGAGAGGAGTCAGAGCAAATAAGAGAAGCAATAATAACGTTGTTACAAAAAACAAGGCACTGTGTTTCAAAATTTAAGCATCGCATCTTCGTGAGTTCAAACCCTCACCTTCCACACAGGTTAATAGATCACGTCAATCTGGCCTAAGATATACTCGTGTATAGCATCTTTTCTTCTTAATTACTTAGATAGTCAGCTAACGTGTCTCGGGCCATAGTTTAGCTAACTGTCCAACTTCATGATGATGGAGTTCACCAGCATGCAGCGTCCTAGCCGCGACCTCATGACCTTGTTAGGATGAACCGCATCCATCATTAACGACCACACAAGATAAGCCGCAACTTTTCGAACCACGGTGGAAATAGCAAAGTTTTGAAGACAAAATTTTGAACTTCAGTTAGTTGTTAAAACATAAGATATCGGAGTACACAAAGGGACGTTTCAAGTCCAGTTTGAGTCATGCTATGTGCACACTGAATAGTTTTACGAATTAGCTACTAAGATCTGAATTAATGTATGTTGTAATGGAAGTGTCTTGTGGTTTTAATTATAGAAAAAAAAATGCATTTCGAAATTTAAAAAATAGATTATTTATTCAGCAAATTTTCTCGCTATGTTCGTTTCACATTTGTTTCCTGGTTGGAGCATATGGTCGCCATGAATTGCAGCCATAAATTTTGCCGGTGGTCATAGCTCAATGGTCAAAGCGTTTGCTTTGCCAAAGGTCATGGGTTCGATCCCCGACGGAGATTAAGAAAATAAATATTATTAATCGATTTCTGAGCTCTAAAATACCCCCGTTTGGTGTGAATTTGATCCCTCACCCGTAAAATGCCAGTCATAGCCTATTAATCAACATTGGTGGTAGACGAAAGGCGTCCCGTGAAGACCACCCATTCATAGTAAATTCCTGTAATAATCAAGGATGATGCGTGAATCTCGGGCTGTAGTCTATGACGTTGGCGGATCATCACTCCACATGCAGCGTTAAGCCATATACACCATGGTAGGCGTCATAGAATTCCACAGATGAGACTTCAGAATTACTCTCACCATCTGTCGATATTCTCGTGTATGTGTTTACATAAAAATAAAATATCACCTGGCATGATCCTCGCCTCGTCACATGTCGGCAATGGATTCAGGAACTCCGACCTTTCAGAACGACGAGAGTCTATCATAAATGACAATATGAGTTTGTACACCCACCTTACTTGACCGACAATAGGTTTTTTTTTTTAACATAAAAATGTAAAAAAAAATAGTTGCGCGTGGCAACCTGCAAATTATACACGAGGTTAGATCGTGCAAAGTAACAAACAATTAAAGAACGTATTAGTTTATTATTCGATGTCGGCCTTGTTAACAAGAGTAATTCCATCAAAATCCTTGATATAGTGTAACAGCAAGGGACCGTCAGAACTAAGCAGTAGCTCAGGAAGGTGCTCCCATAAAATGGCAAAGACTCCCAAACGACAACACAAAACACGACTAGTCTCTTGATGATGCAGTCCATCGATTATAGATTGGAAAACTGACGTATCTATTTCCTACTATAATTCCTCACAAAGTCAAATAATCGTACCTCAAACTTTGACATTGCAATATATGAAATATAAAACCGTATCTCTCTTGATTTTTTAGTTTACTTACGTGGAAAAGATAATGACATTAGCATGTTATAGCCCTTGCTGACTGGTATATTGGCATTTGGGACTAGTTATATAGACCGCCGCTTGTGGCACTGGGCGAGAGCCCATCACGAGCTCGGGAGTCGTGTGCCGTCCGTCAGCGAGAGCATATTGATATGTGGCTCGGCCTAATGCTGTGACTAGGTCAGGCCATTAGTGTATAAAGTTTATCGTAAATATATGCCAATGTGCTTCAGAAAAAGTCTTTGTTTTGCTTACTTGCTCCTCATCATGCCCTCGCGCGACTGAATAACAACCTTTTGAAAGAGTGCAAGAGGAATAAATATGCAATATAACAATGTTGACAAACGGACACTTAGATAATCACTTTCCCAAGAAGCATTTTTGGGAAGAAGCATTCTTGGGAAAGTGATAATTTTCATCTTTGACATCCTAGTATCGCACAAACAAGCCTATTACAAACATTACATCAAGATTCCCGAAATGTATCGAATCGTGATATTCTATTTGAACTTCTAGTTAGGTCACAAGATCATCATCATAAACAGCCTGTGTCCGTCCACTGTTGAACGTAAGCCTCCCGCATGAGTCTCCATCCTCTTCGATCCTCCGCCTTCCGCATCCAGGTCCTTCCCGCTATTCTTCTTATATCGTAAGTCCATCTTGTAGGGGTCAGCCAATGCTTCGTTTGCCAGTTCTTAGGAGCCATTTCAATATTTTTCTTCCCCATCGACCGTCGTCTCTTCGACAGATATGTCCTGCCCATTGCCACTTGAGTGTGCCTATTCGTTGCGTAGCATCCACTACTTAAGTTCTTCTGCGGATATCCTCGTTTCGGATTCTATATTTTAGCGACACTCCGAGCATGGATCTCTCCATAGCACGCTGGGTGACTTTTATTTTATGGGTAAGAGTATACTAACTTCGCAGCCTTAGATTGAGATCTATTTGACATCTAACTGATGCACCTAGAATCACGGGAAGGCCTTCAGCCACTCTCTAACAAGTAGCTTTTTGCGTGCGTCCAGTAACGGGTCCCCATCTAGGTCTCCAAAAACAGGACGGGACAGGGAGGGTTTTCACCAAGCGGGTAAGACTTGCTGTCAGATTCCACGTCTCTGCGCCATAATTTAATACAGGGAGGATGCATTGGTTACACGTCTTAGTTTTAAGAATTGTGGAATTTTCGCTTTAAAAATTAGGACGAAGGCTTTCATATTCTTTCCTTGATTCTTCCAGCGACTACGTTTTTTCATAAAATTTGCAGCTCTACAGGAAAACTATAAGATTTACTATTTCCTTGCACCGAAATCGTTGACTCTTCACCAGCCTCCTTCGAGACAATGGTAATGATGATGGCGCCGGATGACCTTGAAGGTCACGTCGTGCTGCTCGGCTTCCTCTGACGTCATGTCGCACCGCCTGAACATGGCTCGGCGTGGTTATTACGCCGGCCGTCATCTCCTTAAGCATAATTACTACGCTTCAAGTCCACGATCTCGGCAACTATGACACAATGTCATGACTACAATGGACTGATCTAAGGCCGTTAAGTTAGTTAATTAGGTGCATACTACTAGGACGAAATAACTTCTCGAAAGAATAAGACAGGCGTATACAACTGGGATGGGCAGCATTTGAATAACTTCCGCAACCAATTCCTGTAAAGATTTTGCTATCACTGAAAATTAAGGCTTTTAACCAATACATCTTCCGAAACGAGGATATCCGAATAAGAACTCAAGAATCAATGCTCTTCGCTTGTTCTTCTGTGTATAATTTGCAGGGTACCGCTCGCAACATTTTTATGCTAGAACATTTCCATTTAATTCAAGTGGTTACGTGTTATCTCACTCCATTTCCGTTAGGGATGCTCTCATTTCATTCACTTGGGTTTCGTAGAAAAATCTATATACTTAAACACACATCTCATGTTCCTAGAGTTGCTTACAATCATCGTATTTTTAAATGCTTTAATATTTACGTTCCATATAGCTATACCCATGCTCGGAATCATCCCAGTATTCTATGCAGGCATCTGTTTTAAAAAATCATTATATGTATTGACATCAGCATGATATAGCCCTTGCTGACTGGTACCTAAAACCTCGATATACAATCTGGAGGTTGGCCCGGCCTGAATGCTGTGACTAGGTCCGGGCCAGAAGTTTGTAAAGTTATCGAAATAAATATGTCAATGTGCTTCAGAAAAAGTTTTTGTGCTGTTAACCTGCTCCTCATACTGCCACCACGCGATTCAATCACTATCTTAGAGAGGAGGATGTCAGTATGTACTGCTGTATTGAGATAGTATAAAAGGATAGATATAATGCACGCCCTGTATATTCGGCACTTTGTTTCGATCAATTATTTAACCTCTTAATCCTTTAAATTGCGTATACGTTTTTTTTTCTATTTTTTGCAATAACAAATCATTTTAATTTTTGAAGCAAGTCGGATATCGAACCCGCGACCTCTCACTTGTCAATCAGCGCCTTAACACCTCGGCAAATTTATCGGTAAAAAAATAAACAATTAAAGAAGTCATGTTCGTCTCGCCAAGTTTAGCCGCTCATAATGGCATGCGTCGACAATGGAAGTGAGACCGTTACTTCCGGCGGACACTTCAACACTCAGAGGGAGCGATGACCCATGTGTGAGCGAGCGCCGACAGTCAGCAAGATGGGCTAACTACATTTTTAAAAAATAAATAAAAAAATATGCCATCTAATTGTAAGATTTTTCGTTTAATCAATGCATCCACCCAGTATTAACTAATGGCGCAGAGACGTGGAGTCTAACAGCAGGTCTTATTCATAAAATAACGGTTACCCAACGTGAAACTAGGATATCAGAAGAAATCAAGAAGTGGAGACTACCCAATGAACGGTCACACTCAAGGGACTTTTGGCATATCTGTCGAAGAGACGACGGTCGATGGGGAAGAAAAGTGTTAGAGTGGCGCCCAAGAACTGCAAGCAAACGAAGCGTTGGCTGACCCTCTGTAAGATGAACTGAGGACATATGAATAATTAATAAGGGAGGCCTACGTTCAACAGTGGAAGAACACAGACTGTTAATTATGATTTAATTGTAGTGCTTAAAAAATAATAAAAATCAGTTTTTTAAGCAGTTCGTCAATAAATGATGGCACTCTTATGGCCTTCCTCCATCTTTGGAAAGCATATGTAAGGTTGCATCAGTGCCCAGTGCAGACACTATTTTGTTGGAGTCGTCTGTTTCGCAAGCTTTGAGACTTTCTTGGACTTGTCTATAAAGTGATTTATTTTCCATTTAATTGTTAAAAATACAATACATTGTTAAACTATCTGTTTCTTGAAGAGATCTTATATTATAGAGATGAGGAGACATAGACGCCGGATGAGCAATCCAGTATCTTTATAGATTTTTATCCAGATTGAACGTTACTAAAAGTGTTTTCCCGATCAAAAAAAAAAGTGCCGTCTATACAGCGCTAGTTTCTTTCTCATTTTTTTTAACGATGAGAATCTTGGCATCTACCAATGCAGCTGTATAATGGGTTCCGAAAACAGATGTCTGCGAAGAAAACTGGAAGTACGGTGGTTTTACTTCGTGAGGAACGACGTGGAGAGAGAGAGCGGACAAAACAGCCTTCCATACGAGCATTAACTACATCTACCTTTTCTGCAAGCCCCTCTTCAAGTCGCGCCGTCCTGGAAAGCCGTCGGGAACTATAAAAAAAAATGTGCTCGGCAGAGCTGACACGGGATGAGGCGAGGACCAAGGACAGAGCTTTATAGTTAATAGAGCAAGCACGAAGATGATTATATATTTGATGAACTACTCTATCATTTTTAATTTTGAGCTCAATTTATAATAATTAACTCTTCTTCTTCTCCTTCTTCATCAATTTCTTTGTGTTCTTTTGACTATCGGTTCGTAAAAGTCACTAGCAATATATTTTTTATGTATAATTTTCTGCGTCCTTACGCTTACTCATGCATCACATCAACAGTCCGACCACGTTGTATGCCAGACTCAACAATAAGCCACGCAACTCATAGCAAGTGCGATTAAGCAACAATAGTGTTATATAACAGAAGGGTATGGACGAGACGTTGAAGCGAATAACTGCTATGTGAGAAATTCAGCTTTCTATCTCAGACTAAGCTTCAAATAAACAAAAGGAGCCTAGCATATAACAATATTTCAACCCTTTTGCATCGGCTGTCGGCATATGCCGTCAAAGATTCCCCGACCGTTGACATGGAGAAAGTTAATAAAGAAGGATTTATTTATAACTTGTAAAAACTATATATGGGGTCCGCCAAATAACTTTTTTTTTTGAAAATGGGGCGCAAAACATCGAGTGTAGCTTCGGCTGTGTGGCACGTAGCGCCGTCCTGTTGAAACCAAATGTTGCCAATATCCTCCTCTTCAATTTTTGTGAACAAAAATGGCCCGATAGCGATCGCCATTGACTGTAACGGCCACTCCTTGCTCATTTTCGAAGAAAAATGGCCTGATTTTCAAAGTAATGTCGCAATATTTTTCAGCGTTGTTCAAGCGTATACACAAACATATTCGTTTAGCGGAAGAATAAAACTAATTATCTGTTAAATCAGACATGAGCTAAATGTTACCATTCACGAAATAAACACTTGTTGGAAAAAAAAACGATAGATGGCGGACCCCTTACATACATTCCTTTGGTTGGTGTGTAACTACTCACACGAAAATTACTTGAATTTATTCCTCTCGTATCGGTTGTCGATATATGTCGTCAAAGATTCCCTGACCGTTGACATCGGTTGACGTGATATATCGTTTTGCTACTTTCAGTACTCATTGTGACAACTACGGTAGGAAATTAGAAGTGCAGTCATTCGCTTTATCAACCTGCGTATATTCATTTTACGGAAATCTGTAAAGCATGTAAATAAATATCGATAGGTTTCGTCATAGGAGCGACTTTTCTGTAAGCCACATGTGTCAATGTCACCATATGTATGGAGTTAATAGAGATAATAGTTTTTTATGCATCATCTGATAGTTAAAGGATAGAAGAAACAATGTGATATAAGAAAAGAGGTCAGATAAGTACATTTATGCTTCAAATACTAGTTTTGAGCAAAAAAAATGGTTTGAACAATTCACGCCATGTTGACATTATAATTTGTCTTCCACCGAGCCGTAACGAAAGGGTTAACCAAAATCGTCAAAGCCAAATTGGTTTATGAACACAGAAGTGCTGAAAAAAATTGTTCTTTACTGTTCTTAAGCATTTTTTTGGGACGACACTGTTACTTATTGTAATCAATTTAATCTTTATTACATGATAACTTTTCAAGTAATACTTTGATTGTTGGAATCGATTAATTTAATTAAAACTATGAAAGTAGAAGTTTTTCACGGGACACTTTCTGAAACAAATTGATATAAGCTTGATATAGCTCTTTTAGACTGATGCCGAAAGTAAAGCCTCGAAAAACGATCTTATGTCTCTTATTTTTTTTCGCCCGCCTGACTTGCACATCTAATAAAGTTAGTTTTAAATATATAATATTAAACGGCCTTGATATCCTAAACAATTATCATATAATCCAGACGCGATACTTCTCCATCACCCTCTGCCGCTATTCTCCTGATTGTGTTTACAATAATAATAAAAAGCAGACCCAAAATGGAGGACCATCGACAGATACATAAATTTGTATCGTTCAATGGCGTCTTTCTTTGCCGTCGATTATTCATAAACAAAATGACTAAGACTTAATAAAACATAAGCAATAGACAATACGAATTTAAATTATTTTATGACATTTCATTTTTAGAATACATAATTGAGTGTTATGTTTTGAGAACAATTTCATACATAAAATACTAAGATTTACTGTATTTTAATCCATGCACATTATATACAACTCAATCAAAATAAAGTTCCTTCTATCATCATCATCAGCTTGTGTCTGTTCACTGTTGAACGTAAGCCTCCCGCAGGAGTCTTCAATATTTTCGATCCTCCGCCCTTCGCATCCAGGCTACTCCCCAAATGCTCCCACCCAGGCTACTTGCTGCAAATACACCCGTCTAGGGCGCCCTCTGCAGTTTATATCCTCAACCATCCTTTTCACAGTGTCGGGAAGAAGACTATCGTGGCGCATGATGTGAGCGATCCATCGGGCTCGCCTCTCTGAGATGTCTAACTAGTTACCTATCTTCCTTGATTGTCAATATTACTAACCTTAAAAGTGCATGTTTTATAGTAAATAAAAATATATATATATATAATCGTGTCGAAAACAACATGGTGATATCCTGTCTGCCCAGAAGTTGGTGACGTCGATGGCGTTACTCCCGGCCGTCATCTGGTCTTCCTGGGTGCAGCTACTCGGGCACATCGCACACTTCAGAAGGTGTGAAAGGGTCTGCTCCACGCCGCAGTCACATACAGTCGGTCCGCTGTAAAACTGCCAGGCTTTCATGTGTGTGTTCGTCTTGGATACTCCATAACACACTATCATAAAAAATGATAGTTTGTTATGATGGAATAAGTTGTTTATCATCAGATAATATGTATAATCAACTGTGACTAAGCAATAAATAAATAATAAAACCAATAAAGAAGCAAATATGAGTATTATTAAGCAATAAATATATATTTGATTACTAAACAAATTTTAAATATTTGTTTTGATAATGGTGCATTTTTCGGTGATCACGATCTTCAGTCACGAGAGAACGATCAGGAAAAAGTGCAATTTCCTCATTCCGGAGGACCAATGTCATTAGAGCTTAATGACTCCATAAAATGTGTACTGAGACATACATTTCTTCCGGTAAATGCAATGCATCTTAGAGGACATTATCATGCATCATTATGATACCTTCAAAACGATGACAATACAAATAAATTTCATCGCTAAATATGAAAGGTTTTAGAATTAATTTGGAGTTAAGAATTACTGAAAAACATGTTTTAATTACGAGTATATCAAGACGCAGGTTAAGGTGTCTCTTACTTTTCATGCATATCCGCTATATATTATTTACAAGAGGAGAGACATGGAATCTAACAGCAAGTCTTACCCATTAATTAAAGATGACCCAGCTTGCTATGGAGAGATTCATAAGAGGAGTGTCGCTAAAAGATAAAATACGATACGAGGAAATACGCAGAAGAAGTAATACAACTAGGACGAAGTAACTTCTTAAAAGAAGTCGACAGGCGTGCACAACTGGGATGGGCAGCATTTGAAAAACTAAATTATATTTTTAAAGCGAATATTCCGCAATGTCTTACAACTAAGGCGTTTAACCAATGCATCCTCCCTGTATTAACTTATGGCGCAGATACGTGGTATCTAACAGCAAGTCTTACCCATAAAATAAAGGTCACCCAGCGTGCTATGGAGAGATCAATGCTCGGAGTGTCGCTAAAAGATAGAATCCGAAACGAGGATATCCGCAGAAGAACTCAAGTAGTGGATGCTACGCAACGAATAGGCAAACTCAAGTGGCTATGGGCAGGACTTATCTGTCGAAGAGACGACGGTTGATGGGGATGAAAAGTATTGGAGTGACGCCCAAGAACTGGCAAACGAAGCATTGGCCGATCTCCTATAAGATCGACTGACGACATAAGAAGAATAGCGGGAGTGGCCTGGATGCGGAAGGCAGAGGATCGACGAGGATGGAGAGGCTTACGTTCAATAGTGGACGGATACAGGCTGATGATAACGATTCTTACAAATATATTTTTAAATACAGGGTTGGCGATTTGTTCATGAAAAAAAAGTCACGGTGAAAGAGTGGTATTCACTGAATAACATTCCTCCTCTTGCAGTGCACCAGGTGTTCGCACGTCAGGCCCGGAACCCGATGATGATTCACACATTTTAATGTACGTCCTTTAGCGCAACAGTCACCAATTACCAAACAATATATCGTCAAGGAAGAACTAACATTACAGATGCTGTAAACTTTTTGTTTTTTTTTTTAATATTTTAAAATAAATTCGTTATCTTATCGAAATATATATGGCAATGTGCTTCAGAAAAAGGTTATCACCGACCACGGGCGCCCGTAGGCCAGTAATCAGTTGTGCGCCGACCACGACTAGTAGCGAGTGTGATCGGCCTGGGGCCTGAATCAAGCAAGTTCCGCCCCGGGCCGAAATTTTGTCAAGTTTATCTAAAATACATGTGCTTCTGAAAAAGTCTTTGTTTTACTAATCTGCTCTTCATCCTGCCACCACGCGACGGAATAACCACATTTTTAAAGAGAGGAGGATGTTAATATCAATGCAATAAAAATATTTATGAAACATCAATAATACAGTACAAAACAGTTTAATGCGAAATAATAAACAGGTGACAATAAATCATAATGAAACGTTACTACGTATGTAACTGGATACACAGAGGATATTAAATGAGGTATTTTAATTTACACCGTTATACGTGATGCATGGCACGTCACGCGCCACGTGAATGACGCCTACTGGAGCCAATTATAATTGTTATTTTGTTGTTTCTGGACCCTTTCATCCACAAGAGGCTGAGAGACGATCTGTCGCCGCGAGATGATGGATCGACCAAACAAATCCTAAAATCTTCAACCACTCATAAATTATTCTTTACATATAATCGTGTCGGAAACAACAGCGTCAGATCCTGTCTGCCCAGAAGTGGGCGACGTCGTTTGCGTTACTCTCGGCCATCATCAGGTCTTCCTGGGTGCAGCTATTCGGGCACAGCGCACACTCCAGAAGGTGTGACAGGGTCTGCTCTACGCCGCAGTCATATTCAGTTGGTCCGCTGTAAAACTGCCAGGCTTCCATTTGTGTCCTTGTCTTGCATACTCCGGTCCGAAGTCTGTTAAGGGACCTCCATATATTCCACCCTTGGTCATGTCCAGGGGCTAGGTCCTCTTTCGGGGAAATTATATTGAAAAATTAAGACATTACTGTCTGCAATACGTAATACAAGCATTGCGGTGACAAAATTTATGTCAGCCATTGATAATATAAATTTTGTTATTTATTGCAGTAAAAGCTCTAACATCGTCTTTATTGAGAGAAGAAATGACATCACGTTGCCGGGATAGTTATCGGACCGCGTGGTGGCGGAATCAGGAGCAAATGAACAACAAAAAGACTTTTTCAGAATCACTACTAGCGTTTATTTTCAATGTAAGACTTCGGTTTCCCCGCCCGACCGTAACATGTTATATCGTGGGCTTCGGTCGGACGAGAACTGTGGACTGTGTGTCACAAACTAAATTTGACAGTTGAACCAACATGAAATGGAGCAACTGTCAAAACAAAGAAAATGACGTATGCAAACCTTGTGTATTTTTATATAAAATTAAGACTAACATTATTAGATGTGTATGTCAGGTGAGCAAACAAAAAATAAGAGACTAAAGATCGTTTTTCGAAGCTTTTTGGCATGAGCCTAAAAAGGCTATATCGAGATTCTATTTATTAGCAAGTTATAAAACTGATTTTTACTACTACTCAATTCCCATCTTGATGGTTGCAATAGTATTTGAAGCGACCTCTGGTGACGGCGATTCTAACGACATCTATGTGACATACAAGGCAAACATCAATAGACAAGAAATTGATACCGAAAATGGTACAATTGATAAAACAGAAGGCCACCACAGATCTATAGTGAAGTATATATGGGACGCGGCGAAGAAAAAAATAGGCATTTGACAGCACTTCATTTATGCATTTTGTGACAACCGTGTGCAAGATATGAAATTTTGAATTGACGAATGATTAAAAGCCTAAGATTTAACAAATATTTTTACAAAATACAACATAAATTGAACATCCCTGTAAGGAGACGACGAAAGAATTGCGATTTAATATTCATACCGCGAATTGCCACAAAGGGACATCAGTGAAAATGCACTCCTTTGATACGGAAGACACCACCCACACACAACAACTATTGTTCTCCACGAAATGTTTTGGCAAAACATAACCTAACAAACGATCGTCAAATAATTAAATTTGCGCATTATTTTCACGAAATTTTTCGTGTATTTTATCGATGTTTATCTGCTATATTTGCTGCCAATTCAGTGGTAACTACAGAGCTACATAATCAGGAACCTTTTACAGCTCGTTTTGTTTCAGTTCAAATCAGAAATTTAAGCTTTTATTAACTTTTATCAGAAGTATGTAATATTTATCCTCAATGTTTGACAAGCAATTGCGGAAAAGATGTAATGTATATTTCTTCATCATCCGAGACGCATAATATCGTCAATAGTATTTACTACACCTAAGTAAAGTACAGACATATACGGCATCTTAATTCAACCTATTCTTAGGTTTCAAACCTAACGCAGTCTTGTAATGGATTCCAAAAACAGGTACCTGCAAAAAATATAAGGAGAATGATGGTTTGACATTTATCGTAATACCTAAATACATATTGGTCCAATTATCTCTTTTAATTTTTACATCCAAAGGTTTATATTATGTTAACAGTGAAAATATAAGAATATCTTAGTTTAGTTCAAATTTCTTCAAAATAGCACTCTTAAATGTAATGTAGAGTTCATAAAACATATCAGGTCTAGGAAAATTGCACATTCATCACATACACACAGACCGCTTCTCACGATCCCACATGTTACGGTCGGGCCGGGAAACCGAAATCTTATATTAGAAATAAACGTTAATTATACTACTAAAGTTCTTTGCTTTGCGACCTGCACCTGGATCGTTTCTCCACGCATCCCGATGACGACCCTGCGAGTTTTCGTTGCCTTTTTACAGATGGGGGATGTTAATACCAACCGCACCCAAAAATATTTAACTTCCTTTTGAAACTGATCAATTTGAATTTATAACAGTCACAACAGCCGAACAATAAATGCATTATTTATATCACATGTTCATTATTTGTAAGAGATTTTTTTTGCGAAGGCAACATTGCATAAAAAATGTCAAGTCACACGCGTCGAGAGGCTGGGCCGCGGAGTTGGCCGGTTTTGAAACTCGCAAATCATCACGAGGCTCGACTTTTGGTGGTCATCGTTTTGCAATGTCAACCCTCTGTGTAAGGAAGTCAGATTCAAAATGGTCCAACTCCAGCGAATGAGTCATCCACATATGCAACGTGGCAAACAGGACTTATAACTAACTTCTTAGGTTTTCACGGACAGATCTGATATTGAGACTTTTGAGTTTAGCCTTGTGTGGCGAATTTCTTTTAACCAATATTTCGACCGCCATTGCAGGGATCTTCTTCATCATCATCATAATCATTATCCTGTGTCCGTCCACTGTTGAACGTAGGCCTCCCGCATGAGTCTCCATCCTCTTCGATCATCCGCCTTCCGCATCCAGGTCACTCCCGCTATTCTTCTTATATCGTCAGTCCATCTTGTAGGGGGTCGCGCAATGCTTCGTTTGCTACTTCTTGGGCGCCATTCCAATACTTTTCTTCCCCATCGACCGTCGTCTCTTCGACAGATGTGTCCTGCCCATTGCCACTTGAGTGTGCCTATTCGCTGGGTAGCATCCACTACTTGAGTTCTTCTGCGTATTTCCTCGTTTCGGATTCTATCTTTTAGCGACACTCTGAGCATGGATCTCTCCATAGCACGCTGGGTGACCTTTATTTTATGGGTAAGAAGGATCTTCTTCAGGGTTGATGAATTAGTTGTGCGCTGGTGACATGACGCTCGTGGAGGTACGTTAGGCTGACGGCTAAACTACCTCCTGACACCAACTCACAACTAAGTCATCAACCCTGAAGAAGACCTGCAATGGCGGTCGAAATAATGGAAAGAAGAAATTCGCCAGACACGGCTAAACCCAAAAGCCAAAATATCAGGACTTATAACACACACTGAAATAAAAATGTCGAAATTTGAGAAAAAATTAGCTTTTCACTTGATAATTTATTCATAGAGTTATGAATGAAAAAAAACTAAAAAATAAGAAAATAAAACATAAACGAAACACAGAAATCTAGGAAAACAATGCCATCGTCAAAAGACGAAAAGTATGTGAGAGAAAGGAATTGAGGTGTGTTGGTAGTCTATTTAGAGCGCCATTGCAGGTTCTTCTTCGTGTCAGCAACGTCAAATTATTTCTGCTCAGTATCTGGCAACATCAATAGCCCGTGTGTTGCCTAGCATTAGGTCTTGAGGTGTGCAGCTTGTTGGGCACATAGAGCATCTTAGGTGTGTGGCGGTCTGCAAGTCCCCGCAGTCGCACAATAATGACTCTCCCTGCCGAAGTATTCCCCACCGCTCGAGGTTGTCTTTTGTTCTACCAACCCCGTTTCTTAATCTGTTCAGGGATTTCCAGGTCTGCCAGTCAAGGTTCTTGCCAGTTGGGAAGCCTTTCTTCATAGTAATGAAATCATCTGTTGCGACTTGTTGCTAGAGCTGGAGTATCTCATTTTCATGGACGGATGTGAGACGTTGTGTGGATCTCAGAAAGCTGCTTCGCGACTTCAGTCTGGGTGTTGGGGGTATTTTCTTTTATGTAAGCACATACAGGAGAATACCGACAGATGGTGATAGAAATCTGTGTAAAAAAAGTATCTGATTATACAAGCAGTGAGACGGTTGGTTGATTGCCTTACATCATTACAGGTGAATAAATTACGTGCGTGAAGCTCTACAAGTACAAACTGGAATGAAAAACAATGGATGGCTACGAGAACGGGTATGTCTATCCGGAACGTAAAATTTAAAGCATTCAAGAAGGTTGTGAATAGTACCGCAAAGAAGAAATAATTAATGTTTGAGAGCAGCTATTTTCTAACGGGACTCTAACGAATGCAATGAAAGCATCCCTTGAAGAAAACGAGTTGGATGAGTTTAAAAGTAAGTATGTAGTTGAATGAGTTTAATGGATACTTACCATACATGTAAAAATAAAGACGTCGTAGAAACTTTGTATGAATTTGTTTGAGCATAAGAATTTATTTGAATCTTCGGGGATTCCAAACTAAGATACCATATTCAAGAACACTTAGGACAAGTGAAGAATAGGTACGAAAAAATTTAAGAGTGGCTGAATTGACTAGCTTGGCGTGTGATGAACCCAAGAAGTTAAATTAATTATGAGAGTAAGGAAGGTGAAGGCTGAATCGTAGTGATATCAGCTTGATATAGCTCCTTAAGGCCGATGCCGTAAAGTGGCGTAAAGCCTCGACAATCGATCTTTTGTCTCTTATTTTTGTTCGCTTGCCTGACATCTACATCGAATGTTAGTTTAATTATATAATGTTAAACGGTGTTTGCATACGCCAAAATAATTGTTATGACAGTTGGCCCATTGCCAGTTGGTACAACTGTCATCTTGGCGGTTGGTACTGCCGAAAAAGGCGGCGTTATTGACGAATAAACGAGTAATATGTGAAACCGAAACAAGTGTTTGTATTGTGAACCTGATCCTGCATCCTTCATCCAGTTAATCGATATATAACTTTAAGAGGAGGATATCAGTAGGTTATATCAAGATACTTAACAATCAATACGCTTTGTGTTGTCCTTGTGGTCTCCACGATCTGAAAAACTCTGAAGCTTTATTTATCTGACCTGCTTAACAAAAAATGGAGGTTTTACTGCATTCAAATTTAACGGCATTTCTTGTCAGGCTCGCTGTATAACTGGCCTGTAAGATCCTCGCAAGTGCATTTCGGTGTTAATCTTTTGACACGTTCCTTCTGCATCTGTTATCACGCGGATGCCGTTCTCCACCAACACGGTCCTCCTTCACGCAAGTCACAATGATTAACGGGCCAGCCAACCATCAAACAAAAAGAAAACTTCGACAGGGGTACAGTTATACTTCACGTAACACGTTACCTCACAAGAAGGAATATCTCCACAATCAGGCATGCGATTCTTCGTGGTTGTATCAATTAACATGTGATATTAGTATATATTTAACGCCCTGTTCCTGAACTCTACATTTGTGCTCGGAAACATCCCTTATTTGCCATCTAACTGAATCCTATATAAGTATATATTAAAACTAGAGAACTGCTACTCATGAATGCCTTACAGAAAGCGTGAGTACATTTTCGTATTCATTATATAATTTAATCAAGGGCATCAATTATGATTATTTTTTTATGTAAACACATACAGGAGAATACCGACAGATGGTGATATTAATTCTGAAGTCTCATCTGTGGAATTCTATGACGCTTACCATGCTGCATATGGCTAAGCGCTGCATGTGGAGTGTTGATCCGCCAACTTCATAGAATACTGCCCGAGATTCACGCATCATCCTTAATCCCAACTAGTACAGGAATTTATTATAAATGGGTGGTCTTCACGGGACGACTTTCGTCTACCACCAATTTTAATTAATAGGCTATGACTGGCATTTTACGGGTGAAGGATCAAATTCACACTAACCGAGGGTATTTCAGAGTTCAGAAATCGATTAAAACTTTTTTTTTTAATCTCCGACGGGGATCGCACTCACGACCTTTGGCTTGTAAAGCAAACGATTTGACCATTGAGCTACACCCGCCGGCAATCGCCTCCTTATCCTCAAATAATTTTAAATTCTTAGTAATTAAATATACACATACTATACATCAAATTCTTTATACGCATCAATTCGTTCAGAAAAAACATCGGCAGAAGCGGGATGTGAACCTGCGAGCCTTGGAACCAACCGTTGCTCATGTTCATTACCCTACACCACTCGACCATCTACTGCTCGAACTGTTGCGCGGAATAAGTTGTATTTATTCCATTGTTACCATCATATAACGATATATGTCTCTATAGTATATATTCAGAGTGTTTATATTATATATTCACAAGTTTAATATTATTACTTTCCGACAGTCTATTTTAAATAATATAAAAATCCATATAATTTTTAATTCCTTCCATAATTTAAGCCAATAATTAAGTATGAATTTATAAATAACTAGCGTGTACCCGGCATGCATTGCAATGCCACTCAAAAAAAAGAAACCGCGAGCTTATGGAAGCGCCTCGTCAGGAGCCTTTCGCCTTTCGATTGGATAAGTCGGACTTGAGGCAAGGCCGAATCCAATTAGAAGCTAAGGTTATATTACAAACTTAGGTTATGTTTTTCTTACCTAAATTTGACCAAAATGGCAGTTCTGTATTGCAATAGTCTTGAATGAAAACATGTTTTACGTAAATATTCAATTAATTTTTGTAATCAAATCAAATTTTGAGTATCCTATCTTCTTCCTGCTAGTCTAAGCAATAATTCGACAATTTTTTATCGCAATCTGATTAATGGTGTAGGAATGCATAAAGGACAGACAGACAGACAGACAGACAGACATTTTTATATATATAGATAATGCGAATTGTGTGATGGAAATTTGTAGTGACTTAAACACTGGTGTGGTAGATGCTACTATGCGTTTACAATGAATGCACTTTATGTTAATTGTGAATCTATTAATATGGCAACAACGTTTGAAATAATCGAAGGAATGAAGAGTAATAAAACATTGCAACTTCCTACATCCGAAACAGATTACTACAGCACTTGTTGAGAATGCAGGCGTACATTAAATGCAAAAGAAAATACTTTTTATTTAATACAATGAAGAAAATGTGTTGGGTATTCTTTTGGCGAAAGCAATAAAACGAACTAATATGGATAAGTTTACCGCTTCCGAGAAAACATAACAATTTGTGGACAATGATCCATTGTTTGTTAATGTATCATTTCTTCTGTATCAAAATTGCTTCGTTTATTCAATGTTGACACTCATGCTTCGATTGCAAATTGACATATTCGAAGAGTTCAACAAAATGCTAAGAAACAGTAAAAATAAACTGTAAATTAATATATCCAATCAACGAAGAAAACAATCGAACAAAGAGAAGACAAAACGATTCATGTTTAACTGTCGAATAAAATTAACGAGTCTTTTCAAATATCACAAAGAAAATCGCTAAATATGATGTAAAATAAGCTTTAGAGCTTGGAGTATCTGTAATGAAATAATTAATCTTTTCATTACAGCTCGGTGGAATACAAATTATACTGTAAATTATACAACTAGTATTTATTATTATATTAGTATTTGTATAGCGCTCTTTTATGGCCGAATGATCATTCCAAAAGCGCTTCTTTGCCTCTATGAGTAAAAAGGTGGGTCTTTAGTCTGCTTCTGAAGGACGCCTCCGCTTTAAGCTCTCTTATGCTTTCCGGTAGCGAGTTCCAGGCCATTGGTGCCGCGTAGCTGAAAGCATGATTGCCAAAGACCGTGCTAGGACTACCTCCCGTCAGCTGCAGGGTGCTACTGTTTGCTCTAGCTGATCTGAGTGTCTCTCCACGCGCGCTTATTTCTGAAGGCTTGATAAGTTCTGTCAAATAGCCCGGTGCAGTTCCGTTGAGTGCCTTGTAAGCTAAGAGGCATAATTTGTACTGGATTCTAGCCGAAACTCTCAACCAGTGCAGTCGATGTAGTATTGGAGTAATGTGACAGAATTTGGGCGCGTTGTAGACTAGTCGTGCCGCTGCGTTTTGTAACGACTGTAATCGCTTTAGTTGTTTGGCTGGCATATTATTTGAAGCATAAATGTATTTATCTGGTCTATTTTCATATATCATTTTGGTTCTTGTATCATTTAGCTATCAGATGATGCATAAAAAACTAGTCTAAGAAAGTAGCAAAACGATAAAATACAGCTTTCCGATGTGAACGGTAGCGGAATCTTAAACGGCATACATCGGGTATCGATGCGAACAGGAAAATATCGAAGTCCTTCAATTCTTCAAAAATACTCGTATACTCATTGAGATATTGACATGTTGCAAAATCTCATTTAGTGTAGAATGAAAGCTCAAAGTTTTATTTAAATAACTATAAAGAAATGCAGAATACTCATAAAAGAGCATTATTTTCGCGATTTTCAGTCAAGACTTTCACCGACTAGTAAAAGAAGTATAAGACCTTTTATGTGTACAAAATGTATGCTCTATACATGCCTCCGGTACAGTTGAACCACCCCTTATAGACTAAATAAAAGTTTTCAGGCATCAAGAGCGTTGGGATGATTCGTCCGATCTGCTTAAAAATCTCTGATTATTGAAAACTCAAATATTTCTCTTCTACTACATCCACCGATCGGAGACGGAATTGCCTCGGCCCCGTCGGGCATGCAGACTTTGTGGCCACTAAATAAAATTTCCACGCATTAACAATATTCGCTCGTATTTTCGGTGAGAGGATTTATCTTCCATCTCTTTACAACCCTTGAATGCGATTCTAATCTCTTTCACGGTTTCTTTCTTTTTAGCACTTCTTGCAGTGACCACAATTGTTCAGAGAGGACTCCCACTGGACTTATCAGTTGCTATCTGATCACAATCTAAATGAGCACATCATCAAGGAGAATGAAGTAATACTTAAATATCCTCCGGTTCGCAAGTTATGGAGGCTCCCAGGAACCATTTATGTTCTTATATGGACCTCCTGGTATACAGGTGTTCTGGGACAAGGCATAGACAACCTAAGCTTACAGAGCTATGAAACAATTTGTGGTGTCCATATGCTTTAAATATAGAGCGGATTTGATAAAAAAATATTTTTGGTAACTAAATTATGTTTAAAAAAAGTGAAAGATATTCAAATAATCGCAGAAACTGTTTACAAAAAGTACGATATATATAAAATGTAATAGATACACTCGTCAAAAAAGGTATAATAAGTGTGGAGGGTATTTTTGTAGCCACAAGTTACGAGCCTTGGTAAGGAAGTTTATTTGAATTTCATCAAAATGAACTCTTCTAGAATGATCTGATAGTCCTAGAAAATGTGCTTTAATTCATTGTCGCTTAGAAGAGAGGATTATAAAAGCATGAAAAGCTTGGAAGTAAAAATCTTAATCTATATTTGATGGAAAATATTCAATGCATTTGACAATGATCATTTTACGAATTTACTAGATTTGCGGCAGTTTGATATCATTTAAAATTTGTATTGCTTATAATAGTAACATCCTCCTCAACCTCAAAGAGGTGTTATTCCGTCGCGTGATGGCAGGATTACGAGTAGATTGATAACGCAGACTTTTTCAGAAGCACATTGACATATATTTACGATAAGACTGTACAAATTTTTGGTTCGACCTAGCATTCGGCCGAGCCACAATACACAATGCTCTCGCCGACGGGCGGGGCACAACTGCCGCGCTCGTGATGGCTCTCGCCCAGCGCTACTAGCGGCGGTCTATATAACTAGTCCCAATTGGCAGACACATAAATGTATGATAAGCGAACAGAAATGAGACGAAAGATTGTATATCTAGGTTTTCGGTACGCAAGGGCTACATCATGATGATGGCAATAGAAAACCTTACATGTTTATTGACATTGCTCCTGTAGTGTCATCCATTTGTGCGGCATGTTTAATTTGCTGACAGGATCTCAGAGAAGGTAAATGGCAGACATGTTGGCATCTTCATTCCTCCTCAAGTCAACAATGCCATCCTGTGGAGTTTAGATGAAGATGGAAAACGCATAAATTCATACCATGCTTAGAGTGTACAAATCAAGGAGACGTTATATGGCATATTAAATTCAATGTTTCACATACTTGTGGAACGCAGTAACATTTAAAAAATAAGTGGATAGTCACATTTAATAATAAAACAAGTAAAACATACTTAACCCATTTCTTTATATGTTTCCGATAAATTCGCTCTGTTTAACTGTTTAAAAACAATGTGACATCAGCATGCTATAGCCCTTGCTGACTGGTACTGAAAACCTCAATATACAATATTTCGTCTCTTATTTGCGTTCGCTCATCGGACACGTATATATTGTCATTTTGCAATGCCGTTAGAAATTACTTACGGCGCTGATTGTCACCGACCACGGCCAGTTGTGTGCCGACTGCGACGAGGTCGTATTATGGCAGGCCCGGCATGTTATTCCGCTGGGGTCGGAAGTTTTTAAAGTTTATCATGAAAATATATGTGCTTTTGTAAAAGTATGTATGTTGTTCTTCTGCTCCTCATCTTGCCACCACGCAATTTAATAACGAACTTAGAGATGTCAAATTAAATATCAATATTCCACTAAAAATTTACAAAAAAACTAACGCTTCAAATTAAATAATAAACAAATTAAATAAATACTCTAGAAAGTCCCAAAGTTCGCTAACCAGAAGACTCTACGAAATTGCTTCTACAAAAAAATTCGTGGAGCTCACGTCTGAATTGAGCTTCTCTCGTGTGCAATATATCAACATTCGAGGCGATGAGGATGAAATGTCTAATCACTCTACCAAGAGGCAGTATTATTGTTAGGGAGAACGAACAATCCGTGCCTCCTTCATCATTATCATCAGCCTGTATCCGTCCACTGTTGAACGTAAGCCTCCTGCATGAGTCTCCGTCCTCTTCGATCTTCTGCCTTATGAATCCAGGCATTCCCGCTATTCTTCTTATGTCGTCAGTCCATTTTTCAGGGGGTCGGCCAATGCTTGAGCATATCCGCAGAAAAACTCAAGTAGTGGAGGCTACCTAACGAATAGACACACTCAAATGACAATGGGCAGGACATATCTGTGCCTCCTTATTCTCGAATAATTGTCAGAGATAAACGAACCGGCTAATTAACGATGTTCCTTCAGTTGCATATTCCTTATGGTGAATCCTTGTGTCGCATCCTCAAAGGTCAATACTATAGCACTGCACCGACAACTGACAACAATCATCGGCATACCGCACGTTCCTTTTTTACCCCCTTGACAAAAACTCGTTTGCCCACCGAGGAGTGTGTTCAAGCACAGCAGAGTTCGAGCAAATTATAATCTATGCCCGGGAAACAGAACAGCTGAAACATTAAAAGCGAAATCTCTTGAAAATTTTCTTAAAAGTCTATACCCAGAAAAATGATGAATGCAAAAGATTGTATATAACACTGATTATTTTTTAGTTACATTATGTTACTACTAGAAATATTCATCATTGCTAACTTTTATCCAATACACGCTTTTTATTACATATGTGATACTCTTCTCTTCTTTATCCTAGCCATTTCCCATCATCTGGGGTCGGCTCTCCTTGTGCACGTTCGCCATGTCTGTCTGTCCTGCGTTGCATTCTCGGACAAAACCAGGGTTTTCAGATCCTTGTTTACAGTTGCAGTCCAGGTTACCTGCGGTCTTCCAGGTCTTCTTCTCAGCGTGTGTATGTTGAGGGCTCTCTTCACCATGTGGTCCTCATCTCTCCGTGTCACATGCCCATACCATACATATGTGATACTCAAATGATTAATTAAGTTCGAGAGTAATTATTCGAATAATAACATTTACCTTATTTACACATACAGTTCCATAACCAATATGTACACTATTTACAGTACCGGTTTTAGACCCTGCGGCGCCGTTTGGCAATGTTTTTCTAGCGCCCCATATTGTTTATATTTAAGAAAATATAAGAATGATTGGTTAGCTAGTCGAGAGGGACAAAAAATTTCACGCATATTATGAGTTCAATGAATTAAATTCCATATTCAATCAGCAAGTATCTCTCTCTTAATTTGTTTTGATTGATGTAAAACATATCAAGATCCGTGATATGCTGTTGAGCAGATTGATCACGCTTCCAAGAGGCATCATCCCTGGCAGATTACGAAATTTTATTTATTAACGGCCTATGCCAATACATACAGTTTTAAATTAGAAAGTACAATCAAGGAAATGGTAAAGCAGAATAAATATTTAAAGCTAAAACAATAAATTTGGACAAAACATAAAAATAAGTAAAATAAATTAATAAAACCGACATCTCGCACATCAGTAGTAGAGGGATCTGCGAAGTACCGGAAGGTCAAGCCCGAAAAAGTCCAAGTCACTAGAGAAGTTAAGTAGTCTACATATTCTCAACATAGGAGAATATAAGCTGTAGTTGGTTTTGGATGCCCTTACATGTAGCAGGTTACTGCCTCTAGTGAACCGGGAGAGAGCATTTAATGCAATTTCCCCCAATGAAGTTGAGTCATCGATTATGGAGTTGATAATTTTAAAAATAAACAGCAAGTCAGTCACTGTTCTACGTCTCTCCAATGTAGATACATTAAGACGCCTCTCTAACATGCCAGTTAGTATGTTTCATCGGTAAGCCGTCGATACATTTTTTACAGCAAGCTGCATTTCCGTTTACATCTGTCTAAAACCGGTACTACACAAGCATCTGGTGGACTGTTATGCACTTTGCTGCATTTTTATTTATGCAATTAGCTGGTACTGAATTTTCTAAGTAACACTTAAAAAAAAAAACGTAACCTTTTACAACAAGTTTATGACGTAAACAATCCCATCATTAAACAACAACCGACCAGTTAGTGTGACTTTGTAGTAATGCATGTGGTCGTCACAAACTATCAAAAGTTTTGTCAGCTGCCATTATTCTCGTTACATCACAAGTCTGCACAGCTCCGCCGAGTATACCGCCATTTACATACGAAAATTATGCATAGAGAGTCTTCAGAGCAATATTAATTTTTTAATTTTATTTCTTTCAGAAACATTACAAATTTTATTTAATACGATCCTGAAATAATATCTAATACAAGAGAAACAATTTATAAATATAGGTATTTATGATTATTAAAAACGATTATTAAAAAGTCTCTAAGCTCGCTAAACAGAAGAGTCCACGAAATTACTTTGATAAATAAAATCGTGGAGCTCATGTCGAAACTGGGCTTCTCTCAAGTGGAATATATCAATATTCGAGGCGATATGGTTGAACAGTCTGATTACTCTCGCAAGAGGCATAGTCTCTGGCAGTATTACTTCTAGGAAAAACAAACAATCTTCAGGTGCAGATATGTTCTAAGGAAATGGCAGGAGTTTGTGGTGACCACATGGTCCAGATATGAACGGATATATAAATAATCAAGTAAAATAGGCACCTAGTAAGAACCATCTCAGAGAGGCGAGCCCGATGGATCGGCCACATCATGCGCCACAATGGTCTTCTTTACGTCATTGTGGAGGTGATGGTTGAGGGTAGAAACTATAGAGGGCGCCCTAGACGGGAGTATTTGCAGCAAGTGTTCGAGGACATGAGTGTAGCTCTTATGCTGAGCTAAAGAGGGTTGCGGAGGACCGAGAGGAGTGGAGATCGAGATTCAAGATTTTGTTGCTGCAAACCAATCCACCGGATTGATACGAAGAAAAAGAAATAATTAAATTATTGAAAGAAAATATTTTTAAAATCTCTTTCTAAATCAGGCTTCTGGCTTCACTTGCATGAAAAAGGTACTCATAAAAAATATTCGATTTGGACAAAATGATCAGTGATCACCCTTCCAGGAGGTATTGTCCTTGGCAAGTTAGTTATGCGCAAAGCATTTACTGCCTGACAATATATACTTTTAAAAACCTTCACATTTCGACGTCAAAAGTGCACAGGATACTGAAACGCACGCATGAGAATATAAATGTTTCCTCGTAAATCCCACTTTAATACGTAATAAAACGAGTCGCATAGGTTTTACACTGAGTTTTAAATCTCGAAACACTCTCACAAAGAGTCGCGACTTTACACATGTCGAAGCCTACGCAGGACACTTGCCAGCAGTGGCGTAACCAGTGCAAGATTTTTTTGACGTTCTGGGAGAAACTCAAAGTTGCGCATAATAATTCATATCGCCAACTTATGCAACTCCCTAGATTTTGTAGCGCATCTGACATGTTTGCGGAGGGCGGAGTCCATTCATTCGCAACATTATTGCGACACCGTGTTGCCGGCTTCTGGAGCAGGATAAGGAGGTCCAACAACACCATCATCCTGGCTGTTTCTGAATGGCTCAACTCCTCCCTGAGCCATCGCTGGATGGAGATGTTGCAGCGACCACCATGAATGAATTATTATATATATAATTATTATTTTGTATCTAAAATGTATCTATGTATCTAAAAATATGGCAGATTTGGTATTGCACAACCCACCCAATCCTGCTGGAATAAAAAGCTTATTATTATTATTTACATGAGGATGTATGGATATTATCCGTGGTTGTACCCATCTCCCGTCTAGGACGCCCTAGACGGGAGTATTTGCAGCAAGTGTCCGAGGACATGAGTTGTAGCTCTTATGCTGAGCTGAAGAGGGTTGCGGAAGGCCGAGAGGAGTGGAGATCGAGATGCAAGATTCTGTTGCTGTAAACCAATCCACCGTATTGATACTACGAAGAAGAAGTACCCATCTAACTTTATACGGGGTATGTTGGGATACAATGAGTTGAGAACTAAAAGAGATGTGTGCTTGAGTATGCATTTCTTTCGGCTAGTGCGCGGCGTGTTCAGAAATCCTGATATTTTGTTGGAAATCGGTTTGTTTGTCCCTGACAATTATTTAAGGATAAGGAGGCACAGATTGTTTGTGCTTCCCAGAAGTAATACTAACCTGCCAGAGACTATGCCTCTTGGCAGAGTGATCAGACTGTTAAACCGTATCGCCTCGAATATTGATATATTCCACTTGAGAGAAGCCCAGTTTCGACATGAGTTCTATAAATTTATTTATCAAAGTAATTTCGTGCAGTCTTCTGTTTAGCGAGCTTCGGGACTTTTTAATAATTGTTGTTAATAATAGTAAATACCTAATTGTTTCTCTGGTATTATATATTATTTCAGGATCGTATTAAATATATTTGTATTTGTAATGTTTCTGAAAGAAATAAATAAAATTGAATTGAAAATTATGAGGGATGAGATTCTCGTCCATCATTTTTTTATATACACAATCACCAACCATATAAAGTGTACTCCTAATAAGACCATTCATTCATTCATTTCTTCATGTCTGTTCCTTCAAATGGAGCTTATGGAAATCACGAGCTGCCGCAATGAAGCTCTGTCAGCCGCCTTGGTCCTCGCCTCATTCTATGTCAGTTTCGCCTCCCGTAGCTCCGCCGAGTACAATTTATTTATAGTTCCCGACGGCCTTCCAGGACGGCGAAAGCCCGAAGGCTTGAAGAAATGGCAGTCTTAATTAATACTCTCCTGTGACATGTCCCACCCAGGTCCGCCTTCATCTCTTGACTCACTGTAGTATTTTATTTATTTATTTAACAAAACATTAGTTTCAAGGTATACAAAAAAATAAGTATGGAATAATGAATAATATAATCATAAGAGAAGCATATAAAGGGTCCGCCACATAACTTTTTTTTTTTTTAAACAGGGCGCAAAACATCGAGTGTAGCTTCGGCTGTGTGGCACGTAGCGCCGTCCTGTTGAAACCAAATGTTGCCAATATCCTCCTCTTCAATTTTTGTGAACAAAAATTTGTTCAACATGGTTGCGCCGCATGGAAGCGCCATTGATGGCGCTTCACGCACACTTTCTGCCACAGCAGCAATATTCTCGGGTGTACGCACTGTTTTTGGCTTTTCACGCTTTGGTTTATCGATGAGGATGCCAGTTTCTTTCATTTTTTTCACAAGATAACGAACATACGGAGCTGACGGTGATTCTCTTCTTCCAAAATCCGTACGCAATCTACGCACACATTCTGCAACATTACCATTATTTTCAAAGTAATGTCGCAATATTTCTCAGCGTTGTTCAAGTATATACACAACCATATTCGTTTAGCGGAAAAATAAAACTAATTATCTGTCAAATCAGACATGAGCTAAGTGTTACCATTCACGAAATAAGCACTAGTTGAAAAAAAAATGTTAGATGGCGGACCCTATATAAACAAAATACATAAAAATAATACAGGGATCTAGGAAAACGATACCATCGACAAAAGAGGAAAAGAATGTAAGAAAAGGATGGAGGTGTGCTGGTAGGCCATTTAGGAGCGCCATTGCAGTTGTACTAAATTGAGTGCTCAAAGCTCCACAAGCACCAACCGGGATGGAAAACAATGAATGACTACGAGCACTGGTGTACCTATCCGGAGCGTTGAAGTTAACAGATGAAGCATTCAAGAATCCCGGGGTTGTGAATTGCAAGGCGAAGAAGAAGAAATTAATGTTTGAGAGAAGTATTTTTCATACAGCACTATAACTAATAGAAAGAAAGCATCCCTAGAAGAAAAAGATTTGGATAATGTACGGAATTGATTAAGTTGAATGGATAGTTACCGAACACATAAAATACAGACATCAGAGATTTTTTGTGAATTATTTTGAGCATAATAATATATTCTGATTTATTGGGATTCCAAACTAAGCTACCACATTCCAGAACACTTTTTAGTTGGATAAATTAATGAAGTTAAATTAATTATGTGAGTATGAAAACTGAAGGCTTAATCGTAGGTTATACCTAGATCCTTGACAACCGATACTCTTTTGATCAATATTCCGGATAAGTAGTGTTTGGAAAGTTTTTTTTTTTTACGTAAACACATACTGGAGAATACCGACAGATGGTGATAGTAATTTCGAAGTTTCATCTGTGGAATTCTATGACGCTTACCATGGTGTATTTTGCTAAACGCTGCATGTGGAGTGTTGATCCGCCAACGTCATAGACTACAGCCCGAGATTCACGCATCATCCTTTATTATTACAGGAATCTACTATGAATGGGTGGTCTTCACGGGACGACTTTCGTCTACCACCAATTTTAATTGATAGGCTATAACTGGCATTTTACGGGTGATGGATCAAATTCACACCAACCGGAGGTATTTTAAAGCTCATAAATCGATTCAAAATCCTTTTCATTTTAATCTCCGTCGGGGATCTAACCCACGACCTTTGGTTTGCAAAACAAATGCTTAACCATTGAGCTATGACCTATGAAAGAAGGAGATCACGTTGCATTTGTTGATATTAAAAGTGAGATTGTTTATGGCACCCTAATTCGATACACTATTAAGATCTGACTGCAGATTGTCTTGATATCAGGTTGATATAGCTCCTTTAGACTGATGCCGTAAAGCCTCGAAAAACGATATTTTGTCTCTTATTTTTGTTCGCTCGTCTGACATACACATCTAATGTTAATTTTAATTGTATAATGTTAAGCGGCGCTTGCATACGCCAAAATATTCGTTATGACAGTTGGTACCACTGTCATCTTGAATTCGCTTTTTCTGCAGCGACGGTTGGCGGCGCCGAGATGTCAGAGCGCGCCATCAGTTGACAGCTGGAGCTCGCGACCGTTAGGGCTTGTTTGACAAATGAACCGTGATAATATGTGAAACGAAAACAAGTGTTCTTTGTATTGTGAACCTGATCCTGCATCCTGTCATCCAGTAAATCGATATCAAATAAGAGAGGATAATATCAATGCATATCCTCAATGTAGTAAATATCTGCCACATCTTTCACTTATCATTATAATTGGATGCACCCTTGCCCAACGTAACTGTTGTAAAGCGCATAGCTGTCTGATAATGTAATGGTGAAGAGAGGTGATAACGCCCACGTAGTAATTTCACCATTTCCATCAAAGCCTTGAAATACGTGCTTTTACTGCGAAGAGGCGCACGTTTAAGCTGCTATAGACAACTTATGTCGTGAAAATCAAATATTTCAATTTCTTTTAAGTCTATAGCTTTTTAAATTTTAAGTTAAAGTTAAAAGTTATTTACCTAAATGGACATTACCAATAGAATTAGGAATGGCGCTTTTTTACTCTCTATATTCAAAACTTTTCATGTAAAACCTTTTAAGGCACTGTTACTGTCATTGGTCAAACGTAATACTGCTATACTAATCTCGTTGAAGTTTACGCTGACTAGAAATCCTTTGTAGAGTAAAAACTGAGATTCCTTTAGCATCTGTCAACTATTGTAGCAGTCAGTTAAGCTAGTCAGTGAGGATCCTAACTGGACAATGATGTGACCAATCGTCAGCCGCCCTGGGCCTCACATTCTTGCAGCACAAGGAAACCAGTCAATTGTTGCCATCGGATAGTGACCATATTTTTTTTATTTTTTTTTAACATAAAAAATATGTAGAAAAAATGGTCTCACGTGAAACCCTGCAAGTTACACACAAAGTTAGGTCAGCGAAGAGACAAACAATTAAAAACATAGGAGTCTATTCCATGTCAGCTTTATAAGCGCGCGCGTTATTCCAACAATATCTTTCAAGAAGTTTAACAGCAAAGGACCGTTACAAATGAGCAGCAGCTTAGGAAGGTTCTCCCAAAAAGTGCAGAAATTCTCAGACAGAACACATTCTCTTGATTTAATATTTAAGTTTTTTTTTCTTAAGAAAACTGTGTTTATATAAAAATTTACAAAGCTACTGTTACATACGTAACGCATAGTATAAAATCCACTTAAGAAGTATGTTGAAAAAAATATAATAGATAAATAAATAAAATTTTCAATTTAAAAACCTAGCGCCCAAGTCGTATAACAACAAAACTTATTAGTAAAAAAATATATAAAAATGTCAATCACATCGTCACTAAAAATTTTCACCACACACCACAGTTATTTGTCAATTGTTCATGCCTTTTCCTAAGATATATATGCGCTCAAGTTCTGCTTAGAAACACACATGGTTTCCGACGGCCTCCAAGCTTGAAGAAGCAGTTTTAGTAACCGATTTATATTTGGATGTTGTTATATCATAATTTTTAAAGACACTGTAATAATATTTCTACGCTTTTGATACCTGGACACTTTGGTCTTAAGAAGCAGAGTGAGCAACATTAACCTATTCATGTTTTGGTGCGCACACAATGTCGCATAACTCCAGTGATCGAACAAAAACTGCTCTTACGAGTGCAACGTGATCTCTCTTTAGCCTCGCCATTTCCCATCATCTGGAGTCGGCTCTCCTTGTGCACATTCACCATGTTTGTCTGTCCTGCGTTGCATTCTCGATCAAACCGAGAGTTTTCATATCCTTGCTTACAGTTGCAGTCCAGGTTGCCTGTGGTCTTCCAGGTCTTCTCAGCGTGGATATACTAAAAGCTCTCTTAACCATGTGGTCCTAATTTCTCCGTGTCACATGCCTATACCATCTTAGGCGGTTTTCCCTTATCTTTTCAGGTTTGGGGGCCACCCGAAATGAACTCCGAATATGCTCATTTTGAACTCTGTCCACTCTAGTCACACAGCCCGCCCACCTCAGCATCTTCATCTCTGCTTCATGAATCCTATCCAAGTCACGTTTCAGTGGGGTCCAACACTTCGATCCGTAGAGCATAGCTGGCCTTACAGCAGTTTTGTAGATTTTACCTTTGATCCTAACTGGAATCTTGCTGTCACACAAAACCTCAGAGAGAGACCTCCATTTCAGCCACCCCGTGTTTATTCTATGCTCCACGTCGAACACGAGTGCAACATGATATGGTAGTATAACTATATAAAGTAAAATGTATAATATTCGTGTTGTAGAATGGTCTATACATGGTGTCACCCTGTAGGGTAGTGTGCCCCTCACGCCAGGTCAAGAGGTGATTTGCTGGCGACCTCTAACGGCACATTTTCATACTAAACTGCTGACTGAGTGCCAGAGAGGAAGGAGAGGCGATCAATGGCGGGAAATGGTAGTGTTGAATACTAAAATAATACGCATCAATATCGGGCTTCAGAGAACACTTAACAGCAAAAATATAAAGAAATAAAAAATTATTTACGGTTGCTGTAAAAATGATTTGAAGATTTAAGCTCCCATAATAATTACATACAAACAATTTTTATAATAGTGTTAAGAGTATTTACTCGTATAACTAGCGGATACTATTATATTACTAGTGATAACAAAATATTAGAGGCCATTGAGATGTGGTCATACAGGAGAATTCTCGGAATTTCCTGGAGAGACCACGTCACGAACAATGAGGTTCTCAGCATAATCAAGGAGGATAGGCATCTAGTAAGAACCATCTCAGATAGGCAAGCCCGATGGATCAAGTCACACCGTGCGCCACGATGGTCTTCTTCACGGCATTGTGGAAGGGATGGTTGAGGGTAGAAACTGTAGAGGGTGCCATAGACGGGAGTATTTGCAGCAAGTGTTCGAGGGCATGAGTTGTAGCTCTTATGCTGAGCTGAAGAGGACTGCAGAGGATCGAGAGGAGTGGACATCGAGATGCAAGATTTTTTTAGTGCAAACCAATCCACCGGATTGATACTACGAAGAAGAAGAACTAGCAGATTGTACCAGGCGTTGTTTATGGATTGTTTCTTAAATCATAAAATAGGGTATGACCTAATTGAAAAATCATTTTAATTATACGGAAACTTTCCCGAATCCATAATCAACATATTTACAAAATTTCATCATGATTCAATAAGCAGTAAAGGCATCCATAAGTTATAGATTTTTACTTATAGATATAAATATATATATATATATATATATATATATATATATATATATATATATATATATATATATATATATATGTGATGATCCGAATCACTGTCACAATATATATATATATATATATGTATATATATATATATATAAATATATATATATATATATATATATATATATATATATATATATATATATATATATATATATATATATATATATATATATTGTGACAGTGATTCGGATCATCAGACTAATCACCATGATTCATTAAAAATCAAATTTATAAATCCCTACCACAGCAGCTTGGAATTCTTGGGTTTTAAATTAACTGTGTGCGGATTTGTATGCGATCCCTAATTTGTTTGTAAGACTTGAGAAAAAATATTCAGAATTTTGAAAATACGTTTCTTTTTGCGCTTTATAGGGAATCATACCCACGATTGAATTTCGTTTGCGACCGTGCTGGCTCAAAGCAAGGCTCTTCGGAAAATCGATTCTATCTTTGGATAGATCGATTCTATCTATGGATGGAATCGATCTGTTCCAGACCTGTGTGAAGTGTAAGACTTACTCCCAATGAGAAAGGCCATGTTTCAGGTATGTACCGTGTACCACAATAATCGTTTCCCGCGACTGCCAGTATGTTTCCTGGACCAAACGGAGTAGACGTAAATGGTAAATGGCATTAGAGCGGCGATAGTCTACGTGTGAATGGAGATTTACGGTGTCGTAGGCTGACAGGTAATAATGGGATTGTTGGAACCCTAGCCAACTGATCTGGCTCTGAAACTTCAGGGGTCAACCGGGCCAGGGCCGCAGCAGGCAGAGTGCAAGAGGGCAAAGTTAAAAGGGCACCAAAATCTAAAGTATATATATATTAATATTTTAAACTTGTAATTTCCTTCTTCGTAGTATCAATCCGGTGGATTGGTTTGCAGCAACAAAATCTTGCATCTCGATCTCCAATAATCTCGATCCTCTGCAACCTTCTTCAGTTTAACATAAGGGCTACAACTCATGTCCTCAAGGGCGCCCTATGTATTTTCTACCCTCAACCATCCCTTCCACAATGTCATGAAGAAGAGTATCGTGGCTCATGATGTGACCGATCCATCGGGCTCGGCTCTCTGAGATGGTTCTTAATTTTTTATTAATTCAGTTATTTTATTTTATTATAAATGAATAATATTCTCGTTTTATTACTCGGAGGCAGTTCCCATAGCAAATATCCTGCTGTCACTCCATATTTTATATAGTATTTATAGAAGTAGGATACATGACGGTATCTCACTAACTATATGTTCACTACTCTTTCAGAATATGTAACTACTTCACACTTGATCTCTCCGGTACTACATATTTTATCTTACCCATCACACGGCATCCTCGATTACACAAGCTAATTATTACCAAAAAAAATTATTTCACAATTTTTTAAGGTGCGTCTGATTTTCAGACTGGCAAAGAGTCGGATTGTCTTCATCTCAGTGAACGTTTGTCTTCCCCCGTTGCAAAATAAGTTGGTTGTACATTTAATATCAGCAGCCTGCCTATCTTAAAAAAGATCAATCTCTTAGCCGGTAAAACAAGTCAAAATTTTAATATATTTAAAGTTTAATGTCCAAGCTTTTTATTCTGATTAAGCGAGTTCCTTTCCTAAGGAGAAATCGTCATCAATGGTCCATTTTTTAAACAATCGATTATTTAAGTAATAATAAAATAAAATGCTGGTAAAACTCATTGTAAAAAGTCATCGAATTCTTTGGTATGTGCTTACATAAAAAAATACTTCGGTGATCAAACAAGAAACGGCGCTTTCAATTAATTCCAGATAAGTACACCCGTGCTCGTAGCCATCCATTGTTTTTGATCCCAGTAATTTGGTACAACGGCAATGGCGCTCCTAAATGGCCTACCAGCACACCTCGATCCTTTTCTTACATCATTTTCCTCTTTTGTCGATGGTATTGTTCTCCTAGATCTCTATGATCTTTGACACGTGTCATCTTCTTCTTCTTTTATGTTATTTTTATCTTTCATTATCTTTAGTATGTATTGTATATTTTTATGTATGCTCTGTTTCTTATAATTTTGTACCTTAGAACTTCGGTTGTGTGTAATAAATAGATAATGCGGTATATTTAATCGGTTAATAAGCTTTCAGGGCCTTATAGTCTGGGCTGAGCAGTTCCTGCATCGGCTCTGATCTTTGGAGCATACAGAAGAATGGCAGACAACGGCCACGCCTTGCACGAAGAACTGAATCCGAAGCCATTACCCTCGCCTTAGACTTGCCGAGACTTATTTAAATTATGGCCCATGGGCTGATTGAAACTAACTGTGAATATAAACATTTCCTCAAGTATCCACGAGGTGTTCTATGCGCTAGGAAAAATGACACAAATTGCAGAGAAAGAGAAGAACACATCAACTTACCTTTAAACTGGAGAAACGCATTGCAATCACTGCACTCTATACTGACCCCTGACATACTCTCTTCTTGCATACACACAGTTATCACGAGTTATCACAATTTATCACCAAGTTTCACTGAGTAAATACAACGTGTAGTTCCCTACAGTATCCATCATAAGAACCCGGGAGTTAAAAAAATGGCAGCGAAAATGTCAGAGGAATATTTATTACTTTACCGCGTAATCAACATTTTTTAAGAGTACATTTGGAATGAACTGTTTTGTTGTTTATCATATTTTGTTATATTGTAATTTTGAATATGAAATATACGTAAATGGCTTGTTTTCAAAATTTTACCTTAGGTATAGAGAGACGTTTGTTTTATTTTTCTCTTCTAATTTCTGAAGGTTACAACTGTTTGCACAATCATCTCCCATTAATATACCAAATAATATAATCCTTACAATAACACGTTTACTTCTGTCAAGTAATAAGCAAGATTTGTTTATCACATTTTCAAAATCATTTTGTATTTATTCGCAAAACGTCATATTTCATTAATTTCTATTGTTTCTAATGAAACTGCTTATCACTACGTATCTTTATATTATATATTACAAGTTATAAACTTGACATCCCTATATGCAATAAAGATAATCCAGTATCTAATGAAAATTCCATCATTAAAATTCCATATTTTACTCGTGTTTTATAGCGTGCATAATATATAAGGTATTCAGAATAAACAACAATTTTATACGTCATTTCTTTTGCCGTTATAAAATTTATACTCTTATAAGGTCACTGACATTGAGAGAGTATTTTTTAAGCTGTCCGAATCTACGGGAATCGTCTCACAATGCGAAATGCTAAATGGCGAAATGTTGTCAATATATCACTTGATTTTTACGATGGGAAATATTGGCTATCTAAGCATCTGTTCGATAACGGTCCGGGGTTTAACTCCGCAGGAGATATTTCCTTGTATGGCGTGGACGAGGAATGCTGAAGGTATGAGATCTCGCCTCATGAAAGGAAGATACTCGGGTCGATCTTGATCAAAAGTGATCCACAATCTTTGCCGACTTCATAAACGAATCGCAATACCAATAAACCATCTTCGGCATCGCATATAACTGTTAAAATGCAATAATATCCGCAAACTGAATACGCATTTTATGAAACATCAAGAGATGGTATTATTTAACACTAGCATTTCTCGGCGCGCGTTGCTACACCTCAGAATATTCACTATATGTTCAAAAAAATGATTTTAATCATACCTGTCTCTGTCAGAGTTGAAATCTCTGTAATAATTCTGATACGCTTGTGTGTAGTATTGTGACTTTTGGGTTTAGTCATGTGTGGTGAATTTCTTTTCACCAATATTTCTTCAGGGCTGACGACCCAAAAGTCAAAAGCCCAACCTACCCAACCCAAAATACCAAATCTGGCCGTGAAAACCTACGAAGTTATATATTGTGTGAAGTACAAAAAAATCATGTCGGTAGCTAAGTGTGCCTCGAGTCCCTATTGTCTACTGTAGACTTACAGACTTTTAAAAAAAATTAAGCTTCTCACTTTTTATGACATCAATACGTCATTAAAATATCATATCGATCAGCATACGTGAAAATTTACAACAAAAAATACGAAATAACACAAGTTCGAGAAAAACGTTTTTTTTCGTGCTTGAATTTTTACGTGTCTATGACCCACATAGCTTTCGTCATTATAATAATTTAACATTTATACTTACAGATGGCTTGGGATGGAAAAAGAGATGTTTTATAATATAGTTTTATATATGTATATATGTAGTTTTATTTATATAATTTATAATTAGGGACCTTAAACTTTGTATTGCAAGTGCTTAAGGAGAGCCTTCAGTTTTTACAGCAGCTTAGTGAGGCTTCATATTCTTTCCTTCTCTCAATATTATGTATATGAATATATTTCATTTTAAGTTTTCTACATTTAATAATCACCCATGTTTTTCATATGTATGTAATAATGACGGACGGCATAGTCCAGTGGTTAAAGCGTTGACTCGTCACTCAGACACCATCGTTTCGCATCCTGACCAAGCTTGATTTTCATAAATCGATCTAAGCTATTTAAATACCCCCGGTAGGGTTCAGAAACCCCTTAAGGAAAAAAATGGTCCAAGCCTCGGGAGCATCAGGCTGATTATCCGATCTCCCTAAAAACGCTGATTATTAAACATCCAAATATTTCTCTGGTACTACAGCAGTAGTCTATGCAAGTTCGAGAGCTATTGCCCTGGAGGCTCCCGGGAAACATTTATGTTCCTATGTGGAGCTGCAGGTATAAAGACATTCTAGGACAAGGCATAGACAATCTGTAAGCTTACAGAACTGTGAAAACGGAAATTTGCAGTGCCAATATACTCCAAATACGAAGCAGCAAACTAGTAGAAAATATTTATTATGTAAGAAAATACATGTATTATAAATATAGCCAGACAGTGATGGAAATATCTTATCTGTAGATTCAAACACTGGAAATATTTGAGGTAACTTTGTAATAACATTAAGGTTATCAACTGACAATACTTGGTGAAACTGCTCGACTATAATTTTACATTAATTTGTGCTAGGTTTGATATGCTACCATTGATTACAGCCTGCCTGCCATTCACAAATCTTACCTTAATTTTTTATTGCCTGTGTACGTCCTTACTTACAAATCGTATGAAAAAATTAATTTCTTTCATATTTTTTTCCCTCGATTTTTATCCTGATGTTTTCATGGCTATTTTTCTATGAGTGACTTTTACATGAATAATCACCACAAGTACTAAAATAAGTATAAATTTTAAAAAAGATGTTACAGAAGAGGTGACTGTAAATAATAAACACTCAATAGAATATCTGGATAACTCGAAATTTTTGAGTTAAGAGACATTTTGATATATTGTGGTTCAATGAATTTCAATTTCAATTTATTTTTTCTCACAAATTCAATTTGTTATTGAAGTACAATTAAAATTAATAATTCTATAAAAAAATATGTACAAATATAGGTACTTATGATTAAGTACTAAGAACAAAGCAATAAAGACAAGCAACACAAGATCCCAATGCTCATCAAACAGACGACTCCAACAAATTATTCTTCCAAAGAAATTCGTGGAGTTCATGCCTGAATTGGGCCTCCCATACGTTAAATATATCAACATCCGAGGCGATTTGGTTGAACAGTCTGATCTCTCACCCAAATAACACAGTCTCTGGCAGGTAAGTGTTACTCTTTGGGATAGCGAACAATCTGTGCCTCCTTATTCTCAGATATTTATCGGGGACATATAAACCGATTTTCAACAAAATTTCAGGATTCCTGAACATGCCACGCAACAGCCAGAAGAAAGGCACTTGGAAGGCAATTTTCCTTGCAATATTTTTTTTTTAAATCAACTGAGTTTTTTGGCATTTTCATTATTGAAGGCGGATACAAGAGAATATCTGAAAAATACTTTATTTTAATTTTTTTTTAAAAGAACTCACATCAAAGAAGTCCATTAAATTGCAATGAAACTTGATATAAAATTATCTCAGAATACAATTTTTCTAATTATGTTAAATTCAATTGAGTTCATATTAAGCTGGGCCGAAGAAATGCGTAAGGCAATTAACTAACCGTCCCTCTGCCTATATAATCAGATACCCCCTGAAGTCGCGAAGCAGCTTTCTGAGATCCACACAACCTCTCACTTCCGGCCCTGAAAATAAGAGACTCCAGCTCTGGCAAAAAATCGTATTAGAAGATTTCATCACTCCAAAGAAAGGCCTCCCAACAGGCAAGAACCTTGACTGTCGGACGTCGAAATCCCTGAATAGATTAAGAACAGGAATTGGTAGAACAAAGGACAACCTCGAGCGGTGGGGAATGCTTCAGCAGGGATTCACTGTTGTGCGACTGTGGAGACCTGCAGACCGCCTCACACCTAAGATCCCGCCCCATGTGCCCAACAAGCTGCACATCCCAAGACCTAATACTGGGCAACACACGGGCTATCGATCTTGCCAGATATTGGGCAGAAATAATTTGGCGTCACTGACACGATGGAGAAGACTTAAATAACTACTTAGGTTTTCATGGCCAGATTTGATATTGTGGCTTTTGGGTTTAGCCGTGTTGTGGCTAACTTCCTTCAACCATTATTTCGACCGCCATTGCAGGGGTCTTCTTCAGGATTAATGATTTATTTAGTTGTGAGTTGGTGTCAGATTATCTTTTTTACGAGCATTATTGATTGATATCTCCATGGCAACTACATACTCAAGTTTTATTCCGGAGAACGTGGGTATGTTCTAATAATACGGTAGGTATGTTCTAAGAATTATACCTCCACGAACGTCATGTCGGACTGTGGTCGCCCTTGCTTGGCTGTACAAGAAGACTTGAAGTTGGATTATTATCATAATGAGGATAAATAAAACAAGTGTAATGGGTAGACAGAATGAATATAATTCAAATAGTCATTTTATTGTACAACTTATAATTTAAAGTATAAACGATTTAGAACTTTCTGAAGCTCTTCTTGGTGCCCTTGCCCTTGTTGATCTTCAGGACGTTGAACCTGACGGTCTTGGAGAGGGGACGGCACTCACCGATGGTGACCACGTCCCCGATCTCCACGTCTCTGCAAAAAGAAACATTTCAAGGTTAGGAACATGACGAGGCAATATTTATCACGAGGGATTTAAAGGCTTTCATCAGAAATTTTGGTTTAGAAAAACGATATCATCAAATGTGTATCAGAAGACCGTCGTTGTTATCATCATGAAAAAACGTTATTCAGGGGGTTTATCATTGGTTATATAAAGTGTCAAAAATACAGTTAAAGAAAATTCTTATTTTTTTAAATAAATCAGATAAGGACTTCACTCACTAGAATTGTTCCAAAATATTCATATAAAAAAAACTAAATTATCCGACAGCAATAATTTGCAAAAATCATCCTTTTATGATCTACAGAAGAAACTTATATTTTCACGACTTCATGTCCAGTGATACAAAAAACCCAATAAGAATGTTAAAATTATGACTTTGAAAGGCTCTCTGAAAGAAGTTAGTATATAACATTTAGACCAAACATATTACAGTTTACCTTCTTATAATTTTTTTATATGATCAGATGATTAACCTGATATGCTTCCGAGACCAGAACCGTATAGTCCTAAGAGGCGGTTGAACTGCATTTTCATTTAAAAAAAAAAACACTTTTTAAATATAAATGCGAAATTTGGTGATAATCAAACTTACTATCTACAGGTATATGTGGTAAAAGGAAATAATTAATTTGTGCATAGCAATTTATTTCTATAGATAAAAATGTCGCCAAAATGCGAGAACAACTGATAATGTTAATGTAATACGTATCTTTCAGGGAGCCCTTCATATATTGAAAAACTTACAATATAAAAAATTTTAGGTTTGCAAGATGTGGATAATTTTTATACCTGAAGCAGGGGGAGAGGTGCACGCTCATGTTGCGATGCCTCTTCTCGAATCGGTTGTACTTGCGGATGTAGTGCAGGTAATCTCTGCGGATGACGATGGTGCGCTGCATCTTCAGCTTCTGCACGACTCCGGTGAGGATGCGGCCGCGGATGGTCACGTTGCCGGTGAAGGGGCACTTCTTGTCAATGTAGGTTCCCTCAATCGCCTGGATATCCATCCGGGCACAAACGGCAAAACAATGTTAATACAGAGAATGGCGCTTTTTAAAAATGTATTTTTTTAATATTTCTTTTGTAATCAGTAGAGACGTTCTGTCTTCATGATGTATCGGAAGACCGTCGTCTGGATCATCATAAAATAAAAATGGCAAAGAGAAGGATGATATAGATTTTTTTTACTATCGCCTATTTTACTTTCAATTTATTTCAAGATTTGCTCATAAAAGAATATGTAATTAGTTCAAAAATTATACATATTTAATGTACAGTTATACAATGACATACGAGTTTAATTCTTTCCGCAACCTTCTTCGTATTTCAAAGCAAATTTCCACATTTAAATTTATTGAACTGCAATTAATCCGTTCAAGCCCCAAAATGTCACCTCAGTTATTTTTGTTACGTATTTTTGAATAAGAAAAATGTATTTATAAATATTGTGCAAAAACATAATAAAAGAATGTAAAGAATTAAATTAGATTTATAAAGTGCTCCTTTCACTTAATTTTCATCACTGCTATTCTTATCAGTTCTTTGCCTTTTTCGCCACACTTTTCTCACTTACATCTGTAGGCCGTTTAAAAATGTCTAAGGAGATCTGTTTCTTACTCCCTTTCAGAATGTTCTGAAATTGAGTTAGGCAAATGTTATTAAATAGTCACAGTAACAAAACGCGAGCACAACTTATCAAAGATGCTTTGACAGCAAAAGCACACTGATAACTGATTCTCTGACCGGGGGATTCACGTGGGAAAGCGTGAGGCACGTTTCGTGTGCCACCAGCAGACCCGCAAAGCCAATTGCTCGTATTTCAAAGCGAAAAATCGCTCGCTCGACGGCTCATATCTAAAAAAAACTCCTATGTTTGGGCACTCGTATGTCAAGGTACTACTGTATTGCCAGAAATCATTAAAAAAAGGTATCACTAGATTTATGGATAAATATCATTGACATTTTTTATCTTTTAAGCCCCTTAAATTATTTTGATTGGAAAGCATCAAAAAAGAAATTGATTTATTTATTAAATTTAATTAAATCTTGAGTAATGTATTTTTGAAAAATAATTATCAATAACATAATATAACACCAAAATCATGCAAAATATTTACATTGTGATATAAAAAATATGAAAATGTTAAATAAAAGTGCCAAGAATAATTTTAAAAATGCAATTATTACAATAATCATTCCAAAAAATTATCATTATTTAAATAACTTCTTAGGTTTTCTGATCACTATTTCTTTCAAACAATTTAGTAATAATTCTGGAGCCTCGAAATACTTATGATTTGTAAGGTTAGTTCACTGTGAACCAAAATTCTCAAGAATCAAATAGGATATATGTTTTTTACTTTATTTTTACTCTTCTAGATGCGGCTATTGTTTCATAAGAAATGTCGATAATCCATGGAAAAATAAAATAATTATATTTTAGATTTTTATTTATGTATTATTATTTTATACATATGTACACAAGCTTTATCTATTTTTTGCTAATTTTTAACCCTATTAATTAACGAATCAATTAAAACAAACTATATATATTTTTTAAATAAAACTCTATGCCTTGGCTATATATCAGAGCGCGGCACTCTAGCAACATAAAGTGTTATGCCGATGTATAGGCATCCCGCATAGTGATTATCTGACAGGAACTTGCATTCCCCATATGTTTACCAAGTTTTGTATTGTTACATACCACGACCAGTTTTCAATGGCCTTGACTATATATTGGCACGGTGCACTCTAGCGACATAAAATGTCATGCCAATATATAGGCACGCCGCATCTAAAGGTTTAATTGATTGAATAAATTTAGAATGGAGAATTCCAAATTTAAAAATTATACCTCGGCAGTAATATTGACTGAAAAATTACTAAGAAATGATTGATTGGTTACATGAAGAAAATTGTATATTCAAACTACACTTACCTTAGTTGTTAATATGATAGAAAATTATTATAATAATAAAAACCCAAAACTAATAACCACACGTAATCATAAAGTGAAACTTACACATTATCCCAGCAGAGACGAGATGGAATAATAAGAAAAACCCATACCTTTTACCATGAATATATGTGATGATGACATTTTGATAAGCAACAAACGGGGACAATAAAACTTGGAGATAAAAAATGGGGAAAAAAACAGTTTAACCACTTCCCTGGCGTTCAAATGTGTGAAAAAAAGTGTTCCAATTTCGACGCTCACGCAAATATGTGATACCTTAAGCACGCCCATGAGCATTTTAAAATCATCGTTCAATTTTCGGTGTTCACGCGAATCATGACTCATATAATTTCACGATTTCTGTAATTGAAAAAAAAATTGATTTCTAAACCGGTTTTTGTTGTATTTACATTTCAATAAAGACGCTCGTTATTCTTTCAGCCTCTTTGATGAAAACTTATGTTTTGTATTTAAATATTTTATATTATAGATTAAGGAATATTAAAAATATATTGTATCGTAAAATTAATATGCAACCTTTAATGAATTGCTTTCATTGCTTCATTGCAATGAGTTCAATATTGAAAAGCACGTATTTGATACCGTTTGATAAATAACTTGATAACGACTGTAAAAATTATTCCTAAAAATTCGTATTAGCAGACGTGAAAGGGTTGAGTCTGTTTCCTGTATTTTATGTGACTATTCCATATGATACTATATGTATACAATATGTTCATGTAATATTCTATGAAATATTTTTTAATAAAAAAAAATTCAAAGAATATAATTCGTAGGGTTGAAAAAAAATTATATGCTTCAAGTTAACGAAAATAAAAATAGTTTTATTTTTTTTTGGAACGTTTTTGCCAAAATAATTTGCCGGGGAAGTGGTTTAAAATTAATAAAATCACTTGTGTTGCGGAATTAATGTAAAAATGCGAGGGGTAAAAATTTCATGGTCACTAAATCAATGACTAAAAATACTCTTCGGTTCAAACGTTTGGGGTAAAATATCCAAGGATTTTGTGATTTCTTGCGAATACTGGCTGATTATTTTTTGGTACAGGATTTAAAAGCATTTTGTGTGATTTTGGGTACACATTCAATATTTTGTTATTGTTTTTTTTAAAGTTATTAGTTTAAAAGTTAAGTTTCATTAACTTAATTAGTAATTTGATGCCTTCGTGCATTTTGTTAATGTTAATTTAGAGTATAATTAGTTGTTAGGATGCAATAAATATGTAGTGAATCAGATTAAAAGGAAATTGTGATAGGAGGAAATTATTTGTTCGAGTTGAGAAATTAAATTTGGTTGTTAATAATAAGGTTAAACAATAAATGTGACACCTTCAAGATAAAAAAGAATAATGGACATTAAAAAATTAAGAAACTAAACTTACATTTTTTTCTTTAATATTGTTCTGTAGATATGTTTGATTATGTATTAATTTTAAAGCAATATGAGAAGTAGTACATACAATAATCTTATATATATGCAAACTGAATCATCCCTTTTTAATGAGACATTCTTTTCTTATCCACAAGTTTAATTCTGTAGACTAGGAAATGGAACATTACATTTCTGAAATTGCTATGTATCTCCTTGATAGTTCCTGCATATAACTTCACATGCAAGACTAACATATTAAAGCATTTGCTCCATATAACGTCTATAATAGCGGTCATGAGCATTACATGGAATTTGTAGCCTCATGTTACAGCTTTATTTTGCTGTTGTAATGTTCAAAATTATTACTATATAACTGAATAAAAAATATATTGTATTGCAGTTAAAAAAAAAACTATTAGCATGTCTGATCGAATTTAACTAAAAAATTAATGTTATCTATGTTATCATTATAAAAAGATAATACCAGAAATCAAATTTGGTGATAATCCAAGCTAATATACACATGTATCCCATCTGTGGTAAAAGGATAGAATTAAATTGTAAATAAGTATATTAGTCTATATTAATTGCCCACAAGTAAATTAACAAATCCCCCTAAAAGGCGCCACGTTTAAAAGATTAATGCCTCGTTCGCATAGTTATAAATTTTGATGTAAAAAGGTAAGTATGTCCTGAAGGTGGTCACATATAGAGGATTTAAGCGTTTTCCCAGGCGCTTGATAGAGCAAACGAGTAAGAGTTCCCCGTCCTCCGCCACAGCCCGGCGCTGAAAGAGCAAGTCCCTGTTTACCTCTCGGGGAGTCCTGAAGCCTAGTCCAACATCGCGGTGATACCGCATAAACTTCTTCTTGAGCCCGCCCTTCTTGTTGAAGTTGACGGTCGGCTGCTTCTGGAACGCCTTCTCTGTCTGCAATAATCAACTACGTTAGTTAGCTCACACGCCATGCGGACCACCGAGGTGGCATACCTCGCGGGGGGTCTTGAACCCGAGCCCCACATCGCGGTGGTAGCGGAAGGACTTGCGCCCCTTCTTGACGTTGACGCCCTTCTTGCGGTTAAGGAACACAGTCGGCTGCTTTTGGAACGAGCGTTCATTCTGGAAATTGACATTGCACAACATATTCACATACAATAACATTAAATCTGTGACCGGCGATCGGCAATTAGCTCCCTACTGACGTCCCTCAAAACTACTCAAGTGATATATAAAGCCTGACACGTGGGCATTAATATTTTTAAGGCATAGTTGCAAAAGTTATACCGCTAATGGTAGGTACGCATTGCATATCTATGTTTTACCAAATGTGAATTTTGAATGGTTTCTTATCTAGTTTTATCAAAGCTTAGTTTTTTCAAACAATTTATTAAATATTATTTTGTTTTAACATTTAATTTTTTAACACTACAACTAAAAACTAATTTGTTACCTACATGTTAATATCGTAATTTTTATAAAAACTTTGGCAGCAAACACAAATTACCTACTGATGAGCTCAATAACGTTTTTTTTTATCCAAAATAAATAATGTTAGTTGGGGTTCAATAAAAAGCATGGCGACTGTTTATTTCAAAAATATTTGTTTTAGATTGAATGTTCTTTCATCGAAAGGTAATAAATATATTATAATACGCAGAAAAAAGTACTTAAAAAACGTAACTTTTACTATTCTGATGGTCAATTCAAAATTGAGAAATGATCCTGAGAACCATCATATAATATATAAAAAATATATATTATTAGGCATGAGTTCATCTTATAATACTCTGAATTGAAATAAAGCATTAATTTGAAACGAATTAGATCGATAGATATACCGAAATCCTTTAAGAATGATCATACAAAATAAAGTAGGTACACAATGGTCGAAACTAAATTCTTCTTTCAGACTGGTAATAAATCTGAAATATAATAATTTTTATCATACATCTTTGACAAAAATGAGTTAACGCTTCAATATAGAATAATGTGTGTAAAAATCGGAAATATTCGAAAGACGTTGAAACGCAACCGCGAACATTTGACAGATAACCTAAAAAAAATACATTGACGAAAAACGACTAGCGAGACGCTTTTACACGGTTTTAATATTTAGATATTGCAATATATTTACGTCATATCGCACCGCCGGCGTCTCACAGATCCGATCGTAGTTATTTTCGACGTTGTAAATGCCAACACCACGTGGATGTACACAATCGGATATCGGTGTTCATTTCACTTTTTAGGAACCCGCCAGGTTCGTGTAAATAGACTGGCATTATTCCAGTCGTTGACGAGTGAAGCGTTTCGATTATTTGTAGTTTATTATAGCAATACGCCCGATGCACGAGCTAAATCTTTGCCCAACATACCTGGTCTGCCATCTTGCTCGCGGGGAAAAGAAGGAAACGCGTAGCTATGTTTATGGTCAATCATAATACACCATAGACGAAATATACTTGAATTACATATATTTAATACCTAAACGCTTGAATAACGAAACTTTTAATGCAGTTTACTGATCTAATTCTTGGTTAATTTACCAGTTTAAAAATAATTTGTTTGATAATTTAATTTTACGAGTCAGATTTTTTATAGACAAATTAATTTTAGACTTTCTTCTTATCTGCTTTATTTATTAGTTAATTATTTTAATCATTTATATAATACATTTAACAAAATGTAATAATAATAAATTGATTTTATATTCTTTACAGAGACAAATATTTGTGAAAAAAATTAAAACCATTTTACTTACAAATCTTCTTTCATAATTATTTTTATTTTTTATTTATGAGATCCTAAAAAAAAATTAAGAACATTTTTTTATTCCTTTTGTATTAAAATAGATTATAACAAGATAATCATGGTAACTATTTTATTTATATAAATGACTACAATAGAAGAAGTGAACACTTTTGAAAGAAATAATCTTTTATATAGTTTTTTTTCACAAACCTACTCCAATATGAAAATACTTGCTCTTTACATACAGCACTCTATATTAATAATTCGTTTATTTTTTTACTAGTTTGGAAAATTAATATGCATTCAAGTAGGTATGTGCTTTATAAAAAAAATATAATTGAGTTGTAATATGTTTCATCCTTAATTTCAAGCCATAACATAATAGGTCCATTATTATTTTTAAAACCTGCGGATTGTGGAGGGATTAATAAATAATAGATACATATTTTAATATTCTTAATACTTTTATATGTTTGGTACCATATTTGAACATTAAATGGTAAAATAAACATCACAATAAAATTATTCAATACAATAAACTCTAAATTGTAAAATAATATTATTAAAAAATAAAATAATTACTATCACAATTTTTCTACATAATCTTTATTTTTTACGTAAAAATATACAAGCGATTACCACCAGAAAAGAAAGTAAATCTCATCTGTGGCATGTCGATAGGTTACGTAATTAGACTACAGTCCACCATCCAATAATAAACCACAAAACATGGCGAGCCATGTCATAGAAATTATAATGAATAGTGGTGTTTCACGGGACGACAATCGTCTACCACTAATAAACACCTTGAATAACTTCTTGGGTTTTCACGACCAGATTTGGTATTGTGTCTTTAGGGTTTAGCCGCTTGTGTCGAATTATCTACATCAAATATTTCGACCGTCATTACAGGGCTCTTCTTCAGGGTTGATGACTCTGTGATGAGTGTGATGGTGTCTTGAAATAGTTCAGCCGTCAGCCTAACGTCCCTCCACGAGAACATGTCAAAGAGTCATGTACAGTGGGTATGTTCTAAGGAGCGTACCTCCTCGAGCGTCATGATGAGTATGTTCTAAGGAGAATATGTCATGTCGGACTGTGGTTATCATTGATTTTCTGTGCAGGTTTTTTTTATGTGATAGAGGTGGATGCCATGCTATTTTGAGAATCAAACGGTCATCCTTGTTAATGTTGATAGGATGTCTTTTGATTTAATTTCAAGTCATCAACCTTAAAGAAGACCCCTGCAAAGGCGGTCGAAATATTGGAAGAAGATAATTCACAACACATAGCTAAACCCAAAAGCCACAATAACAATAAACACCTTAATTATTCTAATTTATCTTATAGATAGCGTATTCTGTTGTTCTACCAATGAGGATGACAAATAATTAATTAAAAATTAAATTGATAGAATGAAAGATCTTTATTTAAGATGTAAATAAAAAGACATTAGAATCTTCATTCTGGATGAAACAAAAATGGTATCCAAAACTAACCAAAAACTAACAAAAATAAATCATTGTTTGTATTCTACAATTCAATTTAAATATTTAGAACTATCTTGATTAAAAAAATGCTTCAACTTATGCATTCAAGTGAATAATACTGCATTCATAATCATTCACATGACGATGATTTAAAGAAGTAATCAAAACATGAAGAAATCAAATAAGATCATGGAAAAAATAAAACATATTTATTTTGTATATTGTAATGCATCTGTTAATCATTAGATTTAACCTTTTCTATGCCAAGCGGTTTTCGTATGGGGAGACCCCGAGGGCCTTTGACAATACGTAGTAGCCAATTATTTCAACATGGCAGCAAGAGATGTCACTGTACGCTCAAAATATTGAATTATTAAAAATTGAAAAATTGGTTAGATATTAAGTGTTAAAGTGGAGCGTCTTTAGATACGATTTTTGTATGGGCGGCCTCCTGTACACGTGATTGTAGAGTGTCTATAGACACTTGTGGCATACAACCGGTTAAAAGTGTGGCGAATAGCTCCATCTTACTGATACCACATGCTTTTATTCTAGCCAGAAAATTGATGTAATTGCGCTCCAAATACTAAAAAAACTTTTAAAAAAAACGTCAACCACCGTACATACTTCAAAATATATAGATACATTGCATTATTAGGCTTGTGGCATAGAACTGGTTAAACGTCGTTATCATCTAAAAGTGAACTGGGTGCTTCGTACTGAGTTGACGCATCTTCCGCTATCAGTTCTACATCGTTGAGAATCTTCGCAAACAATTTCAAGAACCTGTCTCTGTAATTGTCTATTTTAATATTGTCCGTGGTGTCATTTTCAACGCCGTCAAGACTGTCACCGAGCCTGGGATAGTACCCGTCTATGCTCTTGCCTATGAACCCCTTATTCTCTATGTAGTATTGCACCATGTCCCAGAGTATTTCACGGAACTTCATAAGCATGTCAGCTTCGCTGTAAATAAAAAAAAAAAATCATTTTTATAATGTGAATATTTTTTTTAATTGGTGTTTTTTTTTCCATGAAATTTTTACATGGCAACACTAATAATTGATATGCCGTCATAAGATTCCCTGACCGTTGACATTGGTTGACATGATATATCGTTTTGCTACTTTCTTAGAATAGTTTTTTAAGCATAATCTGATAGCTAAAGGATACAAGAACCAATGTGATATATAAAAATAGACCAGATAAGTACATTTATGTATCAAATACTAGGTTTATAACTGACAATATAATTTGTATTCAAACCGAGCTGTAATGAAAGGGGTAAGAGTAAAGTGACATGTCAACATACCCAGAAGGACATTGTAATTTCAATTGTCTTCCACCAACATCAAAGACGGCGATTTCATCATTCTGGAATACCTTTTTAACCTGGAAAATAATCAAAATGAAAAAAACATGATATTGAGATATTTATAAAAGTAATTTAATTTTAAAACGTTAATGGTGTTCAATTCTTATCAATTCTTGTGAATATTGCATTATTTATTATAACAGTAGGTAATTTAAAAAAATTAAACCAAATAAGAAAAATATCTTTTTGTAATAAATATAAATTAAGTGGATAGTGCAATACCCAATCTGGCTTCTACAATAATATTGATTAATGACTGTCTAATTTTGTAGGCACTATTGAAATTTTGAAAAAAAAATTGTCTTGCCTTTGTAAAAAAAATATAGCTTATTTCCTATAACAGAAGTCTCGAAAAAAAAGCACCGCTAGAGATTTTCGTTTAACTTTCTGTAACAACTAATCCGCTTATTTGACAGAATAAAACTTACATTTATCAGTAAATTTATCATCGTTTATTTATGCGTGGAAAATAATTCTCTAAATTTGAAAAAAAAATAGCAAAATTAAATAAATAAAGATGACACAATTGAGTGACTCACATTTGAGTTGAACATGAAGACTGTGAGGGGCGCCAGGAGGGAAGTGTCCCTGACCAGGACTCCCCGGCGCTCCTCCGAGTGGACAGAGTGACAGTGCAGCAGAACTCCGGACTCCACGTTCTTGTGCACCAAATGGTTCACACTGTCAGTCGCAATGAACGCTCGCTGGCCTCGACTGTAAACAAAATAAATAAACACAGTATAAAAAAAAACTGTTCATGATTTTAAAGACTGATACTTATTTGCTCTAGTCTCTTGGAAGGGTGATATTTTTACGTAAATACATACAGGAGAATACCAACGGACAGATGATTCCCGTTTCCATTTTTGCCACCAATTTTAATTAATAGGCTATGACTGGCATTTCCAAGGTGCGGGGTCAAATTTACACCAACCGGGGGTATTTATAGAGCTTAAACCATTCACCATGTATAACATCTAAAGCGTTCATGAGCTTTACATGGAATTTGTAGCCTCATATTACAACTTTATTCTACTGTTGTAATGTTCAAAATCAACTTACTATATAACTGAATATAAAATATATTGGATTCCAGTCGGAAAATATAAGCAAAATCTGATATATTTGTTTAACAGAAAATATATTAGAGTCTAAACAATTTACAGAAAAATCGATTAAAAAATCTACCAAAAATATGCCGTTCAAAAGATTAAAGATCAATAATCTGGGATTGAATCAAATAATGCTCTGGATTGCTTACTCGCTAAAGACTCCCTTGGTCTTGGTGAGCTTGCCCTTGGTGTTGATGGTCTGCCTGGTGTGCAGCAGCGTCCCCAGCCCCGACAGAAGTACGCCCTTCACCAGCTCATCAACAGCTGCGTACTTGTCTTCCAGGTGGTGGACTTTCTTCCTCGAGTACTTGTCGTATATTGGCTGCGGGATCATCTTGCACTGCTCCAAGTGCTCCAGGCAAATCTTGCGCAGATCTAAAATGTGGGAAGATCATTTTAATTGTAAGTGCATTTGAATAAAATAATAAAATGTACAGATAAAAAATATTTAGTTTTATTACTTAAATATACATATACTAAACATAAAATTCTTTTTTCAACGCGTCAATCCAAGCACAAAAATAACGGCAGAAGCGGGATGCGAACCGCGGACTTTGGAAACCAACAATGCCCAGGTATTCATACCGCTCGGCGAATCGCGCCATTGCTATGCCTAGCCCGACCTGCGATGAAACTAGTATTTATATCATTGTTATTATCATACGACAGATGTCGCCATAGTATATATTCAAAGTATGTATATTTTTATTATTATTCTATCAGTATTCATTTATTCACAAGCTTAATATTATTACTTTTATATTGTAATATAGTCAATGATCTATAAAAGTAGATTAGAATATTGAAATAATAAAATAATATTCTAATAAAAATTAAAAAAAAAAATATTTAGTTTTATTTCAAATTACACAAAGTTCTTTTTTAATGCAATTTTCTTTTAGGCAATGCCATTATTTTTTTACTCGATTTACTTATTGTTACGCGATTTTTTTCCAATTGTTTTTCATTTTTTATATAATAATTACGTTTAAAGAAGTGATAACCCTTCAAAAAATATGTGATATAAGTCTACTCGTGTATTTGTTATGAGTACGCATTTCAGAAGTTTACCGCCAATTGACTTCATTTTTTCCTTCCGAATGTTCATGTCCCAGCAGAACTCATCGGCTGCCCTCCAGCCCTTGTCTCTCTTGATCTCTTCGTACTGCTGATGGATCCAGTACAAAGCCTGGTGGTCAGAGGTCGGGTGATATCTCTTCTTCAATGTGCGGATTTCTGAAATTGATACATACACACTTAGCTTCATTCACCAGAATGAAATTAACATGTATTATATGCTTAATATGTAATGACATCCCCGTCTAATTAAAGTGACTCTAGATTGCGGGATTGTCATTTGGATGCTCGGTGGATAGATGATGATTAGCTTGCCAAAGCAAAGAACTTGTCTAGAAGCACATTTGACATTTATTTTACGTTACACAAAAAGACTGACAAAATTCAGTCCTCTGCCCAGGACACAGAAAATGCTGTTTACTTAACAGCAGCCTGCTGGTGCACAGTGACAGTTACAGTGCCTGTAAAGTACATAGTGGCCATATGTAGAACTATGCTGTTCCCGCATGACATGGCGCGACTTTCAAAATCAAATAAACAATATAGCGCTAGCAAGTAGCGTGTCTTATAACTACTTGAATCGAGAAAACGTGGACTAACATTTTTACTACTGTGGACAAAAAAAAACAGGGAAATTGAATTTAAATTTTGTGGGCTAAGCAATTCAAATTAATTAACTCCTTAGGTTATCACGGCCAGATTTGATATTGTGGCTTTTGTGTTTACCCGTGAGTGGCGAATTACTTCTTTCCAATATTTCGACCGCCATTGCAGAGGTATTCTTCAGAGTTGATGACTTAGTGAATACTAAATACTTATTAAATCATCAACCCTGAAGAAGACCCCTACAATGACGGTCGAAATATTGGAAAGAAGTAATTCGCCACATACGGTTAAACCCAAAAGCCACAATATCGATTCAAATTAATCTTTTTATTTTTATGTTGGCACTACTGTCACTGACATTTGTGCCAAATTACGTGTGAAAATATTCATAAGTGTTTGAGATATTCGTCCATTTGTAAACAGCTAAAAGTGTTTTTTTTTTATCAATTAGAGTCACTGCATAATTTTTGAATAATAATGCATCACCGGAAGGCGGAGGATCGAAGAGGATGGAGACTCATGCGGGAGGCCTACGTTCAACAGTGGATGGACACAGGCTGATGATGATGATGAATGCATCACTATGAGGGTAGAAATAAAAAAATAGTCATGTTTACTTTCTCTCTCTTTTACAGCGACCGTAAAGAGATCTGTGTTGTTGGACAAGATGGTGGCTTGGTCAATGACGGGACTCGTCACCTTGAAGATGGTGGCGTTGATGAGAGCCTTGGAGAGTTTAGGGTGAGTCGTGAAAGGAGCAATGCGACGCCCGAGCGCTGTGAGATTCTCTGAATTATCCAAGGCACCTGAAAATAAATATTCAATCATTACATTTGAACCCGAGACTGTTCATCAAAAGTATTTACATTTATTCACAATAATCTGATATCCTTTAGGCTAATGCAATAAAGCATCGAAAAACGATCTTTTTGTCTCTAATTTTTGTTCGCTCGCCTGACATGCACATCTAATGTTAGTTTTAATTGTATCATGTTACACAGTGTTTGTATACGCCAACTTATTTGTTATGACAGTTGGCCCATTTCTTGTTGGTACCACTGTCATCTTGACATCGCTTTTTCTACAGTGACGGTTGGCAGAACGAGATGAGAGCACGCCGTCAGTTGAGAGTTAGAGCTAGCTCGCGACCGTTATGGCGCGCGCCTAATAGCGTGCGCCACAACGGTCTTTTTGTTGCAAGTGTTTGACAAAAAAAAACGTGATAATATGTGAAACGAAAACAAGTTCTTTGTATTGTGAACCTGATCCTGCATCCTGTCATCCAGTAAATCGATATCAAATAAGAGAGGAGGATATCAAATCAATATCACAATGTTCTGCTAAAAACATTTTACATAGTTGACTGACATCAAGGTAGTATTGTTACTCGACTTCGATCCGATTAAAATAAAAAAACAGTAAAAATTGAGATTATCAATATTTATAATTTAATAATTATAAATATTGACCTGGTGAACTTCACACAGCCTCAGAATCAATTAATGTTAATTTATTTTAGCTAAATTAAATTCAGTTTTTTATCTTCAAATGAATACTCTTTTGAATAATTATTTCACGATGGAGACGGCGTTGTGTGCAAAATGATAATGCACACAACGCCATCTGCTGGAACTAGTAAAATCTAAAAAGCAATTCCATACAAAATGAATGAAAAAAAAAACATTTTTTTTTACGTGATTATTTGACAGTTATTTTTGTATTGGATACAAACCTAAGTCTATCAGATCGTTGACAGCAACTTGTATGGCTTCCGGTGACGGAGGCTCCGGGAACTGACTCAGGAACTCTAGAGCCGTCTCATTCTCGCTGTAAGTCTTGCAGTCGAGAACGATCTTCTCCAAAGGAACCCTGAAATCAGCAAACAAACAATTTTATATCAATTCGATTTAGCCGATTCAGCCTAGTGCCGAAAAGCCTCGATGTACAATCTTTCGTCTCCTATCTTTGTTCAAAGGTCTGACCCGCACATAGAAAAATGTTAGTCTAAGTATTCGATTTAATTAGTTATAAGATACGGCAGCGCCATTTAGTGTATTGTGTTGTAACCCTTTCGCATCGGTTGTCGATATATGCCGTCAAAGATTCCCTGACCGTTGACATCGGTTGACGTGATATATCGTTTTGCTACTTTCAGTACTCATTGTGACATCTACGGTAGGAAATTTGAAGTGCAGTCATTCCTTTTATCAACCTACATGTATTCTTTACAGGAATCTGTAAAGCATGTAAATAAATTTTCTTCATTTTCGTCACAGGAGCGATTTTTCTGTATCAATGCCACCACGTATGGATTAAATAATGAACGTTTGTTAAATATAATAGTTTTTTATGCATCATCTGATAGCAAAAGGAAAGAAGAACCAATGTGATATATGAAAAAAGGTCAGATAAGTACATTTATGGTTCAAATACTAGTTTTAAGCAAAAAAAATGGTTTGAAAAATACATGCCGTATTGACAGTATAATTTGTATTCCACCGAGCTGTAACGAAAGGGTTAACAGTCACTCCAGACCATGCGAGAAGGCTAGTTCCATAGATGGCCACTATTTTAATTTCAACGCAGTGACTGTCACTGCCACCGGCCAGGGATTCTCTGCCCTGGCGCTGTCATGTAAACATCATTGTTTTGTGTCCCAGACAAAGGACTGATTTTGAGATTCTTTTAACCTGAAATAAATCTCAATGAGCTTCTAAACGAGTTGTAGCTTATATAAATCTACAGTTTCTGCGTTCTTCATAGTATCAATCCAGTTGGTTGGTTTGCAGCAACAAAATCTTGCAATTTCTATATTTCAAGTAATAAATTAAAAAATATTAACCTCAAAATTTCTGGTATTGGGTTTTCGTTAAATGTGTTCATTTTTTCAGTGGTGTACATATGATAACATTCCCCCGCTGTCACTCTGCCAGCGCGGCCCTTTCTCTGCGCCACATTAGCCCTAGACACCCAGTTACTATCCAAAGATGATATACCTGAAAATATTTAAAAAACATACATTATTTATTAATTACAAAATAGGTTCTGCAGCTCCTTCAAAGAAGGTTGGTGGAGTGAAGATGGCGTATCTTCACGCCAAGGGTGTTCACCCAGATACATCGGCTGATGACTTGCAGAGCTTCTTGGCAGCGACCGCTGCATTCAATCCCTCTTGGATGACCATCAGGAGGATTGTCAGCAGACGGACGCTGTCAACTTCCTTCAAAGTCGGGGTCATCGCGACTTCGCTGGAGTCTCTCATGGAGCCTGAAGTGTGGCCTGAAAGTTTAACCCTGGATACGTGTAAGATGAAAGAATCGCAGTGAACAGTGGTTGAAACCAACTTGATTCAGTGTTGGTGTTGATGATATGAAATGTTGGACGTTTGATTTGTAACAATAATGCCGTGTTATTTGTGTGTCAACCATGATATACTTATGACATGGTTTTTATTGTCCAACTATTTGCATTGAATATCCCGACACTTGTTCTTTTTTTCTTGCTCTTAACTCCGCTGTTAGCACTTGGCGAGTGGGAGACGCAACAATGCGTTCAAGTCAACTGCACGTAGAAAGCGAAAGACTCATACATGCATTTTTTATGGAATGATATGAATATGAAAAAAGCGGGAAACATATTGTTATCAACATGATATAGCCCTTGCTGACTGGTACCGAAAACCTCGATACACAATCTTTCGTCTCTTATTTCTGTTCGCTTGTCGTACATGCATGTGTCGCCTTATTGGCATTTTGCACTAGTTACGGAGATTGTGACTTGTGGTGCTGTGCGACAGCCCATCACCGGCGCGCCAGTCGTGTACCGCCCGTCAGCGAGAGCATATTGTATTGTGGCTCGGCTTGAATGCTGTGACTAGGTCGGGCCATAAGTTTGTAAAGTTTATCGTAAATATATGTCAATGTGCGTCAGAAAAAGTCTGTGTGTTATTAATCTGCTCCTTATCCTGCCACCACGCGACTGAATAACTACCTTTTAAAGAGAGGAGGATGTTAATATAAACAAATACATATTTAAAGTGCCCGTGGTAATATAATTCATTGCTTAAGTGACTTGAAGGATGTACCTGATACTATTACCAGTTTTTGTGCAGATGGTCATAAAGAGCATCATAGAGATTAACAAAAGATATTTTGTAAGCAATAAGGTGATGCATTTACCTGTTGCGTCAAACGAAATGCTTATTTTAAAAAATGTTTAGTAGTTCTCAAGCTTTTCCCATTTAGACATTTCGTTTTCTAACTCTTTGTGTGTTTAATTATTATTTGTCAAAAATGGAACTTTTTAAAAAATATTTTTGAAACTTACATGAAATTTTTTTCATTGAATTTTTATATTACATTGTTATTTTGCACGTAAAAAACCTTCACTAAATGTTTTACATACAATAAATAAATAATTTTTCTACAAAAAAAAAAAACGCAAATTTAATTCAAATTCAAACCATTATTTAAAAAAATTACAGCTATTTTTGCACACGAAACTCGTAAAATCGCCCGATATATGTAGATAAATCGGCGAGAATCTCAGCCGCTCCCCTAAGTGTTATTATTTATCTCATCATCATCATCAGCCTGTATCCGTCCACTGTCGAACGTAAGCCTCCCGCATGAGTCTCCATCCTCTTCGATCCACCGCCTTCCGCATCGAAGTCACTCCCGCTATTCTTCTTATGTCGTCAGTCCATCTTGCAGGGGGTCGGCCAATGCTTCATTTGCCAGTTCTTGGGCGACATTTCAATACTTTTCTTCCCCATCGACCGTCGTCTCTTTGACAGATATGTCCTACCCATTGCCACTTGAGTGTGCCTATTCGTTGGGTAGCATCCACTACTTGAGTTCTTCTGCGTATTTCCTCGTTTCGGATTCTATCTTTTAGCGACACTCCGAGCATGGATCTCTCCGTAGCACGCTGGGTGACCTTTATTTTATGGGTAAGACTTGCTGTTAGATTCCACGTCTCTGCGCCATAAGTTAATACAGGCAGGATGCATTGGTTAAACGCCTTAGTTTTAAGACATTGCGGAATTATCACTTTAAAAATGTACTTTAGTCTTAATATTTCTCTACAGGAACCAAATTTACCTTTATCGCTCATTAGTCTGTGTTCCTTGTGTACTCCAGTGTCGACTACATACACAACATCATTGATGGTGATGCTTGTCTCTGCAATGTTGGTGGCCAGGATGATCTTCCTCACACCCGGCGGAGTGGTGGAGAATATCTTCTTTTGATCAGCATTGGATAATCTACAAAAATACACATCTTTGATGTAACATAAGATATGACAATTGATCTTTCAAACATTTAAAAGGCACGTACATAAGACAACCTAAATATATAGTTTATTCTATTTATTTATTTTTTTAATAAATTAAATTTCAATTTATTTTTTCCTTCAATAACATTTCAAATTGTACAAATTTAATGCGTTACTGAATACAAGGTACTTATGATTAAGTAAGAAAAACAAAGCAATAAAGACAAGCAACAGAAGGTCCCAATGCTCATTAAACAGATGACTCCAACAAATTATTCTTCCAAAGAAATTCGTGGAGTTCGTGCCTGAATTGGGTCTCCCTTACGTGAAATATATCAACATCCGAGGCGATTTGGTTGAACAGTCTGATCCCTCTCCCAAGAGGCATGTTTATGGCAGCTGGTAAACTTTGTATAACCATTGAGTTTAAATTATTTATTCGTCTAATGGTTTTGGTGAAATTCCACCTTCTTCAGGACAAATTTAAAACATTGTTAAGTTTGTCCTGAAGAAGGTGAGGTGTCACCGAAACCGGTAGATCAATAAATAATTAAATCTCAGTGGTTTTACAAAATTTATTATTTCATTCCTTAAAATATATAAACAAAAATATATATGATCATTAACGTAAAAATAAATTGAAATAAAAGATCATCGACCAATCAGAGAGCTTGGAGCGCTCAGAGCGCTGACTAATCAGAGCGCTGACTTTCATGGCTTGATGTCTTCGAATTCTAATTAATTGATACTCACTTGGAATGTACCGGTAAGACAACGTGGCTATTGTTCCTCTGGAGCTTGAACTCCAGGTGATCCATGACTTTCTTGATCTCCCCCCACCCTGGCAGGAAGCACAAGATGGCCCCAGGCGGCTTGGTCTTGTCGACCCAGCGGATGACGTCCACTACTTCCAACGGGTCTAACATTGGTTTACCATCTATAAAAATGTCAATCTTTGAAAAAATATTGCAACTATCATGAATATCCTGTTATAGTTTCTCATGCCTTTTGAGGCTACTATTATAAGAAAAAATTCATTTAATTTTTCGATAAATAATTGATAAAATTATTTTTTTAAATAAATAGGGATTCTATTTTCATAAAAAGCATATTTAGATAACTCTGTGGTCAGACATGGTGAAGTGTTGTCCTGAATAAACTGTAAGCCAAGTGGTTGTTACAAGTTTTAATTGATTTATTTTTTGCCGACGGGTATAGCTTATAAAGATTTCTGAGCTCTAAAATACCCCTGGTTGGTGTGAACTTGATCCCTCACCCGAAAAATTCAAGTCATAGCCTGTAAATTAAAATTGGTGGTAGACGAAATTCGTCCCGTGAGTTTATAGTAAATTCCTGTGATAATAAGGATGATGCGTGAATCTCAAGCTGTAGTCTATGACGTGGGCGAATCAACACTCCACATGCAACGATTAGCCATATGCATTATGGTAAACGTCATAGAATTCCACAGATGAGACTTCCACAGATGAGAAAGGTATTCTCCGGTATATGTGTTTACATAAAAAAAAGTATTCATTTCATTTTTTCTTAAAAAATAATAAGCAATAATAATAAGGAGCACTACCATCTCTTGCACTTGCTTCCCACGATCTCCTTAGTGGAAGTTTAGCTATGGATGATATCTCATCCAAGAAGTAACTCTTAACCGGGTAAGTGAAGCCTGGAATGTCTAATATGGGGCAGCCATCAAAATACCTGAAACAATAAAGATATATATTCAATTCTGTTTGTACACCATTTTAAAATAATACCGTCCAAAAAATATAAATTTAAACGAAATAAATATATTGATATCAATTCGATATAGCCCTTGCAGGCTGGAGCCAAAAACCTTGATGAAGATCGTTTGTCTCTTATTTTTGTCCACTCGTCGGACACATGTGTCGCCATTTTGTAATTATTACATTCGCGCATCGTCCTTATTATTATTAAAGGAATTCACTATGAATGGGTGGTCTTCACGGGACAACTTTCGTCTACCACCAATTTTAATTAATAGACTATGACTGGTATTTTACGGGTAAGGGATCAAATTCACACGAGCTGGCGGTATTTATAGACCTTAGAAATCGATTATTTTTAATTTTTTTTAATTTGAGGATCGAACCCACGACCTTCAGCTTGCCAAGCAAACGCTTTGTATAAAAAAAAACGTCCTGTTAGTTTAACTATTTATAACTCAATACGGGTGGACCGATTTTCATAATCTTTGATTCGTTTTGGTTCCGAAGAGAAAACAAATATTAAAACATTGATAAAAAAATCATGGGAAAAAAAATTTGAAGGAATGAATTGGATGTATGCGGTATCATTTTGCACACAGCGCCATATCTGTTCAAATAATTTTTAGTTTTAACCTTTAAACGCACAGTGGTTTCCTTATGGGACTGCAGATTTGTGTCGTTCAATGCCCTATGGTCCCATACAGGAGTGCTTATGGTTCATTTCACAATCGGATTAAATTAATTTGTAATAAAAGTATTAAAGTAAGTTCATGGAAGAACCTATTGTGCGACAAAACATTGCAAACATTGCCTGCTAGGGCATTGAACGACGCAAATTTGCGGTCCCGTGTGGGACCACTGGGCGTTTAAAGGTTAATTTGAACAAAAACTAAATTAAACTCAGCTAAAATAAGTTAACATATCATATATTGATTCTAAAGCAGTACGAAGTTTGCCAGTCAGCTAGTGTATAATAAAAAATATACTATTTTCTTACTTGCTAAACAGTTCTGTGTCGATGGTGGCACTCATGACAATAATTTTGAGGTTAGGATTGTTCTTCATGGCTCTTCGTGCCAAGGCCATCACTGCATCGGAGTCTTCAGATCTCTCGTGAGCCTCGTCCAGCACCAAGTGAGAACATCCTCGAAGCTGCCCAACAAACAAATTTACAAAAGTAATTTTAGAGGTTAATGCCCAATGGTAACTGTCAGAAAAATCTCGTCAGTTGTGGGATTGTTAATGGCTTCCCACGCACTAGTTTACTTAGTGACACTAAGCTTCTCTCTAATAAATACATCTCTCTATGTTGCCCTCACTCCCAATTCACAGTCAGATTGCCCCTTACACACTTAACCCTTTCGTAACGGCTCGGTGGAATACAAATTATACTGTCAAATTGGCGTGAATTTTTCAAACCATTTTTTTTGCTTAAAACTAGTATTTAAATCATAAATGTACTTATCTGACCTATTTTCATATATCACATTGGTTTTTGTATCCTTTAGCTATAAGATGATTCATAATATACTATTATATTTAACAAACTTCATTATGTAACTCCATACATGTGGTGGCATTGACACATGTGGTTTACAGAAAAATCGCTCCTGTGACGAAACCTAACGATATTTATTTTCAAGCTTTACAGATTCCTGTAAATAATACATGTAGGTTGATAAAGAGAATGACTGCAGTTCCAAGTTTCTACCGTAGATGTCACAATGAGTACTGAAAGTAGCAAAACGATACATCACGGCTACCAATGTCAACGGTAGGGGAATCTTAGACTGCATATAAAGACAACCGATGCGAATGGGTTAATAGATGTCAAATTAAAATAAGCTATTTATTAGGTAATCGCAAAGTTATGCTATTTGTCAATAGACAACATTTTCTCAATATATTTATGTCCATTAAGATTACGACGTGTGTTGGAATTATTTCTTTTTTGTTATATTTTTGCCTTTCTTTAAAACAAAACAGTATCTTCCACTCCATATTGGAAAACTGAGAAAATTTCAAAAAGAAGGAATTTTGCTAAAAAATATATTTTAGTTTTAATATACAAACAAAATTAATTCCAGAATTACCTAATATAAACTAAATTTTGGGGTAGTATTATATAGTTTTTTATTTGATGTAGAATTGTATGTGTGTATAAATTAATTTAAAATATTGGTATTGATCAATTATCTGTAGAGTATTAGAAAATCGAAATATATTCTAAAAATAATAATAATAATCTGAAGAACAATTAGAAGTATTTTTACTAACCTCTGGTGATGTAGCCAATCGTCTCAATAAGGCACCGGCTGTGCAGTACACCACCACTCCACCGGGAGCCTTGGGCAAGCAGGTGGAGAGTCTCACTTGGTGGCCGATAGCATCCCCCACCTGAACATATATGGGGCAAGTAAATCATTGAGAGAATGTCACTTTTAATAAACCACATTAAGTAAAAAGGAATGTCTGACAACTTGAAAACCTGAGAGCCACTGATATGACTCGATTGTATGTGAAATTGTTACTTAAGGGAGCTGTGAAAATCTACAAAAATGATCCTTTAAATATCTACTATACTGATATTGTGGCTTTTGGGTTTAGCCGTGTGTAGCAAATTTCTTTTAACCAATATTTCGACTGTCATTGCAGGGGTCTTCTTCAGGATTGATGATGTATTTATTTTGTAACTTGGTGTCAGATTATCTTTTTACGAGTGTTATTGATATCTCCATGGCAACTACATACACAAGTTTCATTCCAGAGAATCATGGGTATGTTCTAGGAATATGGTAGGTATATTCTAAGAATATGGTAGGTATGTTCTAAGAATTGTACCTCCACGAACGTCATGTCGGACTGTGGTCGTCCATGCTTGTCTGTACAGGTTTTAGAGTATGTGCTATAGGTGGAAGCTATGCTGTTTTGAGAATCAAGCCGTCATCCCTGTTGATACTGATGGGATCAAAACTAAATAAATCATCAATACTGAAGAAGACCCCTGCAATGGCGGTCGAAATATTCGTTACAAAAATACGCCACACACGGCTAAACCCAAGAAGCCACAATATCAAATCTGGCCGTTAAAATCTAAGAAGTTATCTACCATACCAATTAACATTTTTAAGAGTCGCTGCTCAAATGTATTATATTACAACTTTAGTTAACTTGTCCAGTGTCAGCCACCGGTGGCTGACGCGGCAGTTAACGTGCTAAAAAAATAACTTACGTCTTCGTTTCTCTCGTCGGCAACACGGGCAGCCAAGCTCAGTGCTGCCACTCTGCGAGGTTCTGACACGAGCACACAACATTCGGCTCCTCTGCCAACCTTGCTGAAGTGGTCCAGCAAATAGCTGGGCACTCGGGTGGACTTGCCACATCCTGGAGCTCCTCGGATAACTACTGCACGATTCGATTCTATAGTTTTGAGAATCTCTTCTCTGAAAAACAGAATGCACAAACGTCAAGGAAAACGTAAAAAAAAAAATACATTAAGAATATTTTCTAATACCGCATTGTACCTGGCGTAGCTTAGGACTCACATCCGTATGCAGTGACATTCCTTGGCTTAAGGTAACCAACTTTATATAGGGATATTTCTTGATGTAACCATCCTATAATAGGTAATTTCCTTTAGAATGATAGAAAGTGAGGAGGCCTTAGCCCTCGACTTACCGCAATTCTTAAGAAACGTCTCTGTATACGGCTGTTAAGTTGGTAACCTTAAGTTAAGGAATGTTTCTACAGAGCCGGCTTTAGACCTTGTGAAAAAATCTGGCGCCCCATGGATTTTTTGGGTGAGAGGCGAAATCATCAGAAAACACCCCCTGTATGAGCTAAAGCCGCCCTTAGCGCCCTTAGTTCATACGGCGCCCTAGGCAGCCGACCCACTGCGCCACCCCCTAAAACCGGCACAGTGTTTCTACATACAGATGTAAGTCCTAAACAACGCCTGCTCAGGATACTTTATTTTTTCATGGATTATTGTCATTTTTCACAGGCATTTATTAAAATAATAGTCGTAGTTAATGCATTTAATACCTAATTACTCTGAGAAGTAATATATGAAAGGTATAAGTCCGATTTTTTTTTATAATGAATAAAATTTATTGCCTATGGTCAGAAACCTTGAGCTATTTTTCCATGAAAGAAAAAAAAATACAATATATGTTTGGATACACACTTTTTAAATTTTTGATATTCACAATAAATTTAAGAAAAATTATATTCAAAATAAATGTAAGAAAAATGATATTGCAGGGTGAGCATGAAAATATGAAGAGTACAATAACTTGCTATGCAACTATGTCATTAAAATTATTAAAACCACCAACAGATGGCCGGTTGATTAAATAATTTCGACATAATAAAAAATACCAAGCACATTTAAAAATATATATTTTAAATAAATATTAATTAAAATATGATCAGTGCTTTATTTAGAAAATTTTTAGAGAAAATTACAATGTCTTCAAAATATGTATACATAATTAAATATTTATATGTCTGGTTATTTAAAAATATATATATATTAATATTATCATTTAAAAAATAATGAATATTTTAATTTAAATAAAATAAATAATAAATAACTATTTAATAATATTTTATACCTACCTAACAATAGGTATGAGAGTATAAATTGAGCCACTTTCTAGCCAACGAAACTGAAAGTGACCTACTAAGCAAACGCGTCCAAGGTTCGAGTCGAATTTCCAAATGGAAAGGGAGAGTGAAAAGAGAAATCGTCTGACGCTGTAGGCTCAAGGCCTGGTGACGTCACTATCGTTTCTAACGAAAGCGAAAGCGAATATGTATGGCCTTGTGTGACGTAGCAATATTCGTGACGTATCGTTTTGGCCTCTCAATGAAAACGAAAGTGAGAGCCGCCATGCTGGAAATATTCAGGGGGACGCGGTATAAAACAGACAACATTGCAATATTTTGACAAAGAAATAACTACGAATTATATCCATTTTTAGTAATTTTAAAGCGTATTTTTTTATTATTTAAAATTGATACCCACGCGAACGCAATACGAATTATATGTCATCTTAGTTATCGGAAAGAGACAAAAGTAAAATGCGCTAGTATTAATGGTGTCACGACTTATCGTTCCCGGAAAATACGTTCAACGACTAATCTGTAACGGCGTGGGGCGTACTGGACGTCTGGTGCACGGGAAATTTGGTGCAAGGGACTTCTGGTGCACTGGATGTCTCGCTAACCTAACCTAAGTTATTTCGTTAACGAGACCTATTTATTCCTGGAACCAATGTATCGCGTGAAAAAGAGTATAACTAACTCTTAACCTCTAAATTACTTCAATGACAAGTATTGTAAATTTATGCAATATCTTTCATTGACATGGCATCAATTGTGATAAATATATTTGAAATGAGATAAATTTATAGATATGATTGTTTGCATAGATTTGATCCTTTTCAAAAATTAACTTACTCCCGCATGAGTCTCCATCCTCTTCGATTATCTGCCTTATGCATCCAGGCCACTCCCGCTATTCTTCTTATGTCGTCAGTCCATCTTGCAGGGGGTCAGACAATGCTTCGTTTGCCAGTTCTTGGACGCAACTCCAATACTTTTCTTCCCCATCGACAGTCGTCCCTTCGACAGATATATCCTGCCCTTCGCCACTTGAGTGTGCATATTCGTTGGGTAGCCTCCACTACTTGAGTTCCTCGTTTCGGATTCTATCTTTTAGTGACACTCCGAGCATGGATTTCATCCATCATCCATCATCTGGGGTCGGCTCTCCTTGTGAACATTCGCCATGTCTGTCTGTCTGTCCTGCGTTGCATTATCGGTCAAGCCCAGAGTTTTCAGATCCTTGTTTACAGTTGCAGTCCTGGTTGCCTGTGGTCTTCCAGGTCTTCTTCTCAGCGTGGGTATGTTGAGGGCTCTCTTCACCACGTGGTGCTCATCTCTCCGTGTCACATGCCCATACCATCTTAGGCGGTTTCCCTTATCTTTTCAGGTATGGGGCCACCCGAAATAAACCCTGAATATGCTCATTTCGAACTATATCCACTCTAGTCACACCACCCGCCCACCTCAGCATCTTCATCTCCGAGCATGGATCACAATATTTGATTTCAAAAACCCTCTTTCTAACAATAGGAACTGACAGTCCCAGAGAATGTGCTGTGAGGTCTGGAAGGGGGCAACCAAAGGGGCAGCAAGGATTATAAAATAAATTGAGTTTAATCTGTCGATAAAAGCGCCATGCCCAGTTTCCTTAGGTACACCATTCTCCCCTACGACGAGCTACTAAACTGACGTAAGTACAGTGAATGCTCATTTTATGCCGAGAGCGAAAGTGAAGCAAGCCTACCGTATCCATGGTGAGTCGAGAGAGTTGCTGTGACGTAGTAAGGTCTCGCTCGGTCGCACGTCACAAACGAAATCGAGAGTTGGGAGACTCTATGACGTCAAGAATAGCCTCGACCGAGCGGCCAAAGTTGTGACGTCATTCTAACCTGTTTATGCCTGCAATTTATTCAGGCGACATGTCAATCGTCAATAATTCTAATGCATCAAAAGCGACGAAGAAACTTCTATACTTACCGACTCCTTTCAAAAATACGAGTTCTTCTAATAACGAAATCAACTGTCAATCTTTGGAACATGAGAGAATTATTTGAAATAAACAGAAAATGTTGCAAGTAAATAAAATACATATTTATAATTTATTTAACGATTTTATTCAATATGATCTTCGGCAAGATCCATTATTAAATAAACGTGTCGTTTCAATTAAATTTGTGAATATTTATTTGATTGGTTTACATTTAAATTATGAATTTCTACTAGTTTTTCGAAAAAATGTACGTATGTATTGAGAAAACGATTCTATTTTACCTAAAATTATGATTATATAAGCCTTTTTAAAACGCTTTTTTTGGCCAAATGGTCATTTTAAAACCTCTTCAGTCAAAACTCCCTAGGCGAAAAAGTGGGTCTTGAGTCTGCCTCTGACAGATGTCTCCGTTTTCAGCTCTCTTATGCGTTTTGGCAGCGAGTACCAATTCCATTTGTGTCGCAAAACTGAAAACACGATTGCCAAAGACCATGCTAGAACTACCTCCCGTCAGCTTAAGGATACTTCTATTTGCCCTGGCTTATCTGAGTGTCTCTCTACCCGCACTCATCTCCGATGCTTTAACTTATATTTTATAACCCTTGCCACGTATACGTAATGTTGGTTGATTCACTTAGTCTTTTCTACCGCATTTACCATGGCCGAACTCAAATAAATAATACTTCCACAACCGATTGATCCACACTTGTTGAACATCCATACAAAGTAAATATGCGTTTCATCAAGTAACAGGTCAAAATATTCGTACAGTAATCGACTGAAGGATGGAATGCTACCGTGTCTACTTCCTTACCTCGTGATTCCTTAAGGAAGCCAAACTTAGCTTAATATTCTTCGCAGACACCTGTTCTTGAAACCCGTTAAGTGTGCTTATTACAAAAATCAACTACATACATCCCAACTATTAGAGGATTTAAAATAGTTAAGAGTATGTCATAATTATCAGTCTGTGTCCGTCTGTTGAACGTAAGCCTCCCGTATGAGCTAATACTGGAAGGATGCGTTGGTTAAACACTTTATTTGTAAGACACGGCGGAATTTTCGCTTTAAAAATGCACTCGAGTTCTCCAAATGCTGCCTATCCCGGTTGTATACGCCAGTAGATTTCTTTCGAGAAGTTATTTCATCCTAGTTGGATTAATTGTACATACCAGATAAGTATAATAAAAGAATAATTGATGTATGTATCTCCATTAGAAAAAATATAATCCGGAAATTTTAGCGTGAAAAACGTCAGTCATTTAGGTGTTAGCCTCGCCACGTGCGGTAGGTTGCTAAAATGGCGTCTTTGGCCTCTCTCACCGTGACCTTTGCCAACCTTAAGCGACCTTCAGTAACCTCCGCTGACCCTGTGAGACAGCTCCTGACCTAGCGGGACCTTGCTAGCGCGACGGGGACCTCGGCATACCTCGGCGACCTTCGGGGAACTTCGCCCAGACTCCGGCGGGAGCCCCACGAAATATATTTTTAGAAATTTCAATTATTATCACTAAAATATATATCTTTTAAATTATTTTACATAATAGCAACACTGCAACAGTTGACAATTACTTAAAAACTGAATACATAAACGGTTTTGCATTTTTTATGGTTATTACATTGAATCCCTTTAACGAATTTTATAGGCGGTTGAAGCGACGCCCTACGGGAACTGAACGAAGCTATACACGTATCAGTTCATTATTAGTGAATTCATAAATAATATATACAATTTTACGATATTACTAATATAATATGGTCTACCATTACGAGGAAAAAAATATTTTAATTCAGAAAGTATGGCATGATCCTGAAGTTAATTTTCGCCTTCTTTTAAAGGTCATTGGAAAATTTAATCCACTGGTAAAAAAATGAACTGAGCTTAAAATACCTATTTAATAATGTGATAAAATAACATATGTGTTTATTATTTATTGGTGACGCATGGAAATAGTTTTTTTAAACATATTTTTTTATGTAGCTGTGATTTGATCGTCACGTGCGAAATCGCCGATAAATTTATTGCAGCGAAGTTTAAAATGTCAAGAAATATCATGTATTTTACGTACACAAGCTTTTAAGAGCATACTAGTAGATCAAGTAGGTGTATATGTATATATAGGGTATTTTCGACGCTTCATTTTATCTCTTCTAGAACAATTCGGCCGTCGCTTTTACTAAAAAAGAGGTCGCGCTTTACTAAGCTGGTTTACTTCGCGGACGTTTGTAGGACTAGAACACGATTTCTAGTTCCGATTAGCTACATCTTGAAAGAAAAGAGGGCACAACTATCAACGACGAAAGTAAAACAAAAATAGTGCCGCTCGATATGTTAGAAAAAAATTCATTTTTCGAAAAAAAAAGTTCCTAAATTCAAAAAATTTATGCCTCTATCTTTTTATAAATGAATTAACGAACACAAAAAATAGTTTCCTCCACAGATGTTAGCATTTTTGAATTGCGGAACAGTTTCATCTATTTTTTTAAAAATCGAACATACGCTAAAAACACCGTATATTTAGCAAAAAAGCAAGGATGATGTTTGGTGATGATGACAAAGGCAAAATATGGAGAAAATCAGTAGGTATCCCAATTATGCAAAGAGCCTCTAAAAAATGTAGACAAATAGAATTTTAAAAATTATGTAATGAAAAAATAATAGAGCTGTATTTATTTACGAAAAGAGACGTATTTAACTTTGAAGGCGTGGCTTGCCGACCAATATTCTGGAATATCGACCATTATATAATATATTCAACAGAATTCAGTACATAGTGAAAATTTACATTGGAATAACGAAAAAGACGTAAAAAATATATTGTGATGCAAAAAATAGATATAAAAAGGGGCCAACGGCACGCGGTGTTCCCAAGCGGTCACCCATCCAAGTACTATCCGCGCCCAATGTTGCTTAACTTCGGTGATCGGACGAGAACCGGTGCTTTCAACATGGTATGGTCGTTGGCGAGTGAAATACCACGGTTTGAGTACATAACTTAATTTTTCATACAAAAATATTCGCTTTAGGCGATTTTTTCGAGTTAATAATAATTATAAAATATATATAATAAGAAAAAATAATAATAACGGTAAATTTACTTAAATACAAAACATATATGAAATAACATTAATAATTATTATATTTTTAAAAAAATGAGACATCTATGGTAATAAACTAAGAGTATTTATTATTGAAATGGAACATTTTGTCGGTGGATGTTTTTTTTTCAAATTCAAATCCAATTGAATTTGATAATTCTGAAATTAAATACATTAAACAAATGTATTCTTAATGAAAAAAAAACGTTTTAATGTTAGAAAATTAATTTTAAAAGAACCTATAGCATAATCATAGAATGATAGAGTTAAATATTTTTAATGTATGATCATGTTTTTTTTAAGTAGAATAAATAGTATTTATAATATTTATTTAATTAAAATATATAATTAAAATATATAACTTACCGATAACTGGTGATGGGCAGGGATGACTCCGGTTCCATTTCTTCTTGTTTAGATTGAAGAAGAAAATTTCTCCGCTCCATCATCTCGGGATCTTTTTCTTTTGATGACATCCCAAATATATCATCCACATAATCTCTCTCAGATCCTAAAATAAAATGACTAAATTTATATGTACTTCAATATTTAAAAGTATATACAAGGAGCGGCAAAACAAGCCGACGGTTTTTTATAAAAATAACGATGAAAATCGTTTGTATGTAGGTATATAAATTCCAAAGGATTCAGTCTACACTGCTAAAAAGTAGTATTAAAAACAAGGCAGCTAATTATTTTGTCAGTATTTAATTCAATTAATGGCCAGTAAATATTTAAGAAATAATCAGTAATAAATACATAAAAAAGTGAGTAAAAATAATAAATTAAAAGTGGAAAAATATAAATTGGCAGTACAAAAATAACATATTGGTAATTAAATGATTAATAAATGGATATTAATAATAGGTAAGGTTAGGTTTCCATTTTAAATGCTAATTATTCATTCATTTTACATTAATTACTGGCAGTAATAGGTATATTACTGATATTTTAATTTGATAACTGACCACATTCGTACTGTGATATAGTGGATATTGCCAATTTATTTAATCTACTGCCAGTTTATTTAATTTACTGCCAATTCATTTGATTTACTACCAAGCTCTTGAATTAGTTACTGAACCAATAAATACAGGCCGTTAATACATTTCAATCGATAAGGATATAGCTTTAATGTTTATTCCATTTTGTCATCCTATAACATTATATTATCTTTTTTATTTTTTATTATATATGTATTAGGTACATAAAAAAGTGCAATTTATACTAGCAATACAGTTTGCATAAATTATTTAGTGGACAGTAAATAATACAAAAAATTTATACGTTTATAAATAAACTCCGACATACCAATATTTAGTCCAAACACATTATTTTTCTCATTGGAAGAACTGTCATCACTGAATTCTGTAAAAAAAATGCAGATTAATAATCCATAAAAATAAAAAACCAAATGAGAGCAAAATGTTTATTTTTCTTCTCCTTACCTTCTTCTTCTGCTTCACTCATTTTTAAGTCTACAGGAATCCGAACAATAGATTTTCCGTGTGATTGTATTCTTTTATGAGCTTCCTGCAGCAAAGGAGCTAAAAGAAAATTTAAAAATCTTTTCAACAAACATTCCTTTTTCATTTTATACTTTTATAATCTGTAAAGTATATAAATCGCATAAAAAGTCAAATGAAAGAGTGACTGTACGTTGATTCATCCACATTTAACCACTGACTTCGCCACAAATCATGTCGATTATCAAATACAGTGGTACCTCAACATACGAGTTTAATTCGCTTCACAATCTAGCTCGTATTTCAAATTACTCGTATCTCAAAACAAATTCCCCATTGAAATTATTGGAACTGCCATTAATCCGTTCCAGCCCCCAAAATGTCACCCCAGTTTTTTTTGTTACGTGTTTTTGAATAAGAAAAATGTATTTATAAATGACAAATATTGTACAAAAACATAATAAAAGAGAATGTAAATAATTAAACTAGATTTATTAAGTGTTACTTTCGCTTAATTTTCATCACTGCTTTTCTCTTCACTGGTCTTTGCCTTTTTCGCCACATTTTTCTCACTTTCACCTGTAAGACGTTTAAAAAAAAACAAACCCAACGAGGTCTGTTTCTTCCTCCCTTTCAGAATGTTCCGGAAATGAGTTAGAAAATTGTCATTAAATAGCTCTAATGCACGACCAGTTGCGACTTTTTCTGGGTGGTTATAAAAATAAATGAAGTGCAACTGTAAATGTACAAAAGTCACAAAACGCGAGCACAAAATATCAAAGGTGCTTTGACAGCGAGAGCACACTGATAACTGATTTTTTGACCGTGGCCGGGAGATTCACGCGGGAAAGCGTGACGCGCGGTTCGTGTACAACCGGCTGTCCCGCTAAGCAGATTGTTCGTATCTCAAATTTTGCTCGTATTTGTAAGCAAAAAATCACTCGCTCGACAGCTCGTATCTCAAAAAACTTATATGTTGGGGCACACATATGTCAAGGTACCACTGTATTAATCATACGTAAGTAATTTTTTTAAGAAAGGTAAGAAAACATTATATTACTTACTTATTTCTTTATCGAATGAATCAAGTAGACCTTGCACAGCTTCAAATACAGCCGGGTCTAAGCTGAACTGCACCGGTTTATTAAGATCTTTCTTCATTTCTGATATTTTTTCTTTGGAATGAATTGGCGAACCATCATCACCAATGTGCTTATTGGAATACAGCCAATGAAGAGCCTTCAGCGAAGACTTGTTTTGAGCTGCGGATTTTGACAAGGATGTACTGCAAAAAAATATAGCATTTTATTTATTTTCATTAAAACAAATTATTTATTCATCACAGGGAGAATCTGTTTCAGCACAAATGAAACAGATTCAAATTCCAAATCAGCTGTCATAGCAAGATTATTGTATAAAATGATGGTACATGGTGTGGGAGAAAAAACTACAATAATATTTCTAATTTTTCTGACGTATAGTAAATATACCAACTGGATATAGCTCTTGCAGGCTAGTGACTAAAAGCCTCGATATACGATTTTTTGTCTCTTATTTTTGTCTTTTGTTTGCTCGTCTGACACGCACATATATAGATCTTAGTCTAAATTTAAAATTGAGTTTCAACAGTCGCTACTTGCCATAACTCTCTGCCCAGGTGCTGTCAAGTAAACAGCATTTTTTCGTATCCCGGACCGAATTTTGTCAGTCTTTTAACATAAAATAAATATCAATGTGCTTCTCAACAAGTTCTTCGCTTTGGCGACCTGCTCCCCATCCATCCAACAAGCATCACAATGACGATATCGGCGATCTGGAGTTGCCGGCATCGTCATTGGGATGAAATAGATAAAATGTAATAGATAAAATGAAATAGATAAAATTAGACGCGTTTTTCAGTCATTACCTCTGAAAAGACAGTTTTTCGGGCCAAGTCAGTCGAATAGTGGACATCCAGCCTGTGCTCTTACCGCCATGTCCTTTGCCCTTTGACTTGGGAGCTAGATTTTTGAAAATCAGTTCATAAACATCTGGAGCAACTCTATTCTTCAGATTATCCAATGTATGCTTCGGGTGTGGAAACAGTTGAGTGATTCTATCAAGTTCTAGAAAAACAATTACAAGCAACATATCAGCAGGATTATCATAGGTTATATATTTAGCAGTGCTTTAATAAAGTTTTTTCATTTTAAGCTGTCAATCAAACAGAAACCTATAATACTTACCTAACTATATGCTACCTAAATATAATAACACATATGGGAAAGGACTTTGGCAATATTTATTGCTAAAGTTAAGTCATAAATTAATAATAAAAAATAAAAAAAAATCCTGGGAAAATTCAGTTATGAAGTTGGTCCATAGCGTTAATTTCAAACATCTGCACAGTAGGAAAGTACATTCTAAAACCTTAACTGGATTTGCAGAATATTTCATAGAATTATATATTTTGAATGATGAAAACAATTACCTAACAGTGTAAGCTCCCTATTAAGATTATTTTGCGCCGCGCTGAAAAATAAAAATAAAAAATTTCAAAATCTATAAATAAGTATATTATAAAAAAATATATTCTTACTATTATAATTTACATACAGATTGCCATTTTGAATATTAAATAAATGAAATATTTTTTACAATGTTTTAATATGGAGTGAACTTCTATTTTTTAACAACATGATCTATATTAAAACAATATTAAAAGTAACATAATTATTTTACATTAATCTTGCTTAACCTTTTCTCTACCAGCCGGTGTATGTATGGCCGTACCCCATATGCCATGAATTTTATTTTACCATTTATCCATTATATATCACTCACTCAACAGAAAAAAGTAAATATTGAATATTTTACCGCGATATATGCAGATAAAAAATAATCCAAAACGCCAAAAACGGAACACGAATTGAAACTGAAGATGAACAATTTATAATTCTAACATGAACAAAAGTTAAGATATTCGCTATAATCGAAGATGTCCGGAGTATAAACGGTAATAGTCTACAAGAAGTCGGTAACCCTGCTTACACGCCTCTTCATGTAATGACAGACTTTTTTTCAATTAACATTTAAAGTGGTAAAACGAAAACTGTTATAATTCTGAGTATAGGACAATATACTCAATAGATGTCGTTGTGTGTTCAAAATTTTTGAATGATAATTATAATCGATTTACGTGGGTAAAATTCTGTTTAATGCGAGCTTTTTTGCTTGTAGCAGTTAACCGGTTAAGCACTAGTTTTATTCCAAAATTGTGATCATTGTCATGAATAACAACTAAGAACACTGTTCTAACACCTTTTCAAACCAATATAAATAACATAATATAATAAATGAATAGTCACCTTTCGCTATGTGATGTGTCCAATGCATCAGATTTTAATACCTTTAAGTTGTCTACATTCTTTAAATGAAAATCTTCCCCAAAGACATCGTGCGATATGTTAAAAGCATTTCTCTTCTTTTTCCCTTTACTGTCACTCTTTGGTGATCTTTCATTGTTTTCATTTAACTCTATAGGTATTTCAGTCTCTATGCTAAAGGGATCATAATCTGCTGTAAGCTCAGCTGCTTTTCTGCGCTTTTTGGAGATATCCGATCGACTCGAGTAAAATCTTGATTGTGTGGAAAATGAAAGATTCCGAGAGAGCTTGTTGAAAATTTGATTACTTAGGAATGTATTGCTCGTATATTTTTCAACGTTGAACGAATAGCCTTTTTGTGTTTCTGGGATGGAATAATCTTTGATATATTTTGGATTGCCTTCTGGTTTACTATTTGTCACTGCATAGCACATACACTGAAACATAGTTAAATTATTATCAATATTTATTTTATACATTATTATTGTATTAATTGACTAGCCATCATGGAAATCATTCAACACAGTGAAAAATCGAAGAAGAAGAAGAAGACCTGCCACTTGGTGATTGAGATCTCAACTATAAATTAGTGTTTAAAGTGCTTCTAGTACACATTCAGTATATAATTGGGTATGTGTGTGGTAGGTTCACCCACTGCACCACATACATGCACAACAAACAAATTAAGAACTTGTGCACAGTACATCCTTTAAAACTTTGTAGTTTTTCACAGCCAGATTTTAAATTGTGGCTTTTAGGTTGTACCGTACGTGGCAAATTTTTTCAATCCACAAATTTCAGTACAGCGTTTGTTTTTTTCAGGTGACCCGTCGAAACTGTAGTCTCCTAAACAGAGGCCATAATCAACGTGTTCCATGTAAAAACAAGATAAATAAATAAATATTTATTACAAGTACTAATAGTTGGTGGAGATGTTATAAGACAACATCTCAGCAAATCACTAGGAATGCTAAAAAAGGATTCATGATGTGTTTTTTTTTTTTACCCCGAATTTTCACACGACAGTCAAGGGATTTGTACACTTGGTCGATTACATTATTACATAAATAATATTATCCATACCGGTTTTGGCGAAAGAGTCGAATAGTGATTTCTTGGCAATCCATTTGCAGTTTGGCAACATCTCAATTGAATCTTTCTGATTTGAATTTTTAAGGAAGTTGATAGCGTCACGATAAAGCACTTTTTCTTCACCTAAAAACATATCTTGGAAATATATTAAAACAAAAAAAAACAGCAATGTTATGTATAGTTATATCAACATATAGGTTATATATCTTGCATCATATAATAAGGTTACCAATACAATCTAAAAATGGGAAAATGCTTCGAAAAAACAACAACATATTAATTGATAGTATAATGTGACATAACTCTTAAATTAAACCCATATTCTACTTTTAATTGATTTATACACAATCTTTATTTTTTGAGGTTATAAAAAGTATTTACCGCTGCTTATTAATTTGTGAGTCTCATGTGATTTGCAGCAATTTTTTTTTGATAATGAGAGAACAGTATTTATGGATTTGGGAAGCTTAAAAGCCCTGTATCCAGAGGAATATCGAGACCACATTCTTAGGGTTAGTTTTAAAAAATCCGCAGACTGTCAAAATTCAACACTTTTAATAGACAGGAAAGTTCCAGAAACGCCGGATCTACTTTGTATTTCTAAATTGAACCAGTTTGGTACCTACTGCTTACAACTAACTTATTTTGTTATTTTTTTTGTATAGCAACAGTGATTCCTAAGCTTATCATGTTCTTGGAAATTTAATTAATATATTTCTGATATTAAACCTTCCGAAGCAATCCACAAACTTCCTGCCTCCCTTCCCTAACTAGATCTAAAAAATCTTTGCAAAATAAACAATATGAATAATGAATAAAAGTAATGTTTTTTTTTACCATAATTTTCTTCGAAAAACAATAGTTTTTTATATAAAACTTCGAGTATATTTGCAACGAATTACTAAGATATTTTAGTGTCATTCCGATTTTGGAAAATTACGGCTTAAGTTTTTTTTAAATATTATTTTATCTATTTCTTCTCATCCTTTTTTACACAATACATACATTGGTTCCAAAAAGTGACGGGTAAGACGATATAATTTTTTTAACTTGCATCTTAAAACTTACTCAGTTATGTTATATGTATTATATTTTGTGGTTTTTTGAAATTTTGTATTGAATTTTCCTTTAATCTGAAATTTATTCGGTTTCAATCGATAAAATACTATTTATTCAGAATGGTCTGAATCAATTATTTTTACTTATATTTATATTTTTAATCCAAGGGTTAATTATTTTTATCAATGAATTCCATTGTAAATTTCTGATTCGTTTTTTACATTTCCAGTGGCAGATAAGCTCATTCACAATAATTATAAATGTAAAAAAAAAATATTCTGAAATAAATGAGCAAACCTAAATCACCTAAATTTTTGTAATCAAAAAAACTCCTAAACTTAAAACTATGATTTTTATCAAATAATAAAATGTGTCATATGTACAAACAATAAAAATAATACAAAGTTATTAATGATTTATATAAAAACGTTTTTAATTTTAACAATATTAATCAATTGTTATTCATTGCTTACAAAATTTTATTTTGTATTTGTTTTATTGAAAAAGTCATTTTCATTTTATATTTTTTTCAATGATTATATATTATTTTGTTGATCATATTTTTTATATATGCCTAATTGTCGGCGGTATTCTATATTATATAATCATGCTATATACCAGTAAAAATAAATGATCCGTGAATACAGGTTCAGTGACAATGGCAGATTAATAATTTATATGCAGCGCTTAGCTATATTCAAACGTGGCAAGCCTCATAGAACTCACAGATGATATATATTCATCAGCGTTGTCGGCGTTCTTCTGTATGTTCTTACATATTTTTTTTCTTCTATGAATAAATATATTTTTCTTCGTTCGTCATAAAATGCATTGCTAGCAATAAAAAAAATATATGTGCGTATTTTTACGATTCGCCACATTTGATGGCCATCTACCGGAAACATAGGTTAACCAGATCCGCAATAGAAGCCACTTGACAACGGAACGATCGCTTTGCGTCACCTTCTTCGTATTCCTGGGAAAATAACTGATTAAAGATGGGATCGAAGCTGATGGAGTATAAGGAGATTATCGAGGGCGCCCTCAAGGACAAGACGAAGCCATGGAGCCAGTGGTTCACTATGGCCGAGGCCAAAACCGGTGTCGACCGTCTCTACTTGTTCGCCGGTGGGTAAAACGAAAATAATTAAATAGATTGCTGTCATTTTTTGCACCTTTTTTGTCCGCTATTTTTAGACGGGATGGTTAAAGCGACTCTGCGTGTGTGATGCATATTTAAGGCTGGTGAAAGGTTTACTATGACGTGTGGCTATTACACAGCTGTGCAAGAAAATACTTTTAATTGTACAAGTATTACTCATGACAGGAGTTAGCCAATTATATCGACTAATTATAATCAGCTCGCATAGATGTTTTTTGTTTTATCACATTTCTGAACAATGCCTAAAGAGATGGAACATTTTTTCCAATTGTTATGTACCTACATATTAGAAAATGAATAGAGTCTTTCTTATATTGAGACGTCTTTATGAACTATTTATAAACCAGCAAAAGAGTAGCGAACTTATATTTAATCTCCTTATTAAACAGGTGAAATTCGGATTCAATTTAAAATATTTATATTCCATCTCTAATCCTTATTAAACAGGTTTAAATTAGATTCAATTAGTCTTTTCTAACATTATAACCCTGACCCAAGATCAGCTGAACTCTAAGAATGATTTTTTCTGCAATCCACATCCTTACACAGTTGATAAAATTATGTCTATCATGGAATTTTAAAATTAAATATATATATTGCTTTAGTAATAATTTTAAAGTTTATCCCAGGGTCACGAATCATGTTTTTTTATAGTTTCAGTCTGGTTTGGGCAAAAAATTATATCGATTATGTCCTGGTTTTCAAAAAAAGGCACTATAAATGAAAAAATTTACACTCCGAATCGAAAAAATATCCTATTTTTTCCGTTTTCAGTTGTCTTTTTTTTTCAAAACAGAAATAGATTTTAAAATCAATAATATTATTTTGGTAGACAATGGAAGAAAAGAAATACCGTTTCTGCATGTATGCGTGATCATCCAAAATTAACTTCATCTTCCTTTTGCTATTTTTACAGTGTATAGGCTATCCTGCACATGTGCGTAAACGTCAAAAATGGTAGGGTTTTTTTATCCCACACATATGCGTGAACGACCGGGAAGCGGTTAATTGGTCTCTTCTTTTGATTGATGTGTTCAGCAATCATAATTTATGATCTCATTATTTAATCTGATAGTCTAATCCTCATATTGCTTGCAGGCGTCTCACTATTCCTCGGAGTCTACCTCGTTTTTGGCTTCGGCGCCCAGCTGGTCTGCAACACGATAGGCTTCGCGTACCCGGCCTACGTGTCCATGAAGGCTCTAGAGTCCAAGCAGAAGGATGACGACACCAAGTGGCTGACTTACTGGGTCGTGTTTGCTGTCTTCTCCATTGTGGAGTACTTTGCTGACCTGCTCGTCAGCTGGTTCCCGCTGTACTGGCTGGTCAAGGTAACTTCAATGCTATATATTCTGTATGTTGTGACATCAGCATGATGTAGTCCTCGCTTACTGTTACTTAAAACCTCGATATATGATCTTTCGTCTCTTATTTCGGGTCGCTTGTCGTGCATATAGGTGCGCCGTCATATTGTCATTTTCGAACAGGTGTGTTAGTTATTAACATCACCGCTCATGGCGCTGAGGGAGATCCGTAGTGCCGGCGGGCCCACACGGGAGTCGGTCCACACTCTTTGACGTGGCAAGGTCGCATTGCGGCCACGTGGTATTTCAACATGCGTGGTCGAAAGGTTGTAATGTTTTTAAAGTAAATATAATATGTTCTTCTTAAAGAAAGTGTTTGTCTGCTGACCTGCTCCTCATCCTGCCTCACGCCACGTAATAACGGCCCCCTCTTTGAGAGAGGAGGATGTTAGTTGTCATATAATCGAAGAGTAAGAAAATGTTTTTAAGAAAAGGAATTTTAATTAGAGAGGTTTATTGGTAGTACGGTCCATAACACAGATCAGACATACTATAAATTCTGAAAGTCTACAATAACTTGAATATTTTTAACATGATGTGTTCTTAGTGATAAATTGATACTTAACTAAAATCTATGCAGATCTTTACCGTTCCCTTAACATGTTCTCTCTGGAAGGCAAAACTATCGATAGACTCGTTAGTTTTGCCTTTTCCGCAGTTGTTCTTCAGGGACAACATTATCATTGTTAACACTACAGTTCTTGACGCATTCACCTCTTCATCATTATCTGCTTCATCAAAACATCTGAGCTTGTTTCTGCCAATGCAACATCTACTTTTGAAGAACTTAAAACGTCTATAATCACATGTTACTTGAATCCCTATGTATAAGGCTGTAGTGATTTGTTGGTACGTCATTGATGAAATCGTAGTATAATTTTGATGAAAAAGAAACAAAATACAAAGGTTCTTCGCCTCTTTTATTATTCGCTCTGTTTTTGTAAAATATCTCATCTTATCCTAACATATTATAAAAACATTCAATACACTAATAAATATTTTCCCTTTTACTATCCACATATTATTTATTATCCCGATACTGAACACATGGCTCTCTTTTCGAAATTATACACTATTTCACTAAAACAATATTTAATGTTGGCAAAATGAAAACATTTATTTATGAACAATCTTGCATTTATATGGATCATTTGCTTAAATTGAAATATAACTGAGATTATAGGAGTAAATTAAGAAAGCAAAATGTCAGCTTGTCAGAACTGCTGTCATAAATAAATAATTTCATTCCCTTTGATCTTTGTAAGATCGTATCAACACATTTCAGTCCATCTGTAACAAATCTTCTTCATACTTTCCGCTCTCCTAGATACTTTTCTCATCTCCTTTTAATTTATTTTTATTAAATCTTTGTGTATTTTTCTTTGTTTTAAATTGTCTTATTATTTTCAGTATAATGTTTTATGATTTTTTTCTGTATGTATTTATTGTTTAAAAAAATAAGATATTTTAGATGCTCGGTATGCCTTTACATATTAACTGACTTTGGTATTTCCTTTATATTCCATATATAATAAAATCATAAATGTTCAAAACGTTATTTTAATTATTTTGTATAAAACATCCAAAAGTCTTTAAAGTATTAATTGTCAAATTATAATAAAATTCTCTATTTTAGCTCAAATTTGTCGATTCATAGTCGGGTACGACACAGGGCATTGACCATCACAATATTCTGCCGCTCTATGTAAATTGAAGCGATCAAGGTCCAAACAACAGGTATCTAGGAATTTGCAGTGTATGAAACATCGTACACGAAACTTTTTATAATGATTTGCCCGAATCCAGCTCGGGTCATTCCTATAATATTAATATAGTATAGTTATATTCATTTATAGTTAATTCTTGACCCACTTTTTTCCAAGAGGTTGACCACAGAAGTGGTTAATATAACTTTTATAAAATACAGAATGCTTACTCATGTTGTACACTGGGATATAAAAAGGGATATGTTATCAAATAAATCAGTATCAATTCACCTCTTTGGACTTATCCTCAGTGCCGGAACCTTGGTATACCGGCGTCACCATTTAGCTGACGCTGTAATTTCGAGACCGCGATCTCGGTTCCGGAACAATAAAAATGTTTTTCTTTTTATTTTTATAGTATGATTCTTTTGAATCTGTTTGTATTGTTGTTTCTTTTAAGACATTCTTTACCAGCTGTCACCAGCTGTCATGCCTTCGTGTTAAGTGCTATCCGCAAAAGCCTTATTAAGTTATTTTTTGCCCTGTTCATCAATAATTAATTTATAAAAAAATAAAAATTTACACATAAAGTGATACTAAATAACTTCTTAGGTTTTCACGGCCAGATTTGATATTGTGGCTATATTATTTTTATAATTAATTAATCACTTAATGAAGCAACCAACAATTTACCAACAAACAGTTATAGAAATATGCAATACCTCTGAATCTCTGATAAGAATAAAGTCACACCTGATGGCATTTTCTGTGGATTTCTATGTGAATCAATTGTTGAATATAAAGTTTTTTTCCTATTTCAGTGCATTTTCCAAATATGGTGCTTTGTTCCCACCGACTTCAACGGCTCACTGATCATCTACCACAGGCTGATCAGGCCCTACTTCCTGAAGTACCAGGGGCAGATCGATGACGTTGCCGGCCAAAGTGAGTACAACACCTAATGTAAATTGAAAATTGTAAAAATGACCTTCGATGGCATCCTAACACACAGTACCCAAATAAGGTCACATCACCACAGTGACCCCAAATTGACCTTTAACGCAGTGGTTCTTAATTATATTAGATTGGAATATTTAGTTTTGGATTTTGTTTTTATTGAACTCAAATGTAGTTTTTTTATTTCATTGTTTTTTTTCATTCAAATATTCTTTCTGGAATTCCATAACTTTAATGATGTAAATTAAATGAGTTTTTCCTTCACATTAAACACTTGGTTTCTTGTGAAGCTGTTTTTTTTTCGAAAATATATTTTTGGGCTGCATTTTCTATGATCAATTTTATTCGTATTGAGTTCTTTTTATAGAACCAACTCAACTTATCACACAAAGCAAATTTGTGTGGTATTTAAAAGTCTAATAAAGTTTAAGGACCATTGCTATAGTGATTCACACTGTAATTTAACATTAATACACCTGCAATTGTATAAACATCACACATCTGCATGAATTATACTAATTTGTGTTAAGAGTGAATTGTAGCGTAGTAGAATTATTCACATTTATTTAGAAAAGTACTCTTAATGTAGTCATATTTGGTTATAGTTAGATTTTGTATATATTTTTCCCTTTTATAAAATACCGAATTCAACCTGTAAATTATTCAGCGTATATGCTATCATTTAACTGAGGAGGAATATTATTTTTGGGAGTTCATTTATGTAAATCAGAGTTTTATAAAAATTGCAGCACATTTAAAAAATTATATTATTCACAGGAGATTTTTTTTTGTCTTATTTAGGTACCCATATATTTAAAAAAAAACTTTTATTCAGAAAATAATGATCTGGTCGCTTTAAATTATACATTTTAATACTCTACAAATCCAAATATGATATGTATGAAGTATGGGCTTGATATCAATGAAAAATTATTTAATTTTGTTTAATTAATATTCCAAAAAGAAATATTGCCAGGGATGCATAAATATGGTTGACTGACATTATTTTGATGACTGTCAGAAATCAGTAATCGCCAAACGGTAGCTCGGGGTGCTTTTTTATCATTGACAAAACTGCCAATTCAATAAAAAAATGCAATTTAAAATGTAAGTTTTTCACATTTTTCATTTAATTTCAAGATATGTTGAAATTATTATTTTGTTTATAAATAAATCAAGCTCACACTTTATGTTTTATTGAAATTAAATGCCTTTACACTTTAAGAAGCTCTCCAGACAATTTCGAATTCTTAAAGTAGTTCATACCCTTGTTGTGTTCGGAGACCACTGCTTAAATCATTGGCTCCCAACCTTATTTTGCCCATCGTGTCCACTTTTGAGAATATTTTTTTATAAAGCTCCCATTTTTTTTTTACATATCTGTACATATATATTTTTATTTATCTTTTACATTCTCACAGTGCTTTCTCTAAATTCCCTTAATTTTCTCTTTTACTGCCCCCCTTAACACTATCCAGTCCGCGCGATACGCCATTAAACTTACGCTGGAGGCCGACTGTTTTTTTTTTAAAGCATGGCTAAATCTATCATCATGTGTTCAAATAAAATTAAATATGACCCTCACTGAAGGTTAGAGATCTATGAATTATGGTCGAAAGTAAAAACAACACACATGTGTGATCGGCCACTAACGTTTGAAAAAACATCACAAGCTGTGTATAGTCGGCCACTAAGCGTTGGCAGAACAATCGCACACATGTTGTGTGACCCGCCTTTAACATTCGGCCTGGTTATTACACACATATTGTGTAATCGGACAGGATAGTGTTCAAGTCTCAAACGCGCCCACAAGGGGGTGTTATAGCCCACTTTAGGAACCTAGGTGCTAAATAATCGAATCATAAATTTTCTGTAAAATTTAGTTTTCATAGTTTTGGTTGTCGTTGGAAATAATGCTTTTATGATACATTATATAATAACTATACTACGTTAAATAACCTATTAGTAATATAAGTGCCTTGTAGTTTTATTATATTATCATTTATAGAACAAACTGAAAAATGCATCGAGTCTTAAGTACTGTGAATGTGTAATATTCAGTTTAATTTTGTCCAATACTTATTTCGTTTAATATCCTAAATCAATATTTATTTCACGTTGTAATTAAATTTAGATCTTGTATAATGTATACAACAAGAAATATCAAATTACTTGGACATTCACCTAACCTCATTAAACACTGGTTTATTTTCGCATTTATCTTTACATAAATAATCAAGGTGAGTTGCTATTTTTCAGTATGATATTTTATTACAAATCTCATTATATTTTGCTGTACAGATCCCATCGTAGTGCAGAAATTGTTAACCTACAGCACATGTTTACAAATCACACCTTTTTTTTATTGGCATGCTTTGTTGATTATTTGATTTTATTGACTATTTTAATAATTTACAACGTAAACATTAAAAATGACATTCAGTAGTCCTTCTTTGTAATGAGCTTAACGGACTAACACTCAATCAAAAAGCCCCTTTTTTTTAGTAAAGGATGGGATTTCTTCTCCATTTTCTGGAATTATTTTCTAATGTAAACAATTGCTAAAAGGTTGTCTATTTCGGATGTCCACTGACATGTATTGTTTCTTTGTTTTTATCTTAACTTATTTTCACCTCACCTCTATATAAAGTTAAACATTGATATTTTCAACCTTGGCAGATAAGACATATAATATTAAATTGCTAATCTGCGGATTGTATACTTAAATCATTATGCAATTTATTGTATGGAATAATTTATTATTAACTCGCTCACTAGAAAATATCAATATTTTAACAATCTCTGGTTTGGTTTCGCTCTTTAATATTTATATATTTGAATTTTTAATTAACAATATATTTACATTGTATTATTTCAGTTGTATATTTAATTAATTTTTAAAAAATATATTCCAAAAGAAGTATACATACTCGGAATTTATTACTGTCAATGAATAGTGTTTGAAATAATCTATTGTTATGAAATATCCCTCGGTAAAATTGGTTTTCGATAGCCAAATAAATAACTTCTTTATCACTCACACATACAAGTCCCCACTACACGTGCATAAATAACCTTCTTCATAGTATCAATCCGGTGGGTTGGTTTGCAGCAACAAAATCTTGCATCTTGATCTCCACTCTTCTTGATCCTCTGTAACCCTCTTTAGCTCAGCATAAGAGCTGCAACTCATGTCCTCGAACACTTGCTGCAAATACATAAGTAATATGTAATATGCTTAAATGAGATATGCTGCCGGATAAGGGTTACCATATGCTCCAACTAATGATTAGTTACGTAGAAGAGCATAAATTAAATTACAAAGCGCCTAGAATCCTTCATTTTGGTTATTCATCTACTGATAATCGGAATGTGTCAACCAAATAATTAGAATTAGATCTCTTGAAAAAAAGTGAATTATCTGATAATTGATAAAGCACTCTGATTTTATTTATGTGATGGCTATATGCTCAAGTTAAAGATTATACATTGACGCATATTTTATTTATATTCTAGGCACCTTTTCAAAATCCATCCAGTTGATTATACTCCTTTGATAAGCTCAATTAACTAATGTTAAAATTTGCAAAAATAGACTTCAAAAATGTTAAAATGAAAAAAAAGTTTAACTCTGCAAAATAATCATGTTCTAGAACAGATTTTTATATAAAGAGATTTCTGCTTATCACAAATATGCTTATTTTAATAAAAAAAAAGTTTTATTTTAGTTTCTTCTCTTCTAATTACAAAATATCTATTGTGCATCTTTAATATCTAAGCACCACATTTCTAAAAACTTTGTCTATCCTTTTTGGCCTTCTATCATTTACGGAGGCAAATAATCTTTTTAAATTGCAGTCTGATATTGTCTAAAAATACAGACATTTCCAAATCTTTCCGTACTATGTCCCACTGGACATATGTCATTAACTTTAGAACTATATCTTTGGTTTACTCACCGGTTCATAGTATCCTCATTATTTGTCCACAGTCAGCCCCACATTTCAAAGGATTCAGCTTTTTTTTCTTTATATCCATAGTATTATTTATCTTTTTATTATCTTGAAATGGATGTATAAAAAGATGTTATGAGTATCTTTTTCAAGATATTTGTATTTTATCGTCACGTTCCTACTTCTCCAAACTACGCGTGTCATCAAATTTATTAAAAAAAAATAAAAACAATTTAATGAAATAAAACTTTTGAATACGAAACCAACCAGAGTCAGTGTCAACTTTTCTTTTGATTTTTCAAGCTTAAAAGGAAATCGTGAGTGAAATAAAAGACTGATTGACAAATTGCACGTAGGCCTCCTGAGTGAGTCTCCATCCGTCCCGGTCTTCAGCTCTGCCTCGAAAACTCCGATAAACGTAGCAAAAGAGGATGTGATATTGGCAGAGAAAATATTGAGAGTGGAAACTATACTGAAGAATGCCGGTTTAATATGAGCGTAGGTTTTATTTTTAATTTTAATGTAAGCGCATGTAGGAGAACACTGGCTAAGGAGTTACAACTTTCCGGTGGATTCTATGGCGCTCGTTCGGTTCAGCTATATGCTGCATGCGAGAAGGTTGCAATTCTGTAAATGTACGGATTGAGGAGCTTGCAAGTTTTAATTATTATGCTTGAAAATATCAGTTTTAATGCTAGGAAGGGAATTATTATATTTGCCTACCATTTACCCTATTTTTTTTTGGAAATTAAAAACAGCAAAATTGCAATTTTTTTTTGATATTGATGTGTTAAAAGTTATCACAGATAGATCGGTCCTTGACAAAGGTTAAAATAATCCTTTTTTAATAAAAATACAATAATGTAATAAAAAAAAACATTATCACTGGTTGGTGTGAGACTCCTTGGTAGATGACCTTGTGAATTCTCCAATTCCCAGTGAGTTATCTTAAAAATAGAAGAACGTGACACTCATTTTATCACATTTCTTTTTGGCAATTGTGCATTTTTTTATTTCCCATAGGTAATCATTTGTTATTTGAGGATATAACCGTATAATTTCAAATAAAAATGCGGAATTAAATCTAAGTTCTTCTTTCATTTCCATCATTGTTACATGAAGCGCTCTGAATAGTTATTAATTCGATAATTTATTAATGCAGGTCCCTTTTTCCAAGAGTGCGTGAAGTTGATAACGGCCATTATCGAGAGCATCGTCACGTTTATCCAAGAAGCGTCAAAGAGTCTGACGAAAAAAAAGTCGATGAAAGAAAAGATGAAACAAAACATTAAAAAAAAAATTGACTCCTTAAAATAAGTCCCAATAATTGTAGTATGGAGGTGTTGCTAGATGGAAACGACATAAATAAAAATATCCATTAAATCATTGTTTTACTTACTTGTCGGTACAATAGTCTTGATGCACCATTTATGTTTCATAATTATATTTAATATAAAAAGGCCCACCTTTTAAATTTAATTCCAAATGTAATATCATATATTGTGATGATTTCTAAAGTACCTGCTACTTTTGAAAGCTGAACAAAAAATTACTTTTCCATTACATGAAATGGTATACTTCCAATGTCATCAACACATATTCTGATCTACCCTATTATTCATAATATTGTATCCATCTAGTAAATCTTCATTAGTACGGTGTGATGTTTTTTTAAAAATATTATTTTGATTTGTATTATTTTTAAATTAATAAAATAAACATTCCTTACATTTGACATTAATCAGTGTGGTATTTTATTTAACCATTATTCCCGTATTGATAATTTTCTTCTGGCGACGGTAGAGGTTTTCCTGTGGCATCACTCTGCTGTGCTTTACTAACAAAAGTGTATATTATATTGCTAGTTTTTGGTCTTTTTAAATATGCATAATGTCCAAACTTACAAATCACTAATTGTTCAGCATCTTTGTGTGACATATATTCATTTTTTGTTTAAGTAATGAATACTCCACATGTTGTTTTTTAAAATTTTAAATTGAATATTTAGATTCCTTTTTCTTTTTCATTCTTCTCTGTTTTTCGAATTACTTAACTTATTTCAAGCATCATATATTATATCATATATGCAACTAGTAAGCTTTTATATGCACTCTCTTAATCGTGTGTTTCTTCCTCCATTTCATCAAGCTGTTTACAGAGCTAAATAATAAATATTTGCATCTTTTTAATTTTTACACTTACAATTCAACTTAACATCCTTCCTACATATCACAAAATGATTAAATCCTACGTTGGTGTTCTCCTGCATGCAATCCATTGAGTAAAATACAAAAAAAAAAACTATTTAAACATTATTTAAAAAAAACCTTGGGAATAAAAAAAGGCTTTATCAGCATGGTGATACTGTATTGATTTATGTATTTTAGGTTATCAGTTACGGGTATGACACTCTCATGATTCAATGATTATCAGCATATTTTTTATGCCTACTGTTGTAATAAAAGTGAATTTTAAAATCCTTGGTATGTCAATTAAAAAAACAATATTTTATTTATTGATTCCTGCATATTTTATTGCATTATGTAACAAATTTACGTTGCAAATCTACATTATTTTGATTGTAAAATACAGAAATCAGATAATGGCATTTTTTTTTTTTAATAAATATATTAAATTCAAATGAAATATTCTAACCTATAATTGTAAGTTATAGTTAAAAATTATGTGCAGTGTTTGAACCAGATATAAGAAAAGTTTATGTTCCATTTTATCTTAACCACTTCCCCGGCGGTTCACATGAATATGTGTAAAAAAAAGTGTTCCAATTTCGGGGCTCACACAAATACGTGTTTCATATAATTTCACGATTTCTGACATTGAAACATAAACATCAGGGTTTCTAAACCGGTTTTCGTTCTATTTACATTTCAATAAAGACACTTGTTATTCTTTTAGCATCTTTGATGAAAAATTATGTTTTGTATTTATAAGTATTTTGTGTTATAGATTATGGAATATTGAAAACATATTGTATCGTAAAATGAATTATATAAATTGTACTATATGATTCTTTTCGCTTTTTATATTATTCTAAAAAATATTATAGGAAAAAATTCAAAGTCAGAAGACACCCATTAACCATATTTTTGTGTTTTTTTGTCGTTTTATTTTTGCATCTCTTATTGTACCAATTTTTACTTTGCTTTTCGTTGCGGAACAAAGTAAACGAAAATAATAATAGTTTTTTTTGGAACATTTTTGCAAAAGTAATTTGCCCGGGAAGTGTTTAATTAATTTTTGTGTTATGATTCTAGTTATATCAAAATTTGACATCATCAAATGTTGACAAATTTCATTGTATATTTTAAATTATTTAACTAATAATATATCAGCAAATACTCCAGTAGTGTGAGACCGATCTTTCACTTGATAAAATACTTGTCATTTCATATTAATTATAAAACTAGTGGTAAATGAATGTTGTCTAGTGAACATCACCCATTCACTGCGAGTCTCCAGAAAGTCTGTTCTCATTGGTGGCTTAACCATTTTTGTAAATGGCTATAGAATTCGCAGATGAGATTATTCGATCGCTATCTGGAGAAATTTTTATGTAAATCTACCTCAGATTATAAGGATTAACTTATCTCTTTGTATAATTGCATTTTTATAATTATTGATGTAATAATTGATTACTTATATCATTGTTTTTTTATAATTCCAGCTTACAAGGTTGTTGCGGACACCATTAACAAGAAGGGCAACTGAGATAGTACTCGTCGGTAAAGCAGAGAGCGGGAGACGGCGAAAACAAAATTAAAAAATCACTAATTTCTGCTTTTCACCCATAGATGGTTATTATAGTCGTATAAGGATGTATTTACAAATTGTACGCTGTGCACCATTTTTTATATATTATATACGATAATGAGTAAATAATGAATTTTGTTACCACCGTTTACATTTTTTCACAATTGAATATATTGAATTTTTGAAAAACATTGTGCGTTTTAATAAAAAATATTTAAAAATCATCGCTTGACAGATAATGTTGAATCAATGTTTCAAGCGCTTATTGTACTGTTTATAATGAAAGTGTATGGTTTGTTAACTTTATTTTAGAACGAATTTAACATTTGAGGTGATTTTTGTAAAATAACATAATTAATTAGTGCGTTTTTCTATTTCAAATCTAACATAATATTTTATAATCTTTTACAACGGACTTTACATTTGGATAAGTTTTAAAATGTGAAGTTAAAATTTGTTTATAAAAAAATCAAGAAAAATCATAAATTAATAATTTTTTTATGGTTATGATTTTATAAAATTATTCTTTCATATTTCCCAAACTGTGAAGAATAATTGTTGCGAAATTACATTAAAAATATTAATTTATTGGGGCATAAATTCTGAAATTATCTCATAAAAAGTTGGAAACCTTGCTATGTTATAGGATGCTGAAATAAATAGAAAAAAATCCACTTTATTCTACTTAAAAGCAAGTAAATTCCTATTCCAAAAGAACTATCTTTACGGTCACAAAATCTTGACTGAATATTTTTTTTGCATAGTTTTTATAAAAATAAAACAATTGCAGCCGAAGGCAAATTTAATTATAGGGTTGTAAGATTTTTTGATCTTTCGGTGATTGCCCGAGGCTTTTTTAAAATTATACACTCAAATTCTCTTCAAAAACACTTCAATGTAATACAATTGCATTTACCGAGAGAATGTCATATAGTTTAAATCGTGCCTTTGTCATTTGTTTTTGTGTCATGTTGATTGTTTGTTAGTTCTTGTAATCTTTTACTACCACTCGCCGACTGTGGAATGGCATAATAATTATCGGGAATGCTAGAAGAATAATTTAAGGGTGATAGATCATAGGTGCATCGAATTATATATTTTGTTTGTAAAACCTTCACCGGGATGTTTTTTTTTTACCTATGTGCAGTGGAACTTCGCTTAACGAGCTTAAATTGCAATAATACAATATGGATGAAAATAACAATAATTCAATCAAGACGCACTTCATTGTGTGCCTAAAAGCTTTGTCATTATTGGTATTTGTGTTTTGAGTTCATGTCATTATCTGATTATATGCTCATAAGTTTTATTACATAACAGTTATGGCAGGTTCTGCCGCATTTCGTCCCCGGACAATTCGTTCAACGATTCATCTGTATCGACGTGGGGCGCACTGGACGTCTGGTGCAAGCGATATTTGGTGCACGGGATAAATGTTGCACTGGATGTCTTGCTAACCTACCTTTTAGTTATTTCGTTAACAAGACCTATGGATCTCTGCACTCTAAAATCACTGGAAAAATCCTTAGGTTAGGTTAGGTTAGCAAGACAGTGCACCAGTTGTCGCGTGCGCCAATTTTCTCGTAAAGTGCGCCTCACGTTGTTACTGATGAGTCCTAATACGAATTGTCTGGAGACAATAGGCCGTGACGTTATGGCACTATTCGGGAATTTTCAGTATCTTCCGTGTCTCATTTTTTGCATAAGTGATGTATTCATTAAGCAATTTCGTTTGTTAAGCAAGGTTCTACTGTATTAATAACTTAACATTTTATTCAACTGTACAAAGTCATTAACATACTATAGGTTAAGTAAAGCTTATGGTAAATTTGCATAATTACAGTGCAACGATATCTTTACAAAAAAAAAAAAATTTGAAACTCGTCGCTAAAAATATTATTCTTAAATTATATATTATTTAAAATCGATTAACGTAGAATGGAATTTTTCCACAGTTTAGGTACACAAAGTATTTAATCGACAGATTTACAATTTTTTAATTGAATATATAATATATTTTTTACAATGTTTTCAGCATTCACTTTGAAATCCAATATAAATAATGAATATTTATTTATTTATTTTGTTTTTACATGGATCATGTTAGGTATCGCCTGTTTAGGAGACTGCAGTTTCGAACAACTCGTAGCCTCCCTCAATCCATCACTGTCAAGAGACAACGACAAAGTTCTTGACCGTGACGGATTGAGGAAGGCTACGAGTTAGTCGAAACTGCAGTCTCCTAAACAGGCCATACCTAACGTGATCCATGTAAAAACAAAGGTAAATAAATAAATATTTATTGAATATATAAAGGACTTTTTTTCTGGCTTCACACTATTATTTGACAGGCACAAATCTGTTTGTGAAAATAACTTGTGAAGCTGTCTAAAGATGAACTGAAGCCTCTTTACAATAAGCAAAAAATTAAATAATAATTGAAAATAAGTTAAATGTCATCTAAAACTAAGTGCTTTTTTTTGTGAAAATTTTCATCCCTATGACTTTTAAAAGTATATATTCTTGTTAAAGTTAAAAAAGTTGTTATTTTTTGAAAATGTTGTATAAATTACATTATGCGAATTTACCTACATATTTCTGCAAACATGTTAAAATGTGCAAATATTTTAGACTGAGAATAACAATGCAATTATTTTGTATTCAAAATAATCCGACCATAAAAATAATTATGGTGTATTTTTATTTTTTACTAAACATGTTAATTTATTCCTTCCAAGACCAAAAAAAAATAAACAGATATTTGCTCAATTATGTTTCTCTAAAAATGAAACCTATTTTTACAGACAATTTTAGAATATTATGTACAATTTTTATGTATGAGTTCATCCGATTGCAAGACACCAAATATTGAGTTTGTCAGTTTTTGAAATAATATAAATGTTATTAAAACACGTTTCATGCCACGTAGGTCACCGGTGGCCTATGCTGTTGTTGAAAAGGGCGCTACGTAGGTCACCGGTGACCTGTTTTTTTTCAAACAAACAGTCCCTGTACGCCTGCAGTTACATTTCAATGTAATTTTAACATTGAATGTGACCTATATGGCGCCTCTGAGTCGAATGCATTAAAAACATTACGTGGCGTTAAATGTGTTAAGGCCTGCTAAATGGCTGATTGAGAATGCTTTGTTATAAATATAGTGGTACCTCGACATACGAGTTTAATTCGTTCCGCAATCTTGCTCGTATTTCAAATTATTTGTATCTCTAAGAAAATTTCCGCATTTGAAATTAATTGAAATGCCAACTTATCAAAGATGCTTTGACAGCGAGAGCACACTGATAACTGATTCTCTGACTGTGGCCGGGGGATTCACTCGGGAAAGCGTGACGCATGGTTCGTGTGCAACTGGCCGACCTGCTAAGCAGATTGCTCGTATCTCAAAAAACTCGTATGTTGTTGGGGCACTCATATGTCAAGGGACCACTGTAGCTGGATACATTTTTAAAGATTTGATCTTTTGTTAACCGTATGGATGGCATGAGCCCAAATATGGGTCCGCTGCTGGAAGCCCGCCAATGCTGTGAGCACACCGGTGTGTTATAAAACTGTATATTTTCATTCAATGTTATAGCTTGGGTCTATAGCAACATCTATCGAGTGCCCAAGAAAAAAAAATGTTTAAAATTGGACACCATTTAGGGGTTCAAATCTTCGCTAATCCACGAGGCGTTGCATAGATCAGGGTCATGGCATCCAAAAGGTTAAGTTCAAGTATTCATAGCACACAAAAAAAAACTTATTTTTGACAAGTGTGTATACATAGTATTGCATTTTCTGAAGTAATATATTTTTTAATCAAAATTAATAAGCATAATTATTTCAAAATGAGTCAATCTTAAAATCTGACATTGCTTTGAATGTTCTCACATAATCCTTTTTTTTCATTATTAGTTTATAAGATGAGCAGGTGGTGTCGGTGATCGTATTTTTTACTGGGGTTAGTTTAAAAATTGAATTTGAAGTAGTTTTGGTTTTTTGTGTGAAGGAGGTGTTTATTAATCAGTATTTGCTTGCCATATTATTTGTGCAATAAAAACGTTTGATAAACTGTAATATTGTCACATTATAATTTAATAAAATTTGTCTTACTTATATACGTTTTTTCTTTACCATATGTTTTTATGCCAAAGTATCATAACATTTTTATTTTTTCATTTTCTTTGAACCTTTATATATTTTTTTCAGTGAATGTTCATCTGTTACCTGTTCTACCACCACCCATATTCAAACCTGTTAAGTTTGTTTCTAATTTTTGTCAAAAATAATTCGCCGGCGGGTATAGCTCAATGGTCAAAGCGTTTGCTTTGCAAGTTAAAGGTCGTGGGTTCGATCCCTGACGGAGATTAAAAAAAAGGATAATTTAATTGACTTCTGAGTTCTAAAGTACCCCGGTTGGTGTGAATTTGATCCCTCGCCCGTAAAATGTCAGTCATAGCCGTGGAGATGCCGTGGCTTATTACAAACCACTGGACTAGTCAATTCATGACTGGGCACGGCAATTTTGGGGCTAAGCTTTTCAAGTTTGGCCTTAGATTGCAAAACACGTTCTGGGCATTGTCCAATTTAATTTAGCGAAAGGCTTCCGGTTGATATATTGATCTCATATCTGCGGAGCCCAACTACCATGCATTTTCTGTATTCGCGGCGACCTTCGGCGAAGAAGTCTAAAGTCCAAATTTTAACGTCTGAACTACTAACTTTTACGTGTGGTGTTGCTCACCAAAACCAGTTACTTGTATAACGAGAATGTACTCTGAAAACAATGCCTTGGTAAGTGCTCCCAAGGAACGCAGGTACAAGGCAACCGGCCTAAGGCCCCAAAAAAAAAGTCATAGCCTATTAATTAAAATTGGTGGTAGACGAAAGTCGTCCCATGAAGACCACCCTTTCATAGTAAATTCCTATAATAATAAGGACGATGCGTGAATCTCGTGCTGTAGTCTATGACGTTGGCGGATCAACACTCCACACGCAGCAATAAATGAGATAAAAAAGTTGAAAGTAGAATTATAACAATATTAGGTTATTTTTCAATTTTTATATTTCTAAATTAAATAACAAAGTAGTAACAGTAACCTAGTAGCAATATAGACTTAAATTTCAGTTGTTTAATTTTCTGCTGCAGATATCACTTCCTTTTCTTCTGGTTTGGTTGTGCGCCTGTTTCTCCATGCCCTCATGTAGGTGACTGGGTGAATTGGCAGAAATCCAGACAATCCTGTGGGAAATAATATAATTAAAAAATATTTTCATCAAAATCAAGCCACGATCTTCTAAAAAAAAATCTGCTGGGCGGGCATGGCGCTGATTTCAAAATAATAATAATATAAGTAAAATATAAAAATAAAATATACAGTAACCTTTAAGCGCCCAGTGATTTCTTTACGGGACTGCAGATTTGCGTCGTTCAATGCCCTACGGTCCCATACAGTGAGTGCTTATGGTTCATTTTACAATAGGATTACATTAATTTGTAATAATAGTATTAAAGTAAGTTCATGGAAGAATCTATTGTGCGACGAAACATTGCAAACATTGCCTGCTAGGGCATTGAACGACGCAAATTTGCGGTCCCGTGTGGGACCACTGGGCGTTTAAAGGTTAATGAACAAGTAGATATTTAATTTTATAAAATGGAGAATGATTAGCTACGAGATTTTTGTAGACTAATACTAGAAAACGATTGAAAAATACGGCTGCCAAGCCAAAACTGAGCTCCGCAGGCAGCTCACTAGGGAAGCCATTTGAAGTGGGGGAACCAAGGTACACTACAGAATCGCGGGATCCACCATAACAGCGCTTTTCAGGACTGTAGCGCCATGGGAAACTTATTTTATGGATAACCCTCGTATTATTGAAACACTACTGTGATGGATGAAAATAAAGGTGGTCTTGAATTACTTTTTACAAATATAATATATTTTTAAAGATTTTGTTTTGCATTTATATTTTTTTTATATCCCTAAGAAGGTTAGGTCAAAAGAAGGTTTCTCAAATGTAAGTAATGTGGTAGTTATTGCACATTCAAATTGTGTGCCTGTCAGGCTCATTGTGACCGACCGAAAGAGCAAAGCAATTGCGACCGATGCAGGGTTAAGTTCTTGCAGGTGAATACCAAAAGTAAATTATAATAATAAAGAAATAAACTTGCCAAGTAATTCCGCAACCGGTCTCGACATTTGAGCTCCTCTTCCCAGCCAATGTCTAACTCTTTCGAAATTGAAAGACACCAGTTTCTCATTGTACATGTTGAACATGGGGTCATATGTCCCAACCTGCTCTATGACCGGCTGCTGCTGCCCTTTCATTCTCTATAAAAATACAATAAAAGTTCATAAAAACAAAGATAATTAACTTACACTGAGAGGGGAAAAAGTAAAAAAAAAACGCGTTTGAACTCTATACAATTTAAGAATCTGTTGCTTTAGTTTTATTTAAAGGTATTGTTGAATATTTAGTATTCGGCTAATGGCCAAATATACTATTCGTTACAATCCTATGAAATTGATATTATTTAGTCAATGCGGTTATAAAAGCAACTAACCTCCATTACGACGATGTGGTAGAAAGGTCTGTTCGTGCAACCTTTTCGGGCGAATCTTATTATTTTACATGATCGGGCGGAAAATATTCCTATTCCACTGGCTGGTGAGAGAGGCATTTAAGTTTTAAATATTAAACTATCAATATAATAAAAATATATTTGACAGTTCAATTTTCCATAGACTAGCTCTATTCTTATGTCTTTATCTTAGTGTTGCTCCTAGTAAAATTATATTTTATGTATATAATATTTTAATTTTATACAAGAGTATTTAAATTTGATGCAATTGGTGTCACTCATGAGGGTAATTCTTTAAAATATTTTTCAACAATTTATGTTATGAAATTTTAAAAATAGTTTTCCGTATTTGGAATTTATAGGTTGAATGCATTTTGACAACTTTTAAAAAGTGCTTTGCTTGCAAAAAATGAGTATTCACAAAGGAAATAATGAAATATATTGAGCAGTAAAGTCATACTTTATTGTCATATATCTTAAAACAGTTTTTTTTGAGAGCAGTGCACACTAATACGCTATCTTCTTCGTCGTATCAATTTGGTGGATTGGTTTGCAGCAACAAAATCTTGCATCTCGATCTCCGCTCCTCTCGATCCTCTGCAGTCCTCTTCAGTCAGTATAAGAGCTCCACCTCACGTCCTGGAACACTTGCTGCAAATACTCTCATCTAAGGGCGCCCTCTACAGTTTCTACCCTCAACCATCCCCAACCACAATGTCGTGAAGAAGACCATCGTGGCGCATGATGTCACCGATCCATCGGGCTCACCTCTCTGAGATGGTTCTTACTAGGTGTCTATTTTCCTTGATTATGTTGAGAACCTCATTGTTCGTGACGTGGTCTCCAGGAAATTACGAGAATTCTTCTGTATGGCCACATCTGAAAGGAATCTAGTCTTTTTTTATCACTTTCAGATAAGCACCATGTCAAAGCCGTACATCAAGATGCTCCAAACAAATGTCATGGCAAGTTGCTTGCGGAACCTTAAAGTAATATTTTATTTACTCTATATGAGTAGGTATATCTATATCCTTTTTTAAAATTGGTTCTGTGTATGGCTGTTGATCGCATTATGTTTCAAGCTTTGTACGATAGATGGTGCCTACTAAAATATTTCTTCATAGCAAATCAAATTAAATTATAAAAATATAATCTGCAACTTTTGAAACCTTTTTTTTCTAAGCATTTTTTATCGTTTGTTATAAAAATAATAGTTATAGCCACTTGCAGTGAAATAATAAATATAATAACAACGAAAATGATTAATAAATAACTAGAAATAATTAGGTACAAAGAAGTTTTGTTGGAAGCGTATTTTTTTTTTATTTTTACAATGCATAAATAAATTGCAGGAAATAACCACATGTTATATATTTATTTTGATTCATAGCAACAATAATACAGTATTGTTTTTAAAAAGTATTTTTTGTTTTCAACTTTGATATTGATTCTAATCGTATGGTATACAAGGTGTAAAATTTAAAATCACAACTGTCTGTTTGTTATGTGATCAAAGCATTACTCACTTTTCAGTGGTTTTTGTTTTAGAACAAAAATACAGCTCTGACAGTGGATGAGTAATAAATAAAGCAAAAATATGAAATTCTTGTGTTTTGAGACCCTGTTTCGATAAAAAAAAGAAGTTAAAAGCTCTAATAATTTAAATCATTCAATTCGATTTGTCTGCTCCTACAGAACTGGTGTGGTTACAAGGTAAAACTGCCATTATTTGCAAGCATAGCCTGTTATTTGTCCTAAAACGTCATATCGAATACGTTCCAAAGAAGGTGATCAATGTGAATTTTCAGGGAATTGGAATCCATGGTGAATCAGATGAAATTTAGTATGAGGATAAAAAATAATGGAAGGACGCCGCAAGCGAATATGTTAAACGGTTTAGGCAGTAGAAATAAATTAGATGTTATCAAAAAAATTCAAATTGATTGAGATTTTTACCAATGCTTAAGAAGACTGAGTAAGTATCCCAGAGTTCATAAAATATGATTCATAAATTGATTTTTCTTCAGAATGGAATGAGCAGACCAAAATATACAGCCCTGTATTACAGCCTCGTAATGTAAGAACCTTATGTTTTATCACGGAATAATTTTATTATACGACAATATCCTAAATATTACACTACCTGGCGAACCAATAAAAGTGTACCTTTATTACATGCCAGGCCATAGAGTTTGTACAGAATAGATAGATACGGCCCTTTGGCTTGCGTCCGAAAATGTTCATTAATTTAGCAATTCCAATACACACTGTGCGGTTAGAGCGATACTGTTAGGGATTTATTGGTCTATTATTGTCGCTTTAATGGTTTGAAATTCTGAAAAATATTTTCGGACTTGGTGGAACGCTTTAATTTACCCCGCCATACATTCTCATCGGCCGATAGCTCCGCCGTTTATTTATTTGGATTCGCGAATAACTTATCATTAAATTTGCCTGTATTACATTCTCCGCTCGGTATTTTTTTTCACCTCACAGTCACAATACGAAATACCAACGAGCGATGTGTGAGAAAGAATCCGCTGTCCGTTAAAATGCCTGTCATAATTAATCAATCAAATAGTGTAGTAATACAACTCCACTCTCTCAGAACAAGTCTTGTCGGGTCTGTTTTATTCTAGCGTATTACCATGCGATCGATATATATATATATACTAACATAAGTTGGGAGGTATTTTATCGGTAATGTACATTTTATAATTTTAGCTTATATACTTGCTGATTTTGTTGCAATATTAATTACTCTCAATGTAATATTTTGTTAGTTATCGACGTATTGAATTATTATTTTAAGTTTTTTTTAACACAATGAAATTTTGCGAAGGTAAATAAAAAGACATCTGTTCGAAGAACCAGTGGTTGAATAAATATTAAGTACATATTTTATGAAAGAAAAAACGCCATTGAATATATTCTATGCACAAGAAACTCAAGTCAAGCAAAATATCGCACTTAGAACTATCATGGTAGCTTTATGTCAATATATCCAAATTGTTTTGATTTTTCTCTTCGTCACTATACGTTTTTTTGTGTAATAATTTGCTATTATATATAATTGTTGTTTAAATAAATTATTATTACATATTGTGGCTTTTGGGTTTAGCCTTGTGTGGCGATTTTCTTTTTAACCAATATTTCGACCGCCATTGCAGGGGTCTTCTTCAGGATTGATAATTTGGATGTGAGTTAGTGTCAGGTTATCTTATATCACGAGCGTCATTGTTATCTTTATGGCAACTGCATACTCAATTTTCATTGGTCCGGAGAATCGTGTACGGTAGGTATGTTCTAAGAATTGTATCTCCACGAACGTCATGTCGGACTGTGGTCGTCCTTGCTTGTCTGTACATGTTTTTAGGCCACACACGGCTAAACCCAAAAGCCACAATATCAAATCTGGCCGTGAAAACCTTAGGAGTTATTTAAATTATTATTACAATACCCGAAAACTGACTTAAGAACCTACTGTCGTTAAAAGCATAATTTCTTACGAGGTTGATATTTTTTGGAGAAATAATAAATAAAGGAATGCAAAATAATGTGTCTGGAACAGAATGTGTGAAAAATTTCAAAAGTCCCTTGAATGTGCACGTAATATTATTTTCCACGGCAGAAAAAGATACCAGTTGACTGTTTCCGAGCCTATTATTATGGGGATTAACAGCGGAGAGGGCTTACGCGTATCTTTGCTTGAAAAATGATTCCCCTTACAGCATCCTTGTTTACGGCTAAATGCTGCAAGTCTGCCGACCTTAAGCTCCCCGCCCCACATGCTTAGCGCCCGGCAAAAAGCTCAAGCAGGCCTTCCCGCCATTAATAAGAGGTTTGATTGCATTTTGAAACCGAAAAAGGGATTTTAGTTTTCTTCGAAAGAAGGGTAAATGGGTTTTGTTAGTAAGTTTGGGGTCGTGGAATAATGGTTCTGAACCGGTGCCCTAGTTCTTCGCGAGCATTCGACAATATCATTTGTACGAGTATATTATCAATATCAATGAACTCATATTTAGGCGTCCAGAATACATTTTTAATTGTATTCTGGACGCCTTGCTGGATCCTTTATTATAGATATTCTAGATATCACGTGTGTGACGTTTGCATCAAAATTTTAATGTATCGTGATCGAAAAGACATGTGAAAATTCTCTATGTAATATTAAGATTCAAATTTGGAACAAATTTTGAAAATTGTTTTGTATTTTTCAGTTGAGTTCAATTATTTTTTAACGTTTGTTTATCGGATATTAGGCAGTGTGACGTTAACTTCAACAGATGTCTGGATCAAGAGTGATTCTCATGAGTGGAATATATAGCCTCAAGGGCATTTTACTAGCACGTTTCGTAGTTTTAAGATAATTTTATATTTTATTTGTATAGTGTCGTGGCTTTTTTTAATATCCATTGGTATAAATCTAAATATGTACCAAAGAAAAATAGTTGATTGTGGGAGAATAATCTATCGAATGAAATGAATGAATTAACCGGAGTTATGCAAGGCGAGGACACAAATGAAAGCCTGGCAGTTTTACAGCGGACCGACTGAATGTGACTGCGGCGTGGAGTAGACCCTGTCACACCTTCTGGAGTGTGTGCTGTGTCCGAGTAGCTGAACCCAGGAAGACCTGATGATGGCTGAGAGTAACCCCATCGACCTTGCCCACTTCTGGGCAGACAGGACATGACCCCTTTGCTTCCGACACGATTATATATATCTATCGAATAAAGGGAATGAATTGAATCATACTTTAAATAGTTTTTTAATCGTTAAATATAAACGGTAAAGCTGCAAAGAAAGAAATTTAGGTTCGTAGAATTAGTTGCAAATTATCAAGAATATGATTACATTAAAATAGATTTCAAAACGCACATTTCTCATCTGGTTTATTATTGGAACTAAATTTAATTTAGTAAGACAAAAAATGTAATAATGTATGTAGCAACTAGTTAGTAAAATTACTTTAATTCGTAGAAATATAAAATGTTTATGTGGAATAAATGTCATAAAATTATTATTTATGGATCAAATTTTAAAGGAAAAAAACCCTTTTCTTAACGGAAAATGCTTCGTGGAGTTAACAAATTGAGAACCACTGCCCTAAAATCTAAAGGTAAGGCTGTTATTGTCACATAGTGTGTGAAATAGGAAGACTAAATTATTGATGACAATCCATTCAGGATTTTTTTACTTATTTGTTCGCTGACCTTTTATAATATGCTTAAATACAAGAAGTGGTTTAATCCTAATTCCTAAAAAAACATCCGATAAAATAAATTTCGATGCATTTATGTATCTTGTTTTATTATGGACCCCATTAAGTATATTTAAATATAGTAACAAGCTGAACCCGGCATGCATTGGAATGGGTTCTGTTTATTGAAGTGATTTTGCTTACTTTTGCATTTGAAACTTACAGAAAATATTGCGAACATGCATACAATAACTCAAGTAAGTTTTATCGTAATCGGTTGAATGATATTGGATTTCATACTATATATCTCCTCCCGCCTCGTTCCCGTTCCGTTCCCGTTTTAACATAGAAACAATCGTGACTAGCACGAAGTTATTCTTCTAAGTTTCATCGAAATCGATTGAATGGTATAGGAACGCATATTCCCAATCCTGTCCCGTTTTTTTATAAACAGACAGTAACATCGATTTAAATAATATTTATAGATATGATTGTGTTTCATATGTGTAATATAAAACACTGAAATATAATTGATTTTATATTATACATGGATTATATACATACAGGTATGCATACCTTATTCATTTCAATTTTCCTGTTTTCATTTTTCGAAGTTTTTTTTATTACAGTAATCTTCATGAGCATACATAAAAGTAAAATAATTAAAGTTGCATATATATTGGATGAATGGTTTAGTAATGCATAAAGGACAAGCACACAAACAATGATTTATATATTTAATTAATAAAAAAATATCTTTACTCTCTGGCAGTTGAAATTGGACTGACGTTTGCAGACTAGGGTTTTATCTTTCACGTGAAATTTATTTCAGCCCGATAGGATAAATAACTGCCGAATTATGAGTCTCAATGCAAAACGCTCATTTTCAATGCACACTTCTTATATACACAGCAGTTTCCTTTTTAAATGACATCTACTTCATAAACTCATCTTGTTCTTTCCATTTCTGTTTTATATTTGGAGCATGTGATTACCACAAATTTTCGCCACTCATTATTTGTTATTTGTAGTTGCCATTATTTATAAATTGTCACAAGACGTCTTTGCAACCGGAGATCTATCTGTGAACATCCGAGTATAAGATTCTCGAAAAACTCCACGGAAACAACCAGAGTACTTGCTACGGTATCTGTAGTATTTAAGGTGATTAATTAATAAGAAAATTTAAGAAGATCTGATAACTAGGCTGAGGCTCCCGAGGCCAGGATCATTTGGTTCTAAGTATCGGCGAAACCAAATCAATTCATCAGAGAAAAAACTGTTACTAAAAAGAATAAATGAATTAAAAAATATATATATATATATGGATTCGCTTAGATTCTTAACATTTCAAATGCATATTTTTCTCTATTTTTAATATATGAAGCTATCTATGAAATGGTAAAAGTAGTACTTCTAGGCTGAATCGATATTCAGAGTTACATGCTCATAGGTAGGAAATATTCGCAAGAATCACTCAGCCAGGAGATCGCGCAGCATTAAATTTACATACTCCGCCGGTCGTTTTTCCGTTTTCTGCACTCGCAGTATTGTTTTCGCCGGGCGGAGCAACAATGTCCGAGTTTGTGGAGGGATCGATTTCACGAGAGAACGTCCACCGAAGTACACCAACTCACCGCACGAGCGCATAAAGATATAAGTAACGGCGGGCGGGTATCATATCGGGATGTGCCAGTTTATACGCCGGCGTATAGTGTTGAAGAAAATTCGGAATTTATCCGGACGGTCAGATGTAGAGCATGGTTGGTACTTGAAGTCTGTATTAAATATAGGAAAAAATCATTAACTTTTGTGTTTTTCATTTCTTTGTGCAATAGTTACTCCTCGGTATTTTTTTTAATGCCAAAATATATAGCAGAGATGAGTTCATGTCCTTTGGGTTGACACGAGTGCAGAAAATTGGCAATCGATTAAGTAGGTAACTGGATATTTATTTTTATATAATCCCAGTTGTTACTTAGTATGAATGTGGTCATGGCGGTCGCTTTGTTTGTCGCTCGCAGCACTCAAAACTATTTATGTAAACACATACAGAATAATACCGACCGATGGTAATAGTAATTCTGAAGCTTCATCTGTGGAATTCGATGACGTTTACAATGGTGCATATGACAACGCGCTGCATGTGGAGTGTTGATCCGCCAATTTCATAGACTACAGCCCGAGATTCACGCATCATCCTTTATTAATAAATGAATTTACAAGGAATGGGTAGTATTCACGGGACGTCTTTACGACGAATAGGCTATGACTGGCATTTTACGGGTAAAGGATAAAATTCACCAACCGGGGGTAATTTTAGTTTGGACCCACGACCTTTGGCTTTCGCACGCTTTGACCATTGAGCTACATATACCGGCAAAAGCTTAAAGTATTATTTTAAGAGCGGAAATATCTAAATTATGTTTCCTTAAGGCCAAGCAAAGAGATTGAGTCCATTTCCTCACTTTTATCATTATGAATCTCAAGGATGTACATTTCAAAGCGAATTATTATATCTGAAGTACTTTTGAAATTTGATTGATTAGTTTCTTAAAAACTATTAGTATAGGTACACTACAATTAAAGAGGTGTTACAAGACAAAATAATTTGAATTCACCAAGTAGACAACTAACAAAAAGAGTTGATCTAGGTATTCCAATCAGTCCGCGATACGACCTCATAAGAAAAAATATCTAAAACAAGGGCGGTGAGATATGGTGCTTATCTAAAAGTGATAAAAAAGACTACAGGCTTTGAGATGTGGTCATACAGAAGAATTCTCGGAATTTCCTGGAGAGACCACGCCACGAACAATGAAGTTCTCAGGATAATCAAGGAAGATAGGCACCTAATAAGAATCATCTGAGAGAAGCGAGCCCGATGGATCGGTCACATCATGCGCCACGATGGTCTTCTTCACAACATTGTGGAGGGGATGGTTGAGGGTAGAAACTGTAGAGGGCGTCCTAGACGGGAGTACTTGCAGCGAGTGTTCGAGGAAATGAGTTGTAGCTCATATGCTGAGCTGAAGAGGGTTGTGGAGGACCTAGAGGAATGGAGATCGAGATGCAAGATTCTGTTGCTGCAAACCAATCCACCGAATTGATACTACGAAGAAGAGTAATTAGGTAAAAAGATCTTGATAACCGATTTGATAGTGAACGTTTTTTGGAACAGGTCGTTATATTATGTATTTTTCAGAAGATTCATAAAATCCTCAGATTTGTTGATAGCAGTTTATGTTGATTTGATAAAAAGGTTTAAAGTGCGAATCGCCCTGTAGACACAATGGACTACACAAGAAAAATGAACACACCTACACCGAGCAGTCCCGTTCGGCTTCTGTTTATTGCAATCGTAAATTTGAATTTATTTGCTTGTTTATATAAAGCGAGCTCGAAAGCATTATCATTTATTGGCAGTTTAAATATTGGACACCATTACTTCTGGGACTTTCCGTGCAGGGTTGCCCGTGGACGCTGGGAAAGCTCTGTTATTTTCTTATCCCCGCAAGTGCAACACTCGCAACTTTGAAATTCGGTTAGAACTTTCAGGTGAGGGAAATTGCGGGTAACATCAAGACATTGAAACTTCCGTGGATGGTACGAGAGCTGTTAGACGTTCTATTGAGCTGTTCTGGTGCAGTTTGTTGGATGACGCATATAACAAAACCATAGTGATTAAAGTGAATATAATGAAAAAAAGTAGTGTGACGTCAGCACGTAAGTGATATTATATTTTATATATATAAATTTTTTAATTTTTATTAGAATATTATTTTATTACTTCAATATTCTAATCTACTTTTATAGATCATTGACTATATTACAATATTATTATTACTTAAATATACATATACTATACATAAAATTCTTTTTTCAATGCGTCAATCCAAGCACAAAAATAACGGCAGAAGCGGGATGCGAACCGCGGACCTTGGAAACCAACTATGCCCAGGTATTCATACCGCTCGGCGAACTGCGGTTCGCATCCCGCTTCTGCCGTTATTTTTGTGCTTGGATTGACGCGTTGAAAAAAGAATTTTATGTATAGTATATGTATATTTAAGTAATTATATTTTATACTTAAAATTATTTTATAAGTGTTAAAATATTTCATGGTTTCCGAATGCAATTTTTATTTTATTTTGTACATAAGGTATATTAATATTCTTCTATATGAAGGACAAATTCGACCTGTCCTTGAATACGGCAGTCACCTTTGGATTGGAGCCCCAAAATACCTTCTTAATATAATTTTAAACTCATTTTAAAGAAGAGCAATTCGTTTGATAAACAATGACACTCTAATGTCTAACCTGCAATCAATGGAACACAGGCGTAAGATTGGTTCACTTAGTCTTTTCTACCGTTATTACCACGGTCGCTGCTCTTCGGAACTTAAATAACTAATTCCTTCTGCACCCAACCACAACCAACAAACTCGTCTTACAGTTTCCGAACATCCATACATAGTTAATGTGTGTCGACCAAGAACTGGCAGTTTCCAAAGTTCCTTCCTTAATGCCACCGGTAAGCTTTGGAATGCTCTTCCAGTGTCTGTGTTTCCTCCTTCCTACAATCTGGATCTCTTCAAGAAACAAATAAATATACGCTTGCAATCTCCCTAACCCACGCACAAACACGAAAACAACACACGTTTCCCGCATGCAGCGTCCAGCCTCTCTGGCTGAGCGTCATAGAGTGCACTGTTCTTGACCGGGTGTGCTCTCCTGCATGCGATTACATAAAAAATATATAGGAGAAGTCCAGATATATAAGTCCAAATATATTAGATGTACAACGCAATACATGTGTTTCGAGCAGACATAGTTGTATTATCACTCTCCGCGGCAACTTTAATATACAAGTTTTTAATATAATAATAAATTAATAACAGTTGAAAATGAAATAGGTTTCTGCAAATAACATGTGCAAATTACATGTCTCTACTGTTATCCATTTAGGAGAGTTCTTATTAAAGACATTAACAACAAATTATATAAATTTAACACTTTAGTCCGGTTACGAATTATCTTCTTTATAAGTAGTATTTACTAAAGATTAAGGTCAGTCTTGTTTTGAACGACTGCAGCCAAATGAAAAATAGCAGGGTTGTTGTTCCATCTTCGACGGTAATAATAAGGTTAAGTAATTTGGTGCCCTGTTTTGCTCTAGTTCGTAGTTACCTAAAGCTACTCGGTGTTGCCGTCGCACACAGTATTACTCCCTTTTCCGGGTCAGCGTGACTTCCGCTCGCCGCTTCCCGGGAGCTCCTTGTCTCTGCGGCAGCCTCGCGTGGATCGCGGTCTGTATTGTAGTTTAGTTATGTTCGCGATATTTTCACGCTGAATTATCAAGCTGGCAGTTTATTGCGTCTTACGCGGCAGCCACACTTACTTACCTTCTTAACGTATTCAGACCATAGACCAGAAACGGGGAACCCTTTTTGACTACTTCTCTATGTCATATTTGCACCAAATACGTATCATCAACATAAACGAATTAAATAAGTATTCATAAAGATGGTAAGTGAAAGTACATTTTATTTGGTGTTTAGAATGGAGACTAACGCCTTTCTTCTCTACCGACCTATTTTAATAATGATCTGCGTTTGTATAAACTGACATCAGCATGATGTAGCTCTTGCTGACTGGTACCGAAAACCTCGATATATAATCTTTCGTGTCTTATTTCTGTTCGCTTGTCATACATGTGCCCGCCATTTTTGGGACTAGTTATATAGACCGCCACTAGTAGTGTTGGGCGAGAGCCATCACGAGCGCGACAGTTGGGCCCCGCCCGTCGGCGTGAGCATATTGTATTGTGGCTCGGCCTAATGCTAGGTCTAGCCATAAATTTGTAAGGTTTTATCTTAAATATATGTCAATGTGCTTCTGAAAAAGTCTGTGTTATCAATCTGCTCCTAATCCTGCCATCACGCGACGGAATAACAACCTTTTGAGAGAGAGGAGCCAACCATCCTTTAATGTCATTTGATGTCACTAAAGGATGATTAGAATCCACTCTTAATCGCAAGAATATTGTCACCACTAGTTTCTTTCAAACAGTTTTTTAAGCTACTATTATACTTGCATCGTCTTAAAACATGTCGGAACAAAAGTTCTGACGGCTTGCTGTAGTATCCAAGTATCCAAAGCATGTTGGTATGTTGGTTTAAAGAGTTCAGATAATTAGTTCAATACTCTTGAGACCTAGATTATTTTATCATAAGGAGAGTCTTAACCTAATCAACGATACGTGGTGAACACCAGGCGGTCATCTATCCAAGTACGACCGAGAGCTAGTGTATCAATTGTGAGGACCAAAGTTAAGTAGTGGCTTCTTGGGTGAAATAAACTGAGTTTTTGCATTTAGAAAGGTATTGTGGAGGAATACTCTTTTAATATTAGTTTCTATTTCAGTTTTTACCATCTGAATTTCATATTTTTAAGTTCATTTTACAGGTTTGCCTTAACTGATCTCTAGACTTGATTGTAGTTGTCGTACAATGGATATCTTAATAGCAATGCAAGGAAAACCCAGTAACCTCTGAACCAAATATATGAAAACAATACAATAACATCTACGAAAGCGCTGCACAGGGCAAAATATGGAACAAAGTTTTAGTTTATTCTGAGAACTTAAATTTTACCACGAATCGATGCGAAGTAAAAAAGTTCTTTCAACGAAAACAGTTTCTTAAATTTTTTATTTATGTAAAGGAAAGCACCAGTATTTAGTTTTGGTCCTCCGTGGACTTTATGACGCTTAACCTGTAGATTGGATGCTGCACGTAGGAAGAATGTAAAATGATTGTGTGCGTATAGATTGATATCCTCCTCTCATATTTTGGACATCGATTTACCTGATGAAGGATGCAGGATCAAGTTCAAAATACAAAAACTTGTTTCTGTTTCACATATTACGCGTTTATTTGTCCCAAACGCCTTTAGGCGCGAGCACCATCACGGTGGCGAGTCAAACTTCAACTGACAACTGCCCGCGCGTTCAGACTGACAGCGCGCTCTGACATCTCGGCGCCGCCAACCGCCAAGATGACAGTCATACCAACAGGAAATGGGCCAACTGTCGTTACAATTTTTTTTTGCGTATGCAAACACCGCTTAACATTACACAATTAATATTTATTAATACAATTAACATTAAATGTGAATGTCAGGCGAGCGAACACAATAAGAGACAAAAGATCATTTATCGAGACTCATATAGTCAGACAGTACGTGGATCAAAATATATATACTGGAAAAGCATTTGAGAGCTTGCTTTAATGTTTAAAAGGAGTTGGATAAAATTATATGTGTTGATATCAGCATGATATACCCCTTACAGGTGCCGAAAACCTCGATATGCGATCTTTCGTCTCTTATTTTTGTTCGCTCAGCGGACACGTATGTGTTGTCATTTTGTAATTATTATTGACAGGACTACTTTTATAGATCGCCACTTGCGGCGCTCAGTGTCATCGACCACGAACGCTTAGTTGCCAGCTGTCATAATAACAAGTAATTCATCGAGCAGACCGAAATTTTTTGTCAACATTTAAATTAAATATACTTGCTTCTATAAATGTCTGTGTGTTGTTCATCTGCTCCTCGGGTCTCCACCATGCGTTAAAATAACGGTCCCGGTGACGTAAAGTCGTTCCTCCCTAATTAAAGCGGATGTTAATGTTATAGTATAGTAAACTATGGAAAATAAACGACACATTAATTATTTTGATATAAATATCATACATGGAAATTATGTATTTATTTTACTCATCTTTTATTGAACAATTTTTAACAATATAATTGTTAAAAATTCAAAATATACAATAAATTAAAAAAAATCGAAGTATACTTTTACTAATAGTACATAATATTTTTTCTCTGTATATTGGAAAGAAAATTCCTCGAACAGAAGGTCCCAATCGCAATAGATTCTGATAATACTTACCTGACCGTTGTTTGATCTCCATATTACGCTGGTCACAAGGTTTAACTAGAGAGTGGTTGAAACACAAAAGGGAAATGTAAACTAAAACTAATGAGTTATTGATTTTTGATTCGACTTAAAGTACTACACGAAAGACGTTTTGTTCGGAAACTTCCAGGAACACCACATAGATTTTGCAATACCTGGATATCCGAAATCAGAAAAAATGTTTTGTAATCATCAATTAAATAAAACACAGTTAGTTTTATTAAATATTTTATTTGCTGTTTAGAACACAATCAGAAAGTTTTCCATTATAATACACACAATTTACAAAATTGACATTATTCGTTGTTTTTAAGTGAGCAGTCTACTTGATCTACATAAAACGCTGTGGACTTTTTTATATTCCTTTGTGTTTTTATTTGATTTTAAAAAAAGAAAATAATCAGAGCAACGTTACGCTTCTCGGTGATGTAAACGGGGCTAGCAAACCAGTAAGCGGACAAAAAAAATAAAAAAAAATAAATATATTCCACGGTATTTTTTTAAATACATGTCATATTGTTTTACTTGTTGATGGTTAACTATCCTTAAATTTCCTTATCCATTCCCACGTATTCATGGTTAGCAACGTGTTACCAAAGAAGGCAATTCGAGACTCTAGTATATTACCTTCGCAGCCTTAGACTGAGGTCTATTTAACATCTAACTGATGCACCTAGAATCACGGGAAGGCCTTCAGCCACTACTCTCTAACAAGTAGCTTTTTGCGTGCACCAGTAAGGGGTCCCCATTTGGGTCTCCATAATCAGGACGAGACAGGGAGGGTTCTAACCAAACGAGTGTCGAAAATAATTTTAATGTTAAATCAAATTTTTGATTTCGATAATACAATTTATAAAAACCGTATAATTCTTATTAATGGTGTTGTTATTGTATAATTAATAATTTTGTAGTTGTATCGAGTTACTAATGAATTCCAAGTGTTCTAAAAAAGTTAACTTTTCTTCGTTCAATCGTTAATTATATAAATAGTATAAATGTAGATTTTTGCTATAAAATATAATAAATGAAGAAAGTAAGTGAGTTTTTTTAGTCTCCGGTGCCCAATTACTGGGTCGGTTAACCCCATAATAATAAAAACAATTAACTACAGTTGATAAATGTAACAACTTTATCCACTTCCGTTGGAATTGCAAGCGAAAGTAAATATATGGCGAAAGATAAGTATAATAAAAAGACACTTTTATTGACTCTTAAGATGGACTTACGACTAATGCTTCACGATAAAGTTACTCATTAACAAAAATATAAAATTAACAATGCTACGATATTACCAGATACCCTAAATAATAGACTAAGAATATAAGACTTTTTAATAATTCAATGGATTTTTCATGATCCGTAATTGATAAAAGAAAATTATTTAATTGTTAAGAAAGCTATCAATGAAGATATTTTTAATCTATTTATAGTTATAGTATTTAAAGTAAGCTTTATGTTGATATTTATGATAAAGAATGTATTATAATAAATTATTATATTACTACGAAGAAACTTTAAATATTTTTATAATTTACATGTTTATTTGTGAAGTAGACTAACGTTTTTTTATTTTCGTAATGTAATTGAATAAAATCTTTTATCTATAGTGCTAATACGTACATCGTATGACTCGAGCGTCTTATTTATAGTTTTTTTATGAACGAAATTGTAAAACTATTTGGTGATGAACACACTTAGTGGGTCAGCCATTCGTACTTCACCATATCGGCCGCTTTTTCTGCTATCATAATCGTAGGAGCATTCGTATTTCCTCTTACGATCTTCGGCATGATAGAAGCGTCGACAACTCTCAAGTGTGGCACTCCGTAGACCTTCAAAGTGGGATCTACGACCGCAGAGTTGTCCCAGTGAGGTCCCATCTTGCAGGTTCCAACAGGATGGAAGATTGTAGAAGTGTACTCTTGTAAACAGCACGCCCAGTACTCATCAGAATCAAACTTTATATGCTTGCAAGCTGGAAGGGGATACCTTACAAAGGTTGCTCCAACTTTTCTAAAGACTTCTGTGTTTTCAAGCTTTTGCACTTCTCTTACGCCAGCGATCATGACTTCTAAATCAGGATATTGAGTGTAGTACCTCGGGTAAATGAGTGGTTGACCAAAAACTGGATGAGTAGTGTTCAAGGTGAGGTATCCTTTACTTGCTGGCTTCAGAAGAGTTGGTCTAGCTGCTATTCCGTCGTAATAAGAAAGAACAGCTACGCTGTCTTCTGATGCTGTTGCAGGAGCCATCAAGTAATCGTTAACGCCTTGTCCGTCAAAATGGAACTGGATATCTGGAACACCAGGCTGCGCTTCATACTTTGTCTGTATGAACACATTACAGTTTAAGGCTCCGGTTGATGTGAGAGGTCCTTCTTTCTTCTCAGCGTACTTGTGTCTCACAACTTCGTTCTCGCGATCTTGGTCAGAAACTTGAGTTGCTGTTTGGTTTGAAAGCGCAATCAGAAGAGAATCTGTCGTGACATGATCTTGTAAGTTATAACCAACGGCTAAATCTTTCAGAACTTTAATATTGAGAGGTTCTAGGGAGCTCCTCGGTCCTATTCCTGACAGCATGAGGATTTTCGGTGAGTTCAATGCTCCTGAAGAAAGAATGACTTCTTTCTTAGCGAAAACTTTGACGAGCTTACCGTTTTGTAAGTATTCAACTCCAGCAGCTCTCTTGGTGTGAGGATCTATTAGGATTCTCGTTGCGTGAGCTTGGGTTCTGATTACCAAGTTCTTCCTCTTCTGTCTGATGGGGCGGATGAAGGCGCCGTTGGTGGATTGTCGTCTTCCGTGGATCGACGTGGACTGCAAGATCATGACTCCGAGTTGTTTCTCGGCGTTAAAGTCAGTCAGTTCCATTCCGGTTTCTTTCCAGGCATCTGTCAACACCAAGGAGTTGACATCGATGTAGGGAAACCTCTCGACGTTCATGTATCCTCCAGTGCTGTGGTATTCTCTGTCACGACTCTCAATGTCTTCGTTGTTTTCAGATTTCTTGAAGTAAGGAAGAACCTGAAACAAAGCAAAAAAAACAATGTGAAAGAACTTTTTATAATTTATTGAACAGTTTTATTGTTAACCACTAATTTAACTGAGAGTTTGACACATAATAAGAGAAGTATATACAGCATATGTAGAAATTTAATTTAAATAAAATTAATAAATAATTTAAAAATAAATTTACCTTGTTGCAACATGGATCACGTTAAGTATGACCTTTGTTAATGAGATTAAAGTTTCGACTAACTCGTAGCAACAACTAGATTAGTTGATTCTTCACAGTGACAGATTGAAGAAAGCTACGAGTTAGTCTAAAACTGAGTATCATAAGCAGAGTTCATACTCACAGTAACCCATGTAAAAACAAGGTAAAGAAATAAATTATTTATTATTCATAATGGACCTCAAAGTGAATGCTAAAAACACCGAAAAAATAATATTGTTGGAATATAATTTAAACTCTAAATATATGGATGTACGCTCTAATACAGGAGTGGATATTTAAAAGAGATAATTGTATAGTTTACGTCTATGTATAGGGAGTTTTTTGGAATTTTTGGAATTCTTGGAATTTCTTGGAGAGACCACGTCACGAACAATGAGGCTCTCAGGATAATCAAGAAAGATAGGCACCTAATAAGAACCATCTCAGAGAGGCGAGCCCGATGGATTGGTCACATCATGCGCCACGATGGTCTTCTTCACGATATTGTGGAGGGGATGGTTGAGGGTAGAAACTGTAGAGGGCGCCCTAGACGGGAGTATTTGCAGCAAGTATTCGAGGACATGAATTGTAGCGCCTATGCTGAGCTGAAAAGGGTTGCGGAGGACCGAGAGGAATGGAGATCGAGATGCAAGATTCTGTTGCTGCAAACCAATCCACCGGATTGATACTACGAAGAAGATAGGGATAAAATAAAAGGCCTTTTATTGAAATCGCAGATACTTTCAGAATTAATTAATGTATATATTAAATGCAGGAATCAATAAATATTCAAATACAACTACATTTATTTTTATCTAAATTCAACAATTTCAATGTAAATAAATATAGCAAGTATTTGAAATAAATTCCTGAATTTTATTTATATGACATATTTGGGATTAAGTCGTGATCAAATTTTTCAGCAAGCATATTTTATAAATTAAATGAAACAGAGGGAGAGAATTTCGTACGTAATATTCATACATACAAACCCAGTGTTGAACACGCTTGAATTATATAGTAGATATAATTTCAGCTAGAAGAAATAGTTCATTAATAACCATTTGCTTTTTAACGATGTAATTTTTTTTAGAGTAGTTAAGCGATATTTAGTATCATTCAAACAATCAAAAAACAAGAAATATGCGAGCGTGACGCATAAATATATTTTATACTGCAAGCCTAATTAGTCACGAAAATAGGTAATAAAGTATGGTTAATGCTATTTTCAACTACACAAATAATGCAAATACCCTTGTAGTTTTATTCTTAAAAATTAACGCTTAAAATATCTCTAGAATAATTAGATTTTTTTCAACTCTGAAAGCAATGTCGCTTTATCGTATACAAATTAAGTTGTCTACTCAAGAAATATGTTTTCCTTTTTTTTTCATTTTCGTAGATAGAATGCAGTAAAATTGAGGCTTGTCATCTTATAAATGAAATAATAAACTTTGTTGTACAACAACCTGACATCAGCATGATGTAGCCCTTGCTGACTGGTACCGAAAACCTCGATACACAATCTTTCGCCTCTTATTTCTGTTCGTTTGTCATAAATTTATGTGTATATTGGTATTTTGAACAAGTCCGCTCACGGGTGTGTTAGTTATATACATCGCCACTCGGGGCGCTGGGCGACAGCCCCAGCGTCGCGAGTGAGTCGTGTCCCGCCTTTCGGCGAGAGCATATTATATTGTGGCTCGGCCTAATGCTGTGACTAGATCTGGGCTATTAGTTTGTAAAGTTTATCGCAAATATATGTCAATGTGCTTCCAAAAAAGTCTGTGTTATTTATCTCCTCCTAATCCTGCCATCATTGGACGGAGTAATGACACCTTTTGAGAGAGATGAGGATATTAAACCAAATTTTAATTTAATTGTTTACCATTTTTGGAGGTAATCTTCCAGGACAATGCATAAACTTGTTTTTAGTTGGTTATCTTAAAGCCTCGTCGATTAGTATGATTGTAATGATCATTGTACTCACATCATCGTAGCTCCATCCTTCATTGCCGAGCTCTGCCCATTCGTCATAGTCTCTGCGATTTCCTCTGATGTAGATCATATAGTTGATCGAGCTGGATCCACCCATTACCTTGCCTCTGAAACAAAAAAATGTTCATGATCATAAGCTTACTGTAAATATTCAATGTAGTTTCTCATAGCGTGGAAAGATGGTAATAATATAATAAAGCTCGCTGGTAACGAACTGATAGGGCTACGATAAAACATGTTACGGTCGGGCGGGAAACCGAAGTCTTATATTGGAAATAAACGCGAGTTGTACTTCTAAACAAGTTCTTAGCTTTGCTACCTGCTCATGCATCCTTCCTCCACGCGTCCTGATGACGAATCCACGACCTATTGTCGCCTTTTTAAAGAGACTTCGACTGGTGGATGTTATAACATACGAGCATTAGAGCATTAATAGATATCTTACAACTATTATATATACTGATATCAGCTTGATATAAGCTCCTTAAGGCCGATGTGTAAAGCCTCGACAAACGATCTTTTGTCTCTTATTTTGGTTCGCTTGCCTGACATCTACATCGAATGTTAGTTTAATTATATAATGTAGCACGGCGCTTGCATGCGCCATCTTGTTTGTTATGACAGTTGGCCTATTGCCGGTTGGTACGACTGTCATATTGGTAGTTGGTACCGTGGAGATGTGAGATCGAGCCGTGGGCTGTCAGTTGGACCAAACACTCGCGACCTTTAGGGTCACGCCTGTATGGCGTGGCCTACAACGGTCTTTTTGTGGCAAGTGTTTGAAGAATAGACGTAGTATGTAAACAGAAACAAGTGTTAAACCTATGTCCTAATTACCCGAGGAGGATATCTATACAAATCATTAAGTCAACCGACTGCATTATATTTCACGGGCTTTTACACTGGAAGTTGTCAGGAACCTTATATCCTAATACGTGAACTTCGGTATTTATTTTTTGAAAAATTACTGTTATTTTAAGCTGACAGAATCGATCCCATTATCTCTTGACTATTTGTTCAGTGTTTTAGAAAATGTTTTACTGACTTTTAAGGCCATTAAAGCCTCCAATCGACTGTTATGACGTTTTATTCGTGCGCATTATTTACGTTAAGAGCGTTGTTGTAAAGTTTTATGATTTTAGCTTTCAATTGTATTTTAATATACTACGCGTGAATAGTTTCCGCTAGTAAACTATAATGATTCGTGTATTAGCACTTAATCTCTCATTCATTACGGCTGTGAAAATTGCAAATCCGCACAGTCATCTGTGACAAACGAGTAAATCGTGCTGGCGTTTACACGAAAAATTTACCGTGAATTATTGCACAGCGAATTCCAACTTTGATATTCAAACCATTCGATTTTTATGAGCGTGTGTTTTTGTTTCCCAGAATCGCCAATTTCCGTTTTTGTTTGTGGCCAGATTAAAGCGGGCATTTGCCAACTGCAAATACATTCGATTCGTTCTATATTGCCACTGAACCTAATTATTGTGCTCTGGGCCCCCTAAAAGTACCGGAAGTCTCTGCGAAATGCCTTATGGTCACATGTTCGATGAAAGAAAAATCCTAAACTATCTCCTTCTCGTGGTGGGGGGTGAGCGACATCAGTTGGCTAATATAGAAAGGGACCGAATGTTGGCCGGAATAAGCTAACACCCAGCTAAGCTCACCAGGTCAAGCTGGTTAGGGCACACTATTGTCCTGCAGGTAGTAAATGCTCTCCAAAGGCGGATGAACCTTTATGGTCAACGGCATTAGGATGTGGAAATAAAGGGGGAAATACCACATTAAATGTCTATAAGACATCACATGTATCAGCAAAAATGATTGCATCTCAAGTTAGCATCAATAAGAGTGGAGATCGAGATGCAAGATTTTGTTGCTGCAAACCAATACACCGGATTGATACTTCGAAGAAGAAAAGTAAAAAATGTACTTTATCATCTGTGGATTATATGGCGTTTGCCATTTTAATGATGAATCAGCGACATTGTGAATTGTTGGTGCACTTGACGACTTTCATCTACCAAAATTTTTGATTGCAATCTAAACACATTTATCTAAGAATATATTCATATATTGATGTTGTACGAGTATATAGTGATATTGATTGCCTACAATACCTTGATATAGTTATTTTAGGCTTATGCCGAAGAGCCTTGATATTTTTTGTCTCTTATATTTATTTGTACGCCTGACATGCATATCTAATAATGTAAGTCTTAATTTTATACATAATACACGGCGTTTGCATACGCCATTTTATTTGATTTGACAGTTGCCCCATATCATGTTGGTTCAACTGTCAACTTTAGTTTCTGATTTAGCCGCGATAATCTTTGGGGCGATACATGTTACTGTGCCCATCTGTCAGCTCGTGCCCGCGGACAGTCCCGTCCAACCGATGCCCACGATACAACATGTTACGGTCGGGCGGGGAAATCGTAGTATTATATTGGAAATAAACGCGAATTGTGCTTCTAAACAAGTTCTTTGCTTTGCGACGTGCTCCTGTATCCTTCCTCCAAGCGTTGACGAACCCGCGAATTGTTGTTGCATTTTTAAAGATGGGGGATGTTACCTTAATATTTCAACTAGAATGCTTTGTACAAGCATTTTATACACACGACATTGTACACAATAGTGGCAAGAGCTATCGCACAGCGACACCAGTGACAATATATGTAACTAGTCAAGAAATGCCAATATGGTGGACACATTCATGTACGACAAGCGAACAGAAATATGACACGAAAGTTTGTATATCGAGGTTTTCGGTACCAGTCAGCAAGGGCTACATCATGCTGATAGCAGTTTATATAATAATTTCAAGGCATACAAGATTTAGCATTAATTGTATTTAGTGTTTTATTTATCTTTTTTTACAATGTTATTAAGCCCAAGTGTCTTGCTCAGTAGCTTATAAATAATAAAATAATTTAACCGTACACGTACATAAATAAACGTAACTTTATCAATACCATTAAAGCAACGGTCCGTGACGCATTAATTCCCACGACACTTGTTGCTTTTTACATAGTCATTGTCTCCATTGAATTCTGTTCGAGAAACGCAATAAATCGACCATTTTTACATCAACACACCGCCAGCTTAGTTCAGCATAAATTATGACTTTGCCCAACAAGCTATAAAAAAGTTACTTAACTCGATCAAAGTTTATCATTGAATATCCGATTAATTACAGTACCTGTGTACAGGTGATATATTTTCCACGTTGGCGACTTTGTTTACGTAACCCAAGGTTTGACTGACGCAAATGAGAAACTTGTCACTTGTGAGTTCTAAGACGTTTTTACTCTAGAGAAAAGATCCATGTTTCCACACGCGGAAAGAGGTTGATTGATTGTGATCCAATATATTTGATTGAGCTCAACGAAATCACTTCGTTTTGGAATGTGTCAACTGTAATTATTACACTGCTATTGATTAATTTTTCGTTTCATAATGTTTAAAGCTGTTTAATCCCTTCACTGCGTGACGTAATCAGCCATCATAAGCTTAGTATTAGCCAGCGGGTATAGCTCAATGGTCTAAGCGTTTGCTTTGTAAGCCAAACGTCGTGGGTTCGATTCCAGACGGAGATTAAAAAAAAAGATTTTTAATCGATTTATGAGCTCTAAAATACCCCAGTTGGTGTAAATTTGATCCCTCACCCGTAAAATGCCAGTTATAGCCTAATAATTAAAATTGGTGGTAGACGAAAGTCGTCCCGTGAAGACAACCCATTCATAGTAAATTCCTGTAATAATAAGGAAGATGCGTGAATCTCGGGATGTAGTTGGCAGATCAACACTCCACATGCAGCGCTTAGCCAATATGCATTATGGTAAGCGCAGATGAGACTTCAGAATTACTATCGCCATCTGTCGGTATTCTCCTGTATGTGTTTGCATAAAAAAAACAAAATAAAAACTGAATATAAAATCTTTTGAGTGAGACGACTGAAATATATTTTTTAATGAAAATAAATAACAATGGACATCAAAAGTTTTAAATACAATTACCAAATACAACATGAAAGCCTTGCGGTCGAAAGGTTGAGAAAACTTTTTTTTAAACATATTAAAATATCAAAGTATTTCATAATTTTTTTATAGTAATCACTTGATATAACCAGGCTTATTAATTTTTGGTTTAGTTAAAAATATTTTATAAAAAAGATTAATTACAGAGACTTTTAACCCTATCGCATCGGTTGTCGGCATATGCCGTCAAAGATTCCCCGACCGTTGACATCGGTTGACGTAATATATTGATTTGCTACTTTCCGTACTTGTTGTGACATCTACGGTAGGAAAAGTGCAGTCATTCCCTTTATCAATATACATGTATTCGTTACAGGAATCTGTAAAGCATGTAAATAAATATCGTAAGGTTTCGTCACAGGAGCGATTTTTCTGTAAACCACATGTGTCAATGCCACCACATGTATGGAGTTACATAATGAACGTTTGTTTAATATAATAGTTTTTTATGCATCATCTCAAGCTTAAGTATAGAAGAACCAATGTGATATATGAAAATAGTTCAGATAAGTACATTTATGCTTCAAATACTAGTTTTAAGCAAAAAAAATGATTAGAAAAATTCACGCCGTATTGACAGTATAATTTGTATTCCACCGAGCCGTAACGAAAGGGTTAAAGAAAAATCCATTTATCGAGAAATTTGATAAACGTAAACGATGAAGATGATTTTTTTTTCAGTATAATGTTTTATTAAAAAAAAATGCATACATAATTATAGAAGCACGTAACTATAATAAATGTAAAATCATTATTATGTTACAAATGAGATAGTTTTCTTTGGTTCAAAATTTGACTAGAACAGTGTATACTTGTATATGTTATATTTAAGTCAAGCAAAATAATTTTAATAGGATTATATACTGACGTCAGCATAATATAGCCCTTGCAGACTGGTACCGAAAACTTCGATGTACAATCTTTCGTCTCTTATTTCTGTTCGCTTGACGTACATGTACGTGTACGGGTGTGATATAAGTTATATAGATTGCCATTTGCGGCACTGGTGACCGACCACGGCGCCGCACCGCGAAACAGGTCGTATTGTGGCCCGGCCTGAATGCTGGGACTAGGTCCGGGCCATAAGTTTGTAAAGAGTATCGAAATATATGTGTCAATGAGCTTCAGAAAAAGGCGGTGTATTATTAATCTGCTCCAAATCCTGCCACCACGCGACGGAGTAAAAACCTTTTAAAGAGAGGAGGATGTTAATACGTATCCTATTTTATTTTTGCAATCACAAAGAAATAAATTAATTTCATTTTCAACCGATCATTTTTTCTAAGATCTAAAGTGTAACCTAATGAATCACAGTATACGAGTATATTGATGGCAAAACGTGAAATGAAAAAAAAAACAAGATTGTTGTGTCACCTTGCCCATCCGCATCCTCCGTCTCTTCTGGACCGACAGGAGTTTTTCTCAGGTTGTGTGCGATAGTTCCAGTCGATGTTGGACCTCTGCAGCATGGGAGCAAAAGCTGGAACATCAGCCACTTCAGGCTCTTCAATACCAGCCTCCAAAAGAAGAACCTAAAAAAATAAATACACGTTGTTATGTCACTTTAAAATTTTAAATGTGTTATTTTTTTACAGAAATTATAGATGATTTTAAAGACTAATGAGATTTGAACCTGGAGATCTTTTAAAAGTGGATATTCCAGAACCGAGGTCGCGGTCCCGAAATTACAGCATCAGCTAACTGGTGATACCGGAATACCAATGTTCCGGCACTGAGGATAAATCTTAAGATCGAAGTTGAGTTGATAGTAATTTATTTAATACGAGACCCTTTTTCATACCCTAATTTACAACATGAGTAAGCAGTTATAAAAGTAATATTAATACATTGAATGTCATACATTGCACATTCCTCGATACCGTTTTTGGACCATGATCCCCTCAATTTACATAGAGTGCCAAAAATGCCCTGTATCGTACCCGACTGAATGAATCTAAGATAAAGAGTTGATTATAACAATTACTTAAAAGACTTTTGGATGTTTAATACAACACAGCTATGTTCAAAATCACGTTTTTGAACAGGGTAATTTAGACTGTACAAAAGACACTCAGATCGCAATCCTTCGCAGCGGGCAGCGATCTCTCATGCGAATACTCTTAAAGTGTTATGAAACTCACTCACTTATTTTTTCATACTCATTATGTGGAGCATCTTAGTTTCTAAAATTACTAAAAATATATGCTATTAAAGTTTAGTCAATTAACACGACACTTTGTACGTATAATCATAGATGGCACTTGTTGAAATTAGATGCAAAATTCTAAATGATAAACACAACACACAAAGATAAAGTATGTATTTTTTTATCGATTTGATGACGAAAAAAAATCGGCGTAATGGTCAGCTTCAAATGCAACATACATGATATAAGTAAGAGTATACAGTCTGCGGTTTGAATACTGACGTCTATTGTTTTTTTTGTTAATTGACAAAGAAATTTTATAAGAGATGGTATTTGACACGGGTTTGTATATTTATGAAATATTGAATACGTTTTATTTACAGGTATAAATAAAAAACTTCATTCAAAATAATATCACAAGTAAACTTAGTTATATAAATGGTAATGTTACCGTACTTTTGGTTCATTCACAAATGGGTTGAAATTAAAAAGTGAAATTTGTATATTATATATTGATTGATGATATTATACACAAACTAAAGACGAGTTTTTCAAAAATACATAGACTAAAACAAAAGTTTTTATAAATTTAGCAAAGAAAATCATAAGATTCTTAAAAAAGTTATCATTTTCTAAGCAAAATAATGTAAAAATCTAATTTAGACGAAACTTTACTATGAAAACTTTCCTCAAAGTAGACACGTGTACTGCATTAAACTGTAGTAAAGAAGTAACAACATTGAGAAAGTCTTTGTGAAATTTCATGGAAATATCAAAGTGAACTGAAAAAAAGAACCGTATATTTTCTAAGCTGAAAATCGAAACACGTACAATAATTTAATACTTTTTTGATTAATATAAGTACATCAGGTTGAGCCGCCTTTTATGATATAATGGTCCATGCCTCGGAAAGGTCAGGCTTATCATCCGATACCATTAAAAATTGATACATCATCACCATAGTCGTATTTATATAACTATGTATAAAGCCGGTCTCGCTTCCAAAAAACTTGGTGTATTATATAGATCACGGCGGTATTTCAACGATAAACAACTTCTTCTTCCAAATAAAGGACAAATTCGACCTATCCTTGAATACGGCAGTCACCTTTGGATTGGATCCCCAAAATACCTTCTAAACTTAATTGACTCAGTTCAAAGAAGAGCAATTCCTTTTATAAACAATGACACTTACGTCTAACCTGCAATCAATGGAACACAGGCGTAAGATTGGTTCTCTTAGTCTTTTCTACCGTTATTACCACGGTCGCTGCTCTTCGGAACTTGAAAAACTAATTCCTCCTGCACCCATCCACAACAGACAAACTCGTCTTACACTTGCCGAACATTAATACACGGTTAATGTGTGTCGACCAAGAACTGGCAGTTTCCAAAGTTCCTTCCTTAATGCCAACGGTAAGCTATGGAATGCTCTTCCAGCGTCTATGTTTCCTCCTTCCTACAATCTGGATCTCTTCGAGAAAGAGATAAATATACACTTGCAATCTCCCCAACCCACACACAAACACGAACACAACACACGTTTCCCGCATGCAGCGTCCAGCCTCCCTGGCTGAGCGTCATAGAATGCACTGGTATTGACATGGTGTGCTTTCCTGCATGCGATTACATAAAAAAAATGTAGGAAGAACAGTTGAGCTGTTACTAACACCTTTTTTGCACGGATACAACGCAACAGTTATTTTACAGTAAAAAAACGCACAATATTATCCGGATATATGCCGTCTTTACGAAACTAGGAAACGGATACACGAGTTAATTTCATTTGTCCAGTTTCAACTAACCATGTCAATATACTGGTTGTGTAAATAAAATAAAGAAAGAATGTAAAAAATATTCATATACCAGAAATAATGTATATCATCATGGTCAAGTAGCATTAATTTAATTTAAGAAGATTGTTTTACAATTTTAAACTTGAAAAAAAAAGTTTGTATCGCTCCTTAAGAAAAAATAATCTACGACTCGAGAACGTTTCCTTAAATAAACCGATTAATAAGTCACCTAAAATATGCCTCGAATACTACAGGTACTTTTTTCAAGTACTCTGTACTTGGTCGGGGAACCATATATGTTCCCAAATGGACCTTTAGGTGTAGAGGTGTCCTAGAAATGGATAGTGACAGCTGACAGAACTAAGTGGCGCTTTTGTGGAGATCTTATGTTCCATATATGGAACGGATATGGGGAACAAGAGATGAATAGAGGTATTTATTGTTATCATCTATATTTTTGATAGGTAAACCAAAATGTTATAGATTATTTTATAGACCAATGAGATTTGAACCTGGAGATCTTTAAATGGGATAAAAAAACCGTAAAAAAGACACACAAAACGCGATTTGTCGGCATGCACATACCATTAATTCAAATATTCTTAAAGTATCAAGAAATTCACACAACCGGCGTATTTGATACTATTAAATAAGTGTGGAGATCGAGATGCAATATTCTGTTGCTGCAAACCAATCCACCGAATTTATACTACGAAGAAGAAATAAGTAAAATACTAAATTTGAACAATATTGTTCAAGAGTAGATTCAAGACTACTTTATGTATTTTAAGTGTATTGGAGTATGCATTGAAAATAAGCGTTTTTTTTTTTATAAAAATAAACAGTTTATTTTTGAAAGACTTTCAGAATCATATCATTCAAAATACTGTCCTTCGGTGACCTTCTCCCATCTTTCAGGTAAAATAAAATAAAAGGATGTAATAAAAATGTCAATCTAGAAATGAAAGCAGCGCAAATCTCAATATCTGCAAATATCACATCGCCATTGTTCACAGTTTCAAAATATATTTTCATACGTTTTTTTTATAAAATTTAACATTTGTTTTTGCTCTAGATACAACCCGGTCAACAAAAAATAATGCTATCATTATTATTGTTTGTATCATTTGAGATTCATTTTGATTTTAAATAAAGTAGGTTTTTTTACCTCGTTTTCTACATGATCTGTTTTAAAACAAAATGGTGAAGAAGCAAGCGTACATGGTAGACAAAATCATGTCCCTAGGGCAATATGAGAAGTTGCTTAACATAATCCATATTAAAATAAGGTAAAAATCCTTATATTTATTAACATTAAGGTTATCAACTGACAAAACTTGATGAAACTGCATAATTACGTGAATATTTGTCTTATAATATTAAATAATGGCTTAAGACATTAATATAACACATACCCCTTGATTTTATAATGTATTTTTTCAATGGTTTAACCCGCACACATATATCTGTAAATATATGTGTACTAACGTAGGAACTAATACTTTTACATACCTATATAAGCCACTGCCAGTTTATAATATACTATTGTTGAAGATGGTCTCCAGGAAGGCCGAAACATGTAATCGCATAAAATAAATGTGAATCAAAACTAAATATTTTTAATTTGATAATTTTATTTTTAAATAAAAATAAAAATAAAATTATCGTTATATTTATCTCAAGTATGTTACGGCCCACCTAGCAACATTAAAATGTCTTTTTAAAAATGTGACTTTGATGCACAAAAAATGCAATCTACATAATATATGGCCGCCTAATAGATTTCAACTTTCTATTACTACCTGTCCGTAAATTAAAATTAGATTGCCCAATGTAATGCCATTGATTTACCGCTTATAATCCAGATGTAAAATAAAAAAATCGAACAAGGTGACCGTTGTTTTTTTCATTAAATAACGCAAGTACACTGCATATACAAGTCGAAAATGGTTATCTAATTTTTTCGTCACACACAGATTGCGTGAACGTATGTATGCATACCTTCACACTTTGATTGATTTGTTCATTGAACTAAATATTACAATATATTTGATTACAATATTACGCATTTTTTTTAGAAGATAAGTACCACATTATTTTTGTAATGCGTAAGAAGTAATTTGAGTAATTCTTTCTCTTTGGCTGTTCAAAATATGGCGATTATCATAAATTAATGAACTGTATATTATTATGTTTTCAAACTTTCACAATTTATCAATGATATCATAAATATATATTATTTTAAAGCATGTCATCACTGAGTGTCGGTTTATATTTATTGAAGAATAATCCCCTAATAATAAACATTTTAGCTTCTAACGTTAAGGTTATCAACTGATAATACGTGAAACTGCATAATTATAATTTGAAAATTAATATAAAATTATAATTAAAATTACTTAAGTTTCTGACTCTATGAAACTATTTAACTAGTAATTCAATAATACTCATATTTTTAAAATCTAATTTAAGTCTTTCTATTTGTAAGAAGAAATCATTCCAAATAGTGAAAAATGGTTATATAAAATTTGGATGTATCTTTCTGCCTTTTTTAATTATCTGTGGCAAAAGAAGGTCAATCTCACAATTTTCAATTTCAAACGCTTAACATAAAATATATTTTATTCAATTTTATAAATGTCACAAACTATTAATTGTGTAAATTTATCGAATTTGAATACAACCTGCGTAGTATAAAGATAGTTGACGTTAAGCTATATGATTTCTTGCTCACTGCTGAATGAAGGTAGCATTAAGAAAGTATACGAGATACGTTTATTTTTCACTTTCAAACTCCATACTGCGTCATTGCTTTTGCTAAAAGAATTCGCCAGGGCAAAAAAACACACACACAGCTTCCCAAGTCACGAAACCTACGCAAAAAGTTTGTTCCGAAGAGTAGATAAAAACTTATTTTATCCACACGAAGGGCGGAGACTTTGTAGTGATTTTCGGTTCTTTCCTTATTCCGAAAGGAAAATTGCGCGGAAAAGTTGTTTTTGAAGCTTGATTATTTTAAATTTACCTCCGAAAGCAACAAAGTCACATTTTCATGTCGGAATTTGTGTAACGTATTTTTTGTATTTTATAAGACCGACAAAACTTTTGCTTAATAAGCTCTTATGAGATTATACCTATTACTTGTTAAAGTACAAACCATAACTTGTATGAAAAGTAATCCAAATGTCGCACAAAAGTTGTTTTTATGTTTACTTGTAATTTACCTTGAATAATACAATTTTACTATTTAAATAACTTCTTAGGTTTTCACGGCCAGATTTGATTTAGTGGCTTATTGGTTTAGCCGTTTGTGCCGAATTACTCCTTTCCAATATTTCGACCGCCATTGCAAGGGTCTTCTTCAGGGTTGATGACTTAGTGATGAGTTGGTGTCTGGAGGTAGTTAAGCCGTCAGCCATACCTACCTCCACGTACTGAGTCATCAACCCTGAAGAAGACCCCTGCAATGGCGGTCGAAATATCGGAAAGGAGTAATTCGACACACACGGCTAAACCTAAAAGCAACATTATAAATTTTACTTTTTTTTTTTTAATTTTCTTTCTTGTGACATTTATATAACTGATAAAACTTAACATCGAATGAACTTAGAATTGTAAGAGATTGCTTTCATCGTTCATAAAAATATCAATTAGAGATTATTAATTTTTCAAACAGGCAACAATGTCACATTTTAACTGTCGAGAATTGGGTGTAACTTTTTTGTACATCTTAATAACCACAAACATATTAAACTGACATTAACTGACATTATAAGATTTGTAATCGATTTTTAAGCTCTGAAATACGCCTGGTTGGTGTGAATTTGATCCTTCACATGTAAAATGCCAGTCGTAGCCTATTGACTAAAATTGGTGGAAGACGAAAGTCGTCCCGTGAAGACCACTCATTCATAGTAAATTCCTGTAATAGTAAGGATGATGCGTGAATGTCGGGCTGTAGTCTATGACGTTGGCGGATCAAAACTCCACACGCAGCGCTTAACCATATGCACCATGGTATGCGTCATAGAATTCCACAGATGAGACTTCAAAAATTACTATCACCATCTGTCGGTATTCTCCTGTATGTGCTTACATTTTTTTTAAAAATAAATTCGAGTATAAAGTTTGTAAATTTTTTTCTTGAATTTTCACTCCAAACGTTTTTAAAAATTTCAGCTTTAATGTTTTAATTATAAAACTATTCGTAGTACTCGACGAAAAAAATGCTTTGATTATAATCTTTTCCATAACTACATGAAAAAAATGAGCTTTCTTAAATGCCCATTTCTTTGCAAGAAATTTTAGCATTTAGTCAAACTAATTAGATCCGTCAGCGTCCTGAAAAGACTAGTCGATGAATGAAATGTATTGAATAAATGGTTTTTAAAATCAATTACTGAAAATAAGTCAAAGATTTTTTAAAAAAATAATTTTATTTCCAAAATATTGAAACATTAATCTAACGTTTTTAAGGAATAGTTTGATTTCTTGAATTATATTTTTTCAATGTTTTGAGATCCATTATAAATTATAAATAATTATTTATTTACCTTGTTGTAACATCGATCCGCAAGATAAGTTCTCTATAAGGAGACTGCAATTTCGACTAACTCGTAGCCTCAATCCTTCAATTGTTAAGAGATAACTTTAATAAAAGAAGTTAAAAAAACCTTAGGTTAGGTTAGGTTAGTTTAGGTAAGGTTAGGTTTTTTATTTATTATATTGAAAAATTATAAAAGTAATTTTATTTATATGGTAGACCGCATACTACAAGATTACCAATATTTATATCTTAAATTTTGTATTCTTAAATTTACTTTTAATAAAAACGATATGTTTACGTTTTAATATCAACTTTTGTATTCATGTACTGAGTTTTTAAGAAATATTTCTTAAGTATCAAGAATCAGAAAGAATAATAACAAATAATATCAATAAAATATAAGCGGTATTTTTATTCTTGCTGTATATAATCATAAAAATGTATATTTTTAGAAAACCAATGTGCTCCGGAACCGAGGTCGCGGTCCCGAAATTACAGCATCAGCTTATATGGTGATGCCGGAATACCAAGTATCCTGCACTGAGCATAAGCCAAATACCGGATATGAGTTTATACTAATTTATTTAATACGACAACCCTTTCTATACCCTAATTTACAACATGAGTAAGCAGTTATAAAAGTAATATTAATACATTGAATGTCATACACCGCACATTCCTCGATAACGTTATTGGACCTTGATCCCTTCAATTCACGTAGAGCGGCAGATTATTGGGATGGTCCATTCCCCGTATCGATGCGTAAGCATTCCAATATTAATATTATTAATACATAGAATTTCGTACTCCGAAAATTCCTCGATACTTGTTGTTTTGGACCTTGATCGAACCTGACTGTATGAAACTACAGATAAAGTGTTTGATTGTAACAATTACTTTAAAGACTTTAGGATGTTTAATACAAAATTAGTTGTGTTCAAAATAACGTTTTGAACACAATGCTTTCGTTAAGATTGGATTAGTTTATTAAGAAAGGATCGAAGTGTACTAGAAGCGCATGACAAAGTATTATTGTAATTAAATAAAATATTTTAGACGAATTCACACAGTTACTTCTTCTTCTTCGTAGTATCAATCCGGTGGTTTGGTTTGCAGCAACAGAATCTTGCATCTCGATCTCCATTCCTCTCGGTCCTCCACAACCCTTTTCAGCTCAGCATAAGCACTACAATTCATGTCCTCCAATACTTGCTGCAAATACTCCCGTCTAGGGTGCCCTCTACAGTTTCTACCCTCAACCATCCCCTCCACAATATCGTGAAGAAGACCATCGTGGCACATGATGTGGCCGATCCATCGGGCTCGCCTCTCTGAGATGGTTCTTATTACTTGCCTATCTTCCTTGATTATTCTGAGAACCTCATTGTTCGTGACGTGGTCTCTCCAGGAAATTCCGAGAATTCTTCTGTACGACCACATCTCAAAGGCCTCTAGTCTTTTTTTATCACTTTCAGATAAGCACCATGTCTCACAGCCATACATTAAGATGCTCCAAACAAGTGTTTTGGCAAGTTGCTTGCGGAGCCCTAAAGAAATATTCTTTGACTCAAGAATTTTGGCTTTTTTATTGAAAGCTAGCCTTGCTTGATGTATTCGACTGTTGCTTCTCTTTTTGTTCTGCCATCCCAGGTGATTGTACTTCCATGGTATACAAATTCTTTTGCATCTTTTAGGGGTACTCCTAGCATTGATATGTTAATTTTCTGCTGCTCATTGCGGCTTACTCTCATGACTTTGGTTTTTGTGCTAACATTATTAGATACTAATAATTTGAAGGGTTGGCGGAGTTACTTGAATGTAGAGAAATCAGTTAAGTGGACTTAAACGGAACTTCGTACAAAACAACTGTACTATTTATTACACGATTTGAAGCATTTGAATGCTGTTAATTTATTTCACAAGGACTAAATATTAAAACCTTTCCGTTGTAAAGCGTGTCTTATTAATCAAATTTGAAACAGCAATATTCCTTATTTGTTCGAGCAAGCAAGGTACTGTGGCGAGTATTATACATCCGTATCGTTGCAAGTCCGGTTTCGTTCTCCTCTTGTTGGTTAAACTATCACGATTTCGCCTTTATTGTACAACAACGTAGGACAATAGAGGACAATCACTTTAGAATTGCCCAAGAAAGCCCAACTGGTCGACTTTTGCGATGTCATTCTATCAGTAGTTATGTTAGTAAGCCCTACCTTCCATGCTCTCGAATATAGCACCTGTTTCTCCTCATTGTACAACTACAATATATTGCTATCAAACCAAAAACGAATGCAGCTATTTAATGTGTTTTGAAGTCAAGTGACTATGTAGAATATTAGTAAAACGACGGTTTAATTCAGACGAGGTTAAATATCGGATTCAATAACTCTTTTGTATATAGTTTGTTGAAAGATGCAGTTCGACGCAGGTTAAACATATTCTTTCGTAGCCACAGAAGAGCATAACCTTTAGTTACTGACATCAGCATGATATAGCCCTTGCTGACTGGTACCGAAGCCCTCGACATACAATCTTAAGTCTCTTATTTCTGTTCGCTTGTCGTACATGTATGTGTCGCCATATTGGCATGTTGGACAAGTACGGTCACGGGCGTGACGTTAGTTATAAAGATCGCCACTTGCGGCGCTGGGTGTGACCGACCACGGCGCGCAGCCAGTCAGTCGTGAGCCGACGGCTGCCCTGAGCCCGGGCTGAATGCTGTGCGTAGGTCTGAGCCAGAAGTTTGTAAGGTTATCGAAATATATATGTCAATATGCTTCAGAAAAAAACTTTGTGTTGTTAATCTGCTCCTTATCCTGCGACCACGCGACTGAATAACTACCTTTTTTTAGAGAAGAGGATGTTACTACATTTCTTAGAGCTTTTGTGCTCTCGCTGTACCAGTAGCTTATGTGGAACGAAACACTAAGTATACTCTGTGAGATTTCAAAATGACAACTATCCTTAAAACGAGCATCATGGCAGCTTTGATTAACTTTTAGAGCTGTTTTATTGTGGTCATATAGTTCCACTAGAGAGCAGATCAGGAGAAGAAGATTTATTAAAATAAAATAATTATAAATTAAGTTGACAAATCTTTTATATTAGAACTCGGTCAAAGGAAATGAATTGAGGCTATGGGAACACAAGAAGTTTTTCAGTAATGTACTCTGATATATTTAGGGTGATTAAAATGTCTGCGAATACTTTCAAGCCCGATACAAATACAAAGTTTGGTTATAATTCACAGTATACTAGAAATATTTAAGACTCGCAGTAAGTTGCTTGGGAAACTTGGAGAAAATATGAGGTCACTCCGGTGATTGAATTGGAGTTTTATTTTAACTTACAGTTTGTTTCTTATCTATTTATATTGTTTCCAGTGTCCATGTTAGCCTTTCAACGTTTTTTTTATATTATATTTTACCATTTAAATCAGTTGCCTGTACTCTTAATGTCATTGTAAATTGATAGTTTTTTTTATATTATACATTAAATTGTGTGCTAACATGTGGATCACAAAAATATTATGTTTTTATTTTCATGTTCAGATAACAGTATTGAAAAGTGTAAAAAAGTCTATAAATAATATTATTAATTATTAATATGCTGAAATCGGCATAATATAGCCTTTGCTGACTGGTACCGAAAACCTGGATGTACAATCTTTTGTCTCTTATTTCTGTTCGCTTGTCGTACATGTTGTGTTGAAATATTGGCATCAAGTCCAAACGGGTGTGACGTTAATGACGTTAGTTATATAGACCGCCGCTTGTGGCACTGGGCGACAGCCCATCACGAGCGCAGGAGTCGTGTGCCACCCGTCAGCGAGAGCATATTGTATTGTGGCCCGGCCGAATGCTGTGACTAGGTTGGGCCATAAATTTGTGAAGTTTATCGTAAATATATGTCAATGTGCTTCAAAAAAAGGCTGTGTTATTAAACTGCTCCTAATCCTGCTACCACGCGATTGAATAACAACCTTTTTGAAGAGAGGAAGATGTTAATGTAAAACATAACCATTGAAATATTAAAGAAATCAATGCTCACGACAAAATGAATTAAAAAAAAAAAAACGCGATTGAAGTCTATTTCGAACAACCGCCATTATAGATAGAATGCATTGAGTATTCGAAAATCTAAAGATATGAAATGGAATGGATGACAATGGATCATCACAAGAACGAGTACACTAATGGAATATAAACCTTAATGCTCTAATTAGTCCTAGGGTTGTGTTGTGAATAACACATTAATGTAATGTTATATTTAAAATCAAAGATTTTTTTGGCTTATTAGTTACGTTAATGTTTCGTCCATAAACACTTTAATTTGATGAAAATATGGCAGGTTATAATTTTTAAAATATATGCAACGGCTTCACTTCCGGTCGTGAAATTAGTCGAGAGCTTTTCACGTCAGGCAGTCACATCTGGCTCGCCGGTAAGTTCAAATTAGCCATTACGCCGATACTTTAGTGCGGATAATTTGGAGCACGGGCTGTGCCAAATTATATTTGAAAAGTTGGTCGCTTCGCCCCTCTTCGTCTCACTTCGTCTCTCTTCGTTCCTCTTCGTCCTTTTTCACTCGCTCTCCCTCTCTCTGAGCTTTTAGGAAAGCTCCCCAGCCCATTCAACTTGCAATTTAAAATGCAAGATTTCATAAGCAAATGACGGCTTCTAAGTACTTTAAAACAAAATAATAATCAATTCAATAAGTGATACACTCACAATCTACAACAAATACCTTATATTATGTGATATTTATCTTATGTAATTAAATATACACATCCTATAATGCAGAAAAATCTTTAAACGCATCAATTTGTTCAGAAGAAATATCGGCAGAGGCGGGATGCGAACCAGCGTACCTTGGAACCAACATTTGTTCAAGTTCATTACCATAGACCACTTGACCATCATCTGCCCGAACTTGCATTTATACCATTGTTTATCATATAAAGATAGACGTCTCTATAGTATATATTCAGAGTGTGTATATTATTATTTTTTATTATTCACTCAGTCTACATTTATTCACAAGTTTAATATTATTACTTTCCGACAGTCTATTTATTTTAGTAAGTACCACTCGGGTCTCGAACCGAACTATAGATTGAATGGGTGAGAAACAACTACTTATAAGTCCGACGCGGACTTTAAAACCAGCCATTTACCTGTGTTACTGATGGACAATTTTACCTTCTTGATATTGTCTCAAGGTGACATTATAATATGGATTTTGAAATATCCTATAAATTATATAAATTTTAAAAATTCCAATGATATTTATTTCATCAAATAATAGATAAAAAGAACTTTGAACGTGAGATTCGAACCGCTGACAGTATACCAATGATTAATATGACTTTATTGCACTTGATTGCTTTATTATATGGTAATTAGGGATAATCACATATGTCACATGTTATAAATTACAGGCATATTTATTTGCAATGTTGAACCATTTATAATCTTAATTATTATTTTTCCCGCCGATTAAATTACTTTAAATCTTATTTGTTTTATTAAGTAATGAGAGTATTACAAATATTTATAATTTTAAATATATTTAATTACAAAATTAAAATGTTAAAAATATTTAGTTTTTATTATTACATGTTTCGGCCTCCCTGGAGACCATCTTCAATAATGGTTGAATTATAAACTGGCGGTGGATTATATGGGTATGTACAAGTATTAGTTCCTACGTTAGTACACACATATTTACAGATTGTTTATGTGTGTGGGTTAAACCATATATCTTACAATTATATTGATTCAAGTTTTGTAAATCGAACACTACTTTAAATACTGGAATGGCGCCCAAGAACTGGCAAACTGACGATATAAGAAGAATAGCGGGAGTGACCTGGATGCGGAAGGCGGAGGATCGAAGAGGATGGAGACTCATGCGGGAGGCCTACGTTCAACAGTGGACGGACACAGGCTGATGATGATGATGATGATGAAATCGAACACAACACGTTTCTCGCATGCAGAGTAAAACCTCCCTGGCTGAGCGTCATAGAGTGCACTGGTCTTGACCGGCTGTGCTCTCCTGCATGCGTCACATAAAAATATATATATCATTTATAAATGACATCAATTTAGATTTGTTTCAGTATTGATCCATAATTCTTAGTAAATTATGATTAAAATTGAAATATATCGAAAAAGAATGTCATCTTACCACATAATTAGACACAAAATAAAGAATGTACGGAATATGTCAAAAAAAAATGCAATTAGTTCGACTGCATTATTAGCGCATTAAAGTAATTATGAGTGCAAATTTTTTAGCGGGCGTTATAGACCATGAAAATGCATAGTACTTACTCAATATTCATGATAATATCTCTTTCATAACAAAGCTGATCTTGTAATCATTTTTTAACCGTCTGCAGTGTTATATTGCTGACAAATTAATGTTTTTTTTCTAAAGATACCCAATATCAAATGAACTATATATATTTATGATAAGACTTCACAAAGAGAAAATTTCACTTAACGAGCAACATAAAATGTTAAGTTTTCGACTCTAATGGATGACAAATTTTTTTTTATTGACTCACAGGTATCCGTTAATGCCAGACGAAAGTTAACTGACAACTGCCGGAACATTGTGACATCCAGCGCCGCCAAGACAATCACGTCAAAAAAGAAAATTTAAGGTGACAGTTGCACCAACATGAAATGAGGCAAATGTCATAACAAATAAAATGGCGTATGCAAACGCCTGCGTTATATTCTACATATAATTAAATTAACATTATGAGATGTGCATGTCAGGCGAGCGAAATAAAATAAGAGACAAAATATCGTTTTTCGAGGCTTTAGGGCATCAGCCTAGAAGCGCTATATCAGGCTGATATCAGTAGCAATTGTTTTTCTTCTTAGATTGAATTAAGTGTGTTAAGTCGTCAAATAAATGGCTTGGGTTCTAGAAAATGTTAAAATATAATTTGGATATTTTTAATTATTTATAAGAATATTATTTTATTATTTCAATATTCTAATCTACTTTTATAGATCATTGACTATATTACAATATTATAAGCAATTAATTATACATATATATACAAATTAAAAATCCTTATACGAGTCAATTCATTCAAATATCGGCGGGGCGAACCAACCATTTGCCCAGGTAATTATACCGCTCGGCCACCGGGCCAATTTCTTCCACCTGAGATGACTCGTCTCTGATCTTCTATATAAGTTATCATCGTATGATAGATGTCGCTATAGTATATATTCAAAGTTGGTAAAGGTTGGTTCCAAAGGTCCGCGGTTCGCATCCCGCTCCCGCCGATATTCTTTCTGAATGAATTGACTCGTTTAAGGATTTTTATGTATAGTATATGTATATTTAATTGCTTAAAATATAATTGCTACACGACCACTATTAGCGAAAGTTACTTTCTTGTGTTGGGTCTTAAAGGGTTAAAATGCATAATAATATCAATGGTGTCGTAACTCGATTGATCTTGTAATCGGTTTTTAGCCGTCTGCAGTTTTTGCTCGGTCTTTATTATCATTATGAATTATGATAACCGCCATTGAATAACTTCCCGATGCCGTGAAATCGCTTTGCATAAAAGCGTTTCACAAAAATAGTCCAATTTCGCGATTGTTTGAAATAAAGCAAACTGAGAGCGCGATTCGATCCGGTGAAAAACGGCGCAAACACTATTATTGAAGTTTATTATCATCGAAACCCTCGCGTGACCTGAATAAATTAATATTTTTATACACAATTATAAAGAAAACTCTAAATTTATTGTACCTCGTAGCGTTTCTTAATTCTATTCGCAATATCTTAAACTCGCAGAATGAATCGATCAATACAAAGTGCAATATGTTTATATAGCCGCTTTACATTTTTTTGGAGCATCTTGATGTACGGCTGTGAGACATGGTGCTTATCTGAAAGCGATAAAACAAAGACTAGAGGCCTTTGAGACGTTGTAATACACAAGAATTCTCAGAACTTTCTGGAGAGACGACGTCACGAACAATGAGGTTCTCAGCATAATCAAGGAGGATAGGCACCTAGTAAGAACCATCTCAGAGAGGCGAGTCCGATAGATCGGTCACATCAAGCGCCACGATGGTCTTCTTCACGACATTGTGGAAGGGATGGTTAAGGGAAGAAAATGTATAGGGTGCCCTAGACGGGAGTATTTGCAGCAAGTGTTCGAGGACATGAGTTGTAGCTCTTATGCTGAGCTGAAGAGGACTGCAGAGGATCGAGAGGAGTGGAGATCGAGATGCAAGATTTTGTTGCTGCAAACCAATCCACCCGATTGATACTACGAAGATGACACAATTATAAAGAAAACATTAATTTATTGTACACGACACGCAGAATTACTCGATCAATACAAAGTGCCATATGTTTATATAGTGCATTTAACAGATATTCTTCTTTACGAATGTGAATATTGCCATCTCACCAACAGTCAATACAGCCGTATTATGATTTTATACGCAATGGTGGGTAAGGTAGTTTATATTTAAGAGATGAGAGAGCGGAGAAGGTAGTCTTGGCAGATATGATTTAGACATGTACTAAGAATACGGCAGGAGAGCATAAACTACAGCTGAAGTGGAGAAAACTCATCTGTTAATTATATGAAACTTGCCATTTTTATGAATGTCTAAGTGATGTGTGTTTTGTTATACCTTCGACGTTAGAAACGCCTATTTTTTAATGATCTCATTGTGTCTATGTGGTGCTCATGGGACGACTGAGTGGTCTTCCTATGCCTGGTTGATCTTGCCAGCAAAGACTTCTTGTTAAGAATCAGATTTGCAAGTGTCTTATTATTTACAATCCAAACTGTTAAGTCATGTTATTTAAATATTTAGTATCACTTGAGATCCGTTTCAATATTGAATCGACAAATATTTCGTACCTAACATAGATCACACTTTAATTATTTAATCACTAGCATATCTACCCAGGCAGAGAATAGTCGTGTGGATAGCGGGGTGTGTAGAACGGAGCAAAGGTGCAAGGCTCGTGGTTCGAATCCGGCGTCTGCCGATATTTTTATCAATGAATTGATGCGTATAAAATTTGATGTATAATTGTATGTGTATTTAATTACTAACTATTTATCTATTTTATGTTCGTAAGTGATTTGAGGGTTTTGATCGCTTTGCTTCCGCAAGCCACTAGGAACGGCGTGGCTGACCATTCGAGGTTGGGCACAAGCACGACACAAGTATGCACGACACTTGTATCAGAGACCACGGAATGGACTGACTTTAGGCCACACTCAAACCAGGGCTTCACACTCTCTACAACACATTGTTTCAAGTCATTTTTGTTATGCAATGTGCACACGATAAAAGACAAGTTAGCTACAATTCAGAGTTTTTTTTTGCTAAGATCTCGCATAAATATAACGATTGTTATTGTTTATAAGATGATAAATCTATGATTTTAACTATCTGCTCGGTTGGGTTAAACCGTAGCAACCTTGATACTCATTCAAGACAGTTCTACTGAATTGTGATTTCACTGCGCTTAGTTGGTCGGTTTGACTCCTAAGTAGCTAAAGTCAACAAATTTTTTGGTAGTATTTGAAGAAGAACTCAAGTAGGGGAGGCTACCCAAAATAGACACACTCAAGTGGCAATGGGCACTACATGTCTGTCGAAAAGACAAAGGTCAATGTGGATGAAAAGTTTTAGAAGTAACGTCCAAGAACTGGCAAACGCAACATTGCCCGATTCCCTGTAATATGAACTTACGACATCCGGAGAATAGTGGGAGTATCCTTGAGGTGGACTACATACAACAGTGGACAAACGCAGGCTTATGATGAATGAAAAGTATAATGAAAATTGAATTAAAATTTACACCGCAAAAAAGTCCATTCAAAATATGTGCTTAGTTTGTAGATGTACAAAGTATTGTAACGGTTACGTTTTGTCATCTGACGGTGCATACGAAGCTACAAGTGAGCGCCATTACTGGGTGCAGCTCTAAGTGCAAATTGCACTTCCGATTTAATTCGCACATGCATACTGTTGTTCAGCGCTTGTAGGCAAACACAGTTAATGGCCATAAAGGATATGTGTTAATCAAGGCTTAGGTAACAGGAACTGTAAGCAGAACTGAGGGGGAGAATGAACACCATGAAGGAGGAAGTTCATAACAGTTTAATAGCTGTGAAATATTCTAATAAGAACGGTTAAATCAATTAAGAATATAATAACCGAGAAGCGACGACAAACTTACAATATCGTTTCTACAAAGTGTTTAATTTTTATGTCAATAAAATTAAATTAAAATGAATAATATTTAATATACCTTCACATAATAGTCGTATGCGAAATTTTAATTTATTACATTCATTTTTAATAATATATTATGCAGTATCGCGGCAGACCCAACAATATTCGGAAGGCGTTGTTATACTGGACCCGGAGTGCACTGTAGATCTTCTGAGTATACCCAGCCAGTAGACCATACGTATAAAAAGTTCGACAGAAGGCTTTAAAAAGCGCCAGCTTTACGGTTTTAGTACAACATGCAAACCTACGAATCAAAATAAAGTGCTTAGATTTCAATTCCTTACACACCGCAGTAGTCCGTTGGCTCATGTTTATATCTAGAAGCCTTACTCTTAGTTCGCAAATAGATGATAGTTGAAAATAATAAGTCGAGCGTCCTGTGTGAAAAAAAATATGAAGTTTTGCACTGTCATTTAATTAAAACATAAAATCACTTCGACACAAATTTATCACTTTTAGTGTCAGTCACTTTAATCTTTGTAATATATATAATTTTATAATAAAAAAGGGATTGAATATGGAAGTCACAATTTAACAAAAGTCACCTTGATATTATCATAGCCCAGACTGGAAAACTAGTTAATTTTATAAGTTTAATAACAATTAACGACGATGATCTCTGTTACGGGCAATAAAGGGATAGATAAAAGGGCGGCCTTTGTTTGAGTTGCAACTGTTCGTTTAAATCAATCCCTTTGCGCTGATTGATATTCATTTATTCCCTTTTACGTTGCTTTAATTAACAAAGAAAAAATGCAGACCTTCTAATTACGTTTACATATAAAGTCTACACTTTAAATATTTAACGATTTGCTATAGCTTTAATCAAACCGTTTTTTTTTTGTAATTCAACAATTGTAGATGATCTGTAATATCAAAGAATTAAGCCTAATTGTGAAAATTCACGCTGAAACTCGCTGAAATAGCTGATAACCAATAAAGTAAACTTGTGTTAATCAGCATCTATCGATCTACTTCTTCTTCTTAGTGTCAGCGACGTCAAATTATTTTTGCACAGTATCTGGCAACATAGATGGTCCTGAAATGTGCAGCTTGTTGGGCACATGGAGCAAGATATTAGGTGTGAGGCGGTCTGCAGGTTTTCACAGTCGCACAATAGTGACTTTTGCTGCCGAAGCATTCCCCGCAGCTCGAGGTTGTCTTTTGTTCTTACCAACTCCAGTTCATAATCTGTTCAGGGATTTCCAGGCCCGCTAGTCAAGGTTCTTGCCAGTTCGTAGCCCTTCCTTTGATAGTGCCGTATAGGAGATTTTTTTTGTGTAAAAAAGGAGATTCTGTAATATGCAAAACACCTTTCCGATCATTATCTATATATTCAGACCAATTGTAAACTTTAATATTTTATGTTGATACTATATAATAATCCGCAATTTTGTAAATATACCCCATCCTTTCATGGCATTTTTTTTGGTAGTATTAAATTCAATTAATAAGCAGTAATTATTTAGTAAGCGGTCAGTAATAAATTCCAAAAAGGTGTGTATAAAATAATCACTTGGAAGTAGTAAAATAATAAATTGGCAGGAAATAATTAATAAATGGTTATTAAAAAAGAGATTACTTGGTTCCTGAAAGTGGCGCAAAAAAACTCAATCTTTCATATAATGTTATGAATCGGTTTCTACTAATAAAAAAATATATGTCTTGAAAAAGTACCAAGTAGATTTCATAAGAAAGTGGATGTTGCCGTTCAAACAAATCCCGTAATATCGAGTTACAAAAGCAACTGGGAGTGTACGAGTACTTACATTTAAATCACAAATAGGTTAGAGACTTATAGCCGTAATAAAACGATATCTGGTAACTATAACAGATACGTCTGATAACTTAGTGAAAGGTACTGCGTTTGAATTCGCTACCAGGATATACTATTTTCTCATATTTATTTAAATTTATATCTAACATCTACGAGTAGCAATTTAACGTGAGCTTACCAGCGTGGTATTACAAATTTGTCTTGGAAACTATTCGAGTATACAAATAAGTTCATATAAATACAGTCCAATCTAAATTCCGTTTGCTTACTGCTTGTGCTTGAGCATACCTGTGAACATAGACTAGCACACATATTAGCAACCTGCGGTTTGCGATCTAGTTTTGGTTTACAGAACCATTTAATTACATTTTTGTATCACCTGAATCCTAATCATTGAATTGTCTCTAGATTTTTCCACATCACAGTTTTCAAAGACGATTAAGATTTATGGATAATATAATCTAATTTTACGTAGGCTGTATTGTGTTATCTGAAAAGTGTGTTCCAGCCAGATCTAAATTTGTCTCTTAATCGAATTTAAAATATTAAATATATTGACATCAGCATGATGTAGTCCTTGCTGACTGTTCCCGAAAACCTCGATATACAATCTTTCGTCTCTTATTTTTGGTCGCTTGTCATGCATTTAGATGCACCTTGTTGTCATTTTGGACGGTTCCGCTAACGGGTGTGTTAGTTATAAAAACCACCGCTTTGGCGCGAGCGAAAGCCGAGACCGCGCGGCATGTCATCCCGCGTGGTCAAAAGCTTGTAATGTTTTAATATAAATATAATCAATGTACTTCTTAAAAGAAAGTCTTTGTCTGCTGACTTGCTCCTCATCCTGTCCTCACGTGACGGAATAACACCCCATTTTGAAAGAGGAGGATGTTAATATGTTATTTAGTCCGATCCATAACATTATCGTTTTTCAAAATATAAAACTGTAAATTTGACAGTGCTTCTGTAGTGTGGTTTTTATTATCAAAGTCTTCAGCGATGTATAGATTTTTTAAGGAAAAAAATATATACGGTGTAAAAAATGTTGATGTGAAAGCTTGTAATTACAACGTGGTGGGCATGTTCTTTATATTTATTTTGAGAGAATATAGCAAGCGATGTTACATAAATGTATACTTTGAAATGCCCTATCATTATATTCGTTTCCTTCTTCTTAATGTTCTGAATAATACGTAAAAAAGAAACGAATGACTAAATAACCTAATTACAATATGCAACACATAGACGTCCCGATTGAAAAAAATTGGTTAACCTGTTCGCATCCGTACCTGATATATGCCATGTAAGATTCCCCTACCGTTGACATTGGTAGAAGTGGTATATCGTTTTGCTACTTTCTTAGAATAGTTTTTTATGCATCATCTGATAGCTAAATGATACAAAAACCAATGTGATATATGAAAATAGACCAGATAATTACATTTATGCTTCAAATACTAGTTTTATAATTGACAGTATATTTTGTATTCAAACCGAGCCGTAATGAAAGGGTTAAGAGATACGATGATAATTTGTTATTAGAACTATAAAATGTTGTTTAAACCTGAAATAAAACGAACAATTCTTTGTTTCTTTACAGAATAGATAAAGAAGGCGGTTGTAAATGCAATACCATTACGCAAAATATCACGCTGGTTTCAAGTTTATTATTGATTACCAGTAGTATCAATAAAGAAATAAAATAATAATACTTTGGTTAAATATAATCTTGGATTAAATATTGTCAATTAATACAGTCAATTGATATAAGGTAATCATTAAATATTGGTCGATTAAAAAGTATAATCTCTTAACCTTTTCGTTACGGCTCGGTGAAATACAAAGTAAACCATTTTTTTTTTGCTTAAACTAGTATTTGAAGCATAAATGTACTTATCTGACCTATTTTCATATATCACATTGGTTCTTGTATCCTTTAGCTATCAGATGATGCATAAAAAACTATTATATATAACAAACGTTCATTATGTAACTCCATACATGTGGTGGCATTGACACATACAGAAAAATCGCTCCTGTGACGAGACCTAACGATAAATGCTTTACTGTAAATAATACATGTAGGTTGATAAAGGGAATGACTGCAGTTCCAAGTTCCTACCGTAGCTGTCACAATGAGTCCTGAAATTAGAAAAACGATATATCACGGCTCCCAGTGTCAACGGTAGGAGAATCTTAAACGGCATATATCGACAACCGATGCGAAAGGGTTAAAATTCTAAAAGGATATACCGGGGAGATCAAGTATCACTCAAGGAGGTCGCAAGGAACAGACCTCAAACTATAACAAGACGCAGTTCTAGAAATTTAACAAAGATGAAAAAGAACGCTTGTAATGATGGGAAGAATAAAATGAATAAAGCAACTGACTAACTCTCGATTGCAACTACGAAAATAATACTAAGGAAAATGTGAATAATAAAATAATAAAATGAATGAAATGTTAACAGTATAATATATCCATGAGAACTGTGAAATTTGTACTCGTAGAATATGGTCGCTAGAAATAACCTTAAATTATTAAGGCCCCTGAAACCCTTCCTGAAGTTTCGGCCTTGTTTCATGAAACAAATGATCGTTTCGTATCTCTGAGCGCCGGCGTTTATCAGAACTGTAAATATAATTTGTTGGGAACGTTGTAATCAGGATTTTTAAATACCCATTATTTGTCACGCGGAGCAATTACCGCTATTTTGTGTGGTGACTGAAGATAGTGTTTTGCGCGACCTTTTACCTTAAATTTAATCCTTTAATTTAAAATGATAATAATTTCACAAAAATAACATAATATTATAATAAAATATAATATATTATAAAATAACCAACGCATCCTCCCTGTATTAACTTATGGCGCAGAGACGTGGAATCTGACAGCAAGTCTTACCCATAAAATAAAGGTCACCCAGCGTGCTATGGAGAGAACCATGCTCGCAGTGTCGCTAAAAGATAGAATCCGAAACGAGGAAATACGCAGAAGAACTCAAGTAATGGATGCTATCCAACGAATAGGCACAATCAAGTAGCAATGGGCAGGACATATCTGTCGAAGAGACGACGGTCGATGGGGAAGAAAAGTATTGGAATGGCGCCAAAGAACTGACAAACGAAGCAATGGCCGACCCCCTACAAGATGGACTGACGATATTTGATGACGAATTTTCCAATCACACACAAATGTCACAGCGGATAAATAATGGCGGTAGAGAACAAAAAAATTAACGCAGGTTGATGTGAGGTGTGATATTACTCATCATCATAACCACATGTGCCACCACAAACTGCCATCACGAATATCTATTATCTACCATAGTCTTTGTCTCTGTTTCCGGAAGCTACAATGAGTGCATTCCATATATAGTTCCAGGATAGCGCGTGTCCGGGGGCCTAAAGAAAAGGTTGTTCTAGTTGATGGTATCATTTTATTTATTTTATATATATTCTTATATATTTTGTTCATTAATTTCAATGGGGAAATTTGATTTGATATATGAGTAATTTGAAATACGAGCAAGGGTGCGGAACGAATTAAAATCGTATGTCGAGGTGCCACTGTATAATATACCAAATATGTAGTACCCAAAAATTTAAACTATTCAAAATATTTACGAGTAATCTATTATTTAACAGTTTATCTTTATAAATAAAAATACATTAGTAAGTATATCGTTCTAGGTATTGAAAATCTGAAACGATTTTATTAAGTACGTAAAAGATATTCCTAAATGCCATTTTCGACAATGACTTTTGACTGTTCTAATTACAGATTCCATTTTAATGATATGGACATTTTCAGCGTTCAACGTCATACCTTTGTCTCATTCTGAAGGCTTTGATACGTCGGTGTCACTTTTGTAATAACTGAAGCTGAAATTAATTGCTTCCGTCTACATTGAGCTTTCATTTTCACTTCCTTATCATTTGAATCATGCCGCGGGTCACTTACTCGTATTTAATAAATGTTCTCGCTTAAAAAATATTCAAAGTCAATGTTAAATTTAATTCGGAATTATTTGTCCAACAAACTTAATCGTTAAAATATTGTATTGAATTATTTTTTAACAATTTTAGTTAGGAAACATGCATATTCGAAAATATCAATACAAAACAAATATATTTAAAAAAAAATCAGTTAAATATCGACTATATAAGATAAAGGTTAATAACTGATAATACTTAGTAAAACTCAATAATTAAAATATTGCAGGTTTACTCTAAGCTGATTATATATACGTAAGTGATGTATAGGTACTATTTTAATATACACATATTTACAATGTATATATGTACATGAGTCAATATACAGATTCTGTAAATATGTGTTAAGATCCTCCTCTCTCTCAAAAAGGTGATATTCTGTCGCGTGATGGCAAGATTAGGAGCAGATTGATAAAACAGACATTTTCAGTAGCACATTGACATATATTTACGATAAAACTTTACAAATTTGTGGCCCGGACTTGTCACAGTATTAGGTCAAGCCATAATACAATATGCTCTTGCCGAAGGGCAGAACACGACTGGTGTGATCGGCTGTCGCACCGGCGTCACAGCGGTGGTCTATATAAGCTGTCCCAATATGGCGGATACATAAATGTATGACAAGCGAACATAAATAAGAGACGAAAGATTGTACATCAAGGTTTTCGGTACTAGTCAGCAAGGGCTACATCATGCCGATGTCAGTGTGTATTAAAGTAAGAAGTAATATTTAAGCATCCATACCTTTATAATGGACAAATTAAGTTATTGCTCAGGATGCACCCGATTGGGATCCGAAACATGAACAATCAATTAAAAATAAATGTGAAGTGAAACTACATATTTTAAAATAGTCGTTAATTTTCAATTAAATCAAAAATAATTTTACTTATAACATCTAAACCAGTGTTTCCCAGCCTTCTTTATGCCATGCCCCACCGTAGTCTTTTCAAAAGTCATATGCCCCAATGGCCTCTTTTTTAATTAAACAGTAGATAAATTTTAGTATTGCCAGTATGCAAAAATAATGGTCGATGAAATTGTTGAATGCACGTGGGTATATTTAGTCATGAATGAATATATTGTATTATAAATTTGTATGTGGAATAGTTGATAATTGCCGATGTGTCCCATATCTGAAGTGTGGTGCTCCACCTCTGAGGCGCAATGCCCCAACAATGGGGCATACGCCCCACCGTGGGAAACACTGATCTAAACACTGGCAATTCCATCGTAGGTTTTATTTTGTCACAATAAATAAATAAATACTCTCTATACAATTGCAGTTTTTGCACAGAGTTTTATTATTAGAACGACCCAACGACGTAGTAAATGCAGGCTTTTATTTGACTTAACGTGTACTTGCTTATAAATTAGAATATAAAAATACCTAGGAAGTGAACACGGTATCTAAAATCAACATCAGTCATATCAATCAAGGCATCTAGTATCAAGCGCGGTATTTGCATACCGTGGCCGAGTTATCGATACGCCCAGTACATTAGTCTGTTTCGTTGTCGGATATAATGCAAGCAATCTCGACGGTGGTGAAAATCGAATATCCGCCAGAGCGCTCGAGCCGAATCTTACATCATATCACGTTACATTACACGCCGGCGTTTTTCTTGTCTAATGATCCGTGAATAATGCCTGACGTGACGGAATGATCTACACCTGTTATAAGTTTATGAGGCGTGTGCCCAATAGCAACAAGTGCTAAATGATAACCGATCTCGTCAGTGAGTGGAAAAATTCTAAATGCTTTCTACGAGAATATTTCCCATCGATTCGCGAGCGAATGGCCGCAAAGTGGCTCGTCCCAAACCACTACACGAGCCAGCTGCTAACCGGACACGGATTCTTCCGGAGTTACCTCGACAGGTTTGGACAGTAGAACCCACATCCCAGGCAGAGTGCCCATGTGACGGCAGCTCTCCGCAGGACGCACCTCACGTTCTGTTGAACTGTCCGCTGCACCACTCTGTCAGGATTGCGCTCTTTAAATGATCCGGCCGGCATCAGGTCCGGTCAGATACCAGGACTTCGTTGCTAACAAACGAAATTACGCTGCTCTTGAGTCCATCTGCAAGAGTGCAGACGCAATTAATGATTCCTATCTGATGTCTGGAATATGCATAATCCATTTGCCAACCTTACCATTTCCTTATCCATTTCCACGTATTTCGTGGTTAGCAACGTGTTACCAAAAAAGGCAATTTGAGACTCGCTGTAGTATACTTATTTCGCAACCTTAGACTGAGGTCTATTTGATCATCTAATTGATGCCTTTAGCATAACGGGAAGGCATTCAGCCACTCTCTAACAATAAGCTTTTTGCGTGTCGTCAGTAACGGGTCCCCATCTGGGTCTCCAAAAACAGGACGGGACAGGTAGGATTTTCACCACGCGAGTAACCGATCTCGTCCTAGAACTTTGAATGCATATTTTATATCGTTCTATCTATTCCACTGTTGAACGTAGGCCACATTCCGCATCCAGGCTACTACCGCTATTATTCTGATGTCGTCAGTTCATCTTGCAGTAGTCAGCCGTCGTTTTGTTTACCAATTCTTGGGCGCCCCTCAAATTTTTTTATATTACAAATTATTTTACTTATCTTCCCCATCTACCGTTGTCCCTTCGACAGTTTTATGTTCTGTCCATTGCCACTTGAGTGTTCCTATTTGTTGGGTAGCCTCCACTAATTGAGTTCTTCTTCGGATATCATAGTTTCATGTTCTATCTTTTAGAGACACTCCCAGCATGGATGTCTCCATGGCACGTTGGGTGACTTTTCTGATATGGGTAAGGCTTGCTGTTAGATTTTACTCCATAAGTTAATACTGGGAGGATGCATTAGTTACACGCCTTAGTTTTAAGACGTTGCGTAATTAAAATTGAATTAAAATTCACTGTAAGACATCGAAACTATACGCAAGTCACCATTGTGCGAGCTTTCATAATACTTAGATGGTCTGGAAATTTAGGTACTAGTATATGCATAATTCAAATTGGTATACAGGTATATACGTATCAAATATACGAAATGATTTTAAGTTATCACATATGAACTGAACCATGTATATTTTTTATGTACAATTTTATGAGAATCAGTAGATTTATAGAAACGCTTGCCATTTTTAAAATGGCTAAGCACTATATGCAGAAGGTTATATCACTGGCTTCATCAAATTATAACCTGAAATTCACGTATCATTAGTTTTTAAGGAATCTTACTGTTTATAGATGTTCTTCAAGGGACGATTTTTAAGTACGTTTAAAAAAAAAACAAATTTATTTAACCCTTTCGCATCGGTACCCGATATATGCCGTGTAAGACTCCACTACCATTGACATCGGTAGCCGTGATATATCGTTTCGCTACTTTCTTAGAATATGTTTTTTTGCATCATTTGATAGTTAAAGGATACAAGAACCAATCTGAGACATGAAAATAGACCAGATAAGTACATTTCTGCTTCAAATACTAGTTTTATAACTGACAGTTTATTTTGTATTCCACCGAGCCGTAATGAAAGGGTTAAGCATCGCAGGGATTATAACCGTTACCTTTCGTGTGACATTTGATAATGACTTCTGGCAGAACATCATGGTAGAAATTTATGGCAAACGGTTGCCATATTGACATTATATAGAACTTACTTTAAAGAATCATTACAAGTAAAAAATGATAATATTTATTTTTAAGAAACACGTAAAGATTGTCATTTTGGGCTCAGTGTGGATTTCATCAGTTACATGGTAAAACTTAATTATCTATTTAACATGTGCTTTATCTATGTTGATCATATCCACACGCTAAGACAAATCATTCAGAAAACCGAAGAATATAATCAGCCACTCTGCCTCGCCTTTGTAGACTATGAAAAGGCATTTGACTCAATCGAGACTTGGGCAGTGCTAGATTCACTACAACGCTGCAAAATAGACTATCGGTATATAGAGATAATAAAATCTCTGTACAAATCTGCAACAATGATGGTCCAGCTCCATGATAGCACTAACAATATTTCTATAAACAAAGGTGTTAGACAAGGAGATGTTATATCTCCAAAACTCTTCTAAACGCCCTAGAAGATATTTTTAAACTGCTATCCTGGACAAAATGTGGAATAAATATTAACGGAGTACATTTCTCACCTCCGAGTGCTAATAGCCGAATCACCTAACAAGCTCCAAGACATGCTCTACGACCTCAATGAAGCGTCGAACAAAATTGGTCTGAAAATGAACATGGATAAAACAAAGCCATGATTAATAGTCATATTTCACAGACCTTTGATCCTATTTCCATTGGAGGAACAGAAATAGAGGTTGTAAACATTATACCTATCTGGGACAAGTAATACAACTAGGGCGAAATAACTTCTCAAAAAATTACAACTGGGATGGGAAGCATTTGGAAAACTAAAGTACATTTTTAAAGCGAAAATTCCGCAATGCCTTAAAACTAAGGCGTTTAACCAATGCGTCCTCCCTGTATTAACTTATGGCGCAGAGACGTGGAATCTGACAGCAAGTCTTACCCATAAAATAAAAGTCTCCCAGCGTGCTATGGAGAGATCCATGCTCGGAGTGTCGCTAAAAGATAGAATCCGAAACGAGGAAATACGCAGAAGAACTCAAGTAGTGGATGCTACCCAACGAATGGGCACACTCAAGTGGCAATGGGCGGGTCATATCTGTCGAAGAGACGACGGTCGATGGGGAAGAAAAGTATTGGAATGGCGCCCAAGAACTGGCAAACGAAGCATTGGCCGACCCCGGACTGACGAAAAGACTCATGCGGGAGGCCTACGTTCAACAGTGGACGGACACAGGCTGATGATGATGATATTATCTATGTTGTACCATTAAAATAAAACACTGTTAAAATTAAACAATGCGAAAATACGAAAACCTCGACTGTTTTTGTACGACCGGTTAATTAACTGAAGTAATAATTTCAAATTGGGCATTCATTCTATATTGCTCATAAAACGGCTGTTAAAATGAGTACACTTGGGCAATAATTGGGATTCTCCAAGGCTATATTATTTGGTTCTCTCTAGGGCTTGTCTGGAGTCGAAGGGTTCACAGTTAAATTAGTCTTAAGCCAGGCATCCACAGACGAAGAAGATAAAGTAATTGGAAAATCCCAGCGAACTCATTCGCGGTGATAATGGCTGATTAATATTAACTAGCAGGTCTAGAAAGACGTAGTGAAGATAAGGGCTCTGATAAATAACTTTTTAGGTTTTCACGGCCAGATTTCAGAACGGCAGTATTCGAGGCCTATTTACGTTTTTTTCAACCGCCTTTCTTAGGCGATCGATTACCTCGTTACTCCTGTATGAATAATATGGATCGGCCTAAACCAACTAACAAAATAGGCGGCTACTCATTCTAATTATGATTCGCGTACAGTTCCGCTTAATCGTGGTGAACGAATAAGATCCACACTTGCAATGTGCTATCGTTGATGACCATGTAAGGAATCATTAAGCGTCCTTTACACATGCAGCATCTATCTAATCCGATTAAACAAATTGCAGTCCAAAAGAGAGCTGAATCTCATTACTGAAGCATGCGAGTGTATTCTTTATATTTTCAGGTATATGAGGATAATTACATCTATAATATTCAGAACACGTTTCATATTTTATTGTTAAACTGCCATCGTTACCAACATTTTACACCGGAACTTGCTGTTGAAACTTATTACGCGGCTGAATTGGTACGTGGTTAGATGCCATAGATAATATATTAATCATCTTTCGCGTGCAATGTCTTAACATAAAGCGTATAGCTAACATCATAGAATTTACACCATAGACTCTCGCTGCGCATTCGTAATGTCCTTCCTGGACTTAGACAATGTATGGATATTGCAAATTACGAGACAATGTATTACATTTCTTGCTTTGCATAGTATTGCGATAAATTATTCAATTAAATTTGCAGAAAAACATTATCTCACGCCTTATTAAGCAATCCGTTGTATGCAAAGTAACCAAGCTTTAATAAATAATATTTTCCTCATTTCGTGGTCTAGTAATTTTTCTTCGACGTATCAATCCGGTGGATTGGTTTACAGCAACAAAATCTCGCATTTTGATCTCCACTCTTCTCGATCTTCTGCAATCCTCTTTAGTTCAGCATAAGAGCTACAACTTATGTCCTCAAACACTTGCTGCAAACACTCCCGTTTAGGGCGCCCTTTGCAGTTTCTACCCTCAACCATCCCTTCCACAATGTCGTGAAGAAGACCACTGTGGTGCATGATGTGACCGATCCATCGGGCTCGCTTCTCTGAGATGGTTCTTATAAGGCGTCTATTTTCCTTGATTATGCTGAGAACTTCATTATTCGTGACGTAGTCTCTCCATGAAATGCCAAGAATTCCTCCGTATGCCCACATCTCAAATCTTGTAATAATATTTATTTATTGATTTATTTACAGAATTGAAGTTCTTGTAAATTTTACAACCGAAGAAAAATCACACGATAATATATATTATTCAAATTAAATATAAATTTATAAGTCAAATAAAAAACAACTTAAATAATATTGAAATTGTATCTCTTTCAAGTAAATGCAATTGGTTATCTACATATAAAGTTGAACACAAAAAAATATGTCATTTTAGTCTGGAAATATGTTACGTCAAAATGTACTTATAGTGAGGACTCAGGAGAGTAAAAACTACAGATTTTCTCTCCCCCATAACCGTACCATATATGGAACATATGGCCACCACAAATTGCCACCCCTGTCTATTCCTCGTTTTAAGACGTTTATTTTATATCTACACATGATGATTCACTTGTGCTTATTTTTAAAGGCCCTCGAATTTTCACCATCCTTAAAGGATGTCGGAAGGTATATAAGATAAAATTCACATGTGACGAAGACTCTGGAAGCTGGCATGAGAATGATGATGAGAAAATATGATCAATTTCCAAACAAATCATTTCGTCGACAACAACGTGAACCCAGGTTTTAAAAAATACTGCCATATTTTATGTTTTTTTTTTCAGAAGTATAGTTAGAATATAAACTCATTGCTAACTGACTAGAGTGAACAGAGTTCTAAATGAGCATATTCGGGGTTTATTTCGGGTGGCCCCCATACTTGAAGAGATAATAAAAAACCGCCTAAGATATGTATGGGCATGTGACATGGAGAGATGAGGACCACATGGTGAAGAGAGCCCTCAACATACCCATGCTGAGAAGAAAACCTGGAAGACCACAGGCAACCTGGACTGCAACTGTAAATAAGGATCTGAAAACTCTGGGTTTGACCGAGAATGCAACGCAGGACAGACAGACATGGTGAATGTGCACAAAGAGAGCCGACCCCAGATGGTGGGAAATGGCGAGGCTAAAGAGAAAGATAAACTCATTGCTAACAGACAACTTGTTGCACGCAGTTGTGATAAACACGACGTTCATTTTTTAAGCTTACATACAAGCTTGTAAATTATATTAATTGATTTATCGGAGAAATCTGTTGAGTTAATAGCGTGCGCAAGTATTATGTGTTGTGGAATTCAATTCACCGGCATTATCAGGTGATGCGCTTTTGCATGTGAATTTGCGACATGACATGACACAAGTGGTTTCATAGACTAGGGGATTTCTCTTTTGTTCATCACATAGTGATTTGAAAATAGCTGCTTTGTGCGTAAAATTGAACGCGTAATTGCAAGCTATTGACATGTACGGAGGTGCTATTAAATCAGCGACAACGTAGTAAAATATTTATCCTATTTACGTGCATATCAATAAAACGATACAAAATAAAAATAAATAACTGACATGTGTAAAAAATAAACTCGTTTTTTTTTCAATTTCAACTCATACGTTGAATTTATTTGTAAAAAAAGATAAACTTACAATGTGAGGCTTTATAAAAATTAAAAAAACATGGTCTTGAAGATGTAAGGTACAAAATTGGCCCCTGAAAATTGTGTCGAAAAGAAAATAAATTGTATAAAAGAATTTGATAACTCTAAAGTCGGTTATTTTACATTGTTTTTTTTTTAAATTTTATTAATAAATCAGAGTTCTTTATGCTCAGTAAAATATGACAAATAAGATACGTTCAAAAATATTTTATATTTTGACATAAATATGATAAGTTGTCTCGTGATAGTGATGGATTGAGGAAGGCTACGAGTTAGTCGAATATGCATCTCCTAAGCAGAGGCCATATCTTACGTGATCCATGTGAAAACAAGGTTAATAAAAAATATTTATTATTTATTACAAACTTAAATTTTGAAAAGTCAAATGAATGTGATTGTACGAAATCCTGGTGACTTAAAAACATGCTAATTAATTTATTACATTGAATTTTATAATGACTATGATAAATTTAATGATCATAATAATTTGGATTCTTCTAATATATTTTTTTTTTGTTATCAGACTAGACAAAGTCAAGGAAATATTAAAAATGTCATTATTTTATTTTCCCTGTAACTAAATTGCTGTTTTTTATGGACGCAGATTGTTTTTATGCGATAATAATATTATTTGCAGTTCCGTTCAAGTAATAATCAAAAGTATGGCAGTAAAAAACGATTTTATTATTGTAATATTGTACTTTCTTATTTGAGCTATGCCATTTTAGCTGGTTACGGTTAATTTCAAAAAGAGAAGTCAACAGTCGCATTCATCAAGCAAGGCTAGCGTTCAATAAAAAAGCAAAAATTCTTGAGTCGAGGAATATTAATTTAAGGCTCCGCAAGCAACTTTGCCAAAACATATGTTTGGAGCATCTAAATATACGGCTGTCAGACATGGTGCTTATCTGAAAGTAATAAAAAAGACTATAGGCTTTTGATATGTGGTCATACAGAAGAATTTTCGGAATTTCCTGGAAAGACCACGTCACGAACAATGAGGTTCTCAGCATAATCAAGGAAGATAGGCACCTAGTAAGAACCATCTCAGAGAGGCAAACCCGATGGATCGGCCACATCATGCGCCGCGATGGTCTTCTTCGCGACATTGTGAAAGGGATGGTTGAATGTAGAAACTGCAGAAGGCGCTTTAGACGGGAATATTTGCAGCAAGTGTTCGAGGACATGAGTTGTAGCTCTTATGCTGAGCTGAAGAGGACTGCAGAGGATTGAGAAGAGTGGAGATCGAGATGCAAGATTTTGTTGCTGCAAACCAATTTACCGGATTGATACTACGAAGAAGACGGTTAATTTGCGGCAGATATTGTAAAAGCTTTACATACTGGTATGTATCAAAACAATAAAAAATAAATTAAACATTAATAATAAATATTTTTTTGTTTGTTTTTATAAGAATTTTTAATTGTACAGGTTAAACTTAGTTTTTCTAAACGGCAACTAATTTTTTTGGGAGTATTGAATTCAATAAATTGGCTGTAATTATTTAGTAAGTGGTTAGTAATAAATACCTAAAAAGATTAGAACAAAATAATTATTTGGCAGAAGAAAAATATCAATCGGCAGTTGAAAAATAATAAACTAGCAGGAAATAATTTATGAATCATAATTAATAATAGGTTGGCTTAAGTTAGGTTAGGTTTCCGTTTTATGAGTTAATTTTTCTTTCATTTAACATTAATTTTTACCAATATTAAATACATTACTACCATTTTAATTTTATTACTGACCACATTCATACTGACACTGTGAATACTGTCAATTAGTTTATTCTACGGTGGATTCATTTAATTTACTGGCAATTGATTTTAACTTACTGCCTAAACCTTGAATTAGTAACGGAACAGAGAAATACAGAGCTTTAAAAAAAGAATAATTTTCAAATAGAAATGTCATATCATATGGTTGTTGTTGCAGTTTTATATGTGTATCGATTGATTAAATACATCACTTAATCTTCATTGGTATATGAAAATATTTGAAATAAAATCTTACAAAATAATTAAAAAATGTATTGACATCCCTGCGTCTTTAAAAAGATAACAAGTCGCGGGTTCGTCTCGTGGCTGCGTGGAGGAAGGATGCAGGAACAGATTACCAAGCAAAAGACTTGTTTCGAAGCACAAGTCACGTTTTTTTTTTAATAAAGACTTTATTTCCTTATTCGACCTTTTTTGCCGCGACCAATGATCGCGGCAAAAAGTAGCAAATTAAAAATGACAGTTGCACCAACATGAAATGGAGCTACTGTCATAACAAATAAAATGGCGTATGCAAACGCCGTGTATTATTATATAATTAAAACTAACATTATTAGATGTGCATGTCAGGCGAGCGAAAAAAAATAAGACACATAAGATCGTTTTTCGAGGCTCTACGGCATCAGCCTAAAAGAGCTATATCACGCCGATATCAGTATGACTTTTGAAGTAAAATAATTTTTGCTTATATTATGGTTTACCCTGAATAAATGTGAGATTTTAAAAAATTGATACAATCGTCACAGTTACAGAAAATTCATTATTGGTTGAAAGTAAGCCTATCTTATGATTGTTGACCGAGTACTAATTCGTCATACTTTAAAAAAAAAAACTGTTTTCGTTCAATTTCATTCGACTGGCTCAATTGCATAGAGCAAATATAATTTTATTATTTTGTGAAACCTTTTGATGTTAATATTCGTAATAGTGTGGACGTATTTTACTATGTACTTTATTTTAATTATTAATGAATGGGCATCATGCAAGACGAGGACACAAATGAAAGCCTGGCAGCTTAACAGCGGACCGACTGAATGTGACTGCGGCTCGGAGCAGACCCCGTCACACCTTCTGTAGTGTGCACTGTGTCCGAGCAGCTGTACCCAGGAAGGCCTGATGATGGCCGAGAGTAACGCCATTGACGTCGCCCACTTCTGGGCAGACAGGATCTGACCCTGTTGCTTCCGCACGATTATATATATATATACACATATATAGACATTATTATACTACAAGGATTCTCTGATTCGTCCGCAGCTAGAATATGCTAGCGTTATATGGTCTCCCTACTCTCGAACTCATATCGAAGATATAGAGAGGCGACTTAATGTATCTACATTGGAGAGACGTAGAACAATGACTGACTTGCTGTTTATTTTTTAAAATTATGAACTCCATAATCGATGACTCGACATTATTGCAGGAAATTACGTTCAATGTTCCCTCCCGGTACACTAGAGGCAGTGACCTGCTACATGTAAGGACATCCAAAACCAACTACGGATTCTATTTTCCTATGTTAAGAATGTGTAGACTGGTTAAATCCTCTAGTGACTTGGACTTTTTCGAGGTGGACCTTCCAGCATTTCGCAGATCCCTCTACTAATGTACTAGATCTGTTTCTTTACTCATGTTCATGTTTTGTCTAAATGTATTGTCTTAGCTATTATATTGTTCTGTTTTACCATTTCATTTATTGTATTTTCTATTTTAAAACCGTATGTATTGGCCTAGGCCATTAATAAAATAAAATAAAATAAATACAGTAATTTTGTTATTTACTGCAATATGAAGCATATACCAGGTATCATTATATAGAGCATTCTCTCGTTATAAAAGGAAGACATTTTTGATGAGCAACACCAAGCGTAGGTTTAAAATTAAAAGGAAAGATACAGAAGCACATTATGATTTTATTAAAAAATGCGCATTAAACCGATAAAAACAGCCGGCAGGTATAGCTTAGAGGTAAGATTACAAGCTCTATAAAATCTCACGGCTAGTATGATTTCGACTTGTAAAAATTGCCAGTCGTAATCTTTATTAAATAAAAATGCGCCTTTTTAAAATATATGGTATTACAACATTGATTCGTAGTAATTATTCGATAAAACACGAATTTTTTTTTTGGATTATTCAGAACTGATAAAGTAATTGATATCTGCGTCTATTTCTATTTAAAATACAAATTTTATATTTTGAAACTAATATTTTTATTACATTATCAACTGTGATATATATTTAAATATATATATATTTATTAATTAAACGATTTTGTATAGTAAATTATATTCGCTAAAAACTTTGTAATATAATTCTTATGTGGGTTTTTATATAAATAAATAAAAAATGTCAATTAATTATTATTTTCATATTATACAAAACTCTTAATACAACCACAACAAGGTTATTGTATTAAATTTATTATAATCTGAATAACATAATTATACTTGACTGTACCGCGGTGCAAACATGTTGTTTTTTTAAGGAGGCCTTGTTAATTGAAATTCTATTTAACCCGTTTACCGTGGACGTTGTCTATAGCCTTCACGAGCTTTATACGGATTATCAATCCTCATATTACTGTAGAATAAAGCTGTAATATAAGGAATTGTTGACTACAAAATCCATGCGAAATTCATGACCGTTATAGACCTCATATGCGGTGAATAGGTCTTAAAAGTATAATAAGTGATTTACATCATCATCATTTCATATCAACTTCTCAAGTGAAGCAAATTTCTGTCACAAAGCTTTGACAGCAGTTAATTTCGTCACCTCTTCCCCCATCAATATATCAGTCGAAAAGGTAGTAATTAAAGGGAGTAATTAACCGCTTTATAAAAATAGAAGGCTTTTAAATATAGCAATTTATATGCATGGTGGTATATATTTTCCGTTAAGTCATTATTAATAAGTGTCAAAGTTGAATTGCAATACTTTATAGGCTGGCGGCAGCTGAAATTCATTGACCTACATACGGCATTCGAAGGGAAATAATTCGGAAGACGAATTAGGCGAACGTTTTTCGGAAACTTAATGATTTATGCAATCCTGTAACTCGAGGAAATGTTTTTTGCACAGCCCGAGGGGAGAAAAACATTTCTTTTTAATATTACTTTTCGTCGCTAGCGGCGATTAGCTACAGTATTAATATCCTCCCTTTTCTCAGTACTCTGCGAGAGTTTTTCACGACAAAGGATCAAGATTCAGTTTATGTCATAATGTGACCAGCAATACGATTAGTTTTTTTTATATCGAAGTTCAATCTTAAACTAAACATTTTTAAAAATATATTTACAACTTGATATTGTGGTTTTCGGATTCAGCCGTGTGTGGCGAATTTCTTTTAACCAATATTTAGACCGCCACTGCAGGGGTCTTCTTCAAGATTGATGATTAAGTTGTGATTTAGTTGTGAGTTTGTGTCAGATTTTTTTTTAAGAGCATTACTGATATCTCCATGGCAACTACATAATCAAGTTTCATTGGTCCGGAGAACGTGGGTATGTTCTAAGAATACGGTAGGTATGTTCCAAGAATTTGGTAGGTATGTTCTAAGAATTGTACCTCCACGAACGTCATGTCGGACTGTGGTCGTCCTTGCTTGTCTGTACAGGTTTTAGAGTATGTGCTAGAAGTGGAAGCCATGCTGTTTTGAGAATCAAGCCGTCATCCTTATTGATGTTGATGGGATGTCTTTTGATTTCAATGGCTTCTCTTACTAATCTTAAAAATAATCTAAGACCCTTGCAAAGGCGGTAAAAATAAAGGTTAAAAGAAATTCGCCACACACGGCTTAACCCAAAAGCCACAATATCAAATCTGGCAGTTAAAAATCTAAGAAGTTTTATGTAAAACTTGTTTTATATAATAAAAGTTGAATGTACTGTCTATGTAGAGTTAAATCATTGCTTGAAATGGAACGGGTCTGTTAAAAAAGATGGAGAATAACTTTAAAAAAGTCTAATAAAGCTAAGTATTGTAACTTCAATCATCTTAAAATTATAATTATGCAGTTATAATCAAGTTTTGTTGGTTAATAACATTAAATTTCATATTACTATCTTGTTAGTTTATATCCTATTATCTGATAGAGCAGTGTCGCAGTAGAGCATGTTTCTACTAATATTCTATGCGCCTCAGCTGCTGTTGTCTTTCGGTGGAAGTAATGTAAAATAATTCCCCGCAAATACGGTTTTGTAGGCACTAACTCAGTCATGTTTAAAGTTTCAGATAAAAACGTCTTTACACTCCGGCATTTGAAATTGGTGTTTGCAGCCTAGAGTTTTAGCTTTCAGTTAACATTTATTTCAGCCCGATCGGATATATACCTGCCGAATTATGAGTCTCAATACAAAACGCTAATTTTCAATGCATACTTCTTATAAACAGCAGTTTCCATTCTAAATTACATCTATTTCATAAATTCATCTTCTTCTTTCCATATCCGTTTCATATTTGGAGCATCCAATTACCATAAATTTTCGCCACTCATTATTTTCGGTTGTCATTGCTTATAAATTGTCACAAGACGTCTTTGCAACCGGAGATCTATCTGGGAACATCCGAGTATAAGATACTGTAAAAACTCCACGGAAACAGCCCGAGGACTTGCTTAGATATGGTATCTGTAGTATTTAAGGTGATTAGTTAATAAGAAAATATAGGAAAATTTTAAGACTAACCTGAGGCTCCCGAGGCCAGGATAATTTAGTCCTAAGTATAGGCGAAACCAAATCAATTCATCAGAGATAAAACTGTTACTAAATGAATGAATTAATTTATTTCAATAAATATTTATATGGACTTTCATTGATTTACAGATAAATAAACAAGTTACATCAGATTAGAAAAATATATAATTATTTTCTGCAGAAAAACAATTTGCGTTGTGGTTGATGATAATTTGAAAGATCAGATTTTTTGGACCGAATGTTGGCCGGAATAAGCTAACACCCAGCTAACCTCATCAGGTCAAGCTGGTTAGGGCACTCTATTGTCCTGGAGGTAGTAAATGCCCTTCTAAGGCGGATGAACCTTTATGGTCAACGGCATTAGGATGTGGAAATAAAGGGAAAAATACCACATTAAAGGTCTTAAAGACATCCCACGTATCAGCAAAAAAATGATTGCATCTCAAGTAAAATTTTCCGGAGATAATATAGTCCCCCAATCGGATCTCTGGGTGGGGACTGCTCGAGACAAAACAACCAAGACAAATAAGAAAAACCTTCAGCCAACAAGATATGCCTGCCACCTGGAATGTTCGAACATTACTGCAGAACGGCGCCCTAGACGGGAGTATTTGCAGCAAGTATTCGAGGACATGAACTGTAGCGCTTATGCTGAGCCGAAAAGGGTTGCGGAGGACCGAGAGGAATGGAGATCGAGATGCAAGATTCTGTTGCTGCAAACCAATCCTCCGGATTGATACTACGAAGAAGATAATTATTTATAGTGCTATATTGGATAGCACTATCTTAAGGATGTATAAGATTGTAACAAGATCTATAAATTTAAACTAAGTTAACATTATTAAGCTATAATGATCAATTAAATTTTCTGTAAGCATTTTTGTGTAATATGACTTGAGTTTAACACGGGAAAAAGCTTCGCCGTCGGAAAGCTCCTCAAGAACATTAGGTGAACTTTTGCCATTTCCATAAAGCTTCCTTGTTTGTGGAAAAATAGGAACGTTCCTTTAAAATTTCTTTTTAAAGTTGTCGCCGGGTGAAATCGAAGAAAGTTTTCGGAATGAGTTATGAAATTTTAAGTTTTTTATTTACGTGTTTTTGTGACAACTTGTCTGTTAGTTTTTCCACGTGAAATACGTTCCTGTAATAGGCTTACGGCTTGAGGCCAACGTGAATTGAAATTTATCCCGTATTTCGAGACGAAAAAGTGATATTCACGTTATTTTTCCAAATTACGAACCGCGGTAAAAAATATAAAGTTTTTAGCATTCAGATTATATAAAATTCTCATATTTTTTGGTCATATAATTTAAAATACTATTATTTTAAAATTAAAATGATTTTTATAACTGGCTTTAAACAATATAATTAACGCAATTATTTTACTTAAAGGATATTATAGGTTTACTTACAAAAACCATATTATTAACATTATTTAAAAATTATGTTATTTAAGGCTATTTTTTAAAGTAATGTACGTTTTGTATACAATATATATATCTGTATAACCGATATCTCTAAAGAACATACAAATGGAAAATTTCCTAAAATAAATAAACAACTTATGCATACATAAAGTAACATTAAACACCTCAACTTAAATTTGAAATAAATAAATCGTCGTAAAAATCCATCATTATAATATGCTTAGACTACGTTTGCCATTGACCGTAAAAAATAAATGACTAGCCGTTTTTTAGAAATTCTGTGTTAAGATTGAAACAGATAAAGCTGTTATTTAATATCGATTATTCAAATCTTATAAATGAAATGGAGAAAATTAAATTTAAAAAATCTTTGAAAAGTGTGTATAATATTTTTTACCACTTTTGTCTTCAAAACTGAATAACTCCTTAAATGTGTAAGATTTATTCGGATGTTTCGATTATCAACTACGGTATAAGCAAAGCTCTTCTTGTACTCGAATATTATAAATCGTATTAATAATTTAATAAATCTGTGCAACAATTTAATAACGATCAATTAAAAATATTTTTATACAAAACACTAGAAGCTAGGTTGAAAATGATGAAGTTTACAATATAATACAGTTGTAAAAAATGAAACAATTTTGACTCACCCTCCATTTCTTGACTTCCGTCAGACGGTTGGCCATCACGCATCCTGCAGATCCTGCTCCAACAACGATGAAATCAAACTCTTCACCCTTTGATCTTCCAGGTATTTGCTGACTTCCTGGATTTACTCCTATCCCGTTGAGTTGGGGGAAAGTCGGGACAGTCGAAAACTTGTTGTAAGTAAAACCAAAGCTCTTCGCAAAGTTAGCAATGTGCTCATCCGTGTTTTGGAGTATAGAATCTCTGTTTTTTTCAAAGTTTGAATGGTCAGAGAAACCTTCTGAAGAATCGAAAAGACCAGATTCGAACGACGAGTTAACAAAGGGTGACGAAACGAAAGAACTATATTGCGGTGGTGGATTGTATCCGTAGTTTTGTGGTGATCTTTTCGTCGTTAGCTTGCGAGACGATGTAGGACTGACGTGACGGTAGTTTCTCGTCGAAGGGATGAAGCCATTGTCAAAGTCTGGTAATGTTAGTTTGTGTGACGTTAGAGGCGTGCTTTTTAAATGGAATTGCTGGTTGCTATAGCTGATCGGTGGATTGGAGTAGCTCTGCGTGTATGAAGGAGGAGAAGAGAAGTCAAAATCCGTAGACAACGGAATAAACGAAGATGCTGGAGTTTGGAAGTTATAAAGGTTTTGATTCTGCTGCTGGTTTCCATCGAGAGATTGTCCGAAGAGTCTTGTGACTAGGGCGATGAAGGCAAAGGTTGCCGGTGTGCAAGCTGTTGAAGTGCTATACACCGTGCAGAGAGATGCCAAGTCTGGAGGCATCCACGACATCGTGGATTATTTTAATTGTCTCTTTTGTTCTTAACACTTTTATTATCTTTTCAATGACATTTCTAATATCTATTTAAGCGTATTGTCAGTACTTTTGGTACTGTTTAATCCTATTGATAAAAAACACTATTTAATTAATACGTGTGTTTGATGTTATACATCGCAGCCAAAATTTATTTAATATATTTATTTTGATTAATTAATTCAAAATAAGTAATTATAATACAAATTTACTGTTTAAAAATAATCAAATTTATTGCTACACGGTAACTATTCAACATTATATGTAACTGTAATATTTCTTTAATCAATAGTTTACTCAAACAATAAACATTATTAATAATAACGATGATGTAGTATTAATGATTATGTGCACATGTTTAAACTACTACCAAGCTAATAATATACTTGTAGAAATTTTGGTTATAATTTAGACGCATGTATGTTACGAAATTGAGATAAATTGATTCATTAAGTAATTCAAATAAAAATATGTATTTGCAGCAAACGACATATTATATAAGATATGGTGTATGAAGTATTGTGAACCCAACAAAAAAAATATTATTCGCGTTTCGAGGAGCGATTCTTTTAATCTGCATGCAATTCGCGTATAAGATCAAACACAAGTGTTGATAAATATAATGATTGAATTGTCCGATTTCTTGGGGTGAGCTCAATTTCTGTTAACACTACGAGTAAATGGTTAACTATAATAAGGCTTTACTCAGCGGTTGCCTGCCGATCGGCTAGTGGCACCGGCTGTGCTGCTGATTCTTAACTGAGCCATCGAAGCCTCCGACCACTGAAGACTGCTTGGTCTTGCAGCAGGTCCGTGGCAGGGATTGAGAGGAGGCCTCAAGAGCCCAGGCGACCGACGCGACAGATGACTGACCAAAGTGTACAACGAGAGGGAAAGTATCGTGTGAACAAAATCAAACGTTACTATTCATTGACCGTTTATCGACTGCTCATTGATTATTTTATACATTACTTATTTTATTTATTTATTTATTTCACAGAACCAAAGTTCCAAGGTACAAAATAATAAGAAACAGTGTATAAATAAATATGCAATACAAACAATAGATAATAAAAAAATAACTTAAAAGAAGAAGAAGCTGACACGTGTCTAAAGATCATAGAGATCTAGGAGAACAAAACCATCGACAAAAGAGGAAAAGATGTAAGAAAAGGATCGAGGTGTGCTGGTAGGCCATTTAGGAGCGCCATTGCCGTTGTACTAAATTGAATGTTCGAAGCTCCACAAGTATCAACCGGGATCAAAAACGATGGATGGTTACGAGCACGATTGTACTTATCTGGAACATAGAAGTTGAATCATTACACATTACCAACGAAGGCAACTCAAGGCAAGCTTATGTACTAACATCTACGAAACTAGTATGGGGTCAGTTTGTTGCTGTGCCGTGCGTTCCATATAACGCGGGAAGGGCTTCAGCCACTTTCAAAATATTTGCTTTGTGATGTGTCCTATCCAGACATAATCACATCATCAGCCTGTATCCGTCCACTATTGAACGTAACCCTCCCGCAGGAGTCTCGATCCTCCGCCTTCCGCATCCAGGTCTCTCCCGCTATTCTTCTAATGTCGTCAGTCCATCTTGCAGGGGGTCGGCCAATGCTTCAGTTGCCAGTTCTTGGGCGCCATTCCAATACTTTTCTTCGCCATCGATCGTCGTCTCTTCGACAAATATGTCCTGCCTATTGCCACTTGAGTGTGCCTATTCGTTGGGTAGCATCCACTACTTGAGTTCTTCTGCATATTTCCTCGTTTCAGATTCTATCTTTAAGCGACACTCCGAGCAGGGATCTCTCCATAACACGCTGGGTGAATTTTATTTTATGGGTAAGACTTGCTGTCAGATTCCATGTCTCTACGCCATAAGTTAAAACAGGGAGGATGCATTGGGTAAACGTTAAATATATCACAACGAAACAAACATGACTTATGCCACTTTTATAATTATTGGCACAATTACATGAATTTTCTACTTCTAGAAAATTCTACTACTCCGGCGCACAGAAGCAACAATACTTGATCATGTAATATGCGCAAACTTTTTTACTCCACAAATAGTAAAGCAATAATATTTGAAAATGATACTCGTTAAGCACGCTGATTCGACGTTTATGGTGTAAAAAACGTTTATCGTGATAAAATAATGGCTTTTTATAAGCGTACATATTTTTTTTTATTATAAAACAATGGAGTATTATTTCAATCAAAAATAAACACAGCGTGCTCACATTTTGTTTGATTTGTCCACATTAAAACACGGTGATTCGTGTGAAGTGATGATAAACTGACAGCACGTATCACGTGTTTGAATAACGTAAATAAATAGTGAGCACTGTAACAATTGTTGCATTAAACCATTGTGCAAGGTTTACGTGCCAATGCATATAACGTGACAAAAAATAACTTTTTTCGTTTTCTGAATGGAAAGAGACAAATAACAAAAATATGCGAAACTGTAAGTAAATAATACAAAATTTTCTCACATGTGGATTTTATAGCTGAGAGGTTGAAGTGTTTAACTGTGTCGCGAAAGGTCATGGTTTAAATCTCCGTTAAAGTAAGAATATAAAATATTTTAAATAAAAAATGACATACAAACAAATAATCAGAATATACGATCTTATTTAACGTTTATTTCATTCATTATTTCGATTTTTTCGATCGATAATTCTTGGTGGAATTCTATAGTATTCTGATATAAAAAATATTTTTAGAATTTTTCCCACAATATATTTGTAGACGACATGTGTCGGCCACGTCGAATGGCCATTTTCAAGTCAGTTTTCACTCACTCTTTGCTTTATATAGAGCCAACACTCACATACTAACTGACATGAAAATGGCCATTCGACGTGGCCGAAACATGTCGTCTACAAATATATTGTGGGATAAATTCTAAAAAATATTTTATTAATATCTGATATTTCATAAATTAATCAGTGAAAAACAGTAAACGTTAGATTTGAACTCAAGACAGTATACCTACAAGTATGTTCTGTTAATTGCATTCTAAAATAATATTTATTATATATTATATACTGATATCAGCTTGATATAGCTCTTTATGGCCGATGCCGTAAAGCCTCGACAAACAATCTTTTGTCTTTTATTTTTGTTCGCTTGTCTGACATCTATATCGAATGTTAGTTTAATTATATAATGTTAAACGGTGTTTGCATACGCCAAAATAATTGTTATGACAGTTGGCCCATTGCCAGTTGGTACAACTGTCATCTTGGCGGTTGGTACCGCCGAAATGTCAGCGGACAGGCAGTCGGAACTCGCCCAGCATCGTGATTGGAACGCCTAAGGGCGTCCCTATAACGGGCGACGTTATTGACGAATAAACGAGTAATATTTGAAACAGAAACAAGTATTTGTATTGTGAACCTGATTCTGCATCCTTCATCTAAGTAAACCGATGTCCTAAATATGAGAGGAAGATGTCAATAAATATACGGCTATCCTCATACAATCAAAGTTGAAAGTTCTTCATCATCGTCTGGTGGTTTATTCTGTATGCGTTTACGTAAGACTTGAAACAGTGAATATACTTTTCATTCACACTATAGAAATTGTTCCGGCATTGTTTTGACGGTATTGTAAGAATTGTTGCGTCGGTGACCATCGATTATGAAATAAATTATTTAACACCTTGACATACATTGTCCATTTTATTGTGATGAATTAGGAAAATTGTAGAACTGCTGAACTTGATCTTCCGTTTTATTTAACATCGCTGAAATAGAAAATTTTATTTTAACACTAAAAACGTAATGTATTCTATTATAAAAAATATAATTAATATTTTGACACGTTCTATTTAAAATATCTCTAGTTCAAACTGTTTACCCAATGGCAAAATATTAAAAAAAATCTTCTTCGTAGTATCAATTCGGTGGATTGGTTTGCAGCAACAAAATCTTGCATCTCGATCTCTACTCCTCTCGATCCTCTGTAGTCCTCTTCAGCTCAGCATAAGAGCTACAAATCATGTTGTCGAACACTTGCTGCAAATACTCCCGTCTAGGGCGCCCTCTACAGTTTCTACCCTCAACTATCTCTTCCATTTAAAAAAATTGACAATGGTATATTTAGCAGTAATTTAATATTGAATTTGTTATTTTCATTAATTTTCCACAATAAATTTACATTTTAACTCTTCTCAAGAAAATTGTTTAATTACGAAAATAAAAAATAATTAATTTGTACTTTTTCTTACCTCTATTAAGATTTGATTCACATGACACATATTTGTTGTTACTAACCAAAGTCTCCACAAAATTACAATTACTAATAATTATTTTTTAGTTTACAAACTTTATAAAAAAAAAATCTTCGAGTTTACGATTATACTTATATCATATTTTTAGCAATGTTCTATGGTCACCCCGCAAATCAACGCGTGCGCACTGATTACATACTTCAGTATGCCGGGTTATTAGCAATTATCTATTTCTTTATGAATAACTAAGTAACAGGTAATCTAATAGCGTTATTTACGGCGCAAGTTAATGCTATACAATTCAATAAGTGAAACTAAAGACAGCACACTGTCGTTTTTTAATACGAGATTTTACAGTTATTACGATAATAAAACTGTAATTGCTTGCAACTTGTCGTATTATAATTTACAAACGGAAAATATTTTGCACGATATGCAAATCATTATTGTAATTTAAGGTTTCCGTTAGAGACAGAAAAATGGTTTTTAATAAATAAAATTAACTGCTTGTTTAAATTCTTTATTTATTGGCGTTAAGCTAACTGCTGTTGACATCAGCACGATGAAACCTATACTTACTGGGACCAAAAACCTCGATAAACAATCTTTCGAATCATATCTTTGTTCGCCTGTCATACATTTATGTGTTGCCATATTGGCATCTTGGACAAGTCCTCCCTGTATTCGCGGGTGTGGAATCTGACAGTTATATAAAATTGCCCCACCGGAGGATCCATGCTGGTGACCAAACGGGCCGCAGAAGTCAAGTATGGATGTTGAACGAATAGGCAAGACGTGGCAATGGGCAGGACATATCTGTCGAAGAGACGACGGTCGATGGGAAGAAAAGGCCGGAATGGCGCCCAAGAACTTCTAACGTAAATGAATGTCAAGATGGACTGACGATATAAAAATTCTGTGTTATTATATCTGCTTCTCATCCTGCCTCACGAGGATGGAGACTCAACGCCTTTCTTCAACAGTGGACGGACACAGGCTGATGATGATGATGATGATGAAGGTTACTTGAAAATATCCTCAGTTTACTGTAAAATCTTGTAATGTAAAAAAGAGAACTTTTTGATGCGATGCTGCATTAAAATATAGTGGAGGATTTGTCAGCTTTTTTTTTAAATGTAAGCACATACAGGAGTATACCGACAGATGGTGACAGTAATTCTGAAGTCTCATCTGTGGAATTTTATGCCGTTTACCATAGTGCATATGACTAAGCGCTGCATGTGCAGTGTTGATCCACCAACATCATAGACTACAGCCCGAGATTCACGCATCATCCTTATTATTACAGGAATTTACTATGAATGGGTGGTCTTCACGGGACGACAGTCGTCAACCAACAATTTTAATTAATAGGCTATGACTGACATTCTACTGGCGAGGGATCAAATTCACACCAACCGGGGGTATTTTAGAGCTCAGACATCGATTAAAATACTTTTTTTTTCATCTCCGCCGGTGTTCGAACCCACGACCTTTGGCTTACAAAGCAACCGCTTTGACCATTGAGCTATACCCGCCGGCAAATTATGTGCTTACTATAGCAGCTATTTTTTTATTTTTTATTTCCCAAGTTTCTTGCCGTAGAAAAACAATACTTACTACATAGCTTATTTAGGAAAGACCCAATAAAATAATAAATCTATGTGATTATAATATAGTATAATAAATGTATTCATAAATTCATTTGTTGAACAAGCTTTATTACTATTTTTTGTTTTTTTTTTTTTTTTTTTCCACTTAAAAAACGTTGAAAAAAGTATTTAGTTGCGTATTGTACCCTGCAAGTTACACACAAGGTTAGAATTATACGTTTGAGAAATAGTTGAAGAACGTAGGAGGAGCCTATTCCATATCAGCCTTGTTAACCATTCTTGTAGCTCCGACGATTTCCCTGATGAAGTTTGTTTTTTGATACTGACAACACTAGTATAAAAGTACAATACAAGCTGCTTTATGATTAATATTGGTCAATTCATATGGATTATTATTGAAACAGAAAAACTACCCTGCTCTAGAATATCTTACATATTATTTGCTTTACGTATTTAATTTTACTATTAAAATTTAAAATTTTAAATTTTCAGCTGTAATTGCACGCGAAAAAAAAACTGTTTGTAAACACAACTTATTCCGCGCAACAGTTCGGGCAGAGGATGGTCGAGTGGTCGAGGGTATTGAACTTGAGCAACGGTCGGTTCCAAGGCTCGCTGGTTCGCATCCCGCTCCTGTCGATGTTTTTTTCTGAACGATTTGATGCGTATAAAGAATTTGATGTATTATAGTAAGTGTGTATTTAATTACTAATAAAACTGTTTCATTTATAGTTTTGGCCGAAACTAAACCTGCGCAGACACTAAAAACATTGATTGGTAACTTTTTACTGTATAATAAATACAGATATTACAAGTGAATTTTAAATGCAATAATTAATTATTAAACGGAATGTTATACCATTATTAATGACAAAAAAATCACGGCCAATAAACTATTTAATTGCCCCTAGTGCTCTTACTTCATACTTTTGCGTGGAAAAAAATAACATCGTGCACGAACATTGCGCACCATAAAGAAGAAAGCGAAAGGAACTATTATTGCACGAGATCTAATATAAAACCATACACCTGACACATATTTTTGCATATAGATACGAGCGTTTAACACTTAAAGTAAAACGCTGCTAAATAGCAAAGGAGATATTGGTCAACATTACGAGTCAATTAAGTATAAAGCCGGTCTCGCTTCCAAAAAACAATATATATTATATAGATCACGTTGGTATTTCAACGATAAACAACTACTTCTTCTATATAAAGGACAAATCCGACCTATCCTTGAATACGGCAGTCACCTTTGGATTGGAGCCCCAAAATACCTTTTAAACTTAATTGAATCAGTTCAAAGATGAGCAATTCGTTTGATAAACAATGACACTCTTACGTCTAACCTGAAATCAATGGAAGACATGCGTAAGATTGGTTCTCTTAGTCTTTTCTACCGTTATTACCACGGTCGCTGCTCTTCGGAACTTAAAGAACTAATTCCTCCTGCACCCACCCACAACCGAAAAACTCGTCTTATACTTGCCGAACATCCATACACGGTTAATATAAGTCGACCAAGAACTGGCAGTTTCCAAAGCTCCTTCCTTAATGCTACCGGTGAACAATGGAATGCTCTTCCAGCGTGTGTTTCCTCCTTACTAGAATCTGGATATCTTCAAGAAACAGATAAATATACACTTGCAATCTCCCCAACCCACACACAAATACGAACACAACACACGTTTCCCGCATGCAGCGTCCAGCCTCCCTGGCTGAGCGTCTAACCTCCTGGCTGAGCGTCACTCCTGCATGCATTTACATTAAAAAAACATCAATCATTTTATAGCTGCATCGAACTTACTTCTAAAATTTTCCAAGAAAAAAACGTTTTATAGCGCCTAAACGGTTTATCTCACAAGAAAGCAAAAAAAAACACTTGCTGGAGTAGATTTCCCAAAGGTATTTAACATATCATATTTGCTTCTTAGCTGGAGCATATAGCAGTCCAGTGTTTTTACGCAAATTAATGTCAATCCTCGCATACTTTTTTGCGTATCACTGTGTACATTAAGCTCGTATGTACTAGCATCCTCCTCTCTCAAAACCTGAAGAAAAATGTGTTTAAAGTTACTCATAAATATAAAGTTTATGCTCTCCTGTGGTATCCGAAGAACATGCCAGGTTTACCTCTTTCTCTTGATCGACTGTAGGAAGGATAGATCTCTCACCTAATCATTCCTCACAAAGTTAAACCATAGTATCCTACGCAAGCACCTTGTCTTAAAACCCGTTATACGGCTGTATTAACGTTTAGTTAAGTGTCAAGAATCGCAGCCGTATAGAATGTTGCGAAAAATTGGTCATATCTAGTCAATTTTTGTCATAAAATAAAAATTAATTTACATTTACCGGAAGCCGAACGCGGTACTATTCGCATAACAGTGGAATGCGATACCACTGTGCCACACTTAAGGCACATACACCTGCCACCTACAACATTTTTTAACCACGAGGCGCAACCTGTTATCGTTGTGAACTTGCCCCCAATGCAACCTTTTTTTGTGTATTTTTTTATTCTTTACAAAAAAGTCTATTCACCAAAGAGCGATAAATAATTGCGTAAAGGTGTCGCTTACAATTATATAAAAGCATATTAAATTAGTTTTTTTTCTTCTTTAGGATTGCATAAATGTTGTTCGATTGAATTTGAAAAAAAAAATTAGACCATTGAATTGGAGTAACGAATATTTCAAAAATATTTTCGAAATATCCTATTATGGGGACTGTTATTGAATAATATATTTATTATTCTGCCGTGACAGGACAACACTTTGGATTGAAAATATTTTGCAATTTGTGAATGTACCAAAATATGAATTTTTGAGTAAATAAATGTATAAATATATAAAAAAAGTTTTTGAAATCTTGCTTTAACATACTCGTAGATCAACAGTTCATCACAGTATAAACAGCTTATTAACCCTTTCATTACGGCTTGGTTTGAACACAATTATACTGTCAATTATAGAACTAGTATTTAAAGCATAAATGTACTAATCCGGTCTATTGTCATATATAATATTGGTTCTTGTATCCTTTAGCTATCAGATGATGCAAAAACAACTATTCTAAGAAAGTAGCAACACGATGTATCACGACAACCAATGTCAACGGTCGGGGAATCTTATGACGCCGACGACGATGCGAAAGGGTTAAGAACGGATTATAAAATTAGTACAAACCAAATTGTTTTTAGTGGATATTTTACAATAAACGCTAAAACTCTATTATATATAAATAATTGAAAATCTATTCTAACATTTTACACGAGGCGCCGCCACAAAGCTCTGTCAGCGGCATTGGTGCTCGCCTCGTTTCATGTCAGCTCCGCCGAGTATATTCTATATATGGTTCCCGACGGCCTACCAGGACGGCGAGAGCTCGGGGGCTTGAAGAAAAGGTAGACGTAGTTAATGCTTTTTCTGCGGCATTCTCAGTATATGTCTCAGCCAGGTCTACTTTAACCTCTTGATATTGAATAGCAATAGATCCTCGTATGAGTATATTAGCGTCCAAAAACATGTAAGTATATTCGTACTTTTTAACCCTTTCATTACGGCTAGGTGAAATACAAATTATACTGTAAATTATAAAACTAGTATTTGAAACATAAATATACTTATCTGGTCTATTTTCATTTATAACATTGGTTTTTGTATCCTTTAGCTATCAAATGATGCATAAAAAACTATTCTAAAAAAGTAGCAAAACGATATATCGATATCGTCGATAATCAACGGTAGGGGAATCTTATACGGTATATATCGGGTACCGATGCGAACAGCTTAAGGATTGTGGTAACCATAATTATGAACGATGGACATTACAAGAGAAAGAGCTATGGATTATTGTATATTAACACAGAACTAACTTAAGAGCAGGTATGGTAAAAGGAAAGATAATTTTTCGTCTATAGATTTTTCCATTTAAAAAAAAGTAATACTGTATATCGTAAATACAAGGGAGACACCTGATATAATTGTGTATGCGGTAACCACCAGCGGGCGTTTGAGCTGACATCTATTTTATTAATGTAACATTACTGATGTAATGATTTTTAGAGCACTTTCATAAAACATGAATAATGCATTAATTTAATCAATTAATGTCGTTTGATCACTTTTTAAAGGCCTAATTTTTTCACATGTGCTTGTTCGGTTATTTGGCCATGTAAATATGCCTCTGGCAGTACATTTTAGTAAAATGTATATTGCTTGCAGACGTGCCCAATTTAAAGCCTTTTTTCGGTGTGCTATCACTTTTGAAGACAAATATTGAAAGCGAATATGAAGCATATGGCAACCAAAAACCATAGCTATTCTTACTATATGAGTAAGACAAGATACTAACATTCTCCTCTCTCTCAAAGGTTGTTATTCAGTCGCGTGAGGGCATCGTGAGGAGCAGATTATTAACACACACACCAGTTGCCTTTTATTAAATATTAGGGTATCATGTTTTATATAAACACGTACATAATAATACGAAAAGATGATGATAGTGATGCTAAAGTCTCATCTGTACATTCTATATGACGCTTACCATGCTACATATGGCTGAACGCTACATGTGGAGTGTAGGTCCGCCAACGTCAAAGACTGTAGCCCGAAATTCACGCATCATTTAATTACTACAGGAATTCACTATGAATGGATAATGTTCACGGGACGACTTTCGTCTACCACCAATTTTGATAAATATGCAATTACTGTCACTTAATGTGTTTTTATTTATTTTATTTTATTTTATTAAATTTTAAATTCACACCAACCGGGGATTCGTGTGAATTTGGTGCCTTACCTACGACCTTCAGTTTGGTAAGCAAACGCTTTAACCAATAAGCTATACCAGTCAGCATAATTTGTAATAGTTTCGTTTTGAGTTAATAGAGCGTATGTGCAGACTTTAATACAAAACAAACGGTCTTTTAGATGCGACATGCTTTTCTTTGACGTAGGGAATCTTAAGCCATATAAGTTTTGTGGGCTCTCATCGTCGTGCAAGGCTTTTAATAAATATAGCTTGAATGTACCGAGCAGAGTTCGGGAGGCAGAGATGACATGACATTAGGTGACGACTGTAAGTTCCACTTAAAGAACGGGTAAGAAAAAATGCTCTTCTCAATAATATTGCCTTTTTAAAAATAAAGTCCATGAGTTGAACACAACTGCTTAATGTGTAAATTCAAGAAAAAAAAACACGTTTGGGCGTTGAGCAAAACGGGAGTATTGCGAATTTCTAATTCATTGCAAAAAATAATATAAAATTCTCAATTTAATAAATTTATATGGTTCGTGAAGTGATGAAATAATTTTTAAAGCCTTTTTTTTGGTACATGTAAGTCCAGATCAACGATGTTGTCAGTTTTAATTAATGATAAGAAATAAGAGCTGTAGTTATAGTGGTAGATGGAGCAAGTAGTGGATGCTACCCAACGAATAGGCACACTCAAGTGGCAATGGGCAGGACATATCTGTCGAAGAGACGACGGTCGAAGGGGAAAAAAAGTATTGGAATGGCGCTCAAGAACTGGCAAACAAAGCATTGGCCAATCCCCTGCAAGATGGAGTGACGACATAAGAAGAAAAGCGTGAGTGACCTGCATACGGAAGACGGAGGATCGAAGAGGATGGAGACTCATGCGGGAAGCTTACGTTCAACAGTGGACGGATACAGGCTGATGGTGTTGAATAAGAGCTGTTATCGAATAATATACATTCAGTTATGTAAGAGTATCCTAACTCTATTGAATACAAAATTATATTAAAATATTTCTAAGAATATTGTTTGTTCAATACGTTCATATCTTCTTATAAAATTGTGTGACTCGTGTCTGAGCATCGTGGCACCAATGAAACGCTTTCAGTCAGATTATTACAAAGTATTAATAATTGTGTTATATATTTGGATGCCGTACAAGAGAATAAATTAAAGCTTCCTCATTTTAAAGGCCCCAAGCTTGCGCTGGAAGGCCGGTGAGAACCATACTGACATCAGCATGATCCTTGCTGACTGTTACCGAAAACCTCGATATACAATCTTTCGTCTCTTATTTCAGGTCACTTGTCGTGCACTTAGGTGCGCCGTGTTGTTATTTTGGACGGTTCCGCTAACGGGTGTGTAAGTTAAAAACACCACGCCTCGTGGCGCGAGCGAAAGCCGAGACAGGGCGCGAAGATCGGGAGTCGGTTCCCACCCTTTAGCAAAACATGGTTGCGTTACGGACAGCGGTATGTTTCCGCTTGGCCTTGTAACGTTTTAAGTAAATATAATCAATGTGCCTCTAAAAGAAAGTGTTTGTTTGCTGACCTGCTCCTCACCCTGTCCTCGCGCGACAGAATAATAACTATCCTTTTGAGAGAGAGGAGGATGTTAATACATATAATGTACTTGGCGGAGTTACGGCAGGCAGAGCTGGAATGTGGGGCATAGGCGAGGATCATGGCTGCCTACAGAACTATGTGGCGAAAGTTCGTAACGACCATATGCTCCAAATGGTAGAGCGGAAATAGTGATGATGATAACAATGCAACAAAGCATTTTTAATTGTTCTAACGATATTGCTAAAGAACCAAAAAATCAAAGATCGGAAATGACACATTTTTTCTGTAGAGCAATAATAACAAAATTACTTTCATTACTTGTTTAAATTAAGACAGTTTGTTAAAATTAGCAGTCTTAAGCGGTTTTTAGCTTGCAGATTTTGCTCTTTATTATAACAGAAATGCTCCACCGATTTACTTAAGCCGGGCAAAATAATGAACGGCCAAATCGATTGTTTTTCGCGAATCTTTCTCTCCTTTAGACAGACTACCTTTTTTCATGCGGATCTATTCACACCGGATGTATTCGTAGCTGGCTAATTTAAATATTTTTTTTGGCTTTAATTTGTGCCGCATGGGCAGATATAATCTAGTTAAATGACTAGCATAATTAATACACATATCTAATTGTCTATTGAAAAAAAACTATTTTAAACGACACTTATTTTTTATGTTTTATGTAAACACATACAGGAGAATACCGACAGACGGTGATAGTGATGCTGAAATCTCATTTGTGGAATATATGATGCTTACCATGTCACATATGGTTGACCGCTGCATATGGAGTGTTGATCCACCAAAGTCATAGACTACAACCCGACATTCACGCATCATCCTCATTAACACATGAATTTACTATGAATGGGTGGTCTTCACGGGACGACTTTCGTCTTTTTTTATTTTTTTTATTTAAGCATATACAGGAGAATACCGACTGATGGTGATGGTAATTCTGAAGTCTCATCTGTAGAATTATATGACGCTAACCATGATGCATATTGGCTAAGCGCTGCCTGTGGAGTGTTGATCCGCCAAGGATTATTAAGGTTAAATAAATTATACTATTCCAAAATATCAATTTTGTTGATAGTAATTTTTCGGATATATTGTTTAAGGTTTTTGTGTAACACATTTTTGCTAACAACTTCAGTGTTTAAATATAATTAAATGCTAGATCAAATTTCGTTTTAAAATTTTATTCAATTTAATTTTAGCTCTGCATCTAAAAGGTACACATACTATATCAAGGTGTTTGTTTTTCAGAATACTTAAGAAAACCAGATTATGAGCTAGATGCCGACCTTTCGACTATTTGGTCTTGAGTAGCTGCTTAATCCAAATATCTTTTATGCTTAAGTATATGAGAATCTATATCGAGGTACTTGATCCAATATATTATGATCAGCATACATGTGATACATGTAGCTGTATAGTTATAAATATAAAGTATAGTTATATAGGAACTGCACGGAACTGCACCGGGCTATTTGACAGAACTTATCAAGCCTTCAGAAATAAGCGCGCGTGGAGAGACACTCAGATCGGCTAGAGCAAATAGAAGCACCCTGCAGCTGACGGGAGGTAGTCCTAGCACGGTCTTTTGGCAATCGGGCTTTCAGCTACGCGGCACCAATAGCCTGGAACTCGCTACCGGAAGGCATAAGAGAGCTTAAAGTGGAGGCATCCTTCAGAAGCAGACTCAAGACCCACCTTTTTACTCAGAGAGGCAAAGAAGCGCTTTTGGAATGATCATTCGGTCATAAAAGAGCGCTTTACAAATACTAATATAATAATAATAATATATATAACTTATATAATTTTAGTTGGAAGTTTTATAATTGGATTACAGTTTACAACAGTAGATTCAAATATCGTTTATCTCAGAAACATAAAAAAGGCAAATCAAAAATTAAACGCACTTTATTATATTATTAAAATTAAATTAATCACTTATTTAACAATTGCACTCTCTATTTTGATAGTGTATAATTGATGACCTTATCTTTACAAATGCATACCATAAACGACAATTAGAAATAAAACATGTTACGTTTTATGCACAAAAAATAAATTATAAAAAAATGTACCCGAGTAATTTTGTCAGGTACAATTAAACCTTGACTAACGGCAAGGTTAGTTTTTGAATACCTTAAAATAAAAAAGTACCTCATTATCTATGATTCTCTAGGCACGTGTTATACGAAAAAAATACACAGAAGTAAAGTAAACAAATATGTTTTAAATTCATAAATATATTTTCCATAAATTATTTTTTGTTCCAAACAAAATCACACTGGTAAATAGGTAATATATTTTCAGTACATTTTAAAAATTAAACGTTAAAGTAAAATCTAGCAGTAAAATTTTTTACAGAAAAAATAATCTTTTTTATATGCACATAAGAAATTTGGATTAGTTTTTGTATTTTTTATTTTTCAATAAAACTTGATCAAATATTATTATATATATCCAATTAAAATATACTTGGATTGCCCCTGAAAGAGGATCTTATCCCTGGACACGACCAGGGGTGGAATATATGGAGGTCCCTTAACGGACTTCGGAACGGAGTATGCAAGACGAGGACACAAATAAAAGCCTGGCAGTTTTACAGCAGACCGACTGAATGTGTCTGCGGCGTGGAGCAGACCTCGTCACACCATCTGGAGTATGCGCTGTGTCCGAGTAGCTGCATCCAGGAATACCTGATGATGGCCGAGGCTAACGCCATCAACGTTCCCCACTTCTGGGCTGACAGGATTCGACCCTGTTGTTTCTGACACGATTATATATATCAAATCAATACATTTTATTTTAGGGTGCCATCCACGTATAAATAAAGGACCACATATATGCCTATTAGATATTAAATTTTACCATCAACTACCTGACGCTTTGAATATACAGACAACGAGTATTCACTAACCTCATCGCTCGCTCTGACGATATACCTGTATATTGTGTATATATTCGCGTATATATTCTATGAGTACTTCTGATCTAGATGCATGGTGCAGTGGCGTATTGTTCTATCCACATGCAGAGGAACAATGCGATGAATCAACTTCGCTGATTTTGAGTATCGCAGCCATATAACGTCAACAGAGCAGATGAGCTTCTGTCCAAAATATCCTCTACAATTCTGTCAGAACATCATTGTATTTGGAGTTGCATGCATATTATTAATTACTACTTTTGTTCTCAAATGGTCTTATCTGTAACAATACGATTGAATATTGAAGAACTAGTTAGAAAATTTATTGACATCAGCATGATATAGCCCTTGCTGACTGGTACCGACAACCTCGATATACAATATTTCGTAGAATTTGATGTATAGTATGTGTATATTTAATTACAAATAATATAGTATTTGTTTCGCATTGAACACTTTTAAAGTCCAAGCAGATCTTTTTAAAGATATAACAACCTCATCTCCTTGTAATAATGCGTAATAAAAGTCTTTAGTAATTGTAAATTTAAACGAGCAAAGAACGATTGTAAACTCGAGCATGACGTGGCAGTTTCGGAATACTTTTTTAAATAAATACGCTCGGTAATGACGTATCGAATGGTTCATGATCACAATAATATCCAGGACACAATCAAGAGTACGATAAATTATTACTTCATTGTTGTATTGCCAATAAACGCAATGCCAAAAATACTTCCGCAAAGTATTTGAAATTAAAATTATTTTCCAGTGGCTCAGTGGGTAATTAGTTTTTACGTCTATTAAAACATAATATACTATAACTAAGAAAGAACGTATGTACGAATAATTTATTAATGAGTAAAAATAAATCACGTACGTATGCTGTGACATCAGCATTATGTAGCACTGGTACCGAAAACCTCAATATGCAATCTTTCGTCTCTTTTCTGTTCGCTTGCCATACATTTATGTGTCCGCCATATTGGGACTAGTTATATAGACCGCCGCTTACGGCGATGGTGACCGACTACGGGCCGCACGGGTCAATTGTGTACGGACGGCCGAGAAGATCGTATTACGACCGGTGGCATGTCATTCCGCCTGGCCGGAAGCTTGTAAAGTTTTAATGTAAATGTATGTGCTTGTAAAAAAGTCTGTGTTATCAATCTGCTCCCAATCCCGCCATCACGTGACGGAATAATAGCCTTTTTGAGAATGAGGAGGATATTAATGAATAACACTTTTTTTTCAAGTTCTTGACTTACATAATTAAATTAAGAATTTCATAATTATGGGGAGAATTAATTGACTATTTAGGGGGTCATTGCAATAAAAATTCTGCGCTTTTGAGAGAGAGAGCAGGATGTTAGCTGGAATAAAAAATGTAAAACACTGTATCAGAACGTTGCATATAAAACATGACTTTAGCAGTCATAATTGTTTTCTTTCCGCTGCATATGTTTTTCATAAAATCCTATCCGGAAGTCTACCGAGTATATTCTATGAATAGTTCCCAAAGACTTTCCAATTATAATAAGCGAGAGCCTGGAGGCCTGAAGCATAAAGATTGAAGGTTATATATTTTTAGTTGATCTCGGCATGCGTTCTAGCCCTCTGTGTATTATATATATTGATATCCCCTATCTTTAAAAAGAACGAAAATTCGTGGGTTCGTCACGTGGCCGCGTAGAGGAAAGATGCAGGAGCAGAGATTAACAGCACAACGAACTTGTTTTTGAAGCTGGATCTTTCGTCTGACAGGTATGGCTTTCGCCGGCCGGACAAAAAGTTAACTGACAACTGCGGAACACTGTGTTATGCAGCGCCGCCAAGACAGTCGTGGCAAAAAAGCAAACTAAATATGACAGTTCCACCAACATGAAATGGAGCAACTGTCGCAACAAATAAAATGGCGTATGCAAACGCCGTGTAATATTATATAATTAAAACTAACATTATTGGTGTGTATGTCAGGCGAGCGAACATAAATAAGAGACAGAAGATCGTTTTTCGAGGCTTTACGGCATCATCCTAAAAGAGCTATATCAAGCTGACATCAATATATATATTGTAAAAATGAACTCCAGTGATTGAAATAATCCAAATAAATATAATGTTTTTTTTCCATCGATTCCAAGTATTATTGCCAGAAGCACGGTAGCTCTGATATTTGCATTGTTGTCCACGCGATGCAAAAAAACTGCATATTGCAAGATTGGACTTACTTTCATTGCCTTGATAATGAGTATCAAAACCGCAAATTCGCCAAAGAAAAGTGTGTGTACAAATATTCTACGGAAGCATTTTGATTGACTTGCAATGCGTTTATTACAAATTTGAATTATAAATTTGTCTTTTATATTACAAAATACACATAAAGTAAGAGAAACCATTTGCAAAAATCAGGGATATGGACAATAGTTAAATAATGCTATTCTTATATTTATTCCAAACATTCTCAATTGATTTCACTGGTAATTATCAATGCGAGATGCCTTGAACACTTTTTTCACCCTTACATTGTAAATATAAAGGTTAATTGATCTAGCAGTTTCTCCAGTGTCTTTTTTAACACGACACGGAAACATTGGACTGCTTTTTCTCACCACTTTTATGTCCTCTCACGTACAATCTTAATATGTTCATAAAGCAAGTTAATGCAATATCCTCAATCCTTACATACACGATTCGTTACGAAATTGAGCGTCATAGAGTGTGTGGAGGACATAAATCCTCTACCGGTTCTCTCCTATGTGTATACTCGTATACAAAAAAAAAATGTGTTTTCTATAACTGGTGAAACTTAAAACAATAACGTGTTTAAATTTCCCATAACCAATCCATATCTTCATATGATAACCACAAATTAGCTGTTATATCTAAGCCTTGTTCGAAGGCATCTCTGCATCTAAAGGTTTAATTGGGTATGAAAAACCCAGGGGCTTAAAGGGACGTTGTTTTGAAAACTAAATAATTAGCCTCACGCTCCCGAGACCTAGAACATTTGTTTTCAAAGAGCTAATCATCCTAATAGGTAAAATCGTGGTATGCAACAAGTGGCGAACCATACAGATCGAACTTAAAACTCGATTTAAAATTAATATATTTTTATTAAATTTTGTAACTTACATAATATTTACAAATATCGTAATAATAACAAGATTTTTCATTAAATTTCTGAGATTTAATCCACCGAGCAAGGCACACTGAGTAAACATTCTACGGTATCATTTTTAGTCGAATATCTTACGCGGGTACTTAGGCAAAATATCACCGGCCTATCGTAAGCCGCCTCTAATCCGCACTTAAGTCCGGGTATTAGATACGATAGATTCCCTGGTATGAAATTTCAATAAATGCCACCGTTTATTTCAGCCCTGAAAAAGAATTGGATTTTTGAAATTTGTCAGGGTTATTTTTAATGAATATATATTATACAATATATATAAACACACACAAGGAAGTACCACTAGATGGATTCGGTCATTCAATAGACTCTGTGATAGTGGATTTTAAGCATTTCGTTTTCAGGAAATGATTATATGCAAGTTTTTTTTAACTTTCCTATAAACTCGGAGTGTTTTGAATGGATATACTTAATTTTTTCACATTGTTGGAGCATATAGCCACCAAAATATTAACGCCACATAGTTCTGGAAGCTGTCATTATCCACGCTTTGTAATAAGTCATTACTGGATCTAAAATTGCATATTCAAGTATGGTTTTGACGTATTCCATGGCGAAAAATCAGAGCAAGAAGAATATTAAGCTTTAGTCTCCGAGAAATATTTGGTATTTTTAATCATATTTTAATGAAGATACAATAATAATCCGATATTCCTGAGGCCGGAATCATCAAATCCTAAAAATTGGCTCGACCTAACCAACGACACGCTTTATGTAATTCATCGATCTACAGTATTTCAACATGCTACAATATCGAATATTTTTATCTTAAATAAATTATAGATTTGACGAGTATTTCTATTAAAACTGCATACTTTGATTTTTTTGCTTGTAAATTAAAAAATATATTTACCACATAAAAAAGCAATTCGTTTGATAAACAATGACACTCTCACGTCTAACCTGCAATCACTGGAACACAGGCGTAAGATTGGTTAGTCTTTTCTACCGTTATTACCACGGTCGCTGCTCTTCGGAACTTAATGAACTAATTCCTCCTGCACCCACCCACAACCGATAAACTCGTTTTACACTTGCCAAACATCCATACACGGTTAATATGTGTGGACCAAGAACTGGCAGTTTCCAAAGTTCCTTCCTTAATCCTACCGGTAAGCTTTGGAATGCTCTTCCAGCGTCTATGTTTCCTCCTTTCTACAATCTGTATCTCTTCAAAAAACAGTTAAATATTCACTTGCAATCTTCCCAAATCACACACAGACACGGACACAGCACAGGTTTCCGGCATGCAGCGTCTAGCCTCCCTGGCTGAGCGTCATAGAGTGCACTGATCTTGACCGGCTGTGCTCTCCTGTATGCGATTACATAAAAAAATCAAATCTTGACATATTGCATGAAAGTCGATCGTTTTAATCATTTGGCCACTATCCATCTCGGCGAATTATATTTTCACGTTCATTTGTGTGCTGAAAAAAATTGATCGCTTACAAATTTGTCCCGAAAAGATTACGAATTTTAATTTGGAGATGTTATACTTTTTTGAATTCAATTATTTCAATTAGCATAATGAAGTGGTTAATACCCGAAGGGAATAATTGAAAAGCGTCCTCTTCACTGGCTTCATTTCTTAGTATATTTTCCAATATTTGTATTTTTTTCGTAGACGGGATAATAGATTAAAAAAATATTGCTGGAACGAGTTTTATTATCAATAATCTTAAAAGGTGGATTATTTTTTTGGTATTTTTTTTATCAAATTTGAATCTCCAAATTGCATTAAAAATAAATATGTACTCTTATAATATCTATAAGAACCATCTCAGAGAGGCGAACCCGATGGATCGGTCACATCATGCGCCATGATGGTCTTCTTCACGAGATTGTGGAAGGGATGGTTGAGGGTAGAAACTGCAGAGGGCGCCATAGACGAAAGTATTTGCAGCAAGTGTTCGAGGACACGAGTTGTATTGTGACGTTTTTCTTAACACAAATAAACTTATAAAATTCCACGTAATTCTTTGAAAAATCAATACGCAACATTTTAGTATTCTTTTATTATATTAAGTCACACAACAAAATATGGTATTCAAGAATAAGTGAATAAAAATCCGAATAAAAAAACACTTGACCAATTAATGTTTGCATAGTTTATTATACAGTAATAATATTACAATGCCAACTGTCATAAATATACAGGTGTTTGATGTTTGAATTGTCGGATTTATCGTTCAAACGCCATAGACTTAAGATTCTTTGATATTGGGAGAATTTTTTTTTTATTGTTGCTTTTAAATTTGTAAACTTTATTATTACGTATTATGGAAATCTGTTAATTTCGTGTTACCAAAACGTAACGACGTTAACATAGCGTAATGCTTTATACTTTAATGATCGCTTACCTTAGATTTCGTTCGATACTTAAATAACAGGGCCGGCGAAAACACGGTTTGTTCAAGGAACAAGTTGAATAACTAGTCATAAAAAAGAAACTTTGGCCAAAGTCATATTGAATTATTCCATAGTTTACCATCTGGCAATAATCGCTCTTTGAAAATAAATTTGTTACATATTTTGTCATTATATCGAAGTAAAATTAAATTAAATTATATTTTTGAATTTTTTAAAATTAAAATGGTATATTTTAAATCAATGAAATAAAGTTTATTGTTGATAAAATTAGATAAATTCATGATGTTTTTTTTTTAATTTTAGCAACTGTATAGAAGTTGGCTCGTGGATTTTAAGGTATGATGCTTTTTTGTAAATATTAAAAGAGTTGATATTGTGGCTTTTGGGCTTAGCCGTGTGTGGCGAATTTTTTCTTTCCAATATTTCGACCACCTTTGCAGCGGTCTTCTTCAGGGTTGATCACTTAAAACTAAGTCAAAATCAAATCTGGCCGTGAAAACCTAAGAAGTTATTATGAAAACTTATATCATAGTGTATTAATTATTTAAATATTTACTTATGAACATTAATAAACTGTTACTTAACAACCATTTGAGGTTGCAAATGCATACTGCGACGAAGAGAAGTTAAGACTCAAAGCAGCTTTAATTAGTTCTCTAGTGATATTTAGAAACTAGTTGAAACTAATTGTTATAATTCAACGAATCAATTGCGCTCAGAAGTCTGTCAAGAGTTTAGTGGATGCAAATGGCATAAACTACATTAAACTGTATAAATAACTTTATAGTTTACATTAATTAAATAAAATATTATTTTAAAAGTTTTTCAGACGGTCTTGATTGATTGAACGTAGATAAACCATGGATATAATATTTCACCTAAATTTTTCATGCTCTAATCGAAAATTAAAGACTAGACAAAGACCCTATGAGATGTGGTCAGAAGAATTCTCGGAATTTCATGAAGGGACCACGTTACGAACAACAACAGCATAATCAAGGAAGATAGGCACTAGTAAGAATCCGATTGATCGATCACACCGGATTGATACTACGAAGAAGAATTGAACCATGTATCAGGCATGTATGCATTTTATGATTTTTTCTTTGATATATCCTTTATTATTATATTTTATATCCACATACTAGACTGGCCTCTAAACTACTCTAAACACTTTTAATTTGTAATTTTTGGATTAAAATAAACTTATAATTATATTTTGATATTCCTGATGATCATTCTAAAAGACACTGTTAAAAAGTTGTGTGCTTTATTATACTAAGAATTATCATCATATTTCAGAAAAAAATATTTGATAATATAAAATAACCTTCAGAATTTTGTCACTCGCGTTTGTCTGGCTCTGAAGTGCAAATAGACTTGCCTCCATGTGCTTCTGAGAATATTTATGTAAGTTTATTTAAAACAATTTAATGTGGCCCTGCTTGTGGGCCAACAGTAATGAGTGAAACGGAACCAAAAACCGCGATCGTTTTTTCCTCCACATCAGTCTCCAAAGTGCCGAATGCCGAAACTCGCATTGCAGCTTTACCTTTTTCCGCCAGTGAACGGATTCGATCGGTTCCCGTTTAATTTTTATAAACGGAGCAATGCCGAACAAAAAAAAGTAATTAACAATGCATTGGGCACAACAGCACCAACTTATCGGATCACGTCGAATAGATTAAAACATTAAGCCGCGTTTTTGCAAGTGTGTGCAAAACATTACACGGAAGAAATACCGAGCAAAATATACGTAAGCGGATTTGTTAAATAGTTTGTATTCAAATAAGTGAGCAAATTAACATTTTTTGTTCCTTATCATTTGATTTCTGTTAATTGGGAACAAATTGCAGTTAACTTTCCATTTCATTATGTTCCATGTTAATGAATTAATTATGACATAACGAGCCATTGTGGGTTAGATGCTGTTATGTGATGTGTGAAATCTAGTACAAAGTTTTTTTTTATGTAAGCACATACAGGAGAATGCCGACAGATGGTGATAGTAATTCTGAAGTCTCATCTATGACGCTTACCATGGTGTATATGGCTAAGCTCTGCATGTGGAGTGTTCATCCGCCAACGTCGTAGACTACAGCCCGAGATTTACGCATCATCCTTTATTATTACAGGAATTAACTATGAACGGGTGGTCTTCACGGGACGAATTTCATCTACCACAAATTTTAATTAATAGGCTATGATTGACATTTTACGGGTGATGGATCAAACTCACACAAACCGGGGGTATTTTAGAGCTCAGAAATCGATTAAAAATCATTTTTTTTTTAATCTCCGTCGGGGATCGAACCCATGACCTTTGGCTTGCAAAGCAAATGCTTTGACCATTGAGCTATGACTGCCGGCGAGTGTGTGAATGTTAATAGTTATGACACAAATACATTGTTTTACTGTGTTTTATCAGTTCATTAAGCCTGTATCGCCATTATCACGGACACCATTACTCTAATTTCACATTATCACTTTTTTATTGACTATCAGTCATAAAGTGTGTCTAAACTTCTTACTGTCTTGAGAGCCTTGGAGATTGAAAAAAAGCACCTGTAGTTTATACTCTTTTGTAACATCTAAAGAAAATGCCCTAACGTTTTGATTTATTCCCTTATCAACTTTGTCGGCAAAGAAAACCATTGTTCATACCTGTTTTTAAAACAGCATTATAACATTTTTGAATAAATATTGAATTGGACATTATTTGGGATGCGAAATAATATTCAAGTTTTTAATAAGGTATATAAAAAAGATATAAAAATTCACAACATCGATTTTGCAAGCTCGAACATATAACTTCTTGATTCATTCGATAATAACTATTCCAAGAAGCTGAAACATGTCGTCATTAATAGAAAAAAAAACGTGTTAAATTCTAAGTGATATTTTATTTGGTACATTGAACTGACTGGTACCGAAAACCTCGATATACAATCTTTCGTCTCTTATTTCTGTTCGCTTGTCATACATTTATATGTCCGCCATTTTTGTGTCTAGTTATATACACCGCCGCTTGTGGCGCTGGCGAGAGCCCAGTTGTGTCCGGCTCTTCGGCGAGAGAATATTGTATTGTGGCTCGGCCTACTGCTGTGACTAGGTCCGGGCCACAAGCTTGTAAAGTTTATCATAAATATTTGTCAATGTGCTTTGAAAAATAGTCTTTGTTTTGCTGACCTGCTCCTCATCATGCCTTCACGCGACGGAACAACACTTTTTCGAGAGAGAGGAGGATGTTAATATTAAATTGTAGTATTATTAAGAATAAAATGGTTCAATTCAATAGTAGAGCACGTTTAAATATTATTGGAAAAAAATAATCTGCTAATATACTTTAAAATATTTTTGCGATTCACGTATAAGTAACAATTAGTTAATTGGATTATAATAATAAGTACTTTGAAGTGTTTCATTAATTAGTTATGCGTTAACAATCCGCCAGACAAATGTTACATATGATGCGAAAGAGTCATTAGCTTACCACGTATTTTTTCAATTAAGGAGGGTCACGTGAAGCACGAGTATTACAAAGAGACCCATTATAAAGTGGGGTTACTTGATATTATTCCCTTTGTGAAGATACTGTTTGTAATTATAAAGTTTATTATCTGTCAATGGAACAATACTCCTCCCCCCAGTTTTACTGCATCATAGTGGATGTTGAAGTATTCAACGCAAAAAATGATAAAATTAACCAATGAACATAAAAGATATTTATTTTTTCTAGTAATAATAAAAAATATTTTTTTTAATAATAAAAAACACATTTTCATGATTTAAATTGTCATTGTTCCGGAACCGATGTCTCGTTCCCAAAATGACGGCGTCAGCTATCTGGTGACGTCGGAGTACCACGGGTTCCGGCACTGAAAAGACGTTCAAAGACCGGAGTGGAGTTGATACTGATTCATTTGATGAGTAAGCATTCTGTATTTTATAAAAATAATATTAATAAAATGATTTTTATACACCGCAAATTCCTCGATACCTGTTGTTTTCGACTTTGATCCCTTCAATTAACAAAGAGTGGCAGAATATTGTGATGACCAGCGCCATGTGTTGTACCCGACTGTGAGAAATGATAGAAGAATGTGCATTCCTCATGATCTGGTATTATTATATTATGTGACATCAGCGACACGTGTAAAGGTATTGTCATCGACAAATTTGAGCTAAGACAGAATTTGATTATAATTTAAAAATTAATACTTTAAAGACATTTGAGATGTGGTCTTACAGAAGAATTATCGGAATTTCCTGGAGACGTCACGAACAATAAGGTTCTCAGGACAATCAAGTAAGATAGGCACCTAATAAGAAACATCTCAGAGAGGCGAACCCGATGGAACGGTCACATCATGCGCCACGATGGTCTTTTTCACGATATTGTGGAGGGGATGGTTGAGGGTAGAAACAGTAGAGGGCGCCCTAGACGGGAGTATTTGCAGCAAGTATTCGAGGACATGAATTGTAGCGCTAATGCTGAGCTGAAAGGGGTTGCGAAGGACCGAGAAGAATGGAGATCGAGATGCAAGATTCTGTAGCTGCAAACCAATCCACCAGATTGATACTACGAAGAAGAAAGACTTTTGGATGTTTTATATAAAATAGTTATGTTCAAATAACGTTTTGAACAGTCGTCAATCTCACCAATCGATGTTCTTTTACGTTAACGAGTGCTTGAATAAAATATATTTTAATTTATTATATTCTTGGATTGATTAAGGAAACCGTGTGTTTCATTAGATATGTTGTAATGTTACGGGTATTAACCTAACATAATTAGTGAAAAATATTTATCCTCTATGATGAAAATTATATGTTTTTGTATCAATTATACATATGTTATAATAAACAATATGTTTGGAGCATTAAATTTGTAGTTTCATTATTATTTATTTGTCGCTTTGTCGAAATGCACATAACTTAAATAAAATACGTTATAACTATTAGCACACAAAGGTAGTTGAAATATATATAGACTCGTATCACGTAGATCTGTGGTTAATGAACGGTAGCATTTACTGAGGCAATAAATATTTTTATTTTTATTGTTTTTAATATGAAGGTTGGTAATAATGATAATGACTTGTTTGATAGAGTAATATTACGTCATATGCAATTGAAAGGGATTAAGCAAAAAAATATAATTTGATGTTTTGCCAAAAAATGATTTGAACTTTTGACTATGTATCCAAAGATGGAAAAAGATTGTTACCTTAGATTAATGTTTTTTTTTATTTTAAAATAAAATGTTACGAAAAAATTTAACGAAAAAATAAAAATATCGGCAGTATTTCTTCTGAAGTTGATAGAAATCATTCAAAGAACAACGGACAACCTCTTGCGCTGGGGAATGCTTCAGGAGGGAGTCACTGTTGAGGGACTGTGGAGACCTGCATACCGCCTCACACCTAATATCTTGTCCCATGTGCCCAACAAGCTGCACATCTCAAGACATAACGCTGGGCAACACACGGGCTATCGATGTTGCCAGATATTGGGCAGAAATAATTTGACGTAGCTGACACGAAATTTTTTTTATTAAAAAATATTAATCACCTTCTTAATACGGCTTTTATAAAGAAGTGAAAACTTTAATAAAGATAATTATAAAATTTGTTTCAAACATTTTTTTTAATTATTCATATTGCTTAACTAAAATTGCATACAGTGTAACTACAATGGGGAAATAATAAACCGTCGATCATGCTCGGCAATCGGTTAATTAATTACATTTAAATTATTAATTGGTAAAACTTTATAACGAATAAATTTATGTAACATAATGATAATTGTAAGGTCATAAGGTAATTGAAAAGCCTCTCAATTTTTTTTATTTCAAAGATATTCAATACATCAATGAAAGATATAATATATTAAAAAATATAAAGTTCACATTTATTCAATTAATTTAAAAATTCAAAAACAAAAAAAAACTAATATTTTTTTATCGATCGACAAACAAATTATTCAATGACTAATAGCTATCGCTCAATTGATTTAAATGACATTGAAAATGTATGTAATAAACATATTTAATTGGATATATTTTAAGAACAGCCTAAAACATTCTAATATTAATTTTAATTAATTATTTTTTTCTTTTAAAAATCAAAATATCATAATTCTATATTGTATCTACAATTGAACACAAAAAATGTAATAATAATATAAATGATTTATTAATTAAGTATTTATTTACTATAAATATATTTACGTTAGAATAATCTGAAGCTAAGGTAACATAACAAGAATTGAACATAAGAGGACTTTTTCCATTTTTATTAAAATAAAACAAAACAATTTCCTCATACTTTATTTAAATAATTCATTTTCATAACCTTATCTAGACAAGAAAAAATATAAAAAATATTCTACTTTTAGGCTATGGAAAATTTGTAAAAAATATGATATCTTATAGACGTACTACTAACCCTCTATATAATTCATTTTTCATTTTACCAATACCTTAAAACGCCAATCCAAAGTAGCTTTGGTTAAGATACAATAATGTTAGAAACATACATATCATCTAAAAATGTACTAACATACATATGATGTCACTGCGTTTGTTATACTAAAAATTTGCACATGTTATATATAGTATGGTGAAGTCTTATTAGTGTGCCAATGTATGCGCATATGTATCAATCGTAACCTCGTGCACTTGCAGTGAGTATGGTGGAACAAAAGGTTCGTGAGGGCAGAGAGCAGAAAGGCTGCTCATAATAATCAACCCGGTAGCCTGTTCGAGATTGCAACCAGAGGCGTATAAAGTCACTCGATGTCTTTTAAAAGAAGCGATTCATTTTTCACCATTCCACTTTGCTATTCCATGGACATATAATTTAGTCAAAGGTCCATATATTCTAAAACATGTTGATATCTTCCTCTTCCATTTAGATTTCGATTAACTAGATGAAGGATGCAGGATCAGGGTCACAATACAAACACTTGTTTCTGTTTCACATATTACTCGTTTATTTGTCAATAACGTCGCCCGTTATAGGGACGCCCTTAGGCGCTCCCATAACGATGGCGGGCGCGTTCCGACTGACTGCCCGCTCTGACATTTAGCGCCGCCAAATCATCGCGGCAGACATCCGAAGTAATTATGACAGTGGTAAACATGAAATGGACCAACTGTCATAACAAACAAGATGGCGCATGCAAACGCCGTGCAGCATTATACAATTGATATTAATTAACATCAGATGTGCAGGTCAGGCGAGCGAACACAAATAAGAGACAAAAGAGAGTTTTTCGAGGCTTTACGGCATCAGCCTAATCAAGCTGATATCAATGTGTATATGATGATTATATATGACCTTATTATTGAAGTGTATTTTAGAATTTCAAGAGTGATAAGTTTTTTTTTAAATTCAATTTTTCAGTCATTTAATTAAAGGAGTGGAGCTACAAACAGCTTTTTTAAAATCATTAGAGGCATAATGTTTTTGGAAATAAGAACAGTTTTTTTTGGTTACCTCATTTTTATGTTAGCTAGAAATATTTATTTGATATAAATGTCCTTAAAACTTCAAAATTCTGTAATAAATATGTAATTGTTTGGTACTATTTACTTCAGTTTCATAAAAAAAACTTAACATCAGAGCTATTTGTTTTTAATTGAACAATCGTTAAATAAATAATAATTTTTCTCGAAGAGTGCCGAAGGAAATTCAGCCGAATCATTTATTCTTGAAATCCTATAAATATCATTGATTTTGTATTTATGATTATGTGTGTACTTTTCAAGAAATCAGTTTATTCAAATTTGAATATTTCATTATATTAAAGAACTGTATTGTTAAGTGTTCATTTTGGTTTAATGTCCGTTCCAGAAAATTTTCTTCAGCCTAATGTCCTCAGGCCAAATATTTCTTGGCCAAATGTTAATCAACCAAATTGACCCGTAGGCTCGGGAACAAAGTTAAAAGTATTTCATATAATTATGTTATATAATAATAATTTTGAAAAGTTTCTCTAGTAAACTTCTCAAAAGAAATTGACAGGCGTAAACAACTGGGATGGGCAGCATTTGGAAAACTAAAGTAAGTTTTTAAAGTGAAAATTCCGCAATGTCTTAAAACTAAGGCATTTAACCAATGCATCCTCCCTGTATTAACTAATAGCGCAGAGACGTGGAATCTGACAGCAAGTCTTACCCATAAAATAAAGGTCACCCAGCGTGCTATGGAGAGATCCATGCTCGGAGTGTCACTAAAAGATAGAATCCGAAACGATAAAATACGCAGAAGAACTCAAGTAGTGATGCTTCCCAACGAATAGGCACACTCAAGTGGCAATGGGCAGGACATATCTGTCAAAGAGACAACGGTTGATGGGGAAGAAAAATATCGTAATGGCGCCCAAGAACTGGCAAACAAAGCATTGGCCGACCCCCAAGATGGACTGACGACATTAGAATAATAGCGGGAGTGACCTGGATGCGGAAAGCGGAGGATTAAAAAGGATGGAGACTCATGCGGGAGACTTACGTTCAACAGTGGATGGATACAGGCTGATGATGATGAATAGTAAACTAACTCATGGTTGCTAGTGCAACTGCCTTTATGTCGTATACCTTTCGGGTTCCGCCGCTGCTTTTTTTTCATCTGTTTCAGGGAACGCATTTGATTGCGAATGAGACTCCACTTACAATTTCAGTCTGAAAAGTTGCCGCGTTATTTCCAAGTGAATAATTTTTCGAATCGAATATCATTTCAGCGAGTGAAAAACAATGCGACGATCCAACCCGTAGAAATTAAAGCAAGTAATGTGTAATATGAATGTTCGTACGCTATAAAAATACTGTAACATTTTTTTTATGTAAACACATACAGGAGAAAATCGACAGATGGTGATAGTAATTCTGAAGTCTCATCTGTGGAAATATATATCGAAGTTTTCGGTACCTGTCAGCAAGGGCTACATCATACACAAAATATAGATTGAATCATTATCAGCCTGCGTTCGTTCACTACTGAACGCAGTCCTTAATTGAAGAATCAGTTTCCATTCTTCTCGATCGTTTGACTTCCATACAGACAGTATACATCTTCCTCCTACTATACTTCTGATATTTTCAATTTATTAAATAGACATATTTATACAAATCACCAACTGATGAATGCCTCATTCCGAGTAAAAATGATTTTTAAGTCTGTTTGTAAACAGTGGTCAACGTGGTTCACGTAAAAAGGCAAAATACAATTATTTATTTCAAACATATTGTTTCAGGAAATACGAGTATAAAATTTATACAAGCGTCATATTACGTAAACTTACTAATTAGCTAAAAATAGTTTTTGTTGATGTTTAAAATTATAATACAGCCTAATTAAATTAAAAAATAACATTTGACCTTGATAAAAGACATTGATTCTGGCATTTGAATATTTTTTTACACCACAACTGGTGTATTGACATGGTAAGTTTAATCTGAATAAAAGAAATTAGCTCATGTATCAGTTTCCTAGTTTCGTTGAGACGAAATATATCCGGATAAAAACTGCGAAATTAACTGTTGCGTTATATCCGTGCAAAAAAGGTGTTAATAACAGCTCAACTGTTCTTCCTACTAAGTGATATAAGTACGAGTATGTTTAAATTATTGAAAGAAATAAATTTGAAAGTGATATTAATAATAAGTATTTTTTTTGTTGTTGGAGTAGTTAGAATGATACTGCGTTCTTACAAGTAGTTTATTTAATTATGTGATTTTTACAACCGGCTGATATGAATTGCTTTCTATAATCAAATGTAAGGAGGTCTCTCTCTGGGGTTTTGTGTGATAGCAAGATTTCAGTTAGGATCAAAGGTAAAATTTACAAAACTGCTGTAAGCCCAGCTATGCTCTACGGATCTCAGTGTTGGACCCCGCTGAAACGTGATTTGGATAGGATTCATGTGGCAGAGATGAAGATGCTGAGGTGGGCGGGCGGTGTGACAGAGTGGACAGCGTTCGAAATGATCATATTCGGGATTCATTTCGGTTGGCCCTCATACCTGAAAAGTTAAGGGAAAACCGCCTAAAGTGGTATGAGCACGTGACACGGAGAGATGAGGATCACATGGTGAAGAGAGCCCTCAGCTGAAGAGAAGACCTGGAAGACCACAGGCAGCCTGGACTGCAACTGTAAACAAGGATCTGAAAACCCTAGGTTTGACCGAGAATGCAACGCAGGACAGACAGACATGGCGAATGTGCACAAAGAGAGCTGACCTTAGATGATGGGAAATGGCTAGGATAAAAAAGAAGAATCAAATGTAAGGTGAATTTATTAAATTTAATAAAATCTAATTAAAAGAAAATGTAAGTAAATGACACTGAGCTACATACAAAGATTTGTATTTCAAAAAAATGCTGTAAAATTATATAATTAGTGCATAAAAAGACTCTTTGCTGAAAATACTTTGACTGGTGCATGTGAATATTATTCAAGAAATTGAAGATTGAGAACCTGAACTGATGAGAATTGGAACAAAAGGGAGAGTCACTGTTGTGCTACTGCGGAGATCTTTAGACCGCTTCACATCTAAGATCTTGCTTCATACGCTCAGCTAGTAACTGCTCATTCATGATCATACATTGGCAACAAAAAGGCTATCGATGTTGCCAGATATCGTAACGCGTATTTTTTACATCACTGTAACGATGAAGAAAAGTACTCGTACAAGTAAACCGCAACGTATACAATTTATTAGCGTAAAAATGAAACCAAGGGAAACATACCAAATTTTGGTTCACTTAGGATGTATAACGTTTATAATTACCATGCCGTTACTTTTCCAAATTTTTTTAAAAACCAAATTGGTTTATCTCGTACTTGCTGACCACCCAAATCGAAAATTTCTGTTTATCATATCAATGTAAATATGTGATCTGCCTAATCCCTAAGTAATCTTAAGCTGTTTAAATTATTAATATTATGCATTTTCAATTGTAATTTTAATCGTGTCTGTGAACATTAAAGCTAAACTTTTAGTGATTAGTAAAATTATAAAAAAACATTATGAAGCTTACAATATTTAAATTATTTTAGTTTAAGTCTCCTTGGTTTTAATTCGATTTGGCTTGTTTAGAAATTTCATACTTATGAGTTTTTTCAATTTTCCTGATCTTTAAAAATCCGAACATCAAAACGATTAAAACGAAACGTTTAATAATAAATGCAATAGCTTTAAAAAACAAAAAAAATGTTAATTTCAGTAAAATGTGCAAATTGAGGCTTAATCAAAGTAATATTCATTTTCTCTCGAGCTCCCACAAGAGGCGGGAAATTCGCCGAATTTACTATCGGAAAAAGCTCATCAAACCAATATTTCATTTGCCAGATATTGAAATTGGTTTATTAGCGAAGCCTCTCATCACAAGTGTGGCCCTCGATATTGGATTCACTCGGAGCTTTCAGAAAGCTCAATCTGCTCCATCTGACGCCAAAATGGGATGTCTTAAGCTTTTTCAAGCAATCCACGGATTAAGTCTTAGAAAACTCGTATCCGCTTGAATGCACTTTAGAATCATATAATACATTTTTTTGTTGGAACATAATATTTAAAATACATATTTAATAATGTTTTGAGAATAAACGATTGACAATAAAAAAATAATGTTTGTTTTTTAGTTCACTACTTATAATAAGAGAATATTATCTTAATTAATTAAAAATAATTTTTATTTTATTGATTTTAATAATAGTAAGCGATTATACTGAGAGTTAGATGTTGCATTTTAATGTATCTGGTATGAAGCCAATGGTTTAGTAACGAAAAAGAAAAAGAGAAAGTTGAATACCAAGGTGATAAAAATGTAAGCGAATAAGAATAATAGGATAAAAAAATAAGAGTCTTTTTTAACATTTAAAAAAGTAATTTTAATGAAATCATATAAAAATGCCTCTTATAAGGCGTGAAAATGTAAATATATTAAATAAACACCATTAAAAAAATCGTATATTTTTGATGAGAGAATTAATTTTTATTTTGATATTTTTCTTATTATTTTCTTGAGTAATAATTGTTCTGGATAGAAACCGGACAGTTATTAACCAATGATTATCTAAATTACCGTGTTATTAGGGAGACTTCTTTGGTTTGATGTTTGTGTAATGCAAGAAAAAATCACCTTACCCTGTATCTATAGAAAATCAGAGACGTGATCCATGTGAAAACAAGGTAAATAAATAAATAAATATTTATAAAATCAGAGAGCACGTATTTTCTTAGTTACAACCTATTTAAAGCAGGAAATTTCAATCGCTGCACATATGCAAACGTTATATGAAATTCCCCGTTAAAGTTACGTTTTAATAGTTAAAAGTGGCGCAGTATCAAGAAAATTGGAACGTATGGGGGGAGCTTTGGAGGTTCTCCCTCTGATATGAAGACGTCCAGGGCGGGACTCGGGCGGTATAATTAAATTACGATTCTTGGCGCCGGTCCGGGGGTTCATTCCGTTTTATTAGCTCTTTCATTAGGAGGCTGAAAAACTGAAAGTTATATTGAATTAAAGGAATTATCAATTCCCGGCAGTTTGGAAAATACGATTATTTTTCCAGAGAAGTGGAAGATTACGAGCACAGCGGGGCTTATGCGTATTTCAGCAAAACGAGGGGAGGGTTGTTATTGCTTTAATTGAGTTTTGTTTTATACAGATGGAATAATTCGACGTTGGCAGAGAGCGGATTATTTTTTGGCATTTCAGATATTGCGAAGCTCAGTGTAAAATAAATACAAGATTTAATATTAAAAAAGATAAACGAAGAAGGAACTCCAGTAGTACTATAAGTAGCATCCACTTTGAGATTAATTTTTAAAAATATTTTATATTATCTAGTACTTTTTTGAATATATATCCACGTACGACTAGTATTGCTACCTGGCTTCACTTGCACTTCTTTCTCAGATGGCAATAAAATAATATCACTATTATTTTCATTGCGAAAAAACTAAACAATAATTTAAATGTATTTTTCGAATCGAATTTATGCTGCGGCCTGCGGCTGAAAATGTGGAGAAGCGCGACTGAGGGGAATACTTCGATTGCTCCGAAAGAGGTTCTAGCCTCTGGACATGACCAGACGTGGAATATATGGAGGTCCCTTAACAGACTTCGGACCGGAGTATGCAAGACGAGGACACAAATGAAAGCCTGGCAGTTTTACAGTGAACCGACTGAATGTGACTACGGCGCGGTGCAGACCCTGTCACACGTTCTGGAGCGTGCGCTGTGTCCGAGTAGCTGCACCCAAGAAGACCTGATGATGGCCGGGAGTAACGCCACCGACATCTCCCACTTCTGGGCAGACAGGATCTGACCGTGTTGTTTCCGAAACTATCATATATATATATATCGAATTTATACTTTTAGTAAATTAGAACGTGTTCAATAATATTTACCTTACTATAATTTCTACCCACTATACCTACATATGTCTACCTACACACATCTCGAACAAATAAGCAAGTACTTTTAATATAAGTATCACAATACAAATATGTTTTAATATTAATATTTTTATCTTATCACAGCATGATACTCGAACCATTATGAGGAAAATGATTTTTGATTTGCTGTTATATTGTTCTAATACTTGTTGCAAGATAACATAATTAAAATGCTTTTTTTCACTCTTACTATAAATTAAGCCGAAATATCATGACCTGTGGATGATAGGATTTAGCGAAATTTTTGGCAGTTCAATCACTAAGGTAATGTATCTTTGTTGCGCATTTATTTCACATTTGAAATGAATATAATAGAGAGAATGCATAATCCCTTTCCCAGAACAATGCAGCCTTGCAAAGCAGCCCGTATATGTTTGACTTCGCAGTACTTTACCTAGGGAGGAGAGTGAAATCTTCATTACCCAGGCGGAATTGTATTTCTTCCATACCAGCTGCGTTCTGAATTCGTTATTTCCATTGGGAAACATCAGCAGGTTAGATATTATAATTATTTAAATATAATAATTATTATTACAGTTATTATTGCAACTAAAATGTTCATAATCATTTTAAAGTATTTAGGTCATGCAAATAAGCATACTTAAGTTTTTTCGCATCATATTTAATTTAATTTATATTTTTAGTATTTAATTTGAGATACAATACGAGTACATTTTGAATATTAAATAGATAAAAACTTTTTACCCGTTTTCAACATGCATCAAACTGAGCGCTGTTAATTCAAGAATAAAATAATATACTTAAAACCACTGAGTTTTAATTTTTATCGGTCTATCGGCTTCTAAGACATCTCTCTTTCTTCAGGACTCTTCTTTTCTAGCATATACTCAAAAACCTGAACAGACAAACAAGGACAACCACATTCCGAGATGACGTTCGAGGAGGTATGCTACGTAGATCATACTCATTATGTCACTCGTGCAGAAACGCTTCTTGGAACATACCCACTGTACACAATTCTCTGACATGACGCTTGTGGAGGTACGTTAGGCTGACGGCTTAACTACCTCCAGACACCAACTCATCACTAAGTCATCAACCCTGAATAAGATCCCTGCAATGGCGGTCGAAATATTGGAAATGAGTAATTCGCCACACACGCTTAAACCCAAAAGCCACAATATCAAATCTGGCCGTGAAAATCTAAGAAGTTATTTGAGTATATTGATATAAATAATTTAGAAAATTGCAGGAAGGTTTGTAGGGAAGTAGGAAGGGAGGAAGCGTTTAGAGCCTAAGTGAGTTACGGAAGACGTTTAACTTACACTCTACCAGGTAGAGTGTAAGTTAGAAGAAATTAGGAAGGAAGAATGGGTAGAGTCTACCCATTCTTCCTTCCTACTTTCTTCTCCTTTCTTTACATTCTCCATGTCACATGTGGTTGCGCGTTATCGTGATGATGACCCAACACAAGCTAAATGAGTTGAATTGGGATGTTATCAAGCATCTACCGTATTCTCCAGATCTTGTTCCTTCCGATTTTCATTTATTCCGATCACTGCAAAAAAAAATAATCATTAAATTTTTAATACAATAGATAAGGTAAAAACGTCCCTTACTACATTTTCCGCATCAAACTCCATGGAATTTTACACTAATGGTATTAATAAGTTGATAGAATGATGGGAGAAGGTAATAAGAACAGAAGGAAATTACATAATTGATTAAATAAATAATACAAATCTAAAAAAAATTGTTTAATTGTACATGTAAAAAACGGTCAAAACTTTTGCATCAACCTATTATATCTTTCTGTATTTTTTATATATTTATTATTATTATTATATTATTTTAAATATTTTAAAATCACCATTTCATTTATTTCATTAATGTTAAGATACAGTTTTATGTAATAAACTATTTAATGTTTTTTTAAATACATTTAAATTATATTTTATATATAGGGAACGAACTTGCGTTTGGAAATTAAGCATTACAACTAGCAAATATTTTATTTTACCTACAATAGATAGACATGTCAAAATAATATTGAAAGCATTTTCTAGAAAAGGAAATTTAACACATTACTTTATTCATTCAAGACATTTATGCGATGTCGTCTCACAACTTAAATTTATTACTACCATCAACTGCATACGTAAATCCACTTTAAAAATTGCATTTTTCTGCATTCGCGACTCGCATACAAAACCCAAGGCTCGCATTGTCTCCCGGCGGTGCATTTCCGCGATCGGCGATGCATTGGGAAATTGGCCGATTAATTGTTACCCTGGGGCTTCAGCACTCTCTCGGAATTTTATGTTTTTACGTAAGCACGTGCAAGGCAATACAGCAAAACGGTGAATAAATCAAATATATATTTACGTATTCGTGGATCGCAGTAACTTTGTTTTGTTATAATAAAAATTGAAATAATACACTTACATCCTCCTCTCTCAAAAAGGGGAGTTATTACGTCACGTGAGGGCGGGATGTGGAGCAGGTCAGCAGACAAACACTTTCTTTTAGAAGCACAGATTATATTTAAGTTAAAAACATTACATGTTTCTGACCACGCGGGATGATATGTCGCGCGGCCGCAACGCGGACCTTGCCTCGCCAAAGGGTGGGGACCAACGGACGATCTCCGCGCTGTCTCGGCTTCCGCTAGCGCCACGACCGGTGGTATTTTTAACTAACGCACCCGTTAGCGAAACCGTCCAAAATGACAGTACGGTGAACCTAAATGCACGACAAGCGACCCGAAATAAAAAGACAAATGATCGTATATCGAGGTTTTCGGTAAAAGTCAGCAAGGACTACATCATGCTGATGTCAACAGAAATGTCTTAGGATGAGTAAAAAATCATAGCTGCTAACAAATCTTTATGGTAGCAATTCGTGAGGACTTTTATGCTCCAGATGTGAAAAAAAAGTTTAATTTTTCTAAAAACTTTCGACGTTCAATGACTGTTGGATGCAAGTCGAGCTCTTTACCACTGCACCATAGCGTTTGAAAACTCTTCCGGTGGAAGCTGCTGCAGTCCGGAAAAACACGTGCACTTCATACCGGAAAAAACACTTTTTGTTGTTGCAGGAAAAACTAGATTTTCCGGCCGCGCTTTCCTCGCCAGTGACGATGTTGATACAGTGACGTTATCAATCGAGTTCTACGCTGATTGCTTCCGAGAATACTGACAAACTAAGAACCGATGGTTCGATACAACCGTGAAAGCTGAACGAGATTTTGAACTATTTAATATATTCATTCATATAAAAATACTTTGGTAGTTAAGGTTGTTGTTGTATCATGTACGCAACAACCATCTTACATTGCTTTAAATACAATAACTTTTTCATATACAAAATATTTTTTCTTTAATATCATCGTCATCAAGAAAATTTTATAAACATTTTTTATTTCTTTTCCTTCAATGAAATTACAAAATATACTATTTTAATTTGTTATTGAAGTACTAACGTAAGTGTGGTGATGTAAATGTATTGATACATTTAGTGTCAATGCCGTCACATTCAGAACAAGAGTCGGAATACGCTGCGTAAATAGTTAGTCTTTGTGACAAAAAAAACCATGTCATAAATATATCATGGTTGACACACAAATAACACGGCATTATTGTCACAAAATCAAACGTCAAACATTTCGTATGCGTCCACACCAGCACTGAATCTGAAGCAATATTACAATAAATAGTAAAAAGGACACCACATACAAGAGTACATCTTAGGGATATAAAAATGAAAAAAAAAAGTTCTTAGAATTCTGCTCTATTCAAGCGTTGGACTTAGAATATTTAAAGAATTAATCCATTGATGAGTCATTTCTCCAGATATTATATTTCCATATGAACCTAGTAAATAGCAAATTTAAGATATTTTCTAAGAGTGTTCCTCATCCATGAAAATAGAAGCCGTGTTCATTGTTATCGCTTAAGACATTTTTTGGAAATACCATTTGGTGTTGACGGTCCTTTTCTGTTGAACTACATGAAAAACATCGACTGAATAACGCGGACGGATAATAAGAATGAAATAAAACTATTTGGAATTTGATTCCAACTACAATATGAAGATAAACATCACAAAAACCAAAGTCATGAGAGTAAGCCGCAATGAGCAGCAGAAAATTGACATATCAATGCTAGGAGTACCCCTAAAAGATGCAAAAGAGTATGTATACCTTGGAAGTACGATCACCTGGGATGGCAGAACAAAAAGAGAAGTCAACAGTCGCATACATCAAGCAAGGCTAGCTTTCAATAAAAAAGCAAAAATTCTTGAGTCAAAGAATATTACTTTAAGGCTCCGCAAGCAACTTGCCAAAACAATTGTTTGGAGCATCTTAATGTACGGCTGTGAGACATGTTGCTTATCTGAAAGTGATAAAAAAAGACTAGAGGCCTTTGAGATATAGTCGTACAGAAAATTTCTCGGAATTTCCTGGAGAGACCACGTCACGAACAATAAGGTTCTCAGGATAATCAAGGAAGATAGGCACCTAATAAGAACCATCTCAGAGAGGCGAGCCCGTTGGATTGGTCACATCATGCGCCACGATGGTCTTCTTCACGATATTGTGGAGGGGATGGTTGAGGGTAGAAACTGTAGAGGGCGCCCTAGACGGGAGTATTTGCAGCAAGTATTCGAGGACATGAACTGCAGCGCTTATGCTGAGCTGAAAAGGGTTGCGGAGGACCGAGAGGAATGGAGATCGAGATGCAAGATTCTGTTGCTGCAAACCAATCCACCGGATTGATACCCTCAACCATCCCCTCCACAATATCGTGAAGAAGACCATCGTGGCGCATGATGTGACCAATCCATCGGGCTCGCCTCTCTGAGATGGTTCTAATTAGTTGCCTATCTTCCATGATTATTCTGAGAACCTCATTGTTAGTGACGTGGTCTTTCCAGGAAATTCCGAGAATTCTTCTGTACGACCACATCTCAAAGGCCTCTAGTCTTTTTTATCACTTTCAGATAAGCACCATGTCTCACAGCCGTAAATTAAGATGCTCCAAGCAAGTGTTTTGGCAAGTTGCTTGCGGAGCCCTAAAGAAATATTATTTGACTCAAGAATTTTGGCTTTTTTATTAAAAGCTAGCCTTGCTTTATGTATTCGACTGTTGACTTCTCTTTTTGTTCTGCTATCCCAGGTGATCGTACTTCCAAGGTATACAAATTCTTTTGCATCTTTTAGGGGTACTCCTAGCATTGATTTGTTAATTTTCTGCTGCTCATTGCGGCTTACTCTCATGACTTTGGTTTTTGTACTGTTTATCTTCATATTGTAGATGGAATTAAATATGTTTTCCATGGATGTCAGCGCTTCAGTGAGTTCATCTTCAGTTTCAGCAATCAGAGCAATATCGTCAGCAAACCTTATCATATCAATCTTTTGGCCATGTATTTTAACCCCCCTCCTATGGCCCATTTTTTCCCTGATGTTATTAATTGCATTTTGTATGTATACGTTGAAGAGTACAGGCGACAGAGAGCATTCTTGTCTCACCCCTTGACGTATTTTTGCTTCCTTTTGGACATTTCCAAGTGATATTATGGCAGCTTATTCTTTGTTAAGTAAAATATTTTTGAGTTTCCGTTCCTTGTATTTGACTCCAATTTCTTTCATTACATCGAAGAGCCTCTCCCAATCTACTTTATCAAATGCTTTTTCAATGTTCACGAAGGCAATATATGTATCTTGATCCACTTTTATCCTCTTCTCCAAGATCATACGCAGGGATAAGATTGCTTCTCTGGTTCCCATTCTTTTTCTGAATCCAAATTGATCGCTAGTGAGAGCCTTTTCTATTTTTGGTTCAATTCTATGTAGGATAGGAGCAGATTTATTTTGCCATAAATTTGTAATGTTTTATCGTAAATATATGTCAATGTGGTTTTGAAAAAGTCTGTGTTATCAATCTGCTCCTAATCCTGCCTTCACGTGACGGAAGGACAAACCTTTTTTAGAGAGAGGAAGATGTTAGTATCAATTAAAAAATGTGCCTTCCAGACAAGTTTGTTGATTTAAAATATCTGAAATGTCATGAGTAAATATCGCTCATTAATTAACGCCTCTCGCTCAAGCGTCACGGCCGCAGCTTCATGAATTCACAGAATAGTTAACTGCATCGATGGACACGAACCATGATGCAGACTTCATCAACCATTCCTTACAACTACTCCACAATTCAAGATTTCTTAATTTAATCGCAAACAGGCGAAAAACTAAGTATTATATGTTGGTCACTTCTTTATTTCATCTATTGTCGAATGTCACCAGTATGTCGATGAGGGTCGTATATGATAACATCCTCCTCTCTCTCTGAACAAAAGGGTGTTACTCCGTCGCATGAGGCAGGATGAGGAGAAGGTCAGCAAACAAAGACTTTCTTTTAGAAGCAGATTGACATAAATTTACGTTAAAACTTTACAAGCTTCAGGCCAAGCGGAATGACATGTTGATGACAATTTAGAAATAAAGTAAAATGTCTCAAAGCTTGCTATAAAGAAGACTCCGCGATATTATTTATACAAATTTTTTTGTAAAGGTAAATGATGTCTGAAAAAAATCATGTCTTAATTGGGTTTCTCTTGCGTGGGATCACTAGGACATATTTTGTCTTAAAATGCTATTTAGAACTATATATATATTGTAATCGAAGAAGCTTAGAGCACTAAAGCTAATACAAGGTGTGGGAAGACCATGGTGGCTAACAGAAAATTATAAAATAAATTGATAGTAATTGTATTTTGTAGGTAGAGAGTGGATAGGTAAAGTGACGTTTTTTTGGAAACGCATTTTCAAATAAAGCTATTGTTAAATATTTTTATCATGAAGAGCGATAAAGACACATAATAAATAAAAATACTGGACAGTGACAATCTCCATAGTTGAAATATGTTTTTTTTATAAATCACTAGCTGACCCGGTGAACTTTGTTTCACCCGAAAGGCAATAAATGAGCAGATTTTGGATTTTATTAAGATGAATTTTTCGGTACATATGATATCATATATTTGGTCTGGTTGAATTCTATTGCAGTAAACGACGAAACTTCAGCAAGTAGTTGTCAGCATTTCGACGAATAATCAAACGATATGCGTAATAATTCGGCGAGCTAACCTTCTTGGTAGTTTCTTCACCTGAAATTAAGACAATAGATTTGCTATTTTGTATGTGCAGCTTACATCCATATTTGTAGCATAATTATAAAGGGGTGAAGATAAATGATATTAAATCGTTTGCCGGTTATTTGTCAAATTTTCTCTAAACAAACATCTTAATCTTTAAGTCTGTTATTTTCCTGGTAATAAGCAGTGTAATTGGTCATTTATTGGAAATCTAAAGCAAAACCAAGCACTGTAAAATGTATGTCATGACGGAATCAAAACTATGATATTAATTTTCAGCCAAGTCGGTTAGGCCGTTCTTGAGTTATAAAAACTAAAATAATAAGAAGATGCCTTTCCATTTGCTTTTTGTTATAACATTTTTAACAAATAAAAGATTAAACTGATATTTTCACTAATATTTATTTTGTTTTTGTCTTTTTTTTCCTGCCTTTTGTTTTATTTTTTGTTTCAAAATATTCCGTACCTTACGTAGGTACCTACTTACAATACCTACTTTTGCGTCATTTTTAGTTATGGCGTTGGCTATAGCAACATTTTCTTCAACTGACAGCTGTCAAGTTACAATAGTCTTGTATGAAAACATGTTTACGTAAATGTTCAATATTTTTTCTTAATCAAATCAATTTTGAGTATCCCATGGACGTTTTTGGGTTCTAAGCTACCTTTTCACCAATTTTCAGCCAAGTCGGTTAGGCCGTTCTTGAGTTATAAAAACAAATATAACCCGACTTTCTTTTATATATATAGATTAATTATTGTGGAATGTTGGACCCCGCTGAAACGTGACTTGGATAGGATTCATGTGGCAGAGATGAAGATGCTGAGGTGGGCGGGCGGTGTGACTAGAGTGGACAGAGTTCGAAATGTACATATTCGGGGATCATTTTGAGTGGCTTCATACCTGAAAAGATAAGGGAAAACCGCCTAAGACGGTATAGGCATGTGACACGGAGAGACGTGGACCACATGTTGAGGAAAGCCCTCAAGATATCCACGCTGAGAAGAAGACCTGGAAGACCACAGGCAACCTGGACTGCAACTTTAAACAAGGATCTGAAAACTCTGGGCTTGACCGAAAATGCAACATAGGACAAACAGACATTCTGAATGTGCACAAAGAGAGCAGATCCCAGATGATGGGAAATGGTGAGGCTAAAGAGAGAGAGATTAATTATTGTGGAATATAATTAAAAATATTATTTTATGGTTAACCATTTAGCGATATGAAACCAGACGAATATTTCTTTCGGCCAAAAAAGCCGTAAAGCAGTTATAAAAGTCGGACCAAAAAAACTTTAATTTAGTGGGAAGCAATAAAATGAGAATAAAATATTGCAAACGTTTTATCGGAACTACGTTTTAATGTACTACGTTTACCGTTAGAGCCACAGGTTTCCGGCGGCTGGCTTATTGCACGCCAGCGAAGCCTTCTGACGTTAATGGTCTGCGACTCGATTGCTCTAAGTGCAGAAATCACTGATTTCCGCTCGCTAATGGCAAAGTTCTGGTAAACTGTGATGTGAAATACAGCTTTTCAGCGCATGCTGTTACCAAGTTTATTAATATCGGATATAATAGGCGAGATTTTGTTGCATAGGCGGTTACTATAATGTGAATATTTTATGTGTTTTCATTGCCAGGATTTCTTCAGTTCATTTTCATCATGGTGAATATAAGCCTGGATATTTTTATCTTACATATTTACATCCAAGCTGAGGCATATAGTCGCCGAAAATTAACACCACATAGTTTTTCTTATTACAAATTATTCTTGTCTCATTTCAAGCCACGATATTATTACTCGTTATTATCCAAATAGACTTCAAGTTGAGAACACATGATATGTAGATAAAGCAGGCACAGTATTCAGAGGCCCGGCTTTAAATTGTTTCCTATAAATTCGCTCTGCTTCATATAAATTCAACTGTTCCGTCTACAGATGTCTCTAACACTTCTTCTCTCCCCTCCACTTCTTTTTGTAACCTTAATTAACTATTCTGTATTTAGATTTAGTTTGTTTGTAGCTCCTGACAAAGATGCCATGTCACCGAAACCGGTAGAATGATTAGTTAAAAGTCGGTGGTTTTATATAAAGCTTTACTTGTTTTATTCTTTAAAATTGACAAACAACAAAGTTACTGAGTTCTACGAGTATTTATTATTAACCTTATAAATTACGATTGGTAAACAGTTTGGTATACACCTGTAGTTTAAGGTCGTAGAGTAATCGTAGAAGATGTGTACGTATTTATATACGACTAATATACACTAAATGTACTCGGCTTAGCTTTGGAAAACAGGGTTAACATCGGACCAGGCGAAGCTCATAGCAATCAGTATTTTGACATCAATTTATCGCGATTCTTATGTAACATACAGACTGCTAGTAGATATAACAAGTATTATAAATTGCAGGAAAATCAGTTTTCATTGTAGAAATCTTTCATGTTGATTTAACGTTGTTAGTTAAAATTAATTACTATTGTGTGCAGGTGTTGCTGAACCTGTGTCATTAGTCTAATGTTAGGCGTTCACGCATAGTCCATAACACGCTGCAAGGTAATTAGCGTGATCTAAATATGAACACCGGTTTTACTGGATGACGGCGTAGATTGTTTACCAATAATCAATTATCAATTAAATATATGCATAATTCTTAATTGACTATGTGACTTTATATAAAAAAAAACCGCTTTAATTGTGATTTATAAATTGATCAATTTACAATTTCAAATTCGTTACAATCTATGGACTATATTCCATAATATTTTGTATAACAGTAAAATAAATACACGTGACAATTAACCCTTTCATTTCGGCTCAGTTTGAATACAAATTATACTGTCAATTATAAAACTAGTATTTGATGCATAAATATACTTATCTGGTCTATTTTCATATATCACATTGGTTTTTGTATCCTTTAGCTATCAGATGATGCATAAAAAACTATTCTAAGAAAGTAGCGAAAAGATATATCGCGTCAACCGATTTTAAAACGGCATATAGACAACCGATCGAATTTATACATTTTAAATTTTTGATCCATTGAAAAAAGTGAATACCATTGTAGATGCTTAATATTTAACAGTATTATAAAATTACATATAAATATCGCCTCTCACCAATTTTAAAAATTAGTAATCGACGTGTCGATGGCGTTCCTGTCTGCCACGTCGATGGCGTTACTTCTGGCCATCATCAGGTCTTCCTGGGTGCAGTTATTCGGGCACAGCGCACACTCCAGAAGGTGTGACAGAGTCTGCTCCACGCCGCAGTCACATTCAGTCAGTCCGCTGTAAAACTGCCAGGCTTTCATTTGTGTCCTCGTCTTGCATACTCCGGTCCGAAGTCTGTTAAGGGACCTCCATATATTCCACCCTTGGTCATGTCCAGGGGCTAGGTCCTCTTTCGGGGCAATCCAAGTATTCCCCTCAGTTGCTCTTCTCCACATGTTCAGCCGCAGGGTGGCCTCAGGTATCACCAGTTCCGTTGTCAACTGTAGGAAACTTCTTCTTAAATTTATTGAAATGATATCATATAACAAAATTTTGCGTCATTTGTTATAGAGTATCTTTCTTTTTTGTTGTTCTGTTTAATTTTTTCTCAATGTTTGAGAAATTTGGCGTTATCTTCGACAATGGTTAGGTGGATTTCACTTACGCAAGTTGAAGTTTAATGATGATTCCTGTGTTTTATTCCACTTTTTCAATTAATAAGATTAACCTCTAAGATTC